>CM031243.1:366351695-367054230 GCA_018340775.1 Taxus wallichiana var. yunnanensis
AACATGATAATATGAATGAGGTTCTCTTTGTGTAACATTGTACATCTACTAGCTTGCAAATCCACCATCAAAATCCTTGCATGTTATGTTTCATGGTCTTATTTCTAGACATGTTGTTGAGAAAGTTGACACAGTCGATATGATGCGGGTTTGTATAGAAAATTTGACTTGAAATGTATAAGTTATAGTTTTCACATGGTGCTGGCAATTACTTGTTTTTTTGTTTGCATTTTTGCAGGATTATTATAGTTTTGAATATGGAAGTTATAGCTCTCAAGTGTGATATAGTTGGTGAACCAAAGCAGATAATTGATGCAAATGCTCAGCAACAACATAGGGTTTCTATGCCAGTTCAACAAGTACCCTAGGCCCAAGCTTCCCCATAGGCATAACATGGGCAATCATATGTTGTCTCTTTTGTAATATAATATAGGGTTAATACTATGGCGAATGACCTCAATCCAGTGTCTCAAACAATGAGTGGGATTTATATAAAGAAAAACAAGCTTGGGACAACAAAATGTTCACCCCATGTCTACATTGCGTTAATAGTCATATGCTAAGCTGGTCATCCACTTATGAATACATGTCTAATGGGAGCCTTGATAAATGGTTGTTCGCCAATGTGCTTCTATGGATAAGAAGATTTAGAGTGGTGATTGATATTGTTGAAGTGTTTTTGTTGAAGAATTAACCCTCTTGACAACATCTATAAGAAGCAAGATTTCCAACTATAAATAATATCCACTCTAATATGCAAAATTTGTCCTTATATTGTATTTAGTAGCCAAAAAGACTTTTATTTTCCCCTTCAGGATCATATCCAGATGGTGAAGGGGTCTGTAGATTTTTCTAATTTTTGGTATCAACCATTATATTACAGTATGCTTTCATTTTTATATTTCCTCCATTATAGTCAATCTCAGTTTCTTCTCTGTGCAACTGGTTTTTCTTTGATGGTATGATTTCCTCATTCTGCACTTTGTTTCCCAGGAGTTATGTTATTTTGCAAAGGGTATTTGTAGTACACTTTATAATATCTGTTGGCTGGATTTTTAGTTTGGTATTGAAGGCAATGCATGGTATGCGTTGTTACTTGATAATGGATGCAAGGACAACTTTTTCATAGAAACATTCTATAAACAAAACTTCAGCTTAATAATGCCATACCTTGTTATGGGTGATGATTTCTTCGTAGGTGGAATGCCCCTCTCAAGTAATTTTACTATTATTTTCATGCTTTTGCAGTTTACTATTCAACCGATATAACTCTATAATCTACATCTAATCTATACAAATAATTAGTGTTCACTGCAACGTTCAATCTAAACAAAGGGTGATTAATTTATGTTACTGATTTTGAGTATTTCAGCGGTGGTTCAATGGTATGTTATTATTGGGTGGATGCACTGGTGGGTTTAGATGACGTTTCTTTATTAGAATTTAACAGAGATTGCTCCAAAATCAAATAATGATATACATATGTTGTTTTTTCATAAATTTACTCTGCTTTTATAGAGTGTTCATTCTTACAGGTGTAGTAGCTCTTCGCACCATACCACACCATTGCATGAAAAATTTGTGCTACTCATTTCGATAAATAAATTGGTGACTTACATCACTATCCATTTAACATTAAACATCTATGCATCCACAATCCACGGATGTGATTCCAATAGGAGAATTACAAAATTTTTGGGACTTAACTTGACCTCGTGCACTAGTTTTAGACGGTTAGGTCTTGTTTTTATGAATGTTGAGTTTCTAAAATAACTTCTACAAGCTTTGTTTCATTGTTTGAGTTCAATAATTCATGTATGCAATTAATATCAGTATAACCATGATCACTTTAATTACAATTCCCACAACCTACGATGATGTTGAAGGTATGAGATACAAGAGATGCTCAACATAAATGGCCTGAATTACTAAAACTAGTACAAGAGAGGAGGAAGAAAGACTACTATCAAACTTTCTCCAACCCATCGTAAATCTACATTTCACTTGCTCATTCGAGATGCTCAAATATGGCTCAAGTGCAAAACTTGGAAAGACTCTACTCACTAACTATCTATATCTCTGTTTGATACACTTTTCTGCTATCCAAAGCACTTTTTGTATCGACGCGCTGCTATTCAAGGGTATCAAATGTAATCATGTTCATTAGGCCAAATCGCCCTTACTAAGTCTACCATTCATGATATAAATATACCGCAAATATATACATGTCTCATTATGTGTATGTCGATCTTCATGTATTTTATGTTTAGAAATATGATTTGCAACTTTAAATGTACGAATCAGTAACAAAATTAAATGTACACATACAACCTTTCAATGTAATGTTTCATCTAAAATCCTACACTACCACTATCAATCACACACATTATCCACTGTACAATAAGGGTTTTTTCAACAAAACACCAACCAAACAACCGATACACAACTAACACTATTAACCCAAATTAAATACATACAACATCAACTATAAAATTAATTAACTATCGAAAACGGTATCAAATGAATTCATGTACGAATTTATAACAAGTTTGAAATATAGAAACATCCTTAAAATTAAGTGGCTCATCTATATTTCTACACTTACAAAATCAATCAAACCCCTTATCAACATCAACTACAAAAGTAATAACTATACCTCTAAATCAAATAACATATACCATTCGGCGTTCACATTGCAATGAACACATGCGATTGCTAGTTTATAGGGAGAAGCAAATATTTTCCGTAGTTATTGCAGAGATGGATGCATTGATTGTTTCACCATAAGCAATGATGGCAGGGGACAAAAGCATGGCGGTGAGAGGGGAGAGTGGCCACTTAAGTGACAAGATCCATAGAGGGTGTGCCAACAAGCTCCAAAAAAATATCTAAACCTATGTAGGGAGTGTAGGTGGCGCCTCTGCTTTTTAAGAACGAGCCCTTAAGTGATAGACCCGGCCGGTAGTCTCCTACGCTGCATATTTGCTTGGCAATTTCAATGTTAGGGTTACAAATCAGTTTCCTGCCAAGATTGTCGGGAGATGGACTGTGCCGGAGAATGTTACAGAGAAGAAGCCTGCTGGAGTTTGACACTTTCCAGCAGGGCCAACACCAAAGGAGACGCCTCCGGCCAATAAGTGTTAAGTCCGGTTTTAGTCCACACGTATCTGTGAACGCGAATAAACAAAATTCGCCACTTAGTAGAACAAAAAAAAGTCTCTTGACTTTTGGGTTTTCTTTAAATATATCATCTTTATTCCAGTTCTTTTGTTACCATTCAGTATAAACTTGGTGTTTTCCTTCTCATTTGTCTGCACTTTCATTTCATTCCGTCGCAGAGATCTTCTTCAATTGCAATGGCAGAGACAAATTTCAAGTACATTATTGTGGGCGGAGGCGTAGCAGCTGTAAGTTTAACGAATCCGATCTCATGCATTTGATTTGAATGCTGTATAATCGTAATGTCTGATTAAGATATTTATGCCCATCAATCTGTTTGATCAATTCGTCTAGGAAAAAGCCCCAATGGAATGAAAAAAACAAAATCCGAGTCTAGTTTTAGGCTTGCGTTAGCATTGACTTCGATTTAATTCTAGTTGATAATATGGATCTGTAAAACAGGATTTGGATTCTCATCTTTCAAAATAAACGAGGTCAAAGATGAAACTTAGACCTGTTTGTGAGATGCCTGGTTAATAACAAATACCCAATATTACTTTTCTTAACATACTAGTACGGTACGTAAAAATAATTAATGGGTTTAAGAAATCATAGAACTTATCATCACAGATACAATAGGGTCCGATGATCCTTTTACCTTTTACTGAATAATATAGAAAATTTAAAGACTGAAATATTTGGAGCCCAGATGGCTTTAGGATAGATTAGAGTGAACGACAGACAGACTCATCAGAGCTCACTGGACCACAATTACCAACATTCACTGCAGAAATTTGTGCTTTTGATGTGATGGGTCTGTTTGATGAAAGGATAACATGTAATGGAATCTCATTTACGCGGGAAGTGTTGCCATTGACAGCGTAATTCACATCGTTGTACTCGTTGATATGAGTCTTTAACCAAAGGCTAAACCGGAGTTTTTAACAAGGTAACCAGTTTCCGTATTATTTGTTAACACACACGCCCACGGAATTGCTATGGTGTAGAGACACAGAATTCGGGAATGGATAGTGCCTGTTAGTTTCCAGCAGTGTTACTGGGACGGGGACGGCGGGACGGCGGGACGGGGTTTCCGGGACGGCAAAAAATTTCTAAATTTTGGGGACGGCGGGGGGACGGCTGATTAAAAAATATATAAATATTTAAAATAAAAAGATATAGTGACTAAATTATATAAATAAGCTGAAATAAAACCATTTGAGATTTAAATAAGGTGAAACTTGAACTCATAAACATCAAATACACTATAAACTTTAAAGTCTAATATCAATATGTTAAACAGTTAATGTCATAAATTGAAAATTCATAATACATATTTGAATTTTGATTCTTGAATATGAGACAAGCTGAAATTTGAAATTTCATATAGCCATTCTAAAATACGATTGATCAGTACATGATAGCTAATATTCATATCATTAATCTCATAGCCAAATACACCAACAATTGTCTATTGTCAATATTACAAAAAAAGAGGACAACTACAAGTATCGGCCTAAAAATCGGAATCTCCATCAAAGCAATATCCATGAACTCCTCCTCGTTGGTACTAGTATCCTCGTCCTCGAAGGTAAGCCCAATCAATCCTCGGCGCACTGGTGTTGTCCTCTTGACTGCCTCGGCTCCTCGGGATCTACATCCCACTGTAATGCTTTGGAGTCTGTTTGTACTCGGGTGTCTTGCGATCTATAAGGCCTTGGCACTATGTCATGGCTCTGACAAGCTTCTCGCTCTCGCGAGAGGTAAGCCTATTCCTCTTAGCAGTGTATCCCGACCATACGTAGACCGGTTCCTCTCGGAGGCGGAGGAGCTAGAAACACCAGGGAAAGGAGGCGAATGGCAAGTGGTCGCGGCGATCACGGAAGCCCATACGGTCGCCACCACTCACTCACTGGTTTCTCATGTGCTTAATGCTTACCTGTCTGTCTTTCTTTGATGTTTTGTACCCATCGAGTTCGGTGAAGTCAAGCCACTCCATTCGATCTGTGAAGCCTCTTGTGGAGTGTACATTTTTTAAAAGCCTTCATAAGGCCCTTCTTCACCTCATCATCATCGATGGGACAACTCTGCCCGGCCTCTGCACATACCATTTGGGATTTAGTGCATACGCGACCATATGAAGAGGAGTGTTCAACTTCTCCCATCTCCATTTGAATAATGGGGTTTGTATATGTTCATTATAGAACTCCAAAGTGGGGTCCCTCACCCGAATAGCTGCCTTCATTTGCCCAAGCATGCTATCGATGCACTCGTAGATCTCACCAAGATTGGGGGCATTAGAATCCCCATATTTGATGACACTAAAAGCTGGAGCTATAATTGATATGATGTATTTCATATCAACCCAAAATGTTTCCATGACACCACTTCCTTCACTCTTTTCCCTTGATCATCTTGGACTCACGCCACCTAGTCCAATCTGTGTCATAATCATAATTTGCAAGGGCTCTGCCCGCTCGGACATCCTCTCCACAAAATAAAATAGGATCTGAAAGCGGGTGTCGATTGGTTTGAAAAATTCCTTCTTGAAAAATTTGAAAAAGTGCGATGATGTGTGGTGATTGCATATGAACTTACGCACATCTCTGGCATCGATCCTTATCTGATTAACCCACTTTGAATCTTCCTATGTCTTTGGTGCATTGTTAATGCATGCACACAACATGAGTCGATAAATATGCCTATATTCCCGCTCCACTAGCTTGCACCTCTTGCTCTGCACACATAAGTTTGCATCTGTGATAACTTTGTACAACATTTGAAGGTCGACCTCCTCATGGCATCCTTGAAAATCTGAAAGCTGAAACTTCGGCATCTTTTCGCTTCCCGGAACAATCAATTGCTCTCGAAATGCGATCCATTTTTGCAGAGACAATGATATTGATGAGAGGACGGTGTCTAATATCCGTCCACCCATCCATGATAATGCTACATCCATGTGACACCCATGTCACCTTCATCTCCTCCATCAATACATTAACCTTGGAATAGTTTCTATCCAAGATTGTTGTCTGAGTTTTGTGTCTCCAGGAGGCACATAACTCCTGTCCTTTTACTGACCTTAGCCATAGCCTCCTTGTAATAAGGAGAGCGAGCAGCATTAAATGGAATCCCAAGGCGTAGAAAAATTTCCCAATAGCATCATCTGCCTCTTCCCTTGCCTTTGAATCAAACATGTCGATAAGCTGAATTTGGGGCTGCCCCCATTGCCTTTCTCTTCCCTCTGCTTTCCCTTCGACACTTCAAAACTAGAACCAGCCGGAGTATTAGGAAGTTTGCAGATCTATGAGTGCTCGATGGAGTAGTAGCCGTAGAACCACGAACTTCGGCACATTGCCGTGGTATTTCCATGGAAGATTCTCACCATCTCGACTCTGCTCTTTCTAGTGAAAGACCCTTACAAGTGCCCGACCCCCTTCTGTAAGATCTGACAAGTGTGCATTGGTCCTAGTAATACTACCATGCCAAGTCAGTGCACATATGTTGCACTTCCATACTTTGCTCCCCCCTCCAGACTTGGGGTTATCAATTATTTGGGCAAATTGTTGCAATGGCTTCTTCTTATCAAATGGTCCAATGGCAAATTTGGACAACATTTGAGATGGGCAATTGGTAGCACTACCAGCTGAACTACCAGTTGCCGTTGCCACTACATTTTGTGCCCCTTCTTCACTCTCCCCCATTGTGGCATCACCAACTCTTCCACGGCCACCTATCTCAACTTCCCGTTCAACCCTCTCCTGCTCTGATTCATGCTCTGATTCATACTCATACTCAGTCTCAGTAGAAGAACTCATGGTGATGATTGCTGCAATGAATTAAAAACAACCATAACTATATGATTGATTGATTATGTAATGAATTAATTTTAAAAAAAACGCAGCCATTTAAAATTTAAAATTTAAAATTTTACAACCAAACCCTAGCCTCTAGGGCTTATGCAAGATGCATTTTTTTAAATCCCACAAACTAGATGCATGATTGCATTATGAATGTAGATGCAAATGCTAAAAAACAACCCCTAAAAAATGCAAAAAAATCTAAATTTTAAACTAGAAATAAAAATGTAATTAAAAAAAAAAATGTAACCATTTACATTGTAGTTTGTATAACCAAACCCTATGCAATTGCAATATGCATTTTTAAAAATCCTACAAACTATATGGCATTGGCATATGCATGATTACATTGTGAATGTAGATGCAAATGCTAAAAAACAGCCCCTAACAAATGCAAATATAATCTAGATTCTAAATTTAAAAAAAAAAAAACTTTAACATGTATTGTAAGCAAATAAAATTATAAATACCTCTTGCTCCCTCTTGCTCTTGCTCTTCCTCTTGCTCTTCCTCTTGCCCTTGCTCTCACTCTTGCTCTTCTTCTTGCTCTTGCTCTTGCTCTCACTCTTGCTCTTGCTCTTGCTTGGTGTGAATATGAAATGAGCCCATATTGTTAATTTATAACATAAAATAGCACTTTTAGGGTTAGGGTTAGGTTAGGGATGTCACTTTTATGTTATTAGAAATATACAATAAAAAAAAAAAGTGTTTAAATGTCTAAAAAGTATGTTTTTTTTTTTTAAAAAGTGCGCAGAAGTCGCGGGGGACGGCGGGGACGTCTGGACGTCCCCGGGAAGTTCCCGGGCGTCCCGAGCGTCCCAGCCCCCGGGCCGTCCCCAACGTCCCAGGGCGTTTCCACCTTCCTCGGCCGTCCCAGGCGTTTCGCCCTCCGTCGGAAAAGGAAACGTGGGGAAACGTTTCCCCCACGTCCCCGCGTCCCCAGGGCGTCCGGGACGTCCCGGACGTGTAGAAAAGGGGGGGGACGCGTCCCCGCGTAACATCTTTCTTGGTTTCCAGCCAAGTTTCAATGAATCTTGTGTTGAATCTGATGTTTCCTTCTTATAGCTGAAAAATTTGGGAGTAGATGGTACTCGCTATTGTCAATGACAATGGAATTCATATTTTTGTACTTCTTGATATGGGTTTTTAACCAAAGGCTAAACAAGAATTCATATCATTGTACTTGTTGATATGGGTTTTTAACCAAAGGCTAAACCAGAGTTTTTAACAAGGTACCTACTTTCCTTATTATTTGTTAATACACACATCCACAGAATCGCTTTTGCCTCACTATGGTGTAAAGTCAGTGAGAATTGGGGATTGGATAGTGCTCTTTAGTTTCCAGGCAAGTTGCAATGAATTTGATGTTGACCTGTTGCAGCCCAAAAATTTGCGTGTAGATAGTACTTGCTATTTTCCTTGTCCATATAAGTTTTTAAACAAAGGCCAAAATAGAGTCTTTAACAAGGTACCCACTTCCCTTGTTATTTGTTGACAGATGCACCCACTAAATTGTGATAGTCTTACTATGGTTCAAAGAGAATGAGGATTGGGGAATGATTAGTGCCCGTTAGTTTCCAGTCAAGATTGCAATGAATCATCTATCGAATATGATGTTTCCCTCTTATAGCCCAAAAATTTGGGAGTAGATAGTACTCACTACTTTTTAGTTGATATTGTATTGAAAATTTATAGACTTGTTTGATAGCTAGAAGATCATAGCAGGTTCCTAACTGGCTAAAATGAATTTTCAGACCAACTATTTTTAAAACATGATAGGCATTGGTAGCAGATTTGGAATAAATTGTGCCTATAGGTTTTAAAATTTTATGCAAGATTGTTATGAAAAGTTATAGATTAGCTCGATGGGGTGACCCAATTATCATAGTGGCACACAATAAGCTAACATGAGTTTCTCAGATTGATTATTGGTAAAACACAATAGGGATCACGGACAGTTTGGGACTCAATAGTGTGCATGTTACATATTAGGAAATTAATTATAGACTTGGTCAATGATCATAGTAAGTGACTTACTAGGTTATGGATTTTTCTCAGAGTAAATGTGACTAAAAGAATATAGATATCATCGGCAAGTTAGGTTTGAGCTTGTTGTAGTCCCTTGAGATGCTGATGTTAACCTTTAGCATCTAAACAAGGCTTGCAAACAAGTGGAAATCACTGTGGTAGAACAACATAAAATTTGAACAAAAAGTATACCTGATCATTTTGGTAAAGATTGCAGATTGATACAATCTGATTGAGGTGGTTCTGTTCGAAAAGTGATGGTTAAAAGATCATGTCCTGCAATATGGCTCAAATGTAATCCTTAAGTTAGGCACATGGATTTCCAGTCCTATGACAGGCATGGATTTCTGAATTGGCAAAGAGAAAATTCTCATTTTTGGTGTATGCTACCTTAAATGGATTATGGTCCATCACAGGCATTGGAATTTTCAATATTTCACTAGTTTCAATTTTTTTCACGGAAACATTGTTTTTGTCTTCATGCTTTCAGTCTGAGTCACATATGGTTTACTAAGAATTACTTTTCCAACTTTCATTTCCTTTCAAGAAGGAACTAAAACAAGAAGTTTTAACTTCTGACTTTTAGTGACTCTAGGTGATTCATTGGAATTGGCTTTTAGACAAAAGAAGCCCGAGTCAGAACCCTTTTAAATGAGGAACCAGTAAGTTTATCCTGCTGTGCTCAGTGCACACATAATTAAAGTTGTCTAGTCATTTCATCACATGCAGTCAGGTTCAGATTTTAACTCTCATCCTCCCAATGTAAACAACTATGTTGATAGTTTGTAGAGAAAGATTGGCCTTCACAGTGAATCAATTTGACTCTGTAGTAAACACCCTTGGTTCAATTCTATAAATGAAGATCCACGTATTGTGGATGATTTTTCTCAAAACTATTGAAGACAGCTATTAACTCTCAATATCCTTTTTTCCTTCTGTATATGATGAATACCATTTTCTTTTGGCGCATTTGTAAATTTATAATGCCACAGAAGCAGGACTCATTGTATGAACTAGAGTTGTACTCGGTACTGTTGTGTCTATGCACTTAGAGTGAACATATAGCTAAATAGCCATCTGGCCAATTACAAAAGTGGAGTATGGTTCTATATTGCTGGAAATTGAGATGGGGATTGGAGTTTTTAATCTTTAGGATGTATATGAAGATGAATGTGCTGGCACAGATATGTTATGGAGATGAAAGTTTATGTTACCTACATGGCCAGCAGGAAAAAATGGAGAAAATAGATGCAATGAGAGTTGAAAATATCACTTACTCGAAGATGTATATTAGTTTAATTTAGAAAACGTATCTGATTACATATAAGAGCATGATCATTTGTACATTTTGACTGTAAAACTTGCCTTTTAACAGGCTATACCTCCATGATATTCCTTACTTGGTAGGGTGGTTTCTGAGCTCATTCTCATATATGAAAACAAACCTGCTTTGTTAAATTCTTCTGGCTACTGTGTTAACTGCTGCCAGTATAGAATTTGAGAGAACAGGATAAGGGAGCTGCCAAAAATTTCCTCAACTTTGTGCATATGTTTAAGCTGCAGAGCCTCAGCATTTTTTTCTTTCAAACATCTTTAAGTGCAGTGCATTACAGATTATGAAGCAGTTTGGTTTGGGTACGAAATTTATGTTTCCGGTATATAATTTTCATACCAAAGGAAGAAGCTGATCTGACACAATAATAATATAAAGAAGAATTTTCAAACTGAAAATTTGCTATTCAATTTATAGTAATTAACATGTGTTACACTTGTCCTGTTATCGATAGGTCCATTTATGTGTAATGCTCACTTAGATAGATAGCACTGTTGCTTGATAGGGCGATTTATTAATAACATTTTTTGTTCCACATGTCCCTGCATGTGTTGAATAATGAAGGAATTAACCACTTTACAGGACTTATTTGCAGGGTTATGCAGCAAGAGAATTTGTCAAGTTGGGGCTTAAATCTGGAGAGCTTGCCATCATATCAAAAGAAGCTGTATGTTGTGCTCTATTTTAGAAAGTTCCCAATGAATTTGGCTTTTGTTTTTGCTTGTAGGCACTTACAAATTTGTATCAGATAGAAAGATTTTAGTTTTATCTTTTGCTAAACATACGATAAATATAAGAGGAACACACTTAGGTGTACAGTTTTTAATTGATTTTCTGCAGCATTTGCTGGCATCTACTTTAATAATGCCACATGACCTTCCTGCTAATTATGTATTAGATTAGGCTATTTAGAATGTTAATGTAACAGAGTGTCAGTTACCGATTACAATCAATAATTTTTCCCGAAGCATTGCTGTTTTCTTGACAACTTTGAGACAATTTTCATTTGATATCTCACTAAGATATTCATTTGAGACGATTATCATTTAAATTCTCATTGTTCATAGAAGAATAAACTTAGTTGAAGGTATTTATAGACCATTTCCATGCTTTAGATGCTCATGCTTAGAATTATATTTGTTATGTCACGTGAATTTCTTCCCTGAAGGAGCTTGAAATTAAAAAGTTCTAGTAGGTTATATGGTTTTAGTGGTGCCATGCATGTGTCCACCAATGGCTTTCCGTCCTTGGATTGTTGAGGTCATTTGTTTAATCAACTTTTAATAATGTGCTGCATGGGGTCCTGATCATTACATTTATGGCACAGACTTTTGATGGCTATACAGTCTGGAGTTAATAAGGCATTGCAGTGCAAACCACTCGTTAGGAAAGTGCAGTGTTTGCTAATGTTGTTGAACAAGCACAGGGATGTGTATTTTAATTTGTGGCAGAAAGGATACTTGATTTTTATTCTTTTTGTTGTTCTTTTCTGCTTATGAAAGATAGATTAACTTAATAACGGAACCATTCTTCGTTATTATGAACAATATATCTGGATAGATTAGCTTGATAATAGAATAACTCTCCGGTGTTTCTGCAGGTAGCTCCATATGAACGACCTGCTCTTAGCAAGGCCTATCTCTTTCCGGAAGGTACCAGATTTTCATAGAATTTTCATAGAGCCAGAGTGAAATTCATTTAGTCTTTATACATGTGGAAGCTATTGGCATTTTATTCATGTGTTTGTGGTAACTTATGATTTCACCTTTGTCACCAATAAAATAGATTCACACTCCATTAATTTTAAACTGCATTTAAAGATCAAATCATTTGCAGCCTCATGACAACTTAAAGGATGTCTAATTGAGCTGTAAAGCAATGTCTCAACTACTCCCCTCCAAACTTTCTGCTCTTTCTTTGATATTTATGACGTGATGGTATGACATTCATTGTATCTGAGAGAGCTTTGCTCCATATAGGTAAATCAGGTATTATTTTCCTTGTCAGTCATAAGTTTTAACAATCATTATGTAGATTTTACTCCTTATGAATTGTTCCAATTTAAAAACTAGTTGGGCTGCATAGATGCATATAATATACTTTCTTACAACGCTAATGGTTCTAACAGTTTCTTATTGTATTACTGCTAGGGCTTTCTTGTGGATTAGCCAGGTTACTAGGAAATTGGTATGGGTCCAAAACACAGAAATGCCAATTTTCAAAAAATCCTTGGGTGCTTTGTCATCGTGATTGTCTAATTTTTGTGATCGTTCACGGTCTTCGTTCCGTCGAAATGTCACAGAAACATCTGTACAATATATTATTAAAATAATATAAATATATATAAAAATGCATAATAAATAAATCTGAAAGTGTGTTTTGAAATGGAGCAAAAATGTGCTTATATAGCTTTTGGAAAGTGTCTTTAAGAAGTTGGGGTAGGTAAATTAGGGATAGTTTTTAAATTTATTTGAGGATGTTTTTTTCTTTCTGTACTTTTTAAGTGACTGCTGCCGCTGAAACGTGATGGATACACCATGGGTATCGCTGTTACCTAGGCCGTACTCATGACTGTCATGCGTTTCCTGGCCATATCACACACCGTACTGCTTTCTGGTCACCCTTACACAGGAATGTTGCCATCAGGGGTGTTTCCAGGTATCACAGTGGATTAGTCATCAGAACGTATGACTAGGCTCATTATTGAACTCAGTATACGCGATTATATCTATTTGTTCCATTGAATAAGCTTTACGCAAAAGAACTCAATAGGAAACAAAGACCTAGAAATCCTATTATAGCTCTACATTTTATGGGAATGAATCACATAAGGTAAGGAGAGGCATTCATTGTGATAAATAATCATCAAGCTTACCCTCATAAACATTTATTTCATTGGTGAATGAGAAAACATGTCCAGAATTATTAGCAATTTCCTTTTAATAGGTAGAGGTAAGGTCAAGCCAATTATCAGATTGGCTTGAGAATCTGTTCTTTTTGAAGTGACTAAGTACAAGTTAGACAAGTAAAAGCTACAAAATTATCCAGCAATTGCTCTTCAGAGATGCATGTGGCTATGTAGCACGACCGCATTCTCATATAGGATAGCATTGACAAGCTTGAAAATCATCTAGCAGACTGGGTTCAACAAGAGTTGTAAATCTCAAAGACCTACTGTAGCACTTAACTGTATCCAGAACTCATTTCAGTGCTATATATCTATATTATGTGATATTAAGTTGCAACTCACATCGAGAATAAAATAAAGTAGTGAGAAATCAACTATGAAAAAGTTTAGCGTGTTAGATGGATTCTAGTTACTTGTGGTAGTAATCATGTATACAACTATATAGAAGCTACTCAAACTCTGCAATGGACAGTTGCATATACTAAATACCATTAATGATTCATAGACTAACAGACCTAATGATTCACGGTACATTTTGTTTCTAATGCTTTAAATTTATTTATTGAATCCATGTGTTGTAGGATTGGGTAGGACGACTCGTAGCATGTCGTGATAAATTATTGTGGAATTTCGCTTCTGTGCCACAACCTTATATCACTCTAACACCACCTTAGATCAGTTCAGATCACCTTTTCATCATCTCCAGTTGTCCCTCACTAGCTTCGGCTATCTCCACCTTTTGTCATATTGTCTAGCCCTTCCAATTGAAGCAGTCCCTATAATTGGTGCTTGTGGTGCTTTATGATTGTTTCCCCGAGTCTAGATTACTAGTTTCGGTTTATTTGGCCCTGTGAAGGACAGAGGCATCAAGTTTTTAGTCTTTCACAATGTACATTGTTATTGTGGTGTGCTTCTTGAATTGATTTGTTCAAGTTTAAAATTCCCACTGTTTTGAGTGCCTCTTCCAGGCATGCCTTCAGGGAAGAGTTGTTTGAGAGTTTTGCTGATAAATAAATCAATATATTGGTTTTGCATAAATATGTAATCTTTGAAAAATCAATTAGGTGTGTCAGATTTCTTAAAACTCCATAGCGTTTTCAAGGATAATCTTGTAGGATCTTTCCTTGCTGCTCTTGATGAGGTACATTACGGGTCTTCTTGAATTACAAATAATGAGACCATTGTACTTATTGAGGTTATTAGAATATTATTTTGTGTAGATTTCCACTCTGACGTTTCTTCTATTGTATTGGTCCCTTCTTTCTATAATCTTGGCCTCTTCTACACCGATGTGATCTTTAGCCTTACGTGAGTGTCCCACAAGAGCCGACTTCTCAACAAAGTTTTCTAGAATAACCTTTGAATTTTCTTTGGCTCTATCTTGCAAATATCTACCTGTTGAGTATTTCCCACATGAACATTAGATGGTATATATGCCTTTGTGTGGATTAGGATCTACTGGGTCCTATTTTGATCTGGCATGCCTCTCAGTATGCTTGGAGGTGTAAATGCGGTTTTAATATTGTATCTTTATAAAATCTTTTCTATCTTTTCTGATGCACCCTGTGCTTTCTACACGTGTGCCTGATCTCTTCATGTTGCGTCCTTTGCTTTCACATGCCCACGAAACAATAAAATGACGTGCCCTTGAAACAGGAAAACAGAAAAAATGTGCCTGCAATGTGTTTGTTTTCCCTCGCTAAATTTTCACATGAATGCTCTGCAATTCATGATTTGGGGCAATCTTCTGCACATGGTCTTCTTCTCCCACATCTTGTGCCCTTTCCGTGACTGTTCCGCACTTCCTGTGCCCTTTCTGCGACTGTTCTGCACTTTCCTGTGCCCTTTTAATGATTGTTCTGCACTTTCACAAATCAGTAATCACGAATCACTTGAATGCTTCTTTTGAATGTTGTTTGGACTGTTTATATGTGCCCTCAAAATCTCATCAAACCGTCCTGCAACTTCAGCATCTCTGGTCTTTATTATGAACTGTAACTCTAAACGTCTGTATCTGCAACTTTAACGTCTCTGGTATTTTTAACAAACTGTAACTCTCTTCAAAACTGTCAATCACAATTTTGACTTGAAAAGCTCTGCCTGTGCACTTCAACTCGCGCGCCTTAGCTTCGAGCTTTGTGTTGCCCTTATCTTTGAATTTCACATTCAAGCTTCTTTGCCACTGTCTGTACCCTCTTCCAGGGCTTCCTCAAACTACGAACACCTGTATCACTAATGGCTCTGACACCAATGTTAGAAGGTACGAGAGAATGAAGAAAAACTAAAAGGCACATTGAGATATGCACATGTCTGTCATTTTATTATGCTGAAAGGAGTTACAATTTAATTGGGGTAATTTATAACGGATCATTAGTTAATATGTAACTAATGTATACAAAAAGATGTTAAATACATTTAATGTTCTGATGCGCCTCTAATGCAAGGGACAATAACCTGGGGCTCATCCCTGGCATCATTTTGTGTTTGGGCATGACATCTGTGACAGGCATTACAAAATTGAAAATGCTCTCTATTTGTATTTCTCTATAACCATTTTTATCAGAACCCAAGAGAGACGGGGCTTCTCTTGTTTGAAATGTTCCTTATCTGAAATCCTGCATGCTTGTGTATGCAGAAAAAGTTTTTTTGGTAAGGACGGTGGTGGGAACTTGCCTGTAAATATAGACTAGTACGTGTCTTCTTCCACATACAACATGTGATGGTGAGCCATCCAGTTTCTTTGATGCTTAAGCTTCTATAAATGGAAAGCGTCGTTCTATTTTTAATCCAAAATGAATTAAATTTGTATTGAGAAATTATTGATGTTGTCAAGAAATTCATTCAACCATTCATATCCATGAGGCCATTCAAGTTTGTGCCATCAACTTGTCTTACCTCTAATAATAAGGAGTAAGGGTCATAGGGTTTCTTCTCAAAATCCTCCATAAACAAGTTGGCGACAATGGGTGATAGAGGTGACACCATTGCATCTCCTATGTTCATAACTTCATAGAATTCACCTCTAAACTTAAAGAAAGCGGATCTTGGGTTTAACTCCACTAAACCGACAGGTTCATGGTTTGTAATGTTCATAATAACCTTTGTAGTCTCACTTATGCATATTTTTTTGTTTGTGTAAAATGACTCCGCATCAAAACTAATAAGCTAAGTTACATCAAACGTTTTGGATACGGGAGCGGGAGCGGGGTATCCGATCGCGGAAACGCAAATTTTTGACCCCGGATACGGCGTAGGATACGGCAGTACAAAAACTATATAAAAATTAAAAAATATATAAATTTCAGCCTTCTAAATAGGAATTTAATTATTAACCACATATTATGCATATGAAAGACAAGTTATAAGCTAAATAAGTGAATAACCACAACAAACAAGCTAGGATACCGATAAAACTTAGAAACTTAAAAGTTTAAAAGTTAAATTAAAATTTAAAATACTTAAATCAAACACAATGTGAATGTCATGAATCTCATGATATATTAAATTCAATCATAGATCAATATTCAAAGCTCAAACTATCTTTCATTGTCAATATTCATCATATTCCTCTTCATCAAGAGGATCAAAACCAGCTACATCATCATCATTATGTGGTTCATTAGAACCACATGGGCTCGAACCACTCGCACTTAGGGGCCACTTTGCGCCATTACGCACCCCTTGTGCATGTAGGTCTCGTGGTGCCACAGAACTCGTCTCATCATCATATGCTCCATGGTGGGAAATGGAAGCATCCAAGTCAACTATCTCTGGATCAATGTCCCAATGTTTTGTTGACCCTTCCTTGTACTCTTTCGTTGCTTGTGGGATAAAAGGCGCAAGTTGGAATGTATGTATACCAAATCTTCAGCCCTTTTAGCC
Source organism: Taxus wallichiana var. yunnanensis (assembly GCA_018340775.1). NCBI lineage: Eukaryota > Viridiplantae > Streptophyta > Pinopsida > Cupressales > Taxaceae > Taxus > Taxus wallichiana. Next base: position 366,368,866 of record CM031243.1, read on the forward strand.
CCAATCTGTTGCGCTTTTGTGAGTGGATGAAATTATACGTACTCGAGTTGCGCTCAGAGGAAGATGAACTTACTGACCTATTAAGGCAACCCAAACTTCAAAGTCAATGCAAAGTTCAACTTGATTTAAACACTCAAACTTAAATTTTAAAAAACTAAAAAAAGAGAATAAAAAATTAAAAACTTACAATGCAAGACCTTGATTGCAAGAGGTTGCAAGTAAACCGATGAAGTACCATGGAGGTACCACCACATATGTGCATCCATCTTGTATTTGCTCCGAAGAGCGAGAAGGCTATGACCCGTTTCTGCTATGAAATTGCCAAACTCTACCATAACCTAGTCTTGGGCCTCAGGATCAGGGAAGAGCCTAGCCAATGCCACCATATATCCCTCACTGACTTCCGCATCCCTGTATGGTGCTACCCTCCTTGGCAAGGAAAGGATCTCTGTGCTTTATAAAATCTAGGAGTCAATGCAAAAGCTAGTAGATGTAATGGGGTGGTCATTTTGTTCCACCGCTCAATGAGGATTGACTTCACTTGTTTGAAAAATATTTCCTCGGGATCTTGTTCTTTTGCATTTATGACGGCTTTTATCTTCTCAATCATTGAGTCGATGCCGTCATATATCTCTCTGACATGGTTGATCCGTGTCGATGAAACCGGATCATGCTCATAATGGGCTCCGTAAATCTCAACAGATAACCCACTCTATCCCACCAAGAGTCCTCTAAGATCAAGTTCTTCACTTTTTGAGCCCCTTCAGTGTTTGATTGCCTCCATACAGTCCAAAGATTGGATGTTACCATCCTCATGAGTGCCTCTCGCACCTTCACTAGTCGTCTCAAGACGATTGTGTGTGATGCAAACCGAGTCTCAGCAACCTAATAAGAACGAGGAACAAAAATTAAAAATAAAATTTAAATTATAAAATTGAAAGCTAAAAGAATACTAAAAAACTTATATTAAATATTAAATTAAAAAGAAAGAAAGAAATAAAGCTTGTCCTTACCTTCAGTAGCTCCAACTGCGAGAATGATCTAAAAATGCCCTGTGACATGTGGTGGTTGGTGACAAACATTTGGATTTCTTCAGCTTCTGCATACACTTGCCGGATCCACTCTATTTTGTTTGCCATTTTCTTTAGCATTAAATTCAATGAATGCACAAAGACCTGAGGTGTCCAAAAAATATGCCCATACCGTGCCTCAACTAACATCCCTGCAGCTTTGCAATTTTTGGCATTGTCCGTTATCACTTGGACAACATTTTCAGGCCCCACTGCCTCAATGGACTCAAAGAGAATGTTGGCTATGAATTGGGCATCCTTCACTTGCCCCTCACAATCAACCGCTTTCAAAAACATTGCCCCCTTAGGGCATACTGCAATCACATTGATTAAAGGGCGGTTTCTTGCATCTTTCCATCCATCAGAAACAATGGACACACCAGTTTTGGTCCATGAGTCCCTAATTGGTTGCAAGGAGGTTTCCACATATTTTTTTTGTCTATCCAAAAGGGTGGTGCGGATCTTCTCAAATCCTGGTGGTTTATACCCTTTTGGTGCCTCATTGATGGCTTTCACCATCTCATGCCAATAAGGTGATCTCACAACATTAAAAGAAAGACCATTAGCATATACACACCTTGCAATGCATTCATCTGCAATCTCCCTGTACTCATTCTGAAAGGCCTTTTCCAATGGCCCTTTTGTCTTACTTTTCTTTCGTGCAAGGGAAACATCCTCATTTGTGGAGATAGGAGCCACAAATGGATGTGGCATGGCCACAATTGGGGATCCACTAGGTGATGGAGCAACTGGAGGCCTTGCTGAACGAGATGAACCTCCTCTTTTGGCCAATGGATGACCCACTCTCAGAGCCACTCTAGCCTCTGCATCCTCCTGCTCTTTGATAAATGCCAAAACATTTTCTTTTGGCACCCCAGCATTATTCCTCCCCCTACATACTCTTATACCATTACCCGTTATGGCACACAAATGGCTTTTCACCCTACTGTAAGAGCCTTTGAATATTCCATCACACTCATTGCATTTCCATTCAAAACAACCACCACCTGCAAGTTGTTGAACTATTGTTACGTGCCTCCATAACGGTGAATTTGGGTCAAAGTCTTTGGCCAAAGATTGCCCAGAAGAAGCAGAACTTGTTGCCATTGTAGAAATACCTACAAGGTTTAAAAAACAAATTAAGCAAAGAAAACAATGGCATGCAATTGCATTGTGATTGAACAATGAAAATTAAAAAAATTAAATGGAAAGAGCAAAATAAAAATGAACAAAAAATGTAATGTGTGAAAGATTAAAAAAAAAAAAAAAAATAGAGGAACAAGGCTAGAAATTAAAAAAACTTACCTTCACTTAGTAAACCACAAATCAAATCCTTCACAAATCCTCCTTTGCAGCTCCTCACACTCCTCCAAGCTTAGCAATAGCTCCTCACACTCCTCAAAACCCTAGACAAGCACAATGCAATTTTGGAGAGCCACAATGTGAGTTTGTTTGCTTTATGTTATGTTTGTGTGTTGTTCTTTTGTTTTATTGTTTAGATGTAGCTTTTAGGTTTTAGATTAGAAGAATTTATTATTTTTTATTGATTTGCGCGTTTAAAAAAGTGGAAAAAATTAAAAAAAAAATTAAAAACGCGTGTTTTTGCACGCGGGAGCGGCCAGGGAGCGGCCCGGCACTGTGGAAACGGCCGGGTGCTTGGCGCAGGCGGCCGTTTTAGCCGGCCGGCCCTTTTCAGTGCCGGCCGCTCCTGCCGCTCCCTCCCGCTCTCGCTGCGCGCCGTGCCCGGCCGTTTCCACGAGCCGGGCCGCTCCTGGCCGCTCCGCGCGCTCCGCTCCCGCTCCCGCTCCCGAACGCTCCCGCTCCCGCTCCAGGCCCCAAAACCCGCGTTTCCTTAACATAGCTAATAAGAAAATACACTTCCACTCTTCTATCTCTGAGATTCTCTACAAAGAAGATCGAATCCTTAATTGAAGAATTATTAATGGCTTTAGTTACATTCTTCATTCCCTTGTCCATTTGAGATTTTCTTGTAGAGGCTGTATATTTTAAAAATCACCGTTATTTCATTTTAAAAGCACTGCAGTGTTTCCTTGTCTTCTTTAAGGATGATAATTTTTTTAATTTCTTTATTTTTCTCCGGGCAGGATAATTTTTCTTGAGATATTTCTTCTAGGCAGTTGAGCTCTCCTAATTTTGCTTGAGTGATCCACTCAAATTTCCTCATATGTACCTTTTTTGTCATATCTTAATACTGCACAAATAATTGTTAGGAGGAATATTTTTTGGAACAGAATTTTCTGACATATGCATGGTTCACTTATATAATATCACTTTTTATTTTAGTATTCTTTCATTTTCCTTTTCTTCAATGGTTTATTATTTTAATGCTCAAGTGCCGTGCTATCACTTTATGGAATGTGCAGTAGGTATAGCGTTTACAAGATGAAGTGCTCTACATGGAATGGGACAAAGGTGACATTAAAGAGGATAATTCCATAATTTGGATTAGTCACAACACAATCATATTTTGATGTACTATATATATATAATATATATATATATATATATATATATGCTTTATAAAATGAATCATGTATAGCTGCCAAGAGATTGTCAGAGGTCTTTCAGTTTGCATTCATTAGATTTGACTTGGCAAATACTGTATTTTATGATTGGCAGCACGATTGACATATTGCATTCCAAGTATATTGGGTCCTAATTTGCTATAAATTACCTAGACCTTTTAGAACATGTTCATCCATTACAACATTTGCACATCTCATATCTGCATCGGATACAATCTCTGTACATTTTATGGAAATGTCCAATCAACTGATTTCTGGTACACGGTACCATTTGTTTGGGCCTTTGCATTAACTCCTATATTTCTTTGTTATAAGAGAGAGATGACAATTGATATTTCATGCTTTCAGGGGCAGCACGACTACCGGGTTTCCATGTCTGTGTTGGAGGCGGAGGAGAGAGGCAGCCCCCAGAGTGGTATTTTGAGAAAGGCATGTATCTTGCATCTTTTATGTCACTTCTTTATAACGATTCTAGGTGCATCTTGAGGAAATGAAACCCATTCTTCTGGTGGAAAACTTTGCAAATACAAAAAGATCGATCATATACTTGCACACTCTTTTCACTATGTGGATTTTAGCACTATATAGCTGATACGTAAATTCTGATATTGCAGGTATAGAGCTGATTCTTAGCACCGAGGTAGTGAAAGCTGATCTTGCCACCAAAACTCTTACCAGTGCAGAAGAGAAAACGTTCAAATATGAAATCTTGATCATTGCAACTGGTGCAACTGTGAGCATCTTAATCTAAGGGGTTGTATATCTTAAGATTGAAATATATTTCTGTCAACATGTAAAAAGAATGGAATGGGTGAGAGTTCTTGCCATGTCTACACTACACATTGTGTTTGTGCTCAATATTTTGAAAATTTTCAAATCAGGAAATTTTGATGTAGACTATTGTGACTTAACATTTACATGGGAAGCATGCATGTCTATAAATTTTGGCTTTTCTTTGAACAAAGTGCTTCACTCTAGCAATTACAGTGTGATGTGATTGTGATAGTGCTTATGATTGAATGAAGTGATCATCTCCATCGAGAAAGCTTCCTTGGATGGTCACTCATCAGATTTTTGGAGGAAGGAAAGAATACTATGTCAATGTTTTTCAGTAATTTTCAAAATGAGTGGCTGGTGTTAAACCGTGCTTCTATACCATTTCTCAATCTCATTCTAAAATCTGAGTTGGTAACCTTACTTAAAGTGCTAGGGCCATTCAAAACCATGCTTATAGTAAAACTACATGCACGTGTACACAGCGGGACATATAGATTTATCACGTCTAATTTATAACTAAGTCTAACCATGATGTAAAAAAACATTCTTTCATAAACACACACGTGCACGCATGCACACGCACACGCACACACATGCACATGCACACGCACACACACACAAACACACATACTGATTGGAAAACATGCCTTTGGTCATGGCAGGGGAGATCCATTTGACAGGTCCTTGAAGATAACTGAACTCGGGCACTCTCAAGAGAGCGAACCCTCTTTACCAGCAGACAATGTTATTAAGGAATTTTCAAATTGTTAAACAAAATACTTGGCAGTGTTTTATAGCTTCAACTGTCATGAATATAAGGAAGAAAACAAAAAGAACTACACTAATAGCGCACATTCATTTTGTGCTATCCCTAATACACATGCATTGAAATCTTTCTTGAATTAGTCCTGCTTCTGCTTGGTATCCTGATGATAGTGGTTGTAGTGTTGCCCTGATTAACCAATTCAAACAAGTAGTACAACTGTTTCCACTGAGCTGTTGTATCCTTAAAACATCTCTTTGATCACAGAAATTTGCTTTTGCATGTTCTCTAAGGTAACCTTGAATTCCTGATATCTGTTGCTCATCCTACATTCATTTTCAGAGTTTTTGTTCCTTTAGATTTTCTGTTCTGCTTGAGGTTGACTGAATGTTTTAAAAGTCAGAATTGGACTTGGAATTGGCTGATGTTCCGACTGAAATCGAACCAGAACCAGTTTACTTAAAAGTATATAAAATATTACAATTTTAATGAAATCAATATATTGTAAAGATTCCAAACCATGGTTCCAAACAAATAGAGATAAAATATGCAAAGTTTGCTGATATATATACCATGTAAGGGTAAATATGGAAAAATGGCACCAAGTGCACTACCTATCCAAAACAAAATACATAAACAATGAGGCTCTAAATGGCTTCTAGAGTCCAAAAAAACAATGCTACAAGTTACTACATGTTTGATATCAATTATCAAACTTAGCACCATCGTCCGTCATCAATGTCTTCATGTTCCTCTGGCTTAAACTTGCTGGACTCCTTAGGGGCATTTGTAGTAGTTTTAGTAGCATGGCTAGTGCCTGCCATGTTGGTGCTACTACTGGTTCATCATCCAAAGCCATCCACCCCAAGTCATCGGGATCAAACAATGTTGGATGACTCTCCTCTACCCATTACGAGGTTGGATCAATATCATCCAAGACAATGGGATCTGTATCAGGTCTTCTATTTAGTAACTAGTGCCTTAGCCGGGCGTTGTATTGCACGAAGGTGAGATCATTTAACCGTTGTTATTCCAAACAATTTCTCTTCTTCGTGTGAACCTCGCTCAAAAATAGACCAATTGCGCTCACACCCGAAAGCGCTACGACTTTGATTTAGGATTCAAATTGTAAACTTTTGTAGTTGAGGACACCGCTACCAAATGACTCCCACCCTATGTCATAGTGGTTCAACGATTTTTGGGCACGAAGTTCGAAAATCATCGAACATTACTAAGGGCATCAAAATTGCAAATATTCGCCAATATTCGGGAGAGAACCCCTAAAAGCTCGTTGGTCGAATCCTCGAAGGAGTGATCGAAGGGCCATGGTGATCGGTGAAGAGGGTCTAAACAAAGTGGCATCTATAGTCTACTCTAAATACCTCTCATCTTTGCTAGAATTTCATACAAATTACAACTTGCGACCCCAAACGCCAATTTGTCCATTGTGCGGGACTCTAAACGTCACTTGCTGCCATTCACTAGCTTGCTTGGGAGGAGCTTGCGATGCTAGCCAAGAATGTTACAACATGCTTCGTAAATTTGTAATTGTAATGTGTGGATTGAATTTAGGTTTAGGTTTTTAAAATATTTGTAATTTTACTTTTTTAGATTAGAATTTATTATTTTTTAACATTTTCGACTACTTTAAACTATATATTTTTAATAGAATAGTATAATATATATTACATAGGCTTTAATACACGACTACTATGGTATATAATAAAATACACTCTCATTATATGAAAATTTAATGACAGTTAAATTATTAATACGCATGAATAATATATAATAAAATTTTATACGCATTTTATAGTATTGTATGATAAATACACTCTCTTTAAAATTGTATTTAAAATATAATAAAATTTTATACAAAATGTGAATTGCGTATTGTATAAATTTTTCTATAGTCTGTATTTTATTATATATATGAAAGTTTTAATTAATTTTTTAAAATATTTTTGTAGAAAAATATTCATTCACAATTATAAATTATAAAGTAAAAAATTTAAGTAAATTATATTAAATATAAAATATAAAATTAAATTAGTAGTAGTGGAATTTAATCATGATTTTTTTCGAGTTTTATCATTGCTGAATTTTATATTTGCGAATTGGAACTCGAACACAAACCTTGTGACTTAGCTCCCACCAATGTGTTGCAATAAATGATTAAACCAAGAATAAAAAAAAGTTAGTTAATTCAACAAATTAGATTGTGACTTAAAAGTTTAAACAATTAATCTTAAAAACTTTGGAATTGCTTACCTGGCTGGTCCACTTCTCTTATAATCTTTGCTAGGTTTTTGCCAAAGGTACCCGTGGCTCTATTGAAAGCACTGATCTGTCATTGTATTTCCAACAACTGACTCTCAATGGGGAACATGCGTTCTAGGCAATCACACAATCCATCTTTGACCTCCCTAGTTTGATCTTCTCCAAGTTGAGCTTTGTAATGATACCTTGGGTTTAAGAAATACCTAGCTGCATGTATAGGGCGATGGAGTTGATTATTCCATCTGTTATCAATGATCTGCCATATAGGCCCATACTTTGCTACTCTATCCTTGTATGCTGCCCTTATCTGCTCCTTTGCTTGATCCATAGCCTCATAAATGTAACCCATGGCCAATTTTTCCCCATCCACCAACCGCAACACCTTAACAAGGGGCTCAACAATTTTCACAACCTTTTCTGTTTTTCCCGAAATGAGTTTGTCAAAAACTTTCTTTTTGGTGTCTTTCCCATCTTGTTTGCGGTTCCATTGAGATGCATTCCACTCATCACTTGAAAACATCTTTTTCAAGTTTTGTCCCTGGAAAAAGAGAGATTGCAACGTGAGGAAGTTTATTGCAAATCTCGTGATGGCCGGCCTAACAAGTTCCCTGCCCTCGGTGTTTTTCCTCATCAAGTTCAATACCAATGAGTGGTTATAGATGTATTTTGTAATGCTCTTGGCATGATCTACAATGTTCCTGATCCAATCCTCTTTGCCTATATCCTCAAGCATGAGGTCTATGCAATGTGCAGCACATGGCATCCAAAATATGGTTTTGGATTTATTCTCTAACATCTTACTAAAAAGAACAGAGATTATTTTTATAAAATAATTTTTTATTATTGCACAAGATATACAAAATTAACAGTTGTCCTGCTGTGCAAAGTATGAATGACACCAAACAAAATCCGAATCTACATCATTCCTAAAGGGAACGGCTTAGGCAGAAATAGTGAGGTTAGTTCCACCATCATTGTGGATCAGTTGTAAGAGCAGAATGTTGTCTGCCTTCAGTGTTTTCTTCAATCTGGGTGCACCACAAATGCATGGTTCTGGTTGGAAGAGCAGATCTTACATTAGCCAAGGTGTCTGCCTCAGCATTGTATTTTCTTTTAGTGTGATGGATTTCTATCTGAGAATTTTTTTAAACCACATTCTTGATGTATTTGACATTGAGTTCTATGTTGGTGGAATCGTGGTGGACCTTATTGACGGCATTGATAACCAGCTAAGAATCTCCAAAAACTTTCAGATAGTTGATCCCTTCATCTCTAGAGAGAGAGAGCCCCAATTTCAAGGCTTGCATTTCAGCATTGTTATTTGTCGTAGTGCCAATGCCAAAAGCATATCTTATGAAAGGATTGTTGTTGAAGAGAATGATTCCCATTCCTCCAACACAGCCCAGATTCCCTTGGAGGGCCCATTAAAGAGAAGGGTGAATCCTGCACTGATACTAGGTGGAGTATCTTTTTTTACCATCGTTTTCCTTCCTTTTTGATTTGGGCTGTGAGAAGATGTTTCCTTAAGAAGAGATTGGATAGTATGTGATCCATGGTGGGGTAGCCTGATCCCTAAAGATCAAAGTATTCCAATCCTTCCAAATTCCCCAAAAGAGATATCTAGGAAGAAGGTGCTTGACGCTAATAGGCCACTGAGTTGCTTTTGACATTCTTTGGATAGAGGAGGAGATATTGGTTGCTACCTGGAATAAGATAGGGCATTGGCATGGGGAATGGTGTTTCTTAGGAGACATTTCCACACCTTTCTTGCATATTCACAATGTAAGAAAAGATGATCCTCGCTTTCGCCAGCTGCCTTGCAAAGAACACACCAGTTTGGACCCATAATTCCCCTTTTCCTCAGGTTGTCAAGAGTGAGCTGCTTGTTTTGCATCAAAATCCAAAAGAAGAAATTGATTTTAGGAATTGCTTCCTTTTGCCAAATATGCTTCCATGCTGTCATAGGGGAAAATTACCTCAAATCATCTTGTACCCTTTACTCACTGAGTAGGTCCCTGAGCTGTTTATGTTGCTCCATATGATTTTATCTTCGCAGCTGAGGTCAAGAGGGACCCTTCCTTCCATAGAAGAGACAATTCAGAGCCAATCATTTTGTAGATCAAGGGGGATATTGAGATCCCAACTTGACTTAATAGTAGGACTGTTGTGGAAATTAACCAGCTGATCTAGAAAACTGATCTTTCTAATCTGGAGCCAATCTCTTATTGGATTTGAGATTTGGGGTCTGATCTTAAAATTTTGTCCTCACAAAGATGAATTTTGCCACCATTTCCTGGCATCCAGGACAGTTGGTTGGAGATCAGCATTATAGCTCTTTCCAAGCTCCTCCAAATCCGTGATTTCTTCCCTAGGTAGTTGCTTTTGAGACAGTCATTAGAGAATTGGCAATTGTATTTGTTGAAGAGGTAGGAAGCCCACCATTTGTCTTGGTTAGAGATCATTCTCCAAATTATTTAAGCAGCTAAGGCCTTTTGGTGGTCAAAAACACATCTCAGGCCAAACCTCCCTTCCTTTCTACTCTTAGTAATTTGTTCCCAGTTGACAAGGTGAAACTTCCTTTTGCTGTCTTGCTTGCTTCCTTCCCACATAAAATTCCGGATGAGCTGTTCCATTTTATTCATAGTGCTCTTGGGAACACTGATAATACTCAGTTGGTAAATAGGGAGGGCAAATAGCACAAAGTTGATGAGCAGAACCCTTGCAGGGGATTTAGCTAAAAATTCGACCAAGTGCTAACTTTGGCCTTCATTTTCCCAAAATTTTATCCCAGTGCTGAGCTTTGGGAGATTAAACGAAATTGGCACTCCAAGATAGAAGAAAGATTGTTCAAGCTTATCTTAAATCCCAAACTTTTGGAAATCTCCACCTCTTCTCTGATGTGGGAGTGGGAGAAATAAATGATTGATTTGTTTTTGTTCACCTCACAACGAGTAGCAGCAAAATAGACTCAAAGGACTGATGAAAATCTCCTAGCAATTTGAGGTGAATCCCTCCCCAGCAGGATGGTGTCATCAGTGAATTGAGCATGATTGAGTTCCTTTCCACATTGGAATGTAGGGATCCCAAGGAGGACATTTTGTTGTCTTTTGAGTTCAAGAGTGCCACCGAGGAGCTTGGCTGAGAAAATGTAAAGAAATGGTGAGAGGGGACACCCTTGCCTCAGCGCTCTGGAGAGTCTGAAGAATTTTGTAGGGCTGCCATTGACCAAGGGAGCGATCCAAGGGCAGTTGATGCAGTCTTTTATCCAACCCACTAAATTTTTATCAAATCCTATCTTATAAAGAGTGCTGAAGATTGCATTATGATTAACCCTGTCAAAAGCGTTCACGATATCTAGTTTGATGGCCACGATCTTTCTGTTGGCTTGTTTGCTAGAGTGGATAGTGTCTTGGGCCAGCGTGATACCTTTGATATGTTTCTTCTGGATACAACCCCTGTTTGTTCTTCAGATGCCAGCAAAAGTATGATCTTTTCAGGCCTTTTGGATATGATTTTGACAACAATTTTGTAAGAGGTATTGCAGAGGGGAGATTGGTCGAAATCAATCCATACTCATTGCTTGAGCTTCTTTAGGAATCAACGTCAAAAGGAGGAATAACCCTCCACGGAGTCTCTGTTGTAGTCTAGAATCTTCCACCAGAGCTAAAAGATCTTCTTTAACTATTTCTGAAAAGTCTGGTAAAAATTTTCGTTGAAACCATCTGAGCCTGGGGCTTTGTCTATGCTCATTCTAAAGACAACCTTTATCAGCTTGTCCATCGTCACCTCCTTATAGCAGTCTTTATTCTGATCTTTGGAGATGACATTGGGGACGTTTTCCAAAAGTTTGTTCAAAGCCCGATCAGAATACACATTTCCTCTTGGTAAAGCTGCATAAAGTGATTGAAACCTGCTCTTTGATATCTCTTACTGACTCATGAAATTGCCCATTGTCAGATTGGAGCTTAGTTATGGTGTTAGTATTTCTTATCTGCTGGGTTTTTCTGTAGAATCATTTAGTGTTACGATCACCTTCAGAAAGCCAAAGCATTCAAGATTTCAGCTGCCAAGTATTTTCTTCCTTGCGTAGGAGGTTAAGTAATTGGTTGGAATACTTATGCTGCTCTATTATGAGATTTTCATTTGGGCCATCTTCTTCTATTTTCTTTTGAACTTCTTCGAGCTGGAGCTTGAGAGAAGAGAAGTAGTGCTTTGTAACTTGTTTTGAGCCTAAAGTCAATTCTGAATGCAAGCCCTAGTATGCTGAATGTTTCTTACCTAGGGAAAGAGTGCAACTGATCCTGCCAGTCCTGAATGACAATTTGCTCAAAACCTTCCTCTCTACACCAAATGGAGGAATGTTTGAAGGAAATGGGTCCCCAGTTAGTCTTATGCTTAAAGATTAAGCTAATGGGCTTGTGATCCGAGGTGAGGTTTGGGAGGATTTCTGAGTGAGAATGCGAGAACAATTCCAACAACCCCCCAGATATTAAAAACCTGTCCAACCTGGTGGCTGTAAAAGTAGATCCCGTCCTCTTATTTGACTAAGTTTATTTACTATTTACGTCTCCTAGGCTTAAGGTCTTCCATGTCATGGCTGCTTATGATATCTTCCACAACTTCCTTATTACTGTCTCTAACCGGAAGGGCCCCTTTCTTCTCCGATTGATTAAGGACTAGATTTATTTCCCCTCCAAGAACCCAGTTTGTAGGGGTATTTGTCTAACATTGTCCTGAATGGAGGTCCAACAAGCTCTTTTATCTAGATGGCTGGGAGAGTACACATTAGTTATAGTGAACAACAAATTTGACGCCTCATCTTTGATTGATGTTCTGATCCAATTAAAATTCAAAAATTGGTCTTCAAGAGTGAAATTTGAAGACTATGCTGTGATGATCCCACTTGAGGCTCCACTAGATGGAGCTGCAATGCATTCACAGCTGGCCACACTTTTTAACAATATTTATTACATCCAAACTTGATGATTTGGTTTCTGTATGAGAAGAATATTTGGTTTCTTATTTTGCAAGAGGTCTTTAGGGCAAAGTTTTTGTTGGTGTCTTCTAATCCTCTAATATTCTAGGAAAGCATCAACTTTTCTTACCTGATTTGTTTTTGGCTTTGATGGCCAATTTCATTGTAGACAGAGTGTTGGCTGCAATATTTTCTGCTGTCTCTTTTGCCTGCACCTTGATGTTCTTTTTCCTGCCTTTGGTGGATTTTTGACTAGAAGAGGGAATTGATGGAGGCTTTATATCTTCCGAGGTTTGCTCATTACTTTAGATTAGAATTCTCCTCATCTCAGGTAGTGATTGAGGACCATACTCATCTTGCTCTTTTCTCACATTTTCTTCTAGCACGACCTCTTCCTTGGAGTCATTATTAACTTTTCTTCCACTGATTCTTCTAGGGCCATGAAGGGGTTGGAGTTAGGGTGTCCTTGCTGTGTTGCTCAGATTTAAGGGTTGTTCTGCTCTTCCTTCACGGATTGGTTGAAACTCTTCATGTGAATCTTTCTCAGTGTTGATTACCTTTGTATTCTTTGGACAATCTCTGTGAAAGCAACTGTGCTCATGGCATAAATTACATTCAAATGGGATCTTCTCATAGTCAACCTTTTGCAAAAGGTTGGATTTCCCATTTTCAGACTGATAGCTTTTGGAAGTCCTTTTATGAGGTCCACTTCCACACATATTCTGAAAACAGTGAAATTTTTTTCTTTAGGTGTAGCCCACATTTTGTGGATCCCAATTGCATTTCCAATGGCCTGAAATGCATCTTTGTGCCACAAGTGCAGAGGGAGAAAATGGAGCCAAACTCATACCGACTCTTTGGATGGGGTTTCTTCAAGAAGGTCAAAATTAGGGTTCCAATTGTTCAGATAGAGACCATATGGACCTAGAAACCAGGGACTGCTTCTGAAAATCAGGTCCTTGTCTTCTTTGTTGGTAAAAATTACACTAAAAACCCTCTGCCGTACAAAGAAATTTCAATGATACTAGAAATTTTAGGCATCCATTCTTGGTCTATCCATTACTCTAGTGTTTTAAATAACGGCCATGCACACCTGAGAATTTTCCCACTAGTGCGTGTTCCGATAACTCCAATTTTTCTTCAACGCGTCATAGGGTAGATCCACTATGGGAACTTCATCCCACTCTTTTATAATGCGGAGACCGGTTCTCTCTTGGAGTGACTTCTTGTGTGCAGTGGCCTTTGCTAAGACTTTCTGCAGCAGTGTGCTTTGGGTTTCAGGGAACAAGATCCAAGGGCTTTGTGTTGGTAGGAGAGAGGAGCCATGGAAGGCTTGGGAGGTAAGGAGGGGAGGATGAAGGGAGTGGGAAGAGATGACAACAGGGAGCAGGGATGCTCTATGTGCGGCTAGGGCACGCAGATGTAGTAGTCGTGTCGCCAATAATTTTTTATACTTTACTATTTTATATAGCAAGAACATAGAGCCATTATTTGTAATGATTTGTACAACATTTTCAACCCCCACCTCTACAACAACCTTATCCAAAAGTTGAAACAACAAGTTTGCATTTTCGCCCTATCAAATGCATTAACTAATTTCATTTTCCACCCCCACCTCTACGACAACCTCATCCAAAAATTGAAACAAGTCTAAGTTACTGAAATGCCACCCCTAGGGCATTTGGTATGGTACAAAACGTACCCATTACAGGTATGGCCCTGATACATGCCCATAAATGCCTTGGAAATGATTGGGCAGGTCTGGGTATGGCTAGGTACGTTTCCAAATGTACTTGGCCGTACCCAAACCTGCCTAGTTGTTTCTAGGTCTGAAACAATTTTTTTTTCTACTTTAAATTTAATATATCATTACAACAGAAATTACAGTTTTTGCAGCAACATTATTCTACGGAAGGTACCAAACAGAAGCCATCAAAAACAAGGACAAAAGTAACATGTATGAGATAAATGTAATAAACACTTTGACTAGATGTGGTAGGGATGATGCTTGTGCTCAGGTTCAATGAAATTATGAGTAGTTTGTTGTGGTTATTTAGCTTGTTTTGTTTTTCATATGCAAAATATGTGGTAAATTCCTATTTATTAGGCTGGAATTTATATATTTTTAAATATTTATATATATTTTGTATGCCGTATGCAACGCAATATCTAGGGCCAATTTTTTTTTTTGTATATCCACGTATCGGATATTTCGTATCCTTACCCATATCCAAAATGTATTGGCAACTTAGTAACAAGTTTGCATCTTTCACCCTATCTGATGTATCAACTGATTTCAAAAAACGTGGTTCCTTATGGGCAAGAGGCAAGGAAATTTATTATGGTACGATGCTTTCCATTACTCTATCCATCGACATAATGGTGCATCCTGTTTTGGTCCACGACTGTTTACAACCCTTCAAGTATGTCTATTAACTCAACTTTTTTTTGCTAAAGAGGTTCCATCAAGTCATGCATACTAGGGCCTTTAAAGCCCATACCAACAGCAACAATGGAATCCCACATAGGTTGGTAATAATGCAAGCAAGCAGCATTGAAGGGGATATTTGCATCATACCACCATCTAGTTATGTATTTAAAAGCAAAGTCTCTGTATTGCTTCTTCCAATGACTATGTAAAGTAGGCTGATTCTCACTCAGCCTAGAGGCACTGACAGGGGTGGAGAAGAATGGGAAAAAGCTTTGAATGTTCTTTGACTTCCTCTTTTGAGGCTGGTTTTAATGAATGGGAGGACCATACCGAAAAGGGTCTCTAACATTGACAGAAAGGTTAGAGTAAATAGCCTTCAACACTAGTGTTTGTTTGGGATATGGCAAGCTGCCTCTTTCTCCCTATTTCAGATCTCTTTTTGCAGAGCCTTCTCTTCATTATATCTCTCAATCAGGTGTTGCATTTCCAATCTAATGGGTTCAATGTCTAGTGGATCGCATGGGACAACTTGGCCTCTTCAACCAACCAACTATTGCTTCAACCTATGAATGCCACTCCCCCACCGCCCCCACTTTTATGTGTTTCTTATAGTATTTGCAAAACACTTGATTGTTAACAACACCAAAATGGCTCCATTTAGGGTCTTTGACTCAGGTAGGCATTGTAAATGCAATCAAATTTCAAAATAAAAATATGCAAACCTATCTTTATTTTTTTGCAACAAAAGAAATATACTTCAGATTTGCGATATTAATAATTACGAGAGGAAAATAGGGGCGAATTTATGTTTTTAACATATCTTTCAATGGGATGAATTATGAGGATCAATGGGCACAAGAATCCAGTCAAGAAATCCTCCAAGATTGTAGATGGGTTGTAGCCTCCTAATGTAGATGCCAAATTCACCACAAATAGCCCATGAGGACTGCCAACCAAGCTCCAAGTTCATTTCAAATCACAACTCTCCAATGTAGCTCCACAAATTCCAAATGATCACAAATGCTCAATGATAGAGGTGTAAGGCAAATAGGGGGAAGGTGTCTATATAATATAATTTTAGCGTTGGGTTGAAAAAAGCAACTTAAAAGTTAAATTAAAAAAAAAGAGAGTTTTAAAGCTAAAACTGCCGCTTTATTTGGTGCAGCCCGGTACAAACCGGTCTAGTACGAGACCGATCATTGATCCGGTTCTTCAAGCGGTGTGTTTGCAATTTTTTTTAAAACTCGGTCAAACGGTCGATTTTGGTTCTAGTTCAACCGGTTTTTAAAACATTGGGTTGACCTAAGCATTTGAATATATTGTAATCGATTTTGTCACATGTTGTGTATCTAAATATGATCTTATCATCATTTGGCTGTGAAGCCAGGAAACGCAGAGGGGGGCCACGTTTCCCCTTAGAAACGTTTCGGAAACGAAATGAGGGGGAATGCCAAAATGTTTCCAAAACGTCACGCACGCTTTCTGACAACGTTTTGGTGTTTCCAACATTTTTTGACTTTAAAAAACATCATTTCTTTTTAAAAAATAAAAAAATCTTGCATTAAATGAACCCTAACCCTAATACAACTACCTAGACTTGCTAAACACACTTCCTAAAAGCTATATAATGACCTCTTTGGTCCATTCTAAATCACACTCTCATTTTTCTCTTGCTAAATGCAATTTTCATTAAACTAGCATTTAGCATTGTGAAGAGCAAAGAAACATCAAGCAACTATTATAAAATGAGTACTATGCATATATATATATATTTTATTTTTTAATAATATATTGTACGGACGTTTCCGTCGACGTTTCGTATCCAAGGTTTTTTGAAAATTGCCGTTTCCGCGTTTCGTACCCGTTTCCATTTTTGTTTTCTAGGCAACATAGTCATTTGGATACAAGTCTTTACTAAGTCCTATAAATTTGACCTTTGTGTTTGTATTTAAATATGATCTTATCCTAGACTGCACGGAAAATGCCCTAGATCCCCTCATACCAGGTTGGAGTACGTTTTGGGTATGGAAATCCATACCCGGAAGTACCCAGGGGCCTGTAGGTTACGTGTACCCAAAGAGTACCTACAGTTTTTTTTTTTTTTTTTTTTTTTAGTGCAAAAATAAATAAAACGATAAACAGTACCCAGAGTACCCAAAGAGTACACAGTTTTTTTTTTTTTAAAGTGCAAAAAAATAAATAAAACATGAGGGCTTTGATTGGAATTGAACTTTGGAAAGTTTGTGTGAGATTCAATATTGCCAATAGGCTCTGAAGGGTCGAGAGAGATGAAAAGGACTTCATTTGGTTGACTTACTATTTGGGGCTTTCTTGTTGCTCCTCATGGGTCCTTTATTCTTCAGTCAATTTGGAAGGCATGGGAACAAGTGAAGCACTTGGTGGTTGGGCAGCCTATCTTCTCTTCATTTGACATTAGGTGCCAAGCCTACAAATCGATTTCGTCGAATCAGAAATATAATGACAAGATCCTTGCCTTGACAAGAGGCTGTTCTGCCCTCCTTTGGTTTGAGAAAGGAATTAAAATATTTCATGACTTCAAATGTTTTTTAATGTCCAATGATACATTTAACTCAAGCTTAAGGCATTAATAATGAATTATCAAATCTATAATACAGTCTATGTTATTAACTATTATGTTTTGAACATTATGAATCAATACAAACTCAAGTCTCAATTCTCAAAGTATTGGAAAATTGTTTTCAACTTTTCATGTTCTATGAATGATTTTAAGTTGTATGAGTATTAAATTTCAATAAGTATGCAAATGTTTCTTTAAATTTATAATTTTATAAGCGCACACACACACATGTTTCTTTAAATTTATAATTTTATAAGCACGCAAGCACGCATGCACACACAAACAGACACACACACAAAAAAAAAAAAAAAAAAATGTGCCGTACCCGAGGTTTTAAAAAATTTGCCGTTTCGGCGTACTGAACTTGGACCCATACCGAAACAGTCTAGATCTTATCATCGCTTGGATATATTTCTTAACTTAGTGCTATAAATTTTTCCTTTGTGTTCATTAAGTTTAATATAAATTGTTGCTATTAAAATAGAATTCTGTATAATTTATCTTTTGTTGCAGTATCTTTCTGTATCTATCTGTCTGGTGAAAAAAACTTAACTGTCACCTATACAGTCCCCTGGGGCCAAGTATAGATTTTTGAAATGCAAATATAATTTTTTTGATGGTACATATAGAGTAATCGGTTTTTGGAGAGAATAGGTCATTGACCCACTTTCTCTTCGACCTTAATTAACGCAAAAAAATCTGTGTGAATGAAGTTATACATGCTTTGGGATATTTGCTTAAAAAAGATTCTATATCTTGTTTCTTTGTTGTTTTCTAACCAAAGTATTTTCTGCTTGTATGTCTTCAATGTTTTTTTATGAATGTGGCTATCATGGTTTACTTTATGAAATATATTTCTCTTAAATCTGAGAAAATGAATGATTAACATCTCTGCTGTGGCAAATCAGAAATTGATTGAGGATCATTTGTACTTTTAAAAAAACTAAAATTTGTAGTGCCATCATATCTCCTCAATATTTCCTATCTATTTGAATATTTCAGATGTGTTTTCAATTAGTATGGGTTATCTGTAATTCTAGTATATTATTCTGCTGCAATCTTAGTTGATTCAAATTGCTTGTACTTTCTTAACAGGTTATCAAGTTGTCAGATTTTGGTGTTCAAGGAGCTGATGCTAAGGGCATCTACTATTTGAGAGAGATAGCTGAAGCTGATGCCTTGATCGCGGCAATACAATCAAAAAAGAAGGGACAGCTGTGGTTGTTGGTGGAGGATATATTGGTCTTGAGTTGGCAGCAGTCTTAAGAATCAACAAGTATAAAGTTAAAATGGTGTACCCGAGCCATGGTGCAGTAAGTTTATTTCAACTTCATTTTGTAACATGAATTGTTCTTTGACATAATGCCAGTCTATATAATTGGATATAATCCAGTTCATTACATCATTTTTGGCTTTTTCAAAACGTGTAATCAGCTAAGTTCTGAGATATATATCAGCTTAAAATGTGCATTATTCTTATCTCATTCAAGAAGGGATTAGATTCAAGGGCTGCTACCATTTGTTGAATGTTTCCCCTAGTGGTGCATATGTTTGTTTTAATTATTTTGAAAGATAAGTCGTATTAATACAAAAAGTATTTGTAAAGCACAGTACATAGCAAAGATGGGTATAAACAATGACAATCAAAGCCTCATCCTGATGGCAACAAGAGTTGAAATCAAATCAGAGTACAACTGAGGGTCCAAAGAATGAGCATTCTTGATCACCAACCTGCCTTTGGCAAGAAGTTGTTGACGGGCCTCATCCCTCTACACATAGAGCAAAGGCAGATTGAGAGCTGTCCTCTTGAGCAAAAACATTCTTGCATCTAATTTTCCAAAGGACAAACAGGTCTGGGATCCTCAAGCAGTGCCATAGCCCAACAAACATAGAGTGGACTTGAGAGCAACTATCTCCAAACAAGGCAAAAAGCCATTGAAGCATGTTCTGAAACAGTGCTGGACACTGATCCTCAAAGAATCTCCAACACTGTCTAGAAAATTGGCAGTCCCATAAGATATACTTCAGTCTCCAAATGGTGACACATAGGCAAAGACCATCATTAAAACCACTCTTGGCCAGCCTGGCCTTGGAGGGGATCCTTGATAAATAACAAGCCATGCAAACACTATTGTCTTGTAGGAAAGCCGAAACAACAACCTACGAAGGCGACGAATCCACCTATCTTCCAGATCCTTGGAGAGCCAAAGGGCATTGAGGACCAGGGATAAAGGGTGCTTTTGGTGTAGCCACATGTGCAAGCCACATGAGTCATAATGAAGGAGAGGAAAACCAAAGCACCACCTCCAGTCCCTCCAAATCGGACCAGCCATCCCAATATTCATTTTAAAAAGCTTTGGTTCTGGAATGAGACTTCTCAGCTTTAGGATCGAAGGACGATCAAAGGTCAAAAGACCATACTCCTACATAAGAACACACTGCTCCTTCCAAGAGTGAGTAGCCGAATCCCATAAGTCACTCCAATTAAAGATGCCCTTCTTGCTCAACTTGCTGGCTGTAAA
Source organism: Taxus wallichiana var. yunnanensis (assembly GCA_018340775.1). Classification (NCBI taxonomy): domain Eukaryota; kingdom Viridiplantae; phylum Streptophyta; class Pinopsida; order Cupressales; family Taxaceae; genus Taxus; species Taxus wallichiana. Next base: position 366,388,829 of record CM031243.1, read on the forward strand.
GGGAGGCAACTTCGACGTACACGAGCCCCAATTCCTCCAACAACAAATAGCCACATGTGCAAGCCACATGAGTCATAATGAAGGAGAGGAAAACCAAAGCACCACCTCTAGTCCCTCCAAATCGGGCGCCATCCCATTATTCATTTTAAAAGCTTTGGTTCTGGAATGAGACTTCTCAGCTTTAGGATCGAAGGACGATCAAAGGTCAAAAGACCATACTCCTACACAAGAACACACTGCTCCTTCCAAGAGTGAGTAGCCGAATCCCATAAGTCACTCCAATTAAAGATGCCCTTCTTGCTCAACTTGTGGGCTGTAAAGGGAGGCAACTTTGATGTACATGAGCCCCAATTCCTCCAACAACAAATAGGGTGAGAAGAAAGATCCTAGCCAACTCTGTTGCCTTCCCAATGTCAACATACCAAAAAAGCAATAGATTTACAAGCAGACCAAATGCTCTTAAGGATGAGGGAGCCCAACACCTTGAAGAGATGAGGTGTCGAAAGAATATCACATAAGCCAAAAGCTCCTGAACTTGGTATTTTTTTTTTAGAGGGTCATCTGATGCTGAAACAAAACCTACCATGGTACAAAACCTTCTAAAAATTGCACCACCCACCTAGCTGAAATGATACAACTCTGAGTGATAACATCTGTAAGACCCAAGCCCCCTCATCTTTGGGGATGGTGCAAACACTCCAAGGAACTGAAAGGGGAGATCCCTCTCCCATCCAAATTTGGACCACAAATAAGCTTTGAGACTCTGCTTGAGGCATCAGAACAGGGTCTTACTGGAAAGCCAACAAGACACATGGCAACTTGACAGATGAAGGATGTGGCTGACCACTGTCAACTTGTTGGAAAACAATAAGTCCTTATGGTGCCACACATGAAGCTTATTATGAAGCCTTTAAAGGCACCAATTCCACATGGATACCAGAGACAAGTTGACACCAAAAGGAATGCTCAAATAGCGCACAATGGCCCTGAGGTGAATAAAGGACTAGGTAGAAGGAATCCAATATAAGAGGTGTCCAACCCAACAAGCTAGAAGATCATCTTGTGGTTATTGATAACAGCTCCTGAAGCAGTGCAAAATTTGTTCAGATAGGAGAGTTCCCCATCAACAGATTCCTTCTTTGCCTTCATTGAGAGAATGGAATCATCAATATAATGATTATTGATCATCTCTGAGCCTTTAGGAAGTCCGATAACATGAAATTTCCCAGCAACCTAGGCAACCTCAAGCAAATGGCCCAGTGCATCAGCTATCAAAACATACAAATAAGGGGCCAAGGGGCATCCCTGATGGATGGACCAGTTCAGGGGATCTTTGAAGAGACGGAATTGTTGACATAGACAAAACAAGGGGCATTGGTGAAGAGAGTGGACATAATGACCACACAAGGTCCAAAATCTAAGCAAGACAACATCTCTGAGATGAAAGACCAGTGAATCCGATCATATGCTTTGTCAAAGTCAGTTTTCAGAATCAGGAACTGCAGACCAGTCTCTCTAGCCCAATCAAAAGCTTCAAAGGCTGATACCACAGTATCAAGAATAAACCTTCCCTATACAAATCAGCTCTGCTTTGGGTACACCATATATTTAGCACTAGAGCAAATCCTCAGAGCTAAGCCCTTGGCAATACTTTTATAGGCAAGAGTAAGAAGCATAATAGGCCAACAGTCCCTGATAGTCTCATTTGGGGGAGTTTTTGTGAATCAAATTATGATTGAGTGTCTCAGAAAGACGCCCATAAATGAACACCTCAAAAGCCAGGCAGAAGAAATCATCACCAATGGTATCCCACATGGCCTTGAAGAACTCACAAGGGAAGCAATCCATGCCCAGAGACTTGTCATTCTGCATAGAAAATAGGGTGGCATGCACCTCCACTTTTAAAATGTCTCTATCCAATCTTTCCATGTCCCCTCAAGACACCTTGTGAAGAATGACTCTGCAACAAGAGTCTCTAGCAGCCATGGCCCAGGGAGCGAAAATACTTTGAAGGTGTTGGCTAAACATGCTTTTGATCTCTAAAGGATCCTCAACTAAGGAACCATTAACTCGACAAAGGCCAAGAACCTTTTCTGCTGCAACTGTCCTCTTAAAAAGTCAAAAATAGAACTTGGAGCACTCATCATCCTCCTGGATCCACTGCAAATGGGTTTGAATCTGGGCACCCTTGGTAATATATTCCTCACCACGGCGAACAATTGACTCCAACTTCGCAACCTCCTCTTGAAGGGGCACATTATGTAGATCAGCTTCAAGGGCAATGCTAGCCATCTCAAGATGTTGTTGGACCTCACACAACTCCCTCCTCCACTTCCATGCAATCATCCTACCCTATCCTCAAATAAACTTGATTTTGCGACAGACTGCTGCTTCCACCAAAGGATCCACCCCTGCTTACCAACCAGATGGGCAGAAAAGTTCCAAACTCTATGAATAAGGGCATGAAAGCCCTACGATTCTAGATGAGTGACATTCAATTTGAATAATAGGGCTATGAATTGACCAAGGGACCAAAAGAAATAAGAGGGCGATGAATTGACCAAGGACCAAAAGAAAAACAGTTTGAATCAGAAGATGATCCGTGCCTATGCCATTCATAAGAACCTCAACGGGCCGACACCTACTAGAGAAAGTCATGCCCTCACGAGGGCCATAGAATCGGTCAAGCCGAGCTTGAACCCTTTGACCACCCTAGCAAATGTTGGATCAAATAAACCAACTGCCATGATCAAGCCCCCTTTGTTTCTAGTTGGGGTAAAATTTTTGGAGAGAATCTCTGCACTTGCCCCAAGCCTGCTTCTTAGTGCCACTGACCACAGAACCCAAAACCTCCACCTTTGTCACCCTCCCACTCCATATTAAAATCGCCCCCAACAATCCACTCTGCTAGTGGAAGAAAGTAAGCTATCCAATCCCACAACTTGCACCGCTCAAAGCAAGAATTGCGAGCGTAAATAGCACACAACTCAATCACGATATCCTGAACCAAAGGAGTGATTCAATGCAATGGTCATCAGGATCTGAACTAGAAGAAACCACAACTTTGGAGATATGAGGGGAGGGCAATCACCACCCACACTTCCTTAGCAATGTGGAGAGGCTCAAAATGGGCCATTCCAACAGTAATTCATCTTGTGTCTGAGCTCAAAATCAGCAGATTGGACTTTCTCGAGGAAAGCACTTCCAATCTAAACCGTTGTAAAAGACCATGCACAAACTGCTTACGACGTGGAATTATCATTCCACGCATGTTCCAAGATAGAAGTGATAACTTCATTCCAAAGGAGGAAGAAGTCGAAGGCTACCAAAACGGTTGTCCATCTCAAAACTTAGGACACAACGCTCCAGAGAGTGAATCATTGCATCCTTTTATGACTTCATATGTTGCGTGGGTCTAAGTTCCTCCTCGCCTTTGTCCACATGAGCAGGGAAGAAAGACACTTTCCGCTTGTTCTTCTTAACCTGCTAGTCGGACTCAATTTCCATACCATTAGAACCATTACTAGAGGATTCAGGGAGCCCTAGGAGGGCCCACCTACGATGAGAAGTATAGGTCTGAGGCTGGTCCTCAGGGCCTCTGGAAGAATTCAACATACCAAACCTACAAGAGGTTGGACAACCTGCACGTCCTTCACCAGAACCTCACCCTCCAGGAGGCAAGGTACCTCCACCCGTATGACTTGACAAGACAGAATTGGAACCGTCCATAGCGGATTCGTTGAATCCCTTGCTAGCAAAATCTGAATTTGAAGATGAGCCCCTAGTCTCTAGATTTTTGAACGAGAAAGGGGTTGGAATCGCTTCTTCACTAGCCATTTCACCTTGTTTGGGCTTACAGTGAGGGAAATCTCTGATCAGATGATCCTGTGCTTGACATACTAATCAGGCATTCAGAAGATTGAGGTAGCAGACCTTCTGTTGTCGGATCCATCTATAGTGCAAACCGAAATGAAAGGTGGGAGTTTCCACTTCAAGTTCACCTCTATACCTAGACTGCCCAGAAATGCTGTGGGTACATACCCACATGTTTTTTTAAGTGCAAACAATAAATAAAACTTGAGGGATTTGACTGGAATTGAATCTTGGAAAGTTCGTGTGAGATTCAATATTGCCAATAGGCTCCAAAGGGTCAAGAGAGATGAAAAGGACTTCATTTGGTTGACTTACTATTTGGGTGCTTTCTTGTTGCTCCTAATGGGTCCTTTATTCTTCAATCAAATTGGATTGCATGGCAAAAAGTGAAGCACTTGGTGGTTGGGCAGCCTATCATCTCTTCCTTTGACACTAGGTGCCAAGCCTACAAATCGATTTTGTCGAATCTGAAATATAATGACAAGATCCTTGCCTTGACAAGAGGCTGCTCTGCCCTCCTTTGGTTTGAGAAAGGAATTAAAATATTTCATGACTTGTACGGGTTTGGGAAGTGGATGGAATGAACAGACCTTAAAGCTTTCAATAAGCTTCCTCAATCTCAGTTCAGAATGTATACAATACTCAGAAATGCTTTCACAGCTCCCTCTACTGGACTTTTTGATACTATGAGGTGGCTCAAAGGGCCCCTTCTCCAAGAGGCTACCTCCAAACAACTTTATGAAAAGATTGCCTTCTCCCCAAACCTTCCCCAGGCCTTAACAATAAATGGAATGTTTGTGAGCCCATTAGTAGATGGACTAATAGATTTAATGTTTTGTGGTCTTCTTATATTCAGTCAAAGATATATTGCTTTAGATGGCTTCTGATTCATAATAAGCTTGTTGTTGGCTTCTAATATTTTATAGGTTGCTGAGACCATAAGCTTGTCGTTTTCTTTAAATTTTTGTATATATTTATATGTTTTACTTTTTAAAAATATATTGTACGAACGCACACACAGCATACCGTACATGAGGTTTTTACAAATTTGCCATTTCAATGTACTGTACCCATGTACTGAAACAGTCTAGCTCTACCAAAACCCAAGGGTTTGACTGAAACGAATTCCATCGACTGTCTAGGATGAGGGATTTCCCGAATCGTCCAGAAACAATATCTGCAAAGGGATGCAAATCAGTAGGCAAGGTAGGGAACTCCAGCCAGAGCAAATAGTGGGCCTGGCCACATCCTCAGGGTTAAAGTCTGCCTGCCACAATTGGACATATGCCAGACTACCAGAAATGTTCCATGTTCTGAATTGTAACACATGCTGGGCTGCAGAGCGTGAGTTAAACAATAGGCACACATATTTCGATCCCAGTCCCCTATAAGAGTTCAATGAAATCTCTTTGGCCTTCCAGTTCAACATGCACCACTGATTAAAAGCCTTTTTCATCTGGCATCCTTCGCAAAAAAATTAAAGTCCTCCTGCTCAGGTATCTGGTTGTGGCTAGTATGAGTTGATGGGTGAGGGGGAGTCTCAAACCACTCACCTTGGGGCTTGAGCTGCTAAGTTTCCTCCAGCAGCCGAGTCACATAATTGTTACACTCTAAACTCTTCTCTATGGCTCCAAAGACAGCAGCCTCAAAAGAAAAAGTAGGCCCTGGATTGGGGGTAGGGACCACAAACTCATTCTTTTCCTGTTCATCTGACGGCGCAAGCATACTGCAGATCTTCAGAGCTTTGTGGCTGTATTAATACTAAGTCTTTGCAAGTGTTGTCAACAGCCCCCATAGGGGCAGAGACAACCAGACATTTGAATTTTTAGGTAAGTTGAATGATGGGTTGTTGTAAAACTGCGTACTATGGGCGGAAGATACATCAGAGACGGTAACCTCCTTATTTCTAAAGTCAAGCAAAATGTGGACGTGGGAAGGATGACCCCAAAGAGCCCCCTCCAGGCCTGTCACAACCTGGTCTAAAGGGGTAGGATTGAACCCCAGACACGAGCGGACCCTATGCGCAAATGGGTGACAGTTTTCTCTAGACACACTAAGCTTCGAATCCCCTTCAAATGGTCTCCCCTATTGCCAAAAACATGCAAATCCTCACGGTATTAGGGAAAAAGGATGGGGATCAATTCTTCTTGGCATAGACAAAACCTTCCTCAAACAAGTGTGAATGAACTCTGTCACTAACCATTAAAGCCCCTGTTGGCAAGGGAGATTAAAAATGAGAAAAGGGGCTTGGCCATGGCTGGAGGCCATGCCCTTCGATGTCCCTGTCGCAGCTCGAGAAAAACAATTTTCTGGTTTTTCTTCATTCACAAGTTGCCTTAAAGCTCGTTCTTGGGCACTACTTTCCTCTAATCCCAATTACTCTTAGAGTCTTACCTTCATTGCATTTCTGCTGGATTTATCATTTTACTCATTGTTATTTCTGTTTCAAGCATTTCTATTTCAAGACGTTCGAGAATTAATAACCTAGATCCATTCACAGTTTTTGGTGCATATGTGTTTGAAGGTGAAGAGGCGTATTTCCTGTTTGTCTGTCTGATAAGATCTCATTTCTAGGTCTTTTGGCCGCTTGCTTTCCAAAAGTCGTCTAGACCTTGAATATCTAATTGATATGGATGTGTTACGCTCCAAATTTTGTCAATGCAAAATTAAAAATCAAAATCTATAATAAAAACAATCTAATTTTGTCAATTTGATAGCATTTACAGTTGTTACAATGTATTTTGTTCATTGTTTTAATGGAAATCAACTAATGTGTTTGCAGAATCATCATAGGCTGCATGGTCATCCTGTTAATTCCCACTTTTGTAAATAACTTTTATGAATTCTTATAATAATCTTTCCTTTGTCACCTTGTGTGCAGTGATGCCCTCTTTTACTTATAACTTTTCTCAAATCTTCTAATAATATTTACTTTGTTGCGTTGTGTCTACAGTGCCTCGTCTCTTTACTGCAGATATAGCTGCTTTCTATGAGGGTTATTATCGAAGGAAAGGGCGTGGAAATTATCAAAGGGACTGTGGCAACGGGATTTACAACAGACGAGATGGAAATGTAAATAAATTCTATTGTTTGATAGCTCCCATATTTTACCTCATATATGATGACATTGAAAGAAATTCTCTACCTTTCAAAATAGCTTCCAATGAAACTAATCAGTTGTTATAACAACTTTTAATGAATATCTATTAAGAGTTTGTAACTTTGTATTGTTATGGAGCTTATGAAAGGGTTGTTGTCTAGGGCAGAGTATTTTTTCATTTGAAGCTTTTTAATTATAACTGTGGGTTTATGATTGACTTCTTGTTGGGCTAAAATGATTCTTTCCTGCAGGTCAAGATAGTAAAACTGAAAGATGGGAGGGAACTTGAAGCAGACATTGTTATTGTTGGTGTTGGAGCAAGACCTCTGACAGGGTTATTCAAAGGCCAACTTGAGGAGGAAAAGGGCGGCATTAAGGTTTGATCTATGTTTCATAATTTCTGTGCTTCAAACATGAGTTTGACTTTTCTAATATTTTGTGTGCACGAATAAATTTATAGACACAACAATCTTATTTCAGTTCTGTTTTTCCCCAACTTGTACTAGTTTGCATGGTAAAAACAAATTTCACTACATAGTCAGAATTTGGCGTTTTAGGTTTGTATATGCTTTCATATTATGGTGGCATAAGTAGAACATGAAAACAGATCTTATTGTTGACCATACAAACAAAAGAACAAATGCCAGTGGAAGCATGTTCTTACTAAGGACACTCAACATCCTTGAACTAGGGATTGATTGTATTGATCTAAGTATATTAAATAATCACATAGAAATATCTAACCAGGTGTAAGTTCTGGTTCACACAATGACAATGAAAGATAGCAGAAATATTCAGATATGGACTTGAGTGATAGATTAAAACAGAATGTAGAAATATTGAAATGAGAGGCTGGAGCCACTTGAGAGCAACCTCCCAAAATGACTCAACCAAGACAATGTTACACAACTGATGATCTCCAAATGGAATCTATCTCCTTTTAATAAAAATAATTAGGTTTGGGAAATCCCATGGCCCTAATCAAGTGACAATACTGTGACAGCTAAGAAATGAAAACTCTTGAAGCTACCATAAGTTATGCATGAAAGTGGTTACTCCATAGCCTGAGAATACATAGTGAAATGTAGAGTATTAGTTCATAACATGTTCCCCCTTCAAAAGTGCAGCCTTAATGATTGCTAGATGCAGATGCTTTTGGAGGAAGGGGTAGTCCTCACATTTTGCTTCTTCCAATAATAAATACTTCCATTTGATTACATACTTCTTGATTGCCAAATTGCGTGGCTGTTTCACCCATTGTTAGAGCGGCACTTCTATTTCCAAAATGAGTTATCCTTTCCTCAAAATCTCTTCTACTGTCTTCTTCAAAGAAGGCACATGAATTGGATGGATCTCTGAAGATGGTTATATTTCCAATTTATGGGCCACACTGTCTAACCTGTGAAGCACCTTCTAGGGTTTACAGAATTCAGGAGCCTACTTGTTTCCTTTCTGTTGTTTGAAAGACATTTTCTTGTATTGCTGAAGCTGAAGGAAAACCTTATTTCCTCCCTCAAAGTGCCTCTCACTCATGTGCTGGTTTTCTTGTTTCATTCTATTGTATACCATCGCCAAGTTGTCTTTAAGTATCTGAAGCAATTTCTGTTGGCGTTGGATGTGCTCTTTAACTATCTGAACCTTTAGTGACCTTAGAGATAATACAAAGTGGTAGAACCATGGGGGACTATAACCATAGAGTTCCTTAAACAAGGTCATTTTGGTGGAAGTAGGGAAAGCAGTGTCATTTTTCATGAAAAGTAGTGTCATTTTAACATGGAAATTAGTGTAATTTTATCATAAAGATGATAAATATGGGTACAACTCCTTTTACATTTTCCCATGTACGCGTTGTTATTGTTATTAATACTCTTCAGTACCTGATGCTAACCTTGAAGCATAAGTTGTTGCTTTCCACCTTGCGTCATTAGTTTAATTTATTGTGTTTTATGCGTCTTTTTTTAAATATTAAAGAGCGCTAACAAAATACATTATGTGTCTCCATGAACAAACGATGGAACAAGAGTTTTGAAAAGAACTAGCAAGCATCAAGCCAAAATATACTAGTATAAAAATGTAGCCACATCTGGCCAGTAAATGCTAAGTCAATATAAAAGCATTGTGTCCAAACCAACAAGTATCAATTAACCACATAAGGCCAAAGAGAAAGACAAGCTATATATCAGCCATACCAATGTTTTCACCAATTCCAATTTCCTCGGTGATCCTGCTTATCTCCTCAGATCTCATACCATCAGCATCAGCTTACTCAGGTACCAGGGCATTGACCTCCAAATCAACAGGTCCTTCATGATTAACATCCAGGTTCCGATTAATAACGTCCACATTATCCAGGTCCCTGCAGCAACCTCTTCATGTGCAGTGCTCTCAGAAATTTGGTTCAGCAGATGACCCATTCTAAAGCCTTTAACATGTTCCAGCAGCTGCTCTTTTTCCTCTTTACCACCAGCTTCAATGTAGTCCTGCAGTTTAACCAAGATCCCAGTCAAGCTACTTTCAATGAGATGTTCTATCCCAGAGTCATGAACACCCCATGTCCAGTCACCGGTAATTGCAGTCCAGGCAGTGAACTCTGTGAGGTGCTAGAAGTATGTCAGGTTGCATGCTGCAGCCATCAGTGTGCTCAGGAACCTCCTTAGCTTTCTCAAACTGCTGCAGAGAAGAGTGTAGGAGGTTCAGCAGATCCTCATTGTTATCATGATTCACCCATGTCCTCATTGCCAAAAGTATCCAACTCAGAGATCCCCACAAGCAAAGGATCAGCCTCAGAAGCTTGTTCAAAATATGAATCTTTGATCAAGTCCCACTCGGCCTCAGTTATCATGACTTCTGCAGCACAGGGATGCAGGGTTTGCCAGTGAGGAGATAGACCGTGTCTAGGAAAACTGCCAATATCAAGGAGAAAGTTGGATGTTATCTTTAGCATGCCAGTCAGGGTTTGCCAATCAGGAGATAGACCGTGTCTAGGAAAACTGCCAATATCAAGGAGAAAGTTGGATGATATCTTTAGCATGCCAGTTTTTAGAAAGGTTTCCATACTGGTCCTGAGGGACTCCTAGCTTTTTAGAAATGTTTTATGCATCTTTTGGGAGAATAGACCATTTTATAAATTTTGGTGGATGCGGTTTCCATTGTCTCATACATTTACAGAAGAATGTAACTGCTTGCTTGCCATCTTTTGCGTAGTATATTCTCATCTTTTCTACAAGATATCACTATGCAGTTTTTAATAAAAAAGTCCATTTAGGGGTTTTTCCAACTGTGAAAGTACATAATTATATTGTTTTGTCAAGTTTCTAATGTCAATCCTGAAGTGTACACACTAGCTTTCCATCTTGCAGCACCTGTTTCTTATATCATTATTTGTGGAACAAAAAAATACCATTCAAATTTTTGGGAAAAGACCATTAAATAAATTTGGACAGGGTCGTTTTCCCTTTGTTTAAGAACATATTACTTTGCCCTTACCATCCAATAACTTGCCAAAGTAGTTGCATGTTACCTTGTGGCACTACTTTAGTAATAATCAATTACAAAATGAAAACTAGGAAATCCGAAAAACAGACCATTGATTTAGAGCAAAGGGAGAACATACTTGAAAGTTAAGTTGCACCATGTCAATAATGTTTTAATAAATTACAGTGCGGTCTTATTAAAACAATGCTGTGATTTAATCTCACTATTTTCCTAGAATTAGACAGGTATAAGGTTCTACTTCTGATTTAATCCAAGACTTCAGCTCAGAATATAGGTATATATATTAATATAGAGAAAAACTATTCAGTATAAGATAGTCTCAACCAAGCAACCATATTACTAATTATTACCCAAACTTATAGCTATAAAGGAAATGCAATTATGCTAAGCCGTCTGTACAGTAAAATTGAGGGTCTTTTACTGGCAGTATCGTTTTTCTAAACTTCATTGTGTGAATCTTGATTGGAAAATTTAAAAAAATAATTTAATTTCTGTATAAGGCTTTGTCAGTATAGTCTTCTGACTTTGAGTTGATGCAATAATGAATTGCAGACCGATGCTTTCTTCAAGACAAGTCTTCCTGATGTTTATGCTGTTGGGGATGTGGCAACTTTTCCAATGAAGATTTATGGGGATGTTAGAAGAGTTGAGCATGTTGATCATGCTCGGAAGTCAGCAGCACAAGCTGTGCAGGTGAGAAAAGTCTTTTGTGCCATACCATTTTTCGCCTTCTTTCTAGAGCTATTTGAAGCACTAATTTTGGTTGGAAATGCCTAGAGATGAATTCTACTCATGGATGGGATCTGTGACATCTGCTTGCACTAAATTGTGAATTGTTATTTGTGCTTATTAGGAGTCATGACATAGTTGTGGGGATGGTGATTTCTTATATGGTCACAGGGCCATGTGGGGATGGTGATTTCTTATTTTGGTCACAGGGCCAGTTTCCACAACTGTATATTAGGGCTTTGGTGATATATTTCCTGTTTATATTTGTTCTTCTCTTGCAATTAGCAGGCTAAACTTCACAAATTTTTACAATATCAATTTTTCTCAAAACATGGTGACTTATGAGTTAAAAAGAGCTTTGGTGATTTTATTTTCAATATGCTAAAATATAATTTGACATGTTAAATATAAACATTGTTTGTCTTACAGGACACTAAAAATCATCATTATCATTATGATAGCTTCTAGAAAATGAATCATGACAGTTTTGGGAAGTGTTACATTAGGCACTAATATGGTAATTATAGATTAGCTAAATTCAAGGTTTCTCCTCCCTTTGGTGAAAAAATCCAAAAGGTTGCCATAAATTAGCTAAATACATGCAAGTCCTGTGAAGTAGCAGGCTTATAAAGTACTTCCTGTTCCATGCAGAATCCCAGTGGAAAACAGTAAGTGCTTTGTTGTTACTGGAGTCTCTATATTAAACATAGAGTTAATTCATTTTCTTATCTCAAGATATGTGATAGAAGATCACGGGTTGCACAGGCACATACAAGTTTCATCAAGCAATACATGCATGCAAAGTCTTTTATAAAAGCGATAACTGTGTCCATTCCATGTGAATCTACTTTCTGCAAATGAGAATGAACTTGGCAAAAATGAGTTCCTGGCAAGATTACCAGTCAATCAATAACTAGTAAAATTTCCAAGAGAAGTAAAAGAGCTACAGACTTTTGAGTTTTTTTCCGAAATATTTGTTGTTGCATTGGATCTGCAAGTAGAAAAGCACAAACTCTACAAGCTATAAAAATATCTCTACACCCCGTCCCAAATGCTTTTGTATGAGCCTGTTTACTTCTGCCTTTTGTGCATCTTCTCTTGATTGATCTATAGTAACAACTCTCAGTGCTTCTCAACTGGCCCTTCATTGTGTGTGTTTCTGTGCATTGTTGAAATTGGAATGACTTCATCTTATGCTGCCAGGTCCATCATTTCTGAACTTGGAACCTGGGCATATTACGTATAATTTGGTCTCTATATTTTAGGTCAAATGAACAAAATACACTTTTATTTGATGAGTCTCCATTCTGAATTCTGTAGTTATGTTATGTTAGATAAGAATAATTGCAAAAATACTTTCTTCTCCTTTTTATTAATCAAGATAGGATTCAGAGCCTTTGTACTTGAAATTTATGAGGGTCAAAATAGAATGAGTCAGGAGGAGGAAACTTTCTGTTTCCATCATCTATAGATGCTTGCTGTTCTGGCTTCAGTTTAGCTTAGTGATTGCATTGAAATAAGAATTCATATTAGCAATTTTTAGAACTAGAAACATGCATAGGCACAGCAGAGAATGAGTTTTTCAACGATCAGCACATTTACAGATAATATTATATTTTATCATTGCTTCCTTGGCAATTTTGTTCGTGAACACTGAAGAACTTGTGGTTTGAGAATCAATAAATACATTTGGCAGTTTCTCAATACTCGAACTGATTTTTAAATCTTATAATATAAACTAAGTTTCTTCTTACACATTTATGATAACCATTTCTTGGCTTTTGTGCAGGCAATCAAAGGCAAAGAAGAAGGAAAGAGCATTGAAGAATATGACTATCTTCCTTTTTCTATTCTCGCTCCTTTGATTTGTCATGGCAATTCTATGGGGACAATACTGGTGAAGCTGTTATATTTGGTGACAATAATCCTGCCACCCCAAAAGCTAAATTTGGTTCATATTGGATAAAAGACAGCAAGGTTGTAGGTGTATTCTTGGAGAATGGTAGTCCTGAAGAAAACAAAGCTATTGCTAAGGTAGCACGGGTACAGCCTTTGGTAGAAAGCACAGAAGTACTCATTAAGGAGGGGCTGGCCTTTGCTTTTAAGATATAATAGTTTTTTCAAGTCAAATTGTCAACATGGTATACCACTTGGTCTTTTAGCAATATTTGTTGTATTAACTTCGCTTAGATTCTTGGAGGGAGCCTTTTTTAATTAGTATCAATTGCTTTATTACTACAATAAATCTAAAGCATGGTTCTACTTTTGTTACTATATGGGATGATATCTTACTAGGCAATCCTATTGTTCTCTTATGAATTAAATGCTTGAATCTGCACTCATGCTCCATTTAACATCATCGATGACCTTACTGTAATAATCTTTAGCATAGTTTAAGATTGGGATTGATTGAATGGATGGACAATTGGTCGAGTTGTTTTCTCATAAGTATGAACTTCTTGTTAGCACAGCTAATGTTGTCCGAATTGGAAATTTCATCGTGTATGGAAGGGTTGTGGTAGCTTTTTCAGTAAAATAAAATATTGGGCGCAGTTGATGATGTAAAACCTTTTTTATGAAGACAGGTTTATGAAAAGATGATTTTAGGCCAAAAGTCAATAGGAACTATCAATGTGTGTTTACTTGTTTAAAAGACTGCTTTCAGTGTTAAAGTTAAAAGAATTCCCTCAAGAAACCATGTTTATAGAGTAGTAAAGTTTAAAATAATTCCTGCAAGCTTTGTTTGATTGTTTTTATTTAAGATTTCATGTACTAGGTTATGACTGCAAATACCTGTGATATTTTGCATAATATCGTTACCTAGTGGGTTAGGTCAAAATGAAATGTGTTTTATTCTCTTTCTCGTTTAAAGTTACACACCTTTCAGATTCTTTTTGCTGAAGGTGTCTTTTGTAAGGTCCAACTACATCTTCTAGTTTGCTGTGCAGATTATGCGAGTCAGTTATGAGTTTTGCATTCATGATTTTATTTTTGATGCTGTTTACCTCATGCAGGTAAAAATACTTACTTTATGGTAATTTCCAGTTAGATCATACATAAAAAGGTAGGCTATCTGACAGATGCACATTGAATATACTCGTGAAAGAAATTTCTCACTTTTTTAAAGAGCTTGGGTTGAAATGAAGGCCTCCTTATTTCCCTTCATTTCAATGTCGTTTTAAAAGTTAAGTCTGCAGTTTTGATCCTTAATGGGAGAATGTAATAGCAGTAGAGCTTGGTTACATGTTTTACCACCCGTTTCTAGGACAAAATAGCAGTATGGTATTGGCAAATTGGCCTATACCATTGAGCAACTTTTTGTGCGTTGCATGGTAGTGGTTTGTTCAATAACTTGTATTGGATAAATAAGAGTGCTATGTTGGACATGTGGAAGCTGATAGATTCAAATTCAATAATCAGCATGATGACAGTGTGCTAAATTTGTAACACTATAAATGCCACTTTTAAAAAGTGCTCAGTGTTCCAAAAGAAGTGAGTTTGCATTGGTCTCTGCCTTAATCAACTTATATAAATAAACCTTATTAGTTGTCAAAGCCCAGTGTTCAAATCTGCTATTATCAGTAAAATTAAATCTTATGATGACTGCGCAATAGCCCAGTAGAAGGAAAACTTGTAATATCACAAAATGTCTTTAACCTGACCATTAACTTTGACTTTTAGAACATCATTAATATCTTGATTTGTATGTTTTGCCAATGTATATCTAATGTCTTGCCCATCTTAAATTGCAGTTGCGTTGATGTCCTTTCTTGTACTTTTCCATTTCCTTAGGCTTGCCTCATAAGAGACTCAATAGGTAGCTATTATTATGCATATTCTATTAAAGCATTTGCATTTATATCTAGAGCATCATGTAGTTCAACAGGTTAAATTTTGTGAAAATATATATCAAGCCATTTAAACACAACTTGCTCTCTGCAACAGACATTTGATAACAAGCTCCATACAAGTTAGATGTTATCCAGTGATTGTTGTCCTCCAAATATAGTCATTTTTGTGCCCTCAACCATCCATATACAACCTCCACAGTCGCACAAGTTTTCTTGGATTAGATCTTCTGCCTTCATGGCATCCCTTCTTCAATCGTCTTTGATCGTGAAAAACTTTCACTAGTCATTTTTGGACGGAGCTATTCCAACGCACAGGCACACAACTGAAGATGAGCTCCGGGTATCACCCACAAATAGATGGCCAGACATAAATTGTCAACAAATGCTTGGAAACATTCCTTTGCTGCTTTGCTTCGAACACCATCACTAGTGAAAAAGTGCCCCTAATAGAATGGTGGTACAATACATCATACCACACTTCTAAAATGAAACCATATGACGCGGTTATGGTCAAGCGCCACCAACACTTCTCATGTATACCCCAACAATTCATTGGTTCGGTGGTCGACACTACTCTAAAATCGGGATCAAATTGTCAACACCACACGAGACTATCCATATGGCACCAAACCAAATGAAGCAACAAACTGACCAATACCACTTAAGTGCACCTTTCAACCATACGACATGGTTTCTCTTCGTCTACAAACAATACAAGAAAAAATCCTTGAAACTAATAGGGCATCATAAGCTTGCTCTAAAGTTTTATGGCCATATAAGGTTCTCTAGAAGATTGGGTTTATTGCTTACAAGTTGGAGCTTCCACCCTCCTCTCGAGTTCAACCAATATTTCATGTCTCATGTTTGAAGAAATTTCTTGGAACCAACATCGAGTGAAAAAGTGTTCCTGAGAACTTTGATAATGAAGGCTCTATGTTTCTCGAACCATAATAAATCTTGGACAGGCACACCCGCCAACTTCACTCCCGTTCAATCACATAAGTCTTAATCTAGTGGCACAACATGAACAAGAATATACAACACGAGAACTATTCTTCAATATTGATAATCAATTCCCACATCTAAAGCTTTGAGGACAAAACTTTTTCTAAGGGGTAGGGATGTTAGGAACCCATGTCCTACCCTTCTCTTTGCATTATTAGTGTATTAGTTGCTATGGACGCATATGCTTTGTAAGTCGTCCCTTGAGCATATTTGAATTATCCCACATACATGGGAAGTAGTAGTTGTTAGAATAGACTTAGTATATAAGTAAGTGTTGAGGCCCAATGAAGGCATCCATGAATATTATTGTATTGAGCTTTCTCAAAGGAGGTTGCCCCCTCGAAGTGGCATGTGATCTAAAAGTTATTTGAGTTATTTCCCAAAGTTCATTGAGTTATTTCCCAAAGTTCATTTCATTGTTCATTTATTTTCTATAGTTTGTAAATCTATGTAGAAAGATCCTCACATATGGGGAACGAGTAGTAATGTAGTGAGTGTTCACTTTTAATTCCAACCTTAAATTTGACGTCATTTGATCACCACTTAAAATTCTTCCTTTTTGTTAAGAATGTAAATAAAAAAATTATAATATCTTGGTGATATGGTGGGTTTTGGAGCTCTTTTTTAATGCAATTTTTGGTCGAACCTCACACATTAGTGTATCTAGATTCACACCATTTGTCACTAGTCATGAAAAATATGTAAAAAAATGAATTTTTATTAATTCCGTATGCGAAAAGTCCAAAATAAAACATTAAGATTGATCTCTCTTAGTATATGTATTTAAGATATCTATACTTTTTTAAAGTTTTGTTATTATTTATAATTGGTCGCCTCTATAATGGTAAGTGTTTTGTTTTTAATAAGTGTCATAAAGTGGTGTTATTATTAAGTGTTCTTAGCTATATAAATTTTTGTATAGTGTTATTAATATTTTTGTTTAAGTATTTATAAATTGATTATGCAATGGGTGTTTGGCGTCAAGGCCTGGATTGTAGGGTATGCGTCTACATTTTGTAGTTGGCGAATAGATTATGCGGTTGGGCATCTAAATTTTGTAGCCAGACATTTATGCATTTTGATTATCGATGAACTTGGGTGAGGTGCGGTCAAACATCCGGATTTTGTAGTCGGGCACCTAGAGTATGCACTCATGCATGTCCGTAATCAACCTCTCTCTCCCTTCGTTGAAAATGCACTATTTCCATGTTTCGTCTTATTCACTTAAGTGACCTTTTAATTTTACATTTTAAAATATCCTATTCATTAATAAAAAAGGAACTTATTTTTCATTCTTAATGGAATATGAAAGGTCACAAATGGTAGGAATATGAAAGGTCACAAGGGGTAGGAATATGAAAAGGCAAGTGGCATGAACATGAAAGGTCATGAGGGAAGGTGAAAGGTCACAAGTGATGAGGGAAGGTGATATGCGATGTGGGGAGATGAAAGGACAATTGTAATGCTATAAATTGGAATGGCGCCTCCATTCAAAGGGTCGGTAATTGGTGATTGATTGTATTTTTATGAAATTTACCACTACTACATCAAGCAATAAAAGATGTAATTCATCTATTTCTTTACTTATGTTCCTCTACTCTCTCTATCTCTCTCTACTTTCCAACTTTGTAAACATGGTAATCTTGCAAAACCAAGAAAGGTGTATGCGCCTTTGATAAATGAATCAATAGAATTTTGTGTCTATGATTTGTTAGTCTTATCATTGTTTACATTGTTGTGTTCTTCTAATTAAATGTGGACCTATTGTTGTTATTGTATGTGAACAAGTGGCATGAACATGAAAGGTCATGAGGGAAGGTGAAAGGTCACAAGTATTGTATGTGGATTATATAAACCTAATCACAATTGGTGAATAACCTACTCATCTCATTATTTCTCCTATCTCCCATTTACCTTCCAAAACCAAGAAAGGTCGCGTTTTGTAAATGAGTCAATAAATTCCTCCATTGTTGTGTTCTTCCAATTAAATGTACTCCGTACAAATACTTTGCCACCCTCTCTCATTATTTCTCCTACTCCCATTTACCTTCCTCGTTTCCCTTTTACTCTCGTGTTTAGTGGAGTATGATTTAATAAATATTAAATTATTATGTTAAATTCTAATTTGAAATGACTACAATAATATACAATAAGATATAAATGCTAAGCCTTTTAAGATGTAACTATGTAAGCAAATGTAAACACCTAAATTCGGTATCCATGCCTTCATTCACCCGTACGCACATATATTTAATTCACCCCCTTATTTAATTAAATCATTATCCAATTAATTAATCTCCATTAATTAATTAATCATTTAATCTTCATTAATTCACATTAAATAATTAATTCTCTTTTATTAATTAATTAATTGGTATCCACATCCACATGCCTTAATCAAACCTTCTATTTTAGGATGCTTTCATTCTAAATATACATCCTATGCATCCCTATGATTTTTCTAACATATCCTTATCTCCAACTCACCTACACCTCATCCCTAAACAACCTAATCCCGCCCACATGCTTTAAATCAGCTTTTCCAACTCTTAAATATAACAAACCCCATTCCAAATAAAAAAATCCCCTCCCTTTGGGAAAATTTCCCCAATGATCGACGGGGGCGCATCCTGTCACAATCGACCCCATAAAGCCAAGTTCATTCCCTTCCCAAACCATGGTCAAGTAGAAACACAACAAAAATGTAGCAATAACGTAACCGAAATGTAAAAAGAATGCAACCAAAACACAAGAACATAAGCGCATCTTCTCTCGATTTTCTTGCATCCTACAATTCCTCCTTTGAAACAGAGCATATCAAGAACCCTCTTACAAGCTCTTCTTAATAATATGCATAACATCGAGAGGCTTGCATTGTTTTTTATGCTATCTATATCATTTATGCTATTATCTTGACAAGACTAACATCTTGCGTAGTTTTGCGGCCACCATCACTCCATTATCAAGCTATTCTTCTAGTTTTTATACTTCCGTAGGTTGCCTTTTTAGTTAATGTACTCTTGGTCTTGCTTTATTCTACTACGATTGCCGTCGATCCCACTCCTCGCCATCGATTAGGGTCCTGTTCATCCAACAACCTATCCAAATCATTGCTTTATGTCCTTTTCTGTGCCTTTTTGTCTCAAAGATCATTCTCGCAGTCATCCTTTAGCATCCACAAGCCTCTGTCATCCACCAAGCTTGCACTCGGACCTTGCAGTTTGCATATTTCAACTACCGTCCAAATTTTCTCTCTTAAATTGTCATCAACCCCGCTAGGTAATCTTGTTTTGCGTTCATCTAGATCAGATTTATATGTGCCTTACATTTATGCATATTTTAGTTTCTCTGTGCCTCAGATTCTGCATATTATCCAAGTTATTATTACTTTTATCTTATCTTATCAAACATGGGGCTTGACATCCGCCAAGGAAGCTAATCACTTCTTGAGCCAACATTGTTTGGGTAGCCCCCACATATACTATCTAATCACTTCTTGAGACTGTCTATAGGTGCCCGTGACTGCACAGAGGGCCAAAACTTGATTTTTATGGTGTCGCTAGGGTTTTTCCACCCTTCGATGTTGATTGCCCGTAGGTCACTAGAAGATCGCCGAGGTCGCTTGAACTTGAAAAATATATAGTATCATCCACAAAACCCCAAACTACATCAAATCCTAAAAAATAAAGATACAAATGGGGAGTCATACTGACCCCGACGGTCACCCAACAGAGTGAACTTACGATTGAGCACTACACTACATCTCAAACTCATTGTAGTTCTATGTGCTTGTGTGTGCAATAATGCTCCTAGGTTTCCCTTGCATGATGACACTAAGATATCGGGCTATAGCTAGATAGAATGCAAATGTGTGGGATGGAATTCATAAACTTCCCCTTCCATGCAGTGTATGCAGATTAATAAGCCCAAAATATAATCCCTTTGATAGTATGTAGATAGATAGCCCTTGATAAAATTGCCCGCCATTATAATGGTATGTATGTTGTGTTTATATAGGGATCTCTTGCTTGAATTTCGACACTAGTGACACGACATGCCGACTAGGACCTCGGGATAGGAGTAAGAAAATCGAAAAGGCTAACCAAAAATGTCAAAAATGTGAATAAAAACAAAGAGGACATGAGCGCCCAAGTTGGATAGGAGCGTCGGGGTGCTAATGTCTAGTCATGTGCGCTAGTGTCCTAAGACAATTGAAGAAAAATGTGAGGAGATTGACCGACGTGGATCCCTGTGACTTTGACTAATCGGGTGTATAAGTGACAAATGTGAGAGATAAAACAATAGAAATAAACAAAGCAAGCAGACGGACTAGACAATGTGTCACTAGTGAATACTTTTCTTACTCAAGATCCATACATAAAATAACATACTTAGCGGTATAGTAAAATAGTAGTATGTGCGTGATTTTGTGTCTACATTTTCCCCCTTTATGCTATTTGAATGAAATTTAAGTAGTGTAAAGGAAGTAAGGAACATACATGTGAGAAATCTGGAGAAACCTTGTTGCAAAAGTACACACAGAATAGAACATATAGTGTGGCAAACCATGGATCAATGTGTCGATCCATGTGGCGTAAATAAAGATAGCGAACCATTATAAAGGAGCACTTGGCGAAATTGATGATTTGATTTTGGAGAATTTAGATATTTCGAATTGTCACTAATGGAGATTTGAAGGGGTAGGGAGTGATTAATTCCCAACCTGATTTTGTATATTTGAAAAACTAAGGATTTGGGTGTCCTGCCACTAGAGGAAGAGTATTAGGAGAGAACTCTAGTTTTACTCTCCAACTATGACTACATCCTCAAAAGGTCCAACCGCTACGTAGATGACTAGAGACCAAATTTTGTTCCATTTTGATCCATGTTGAATAACCCATATAGGAGCAATATAGGAAAGGCAATGACGTCTCATTTCCCCCACTCCACGGGTGTCACAATATGTATACTACTAGATGGCTTCCATGTTAGGTCATTTGGAAGCGATGTAAAAACGATTCCCATGTTAGGTCATCTGGGAAAGTAGTGATGTAACTCCCAAGTTAGGTCATCTGGGAGGAATAATGAAGTGATGCTTGTATCGATTGATTGACTTGATTTGAATATTGAATGCTTGTTTTGAGATTGAATGTATATGATAGATTACTCATGGAGAGATTTTTTTCTTTTGCCCCTAGATTAGGTCATTAGGGGAATAGATAGAAAGTAGTAGAAAATGTCAAATATTATATGAGAATTTTTTTGATAACGATGTATTAGATGTATGTAGTGATTACGTAGTAGACTGAGATGGATCTTATGGTGATACCAATTGTATGCCCCCTTTTAGCGAAAGGGAGAGTGGTAGAAAGAACGAACGCTGAGCCAAAAGTAGATGTGAAATGATGTAATAGTGAGTAAAATGAAGTATAGTAGATGTCACAAAATTGTGTGTATATCAAGTTGAAAATGTGCCAGATTGGAATATAGCATTGTGGAATGTGTACAATACAATGGTAGGAGGAATTCTGAACCGAATGACGTAGACGGGGAAGAAAACGGAGTAGCGAAGCTCAAGATATGAGCAAAACCGTGTAGGGTGTATTAGTTGGAAAATGAGTATGAATGGTAACTAAAATAAATTGGCAGTTGAAACAAAGTTCTATATATAGTAATGATAAAAATAGAATAGTGACTTTATTTGAACCTTGATTGATTGAGAATTTGAGCTCTAATATTGCGAGGATGCCACAAATTAGAGCAGCGAGATTGAATCAATTTGAGATGGAGGCGGCGGCCATGGCAACAAGGATGACAAATGAGTTGGAAAGTGTGGTTATTTTCAAAAAAAGTTTGATGAAATTTACTTGTTTTTGTTGATTTTCACAAAATTTGAGTTTTTGAATTTCTAGGCATTTCGACACAGGCCTAGCGGCTAAGCCTAAGTGATCCTGATGCCCAAATCCAAGTGCTATTGACCTACTCCTAAATGCTTGCCTCCCCGCTCCTAGAGGTGCGCATCCCGTGAGGTGTTTTGACCTCAGAATGTAATATATGTGAAATTTGATGCCTTTTGGTAGTATGAGTTGTTGTATTTACATGTATATGAGGTGCTAATGTCATGATTTTGTCGATGTTTTGTGTTATGCAGAGGGATATTCATTTGAGGGAGTTCCGCAGAGGTCGAAACTTGAGTATGTTGTTGACTTTGGGTTTATCTGACGTGGAGTGGGATATACTAGACCGTGTCGGTTTGTGACACATAACAAGATTGGGGAGGTACCCCATAATATGCCGATGATCACTACATTATGCAAGAGGTGGTGTGTAGACACTTGTACTTTTTGGTTGCCTACTGGGGAGATGACCATGACCCTAGAGGATGTATATCACATATTGCGATTACTAGTTGTGGGTGAGAGAGTACAGTGATGGCCAGAGGATGCTCAAAGGTAGATGAGAGCAGTTAGATGGTACTTTACAGGACATGAGTATAAATAAAGACCTAAATTAGCCTATATGTTATACTAAGATTAGGTGTTTCACGATTGCGGAAGTTTATTTTAGTAGTTATTGCTTCATCCGTGGAAGTAGAGGGTGGTGGAGTGGGCATCTTGTATAAGATGCATGATATTTGTCGGTGTATAGAGGAGGATGGGACTAGATTTGCATGGGCTCAATGTGTACTAGCACATTTGTACAAAGATCTATATAGGTTCATGTAGGAGGACCATGGGGGTGGACTTGGAGCCACCACATTGTTACATATATGGGCCTATGAGCACATTGCGATATTAAGGCCACTTAGTGGGCCACGAGCTGATTATGCGAGGCTTGAGAAATTTACGGCAATGTGGACATGCACACGTAGTAGGAGACTTGATACTACTACTTATAGACCTATGTTTGATCGTATGGGGCCGTGGATCCGTTAAATGGAGGCCATATCAAAACTATGGTAGATGGACATAGGATAGAGTAGAGTTATGATGTATCCGACGTCTTGTGTGGCTAGAGGAATGGTTTTAAGGGTAGCCGAGCTATTCTAGGAGGATCATGCGTCACGATAGTTTGGTATGGCGCAGGATGTGCCCCCAGAGCCATATGTATGGGTGCGAGCGATGAGAGCAATGAGGAGACCGAGACCTACAGAAGAAAAGCTAGTGCCCCTAGGTGTAGATGAGATGGATGCGACCACATGGCCTATTCAGGTAGATGATGTAGATGTACCGAGGCATATAGTGCATGGTGGGAAGCACACCGATGGGTGCTATTGTTTTTAGTTGTGCATGTGACAAAAGCACTACCAATAAGGAGTAGAGGGCAGAACCTCGCCGATGGTGATGGTATAACAACGGTGATAACAGAGCGTGAGTATTTAATTGTTAATATTTGTGTATTGTCACTTAGTTGTTTTATTGTGGCTATCCTATGTAGTAACTAATATGATGCTTGGATGGTTGTAAGTGATGCATGTTGGTCATTGATCGTTGACTCATCGATCCACATTGATGTGGAATGTACCTCTAGATGTGCTCGTGGGAGGTGGGATGTTGGAGCGAGTAGATGTGATTACAGGTGAACATGCCCACTTATTTGAGTCAAGATGGTGATAATAATGGCTACATGTAATGTTTCTTGAGTAAGTGTGACGAGGCACGAGTGGAGACTCAATGAGCTTGGGAGGGTGTAGGGGAGGAGCCCTAATGTGCTCATGTGCTCATGAAGTATGTAGAGTCAAAGCCAATTGTGAGCAGCGGTTGGTTGAGGTGGCATTACTACAAAGGTAGGTGGAGAGATATAGGGGCCACGACTAGTGGTGTAGATTGAGCGGTGAAGTATCTAGTTCTAGAGCTCCCAATTATATACAAGTGATAGTGATGATGAGATATGATGTAGGGGATTAGTACCTAGTGATTGTATTTTTGTAATGATAATTTTGGATGATATATGTGGATGATTGGAATTATTGTGTTGTGTTGATGTTTTTTTGATATGTGATGCGATGATTGTTGTTCATGTGTGTTGGTTGTTTGATGATTGATTTGCATTGTTTGAATGATGATGTATGGTGGTTATTGCATAAATGATTATGTTAATTTGATGAGATAGATGTGAAGTAGATGATGAATGTTTAAAAGTTGGTTTGTATGTATAAATGAGGATAGATAATATGTGATAGTGATAGATGTAAGTAGATAAATATGGATGAGACCTGATGTATGTGAGTGTGTGTGAGTATGATTAAGAGCGGGGGAGAGTAGGGATGCCCCCTCAATGTGTGTTTAGAAACGATGAGGTTCATTTATATAAGAATCCTCGAAAATCAAGAATGAACCATAGGATGAGAGCGCGTCATCTAGAAATGGTGTGATAGTGTACGCTAGATAGATAGAACAATGACGCTTGCGGCAAGACAAAGATAAAATGAGGTTCTTATTGTAATAGATCCCTTAATAGTCATGTCATAACACTGGAGATAATGAGTGCATCATCGGTAATGAGGTGAGAAAAATCACCTACCAAAGATGAAGAGGATGACAAGGAGCAATGGAAGCATGTGAAGTGGTAACAACATGAGTGTATGAGCCAAACTGAATGTCGATGAGATGGTGCAATGATGGGAGATGCATGGTAGGTAACAAAAATCCCAGTAGCTTAGAAGCCAATGTGAAGCAGGGGGCTGTGTGGCGATGAGATGATGCAATGGTGGATGAGTGAGGTGGAGGTCATGCATGAATGATGACTTTAGGTGGTGGATGAATGACGACCTTAGAAGTGGGAGGAGGATACAAGTGAGATGATGTAACAACACGGTTGTGGAAAATTGAGAAACATACTACTCACGAGAGCGAGAGCCAAAGGAAATGACACCCTTATCTTCTAATTTTTGTAATTTATCATGAAGGGTGCAACAATCATTATCACGATGACCATTGATGTGGTGATAATTGTAATAAGGATGATCACACTAGTGATGCAAGTGATGCATAGGATGATGTTGATTAGAAGACAAGAGAATATGCGCTTATCAAGAAAAACACACAAGACATCATGAGGCTTAGCAACATGTGAGAAATGAAATGGATCTTGAGTAGGAGATGGTGAAGACTTAGGTGGAGAGCGACGCGATGGTGGATATGGAGGACATTTATGTGGTAGAGGGGATGGAACATGCTTGCGAGGTGGAGGATATGGATACCTTGGAGGATGCTTAACAAATGGAAGAGGTGAAGCCGTAGAAGATGACACAGTAATATAAGAAGTAGAAGGACGATCTATAACATGTGTTCCCATTCTAGATCAATAACCTTATAACATAAAAGTGTAAATGATTCACATGTATCATATTGCAATAGTTATTTTAAAGCAGGAATCAAGCCACAACAAAAGATAAATTGCTTTTCTAGATCAATAGGCTGAAATAATAATTGATGCATGCAAGAATTAAAGCATAAAATGTAATCAAGAATAGGCTCTTTCTTTCCCTGATGCAAGCTAGGCAAACGATCATATGTGACTCTATGACCATTGTTAAGCATGAAGCGTCTAAGAAAAGCATCTTCCATTTCACAATATGTGCTAAGTGATAAAAAAGATAGATGAGTTTACCATTGAGGTGCTTCATCGATTGTATTATGATGAAAATATTTTAGTAATAATAGATCGTTTGAATAAGAAACCGTATCTAATCTATAACGCTTAAGATGCAAATATGGACTGCTAGTTCCATCGAAACATGAAAATGTAGGCATGATGAAATCCTTAGGAAATGTTGAATTGTGAATTTTCTTTGGAATATGATTTCCATGAAGAGAGTTATTATCAATAGAAGCATAATAGGATTTGATTTCAAGAGTGAGAGATTGAAATTGAGATTGCAACTGGCCAAAAACATGCATGAGTGAAAAAATATCATGTGGAGGAATCATAGAAGATGTAAGAGGCACATTGAGAGGTTGAAGCTTGCCATTATGAGTGATCATAGGAATGTGAGAAGAAGAATTAGAAGATGAAGATGCTATGGGAACACTAGATGTAGATGTAGAAGAAATGAGAGGCAATATACTAGGAGAAATAGAAGAAGCAACATGAACATCATCGAGAGAAGAAGAAGAGGAAATATGCGAGAAAGAAAATGGAATATTAACGGGAATACTAACAAAGAGAATTAAAAAACCCATAAGAGGTGAGCTAGTAGGAATGGAATAATCATCATGAATACTATCAAAAACAACCTCATAAGTAGATGAAAGCGGAGTGGAAAATTCACATTTAGTAGTCTTAAGAGAATTAGAATCTTTACTATCATGTGCATGCTTAGAAATATAATCATTATCAAACAAAGTTTCACATGTAAGTAATTCATCAAGTGTGTCATCAACATATAGTGAAATAGGAGAGGAAATTTCATGAGATGTATCTTTACAATCATTAGAGACATTTTCAAAATTAGAAGAAGTATGAGATATAATTTTACATTTATCCCGATTAGTATGAGAAATATCATCATGTGCGTGCACATTTTCATCATGATTTTTTTCTACAATATCAAAATCAAGACCATACATATGATCGATAATAACATCATTAATAGTTTCATCGAAGTAGAAGGAGGCGAAGCAAAATGAATGCGAATGGAAGAGAAATGTAAAAAGGAAGTGAAGTTTATAGGAGATGAAACAATGGCACAACTAGAGTTGTTAAAAGAAGTAGGAATAACACTTTCATTAGCTAGAAGCTATCTTTGAATGTCAGCATCAAGTTGAGGATTTTGATAAAGAGTCTTAAGTTCAACCTCAACAACATCATCAAGGATAGGATTCACACTAACATGATGCATAACTTTCCTAGGAGAAGATCTACTTTTAGCCATTAGGGTTTAGTGGATCCTAGGGCAAGGAGTTCTAAGAGTTGGGTTCACCAAATGATTTAACAAATATTAAAATATTATGTTAAATTCTAATTTCAGAATGACTATAATGATATACAATAAGATACAAATGCTAATCCTTTTTAAGATGTAACTATGTAAGAAAATGAAAGAGATAGGGTACTTATTTGATTTTTGCTTGTCCCGAAGTATACCCGAACTGAAATAGTTGATGAAAAGGTTGGGCAGAGTACTAGAAATACTTGATATGAATTCTGAAACTTGCAAAATAACTTGGATAGGGACGCTTGTGTACAACCTTCTTTAGGTGCCCGTGATTGCACAAAGTGTCGAACTTGATTTTTGGTGTCGATAGGGTTTCACCATCCTTAGTGTTTATCGCCTATGGGTCACTTATAAGATCTTTGAGGTCGTTGGTAACATACACAAAAATAGTATCCTACAAAAAGAAAGATGCAAAAAGAAGATGGGAGTCGACCGACCTTGAAGATAACCCGATAGTGAACTTACGATCGAATGCTGCATTACATCTCATACTCCATGTAGTTCTATGTGCTTGTGTGTGCAATAGTGCTCCTAGGTTTCCCTCGCGTCAGTGACTCCAATATAACGGGCTGTAGCTAGATATAATGAAAATGTGTGGGATGGAATTAAAGAAATTCCTCTTCCTATGTAGTGCAAATGCAGAGTAATAAGCCCAAAATGTAGCCCCTTTGATAGTATGTAGATATATAGCCCTTTATAAAATTGTGTGCCATTAAAATGGTATGCATGTTGTATTTAGATAAGGATCTCTTGCTTGGATTTTGACACTAGTGACATGACATGCTGACTAGGAATTTAGGATATGAGTAAGAAAACTAAAAAGGTCGACCACGGATGTCAAAAATGTGAACAATAACAAAATGGACAGGATTGCCTAGGTTGGATAGGAGCGCCGAGTTACTAGTGTCTAGTCATGTGCATTAGTGTCCTGAGACAACTGACGACAAATGTGAGGAGACTGACCGACATTGATCCCTGTGACTTGACCAGAACTGGGTGTGGAAGTGACAAATGTGAGAGATAAAACAATAGAAACAAATAAATCAAGCAAACGGACTATACGATGTGTCACTAGTGAATACTTTTCTTACTCAAGATTCATACATAAAACAACATACTTGGTGGTATAGTAAAATAGTAGTATGTGTGTGATTTTGTGTCTATAGAGTATTCATGTGTGATCCCGAGCCTAACAACCACCCCAAAATTTAGGTAGTTTATATTCAATAATGAGATCCTACCCATATCAAATAAGGAGGGGCTTAGCCCCATAATGTTGGTGAAAACTGAATAATTTGCAACATAACAAATTATTTCATCAACACTACTATTACAAATATCATTCTAAATAAAATTCTTACAAGAGAGACATACAACTAGGGAAATTTTTAGTCAAGTAAAGCACACAGAAGTTGTAGAGCCCAAATGTTAAAGGTTTGAAGACAATACACTTATATTCGTGACAATATAACTTTAGGTATGGACTGTATAACTCCAAGTTTAGACTTTAAAGGTTTCTTATGATCCCGCACCAACTAAGTTTCTAATTCTAGAATTTATATCAGATCGTTTCTTATTTTTTTGATGTATCTTTTCCACCTATCTACATCATTGGACATATATTTTCTATACTAGAAAACTAAGTATTGATCTCCTCTTTTGTATTTAACCTTTCGTTTATCATTTATCAATAATTACAAGTATTAATGAATTATTTCGGTAATTAATGGTTAATTGTAAATTGATTAGATTATAATAATATCATTTTTAAACCATTACATATTATTGATTGTTGTACACTCTCCATAAAATAATTTAATTAGGGTGTAAACAAGTGAGTATGTGGCTATAGGACCAATTCGAATGTTATAGGGAATGGTTTAATACGAAAGGGTAAGTTTCTATTTTAGGGTTATCCAATACATGCTTCTAGCACCTTACCCACGTAGATGGTCATAACAATATGAATATTTTGAGGAGGTAGTCCATGGCATACATGAGAAGATTTATCACCACTACTAGCCGATGAGTGGATCCACTCATGGCCACCATATTAGAAGACAATGTTATTCTTATAAATCCTTATACATAGTGGTGGATGGGTAAATGATGGGTGGTTTTATTTGTAGTGATAGTTGGGGACCAAACATATGATGCATACATGATAGGAGGAGTGGTGGCGGAGTATATATTCCTACACTAATAAGAGGTGATGGGGGAGGTGGGGGAGTAATGTCCCCACCGATAGGAGGAGTCGGGACACTACCAATGGGTGCTCCCCACTCATGCAATAGTATCCTCTATTGTGTAGTGTTAGTAGGATTGATTGATTTATGAATTGTAGTCATTGAAATTGAATTGGA
Organism: Taxus wallichiana var. yunnanensis; assembly: GCA_018340775.1. NCBI lineage: Eukaryota > Viridiplantae > Streptophyta > Pinopsida > Cupressales > Taxaceae > Taxus > Taxus wallichiana. The sequence goes on from CM031243.1 coordinate 366,418,184, forward strand.
TTATAATTATGAATAATTATTGAGATGTGTGTTCTAATTACAAGAGATGAGTATTAGATAATGATTTTTGATTCCTTATTCCACACACTAACATGGAATGTTGCTATGGATATCATGGATATAAGGATTTTAGATTGCATGGAGGAAATATTAGGTGAACACGTCTACTTTTTTGACCTTGTAGTAGTAGCTACAATAACATACATAGTGTTATCTAGGAAAAGAGATAACCATCATGTGGAACTAGATAGATTGATCATGCATCTGTCATGTATTGAGATTACTCAAGAAATTTTGAAAAGGTACATGAAGATGCATGTAGAGAATTCAAGGATCCTATTGGATCTACGTGGGATGTAAGAGAGTACGAAGGTATAGGTCAAGATCACACACTAGATGATGGAGGTATCTATGAGAGGATTTGACCTATCAAGCTAGCATAGATTTAGATATAAGAGGATGATATATGATAGACTATTGTAAGGGACATTTCCCTCATTGTACATGATATATATATGTATGTATGTATGTATGTTACACACACACACACACACACACAACAATTATTATTCACACATTGTGTCTTTATATTGCATTAATTGAGATGTGGAATTGATACCAATAAATGTGAATGATTAAATTATGATTGATGTAATATATATGGATATATGTGCTAGTATGATAATGAGTGCACAAAGTGATTTTAGGCCAAGAGAATGCATTGTAATTATCTTATATTTGTTGATCGTTAAGTTTTTACATAAGTATATGTCTCTTTAATTAGAAACACAATTGTATTATTTATTGTTGTAGTATGTTTTCTCAATGGAGATGTAATAAATTTAGGAGTTCAAGATCACCATATAGGAGATTATCCTCTCTCTAGAGTATTACTCATATGAGGCTGAGAAACTATTGGCTTGTCGACACTAAAATTTTCCTTCGTAATTTCTATTTCATTAATGTATGTATTAGGAATAGGATGTTGTTAAGTGTAATTAGTAGTAGCGTCGATAGAAGATAACGGTGCCATCGATGCAATCTTGTGCAAATAATGTGGAGTATGGTAATAGTCAAAGTACAATAGGAATGTTGTGGTAAAAAGTAAATATTTGTCGTATGTGGTCCAAGAATGTTAAAATGTCAAAGTTTGGGTAAGTAGAGAAGTAGGGTCTACGTGATTAGGAATTAGAAATATTATATTTGTAATAAGGACAAGGAGTGAGGTCATAAATATTTTGTGTATTTTATTTGTAAAAAGTCTAAAAATGTGGAACCCATGTAAAATGATAAGGTTTATCTTATCTTAGAAGATAAGCTTACATGTATAGATAAGAGTTAAGGTATGGAATATGATTCGTCAGTGGGATTTCTTATCCTATCTTAGAGATAAGATGGATAAGCTGGAAGTTCTATAAATAGAGAGGCCACCCCCTCATTTAGCATAAAAGGAAATAGTGAGAAATATTGTAGGAAGTGTGCAAAGGAAGCCATCAGTTTAAAGGTGTGTTGAAGAAGCCATCAAGAGGTGTAATTGTAAAGTTTCTCCCATAGTCTTGTTGAAGTACCTCATGGGTGAGATTGTAACAATTTCATGTTAATATTATAATTTACTTTGATATTTCAGATTTGTCATCATTAGTCTTATCATAGTCGATGGTATTCTTATGTTATGTTGTTGTTTTGTTTCAGATTACATCCACCAAACTAAAGGCACATGCATTAGTAAATAATCATAGCATGAAGAGTTCCCGGTGAAGAATTATCATAGTGCGGATTGGTTGTCATGACATTTTGGTTCCGTTCTTTAAGGACCATTCCTCGTTGTGGATTTTACGGAGAGATATTCCCACTTAGTCAAAAATCAATTGGAGGGTAACCTTGTTTTTACTGTGCATAGTAGTTACCATGGTAAAGTCATTTTTGCCATGAATAGTAGTTACCATAGTAAAGTAATTTTTTGGGAATAGTGTTTACCGCATAAAAAGTCACTTTTTACCGTGAATAGTATTTATCACAAAGAAACTTCACTTTTTTATCATGAATAGTGTTTACCACGAAAATCGGTTTTATCGCGATAAGTCAAGTTTTACCATAGTTTACCGTGGTCATTTCTATAGTAATTCCAATTATTTGTGCACATAAGTCTTTTTGATTGTACTTGTGGGTTGGTATTTCACGGTGGTTACTTTTGAAAATGGGAAATATTCCTGTTTTTCAGCTCAATCTAATGAAGATGCTTCTTCTTTCATTCAAGAGTTTAAACGATCTTGTATTTGTAATGGCCTTATAAGAAGGGAACAATGGACTGAATTTTTCCTACATTTTTGGATGGTTCAACACTTAGGTGGTTTGAAACACTAGGTGATAATGTGAAAAATTCATGGGATTTATTAACGAAAGTTTTCTTGAAGAATTTGGTGAACAATGAAATATGCGATCTCATGATCGAGATCACAAAGCTATCCCAAGGAGAGAAGAAGAAGATAAAGGATTATCATGCTCGTGTTCTAGAGCTAAGGAGGAAGCTCGATGCCCGAGATCCGGAAGGAAGGATTAGCGGATGGGTTGATGAATGGCATGGATAATCTCCTATATAAGCACTTCATTCTTGGGATGAAGCCGAGAAATCAGACAACGAGTGAAGTATGACCGCCCGACTACCATTGAACAAGCAAAGAAGATTGCAAGAAGGCAAGAAGAAAGCGTGGAAGAGGAGCCCAAAGAAATTGTTGCTAAAGTAGAGCCTACACCAGCACCTTTGGTCCAGAATCCACAACCACTCTCGGTGAGCACAAATATTTCTCCTAGTACATCTACTGAGTATGAAGATCTGCTCAAAAAGATGGGTTAGTTAACTATTAATCTTCTTCAAGGAAAAGAATTTAGTTCTCAGGGAGGAGATAGAGGTTCAAAAAGAAATATTTTTGAAGTTGTTTGTTATGGTTGTTATAAAAAGGGTCATTATAAGTATAATTGTCCAGATAGAGCTTCTACATCTGGTACAAGAGATAATGATAAAGGAAAAGCACCTGTGAATTCTCTTGATGTAGTAGATAAGAGTAGAAATAATGAAGTAGATGTGTTTGTAACAAAAAGAAAGAAAGAAAAAGATAATCAAGATAGAAATGATCCTAAGAAGATGAAAGAAGAAAATAGTAAGAAACATAGGAGAAGAAAGTTGGGTGTGTAGGATTTTCTGATTTCACGGCAGGACCATACTCCATCTTGGAAGATCTGTCCAAAATGCCTGCAAATATTACATATGGTCAACTCTTGGCTGTCTTACGAGAAGAGGCGGGAGTTGCGAGGTGGACTCAATGCTCGAAGAAGGAAGGAGGTTGAGGTCCCTGTTTTGGAGGTAGAGGCGGATCCCTATGCTCCAATGCTGAGGTATTATGTAATGGCATTTCAATTCATGATGTCTTAGTTGATGGAGGTGCTGCGATTAATGTAATGACCGAGTCAGCCTAATGAATATGTTGGGTTTAAAATTGATCGCCCTTCAACACTTATGTTAAGGTCATTAAATAAGGGAAAAACTAAACCGGAAGGTGTAGTTTCAAATGTAGCAATATATCTGTTATGGGTGTTGTATGTGTGGTAGAATTTCGGTGATGAAAAATGGTACTGTTGCGTACCCTCCAATGTTCTTTGGGAAGACCATGGCTAAGGAGAGTTCATGCAAGAAACTACTGGAATGAAGGTTTCATGACACTTGGACGTGGTAGAGAGAGGGTGAAGATAAATGTGATCCCTCGACATCATAAGGCGAGAACTTTGTGGATTCAAGTGATGAAACCGATGATTGGACATCCTCTAGTTACTCTAGTACCGGTGAAGTGGACACGAAGATGAAGAAAGTGGGGTTGATGTTTTAGTCATGGATATCCTTCCAGTCCACACCGACTCATGACCCCATAAAATTATCGAAGAAGAAGTTGATGATCGTCTCAAACAAATAAAGATTGGTGATCTTTGTGATAGAGTGAGAAGGAATCCTACCTCCGGCTCTTTCGAAGGTACATACACATATTCACTTTTGATTACAAGGAACTCCGTCAAGTAAGTTGGGTAGAACATTCTATTGAGCTGGTAGATGGTGCTAAGCCCATAAAGCAAATGCCATATAAAATGAATCCTAATTTTTCCAAGACCGTAAAAGAAGAAATAGATAAGTTGCTTGATGCAGGATTCATATTTACTGTGGAGAATTCAAAATGGGTTTCTCCCATTGTGATCTCAATAAAAAAGAATGGGAAGCTACGCATTTGTGTTGATTACAGGAAGCTTAATAAGGCAACAAAGAAGGATCATTACCCTCTTCCATTTTCCAGATCGATCTTGGACGAAGTAGTTGGCGGGAGTGATATAGTTTTGCTTGATGGATATAAGCGGCTCTGACCAAGTTCGTATAGCGAGAGAAAGATCGGCTAAAGACCACGTTCACCACTCCTTGGGGAACGTTTGCTTATAGAGTTATGCCTTTTGGGTTGTGTAATGCTCCAGCAACATTCCAGCGTTTGATGAATAGGGTGTTCGAACCCTACATTGGGACCTTCATCAGAGTATTTCGGATGATTTTTGCATCTATGGGAGCAAGTTGAACCACCTGCACTGATGGAGACAACATTTCAAAGGTTAGATGAAGCACAAGCCTCACTAAACCCTACAAAGTGTGTCTTTGGATGTTAAAAGGCGTTTTGTTAGGGCATGTTGTATCCAGAGATGGTATTAATCTTGATCTGATAAAGTTTCAAAAATCAAAGATTTACCATTTCCTATGAATAGAAGTAAGTTGAGATCATTTTTAGGCCATGTGCGTTACTTTTCATAGAAGTTCATCAAGAATTTCTCAAAGATTGCAAAGCCACTAACTTGATTCTTGAAGAAGGATGTTACTTATGAACCAGAAATAAGGCGCATGAAGCTTTTGGACAAGCTGAAGGAAGCCACACAGGTGTCTTCACCTATTTTGAAGAATCCAGTTGGAGCAAGCCATTCATTGTACACTGATGCCTCGAGATGCAGCACTAGGAAGTACTTTGAGCCAAAAGGATGGAAATGGGAATGAACATCCAATTTACTTTGGGAGCGAGACAAATGAGCGATCTTGAGGTAAATTATATTGTAAATGGCGAAAAAGAGGCTCTGGCTATCATTTTTGCTTGTAAAGAAGTTTAGAAATTACTTGCTTTAGGGCAAAAATTTCTAGTTATGTGAGATCATCGAGCTCTAAAATATATTGTAAATAAGCCTAACCCATCGGGGAGGATAGCAAGATGGATAATTTTGCTACAAGAATTTGAATTTGATATTATAGATAGGCTAGAAAAGAAGCATGTCAATGCGATGCACTCTCTCGAGCCTATGATGGTTTAGGATCATCTTGTGATGATGATGATTTCCCGATGCAACATTGTTATCCCTTGACATAATCCCTAGTGAATACATAGATATTTGGAATTATCGAATGAATTCAAGTTTCTGATGGTGCCAATGCAAAGACTAAGAGAAAGATTACTCAAGCGATCATCCATATTCTATTCATTACGCATGGAGTATTATTTCGAATAAGACCTAATGGACAGTCAAGAGGCGGTTGGACGTGATCAAGGAAGGAACTGCTAGAAGAATTCCACAATGGTACTTGTGGAGGGAACTTCTCTGGACAACTTACAACAAGAAGGATCTTGGATGCAGGTTATCACTGGCCCACTCTTTTTAAAGATTGTTATAATTATTGTAAGACATGTGATATTTGTCAAACACATGGTAACCGTAAGACTTCATCAGCTCCATTATGCCCTATTATTCCACTTGGTCCCTTTGAAAAGTGGGGAATAGACATTGTAGGTCCACTTCCAACTACCTCACGCCAAAATAAGTATATTGTAGTTTCCACAGATTATTTAACCAAGTGGGTTGAAGCTAGGCCATTGAAAACAACTTCCATGGATGAAGTGGCAAGGTTCATGTATGAATGCATTGTCACCAAATTTGGTTGCCCATTAGAAATTGTAACAGATCAAGGAAGCCACTTCATTAATGAGGTGGTAGAAGCCTTAGCCATAAGTTTTCTATTAAGCACAGGAAGGCAACAACATACAAGCCAAGCACAAATGGATAGGTGGAATGAACAAATTTTGTGTTGTGTCAAATTCTAGCAAAAGATGCACCCTTGTAGGTACATAAATGGGATAAGAGGATTCATCCAAGGCATTGTGGGCATATAGAGAAACATCAAAGTCAGTCGACAGGATACTCCCCATTTTAGTTGGCCTATGGCATAGATCCATTCTTCCTATTGAGTTTGATATTCCCACGATCGAGTAATGGAAAATGAAAGAATGGATAAAAGTGATTCATAAAAGAAAGGTTGGTACATCTTCATTTGCTAGAGGAAATGAGGAAATAGCTAAGGATACAAGCTATAAGAAGAAAATGAAGCGAGAAGGAATACTTTGATCAAAAGATCCGGTGGTCTCCATTTCATGTGAATGACTTGGTTCTAGTATATGATTCCGATACCAAAAAAGAAGATAGAGAAAATTTCTTCCAAAATGGATGGGGCCTACAAAATAGCAGCTATGCATGAAAATGGTACGTCATCTTGGAGGAATTAGATGGCACTCCCATTACGAAATGGATCAACCACGACAAGTTGAAGATTTTCCAAGCACCCCGAATAGTCTACTCAGGACGGAGTAGAAGCTAGGAAGGGGGAAGATGTCGACACTAAAATTTTCCTCCGTAATTTCTATTTCATTAATGTATGTATTAGGAATAGGATGTTGTTAAGTGTAATTAGTAGTAGCGTCTGATAGAAGATAACGGCGCTACCAGTACGATGCCGCCAATAATGTATAGTATGGTAATAGTCAAAGTACAATAGGAATGTTGTGGTAAAAAGTAAATATTTGTCGTAAGTGGTCCGATAATGTTAAAATGTCAAAGTTTGGGTAAGTAGAGAAGTAGGGTCTACATGATTAGGAATTAGAAATATTATATTTGTAATAAGGACAAGGAGTGAGGTCATAAATATTTTATGTATTTTATTTGTAAAAAGTCTAAAAATGTGGAACCCATGTAAAATGATAAGGTTTATCTTATCTTAGAAGATAAGCTTACATGTACGATAAGAGTTAAGGTATGGAATATGATTCGTCAGTGGATTTCTTATCCTATCTTAGAGATAAGATGGATAAGCTGGAAGTTCTATAAATAGAGAGGCCACCCCCCTCATTTAGCATAGAAGGAAGTAGTGAGAAATATTGTAGGAAGTGTGCAAAGGAAGCCATCAGTTTAAAGGTGTGTTGAAGAAGCCATCAAGAGGTGTAATTGTAAAGTTTCTCCCATAGTCTTGTTGAAGTACCTCATGGGTGAGATTGTAACAATTTCATGTTAATATTATAATTTACTTTGATATTTCAGATTTGTCATCATTCCGTCTTATCATAGTCGATGGTATTCTTGTGTTATGTTGTTGTTTTGTTTCAGTTACATCCACCAAACTAAAGGTCACATTAGTAAATAATCATAGCACGAGGAGTTCCCGGTGAAGAATTATCATAGTGCCGGATTGGTGATGACAGGTTCTCATAAAGGGGTATCATGGGAAATACCAATATCTACATAGTAATGCATTAGAGGAGGTGAAAAAGTAGGGCATATATTAAAACAAATAATACCCTCAATTTGATTTCTTTAACCTTTTCTCTAAGCATTAAATTCATTGTCACGATGCCCATTAATTCCATGAGAATTACAATACATTAAATTATTTTTAAACTTCTCAATATGATGAGAAGGGTGATTAGAAATTATATGGTAGAGTGATAAAACATTTACGTAACAAGATATGAAAAATATCACGTGGTTTATCTTGAGTCTTATCAAAATGAATTGGTTCTTTTTATGTACTATAGGAAGCCTTGTGGGTGTCTTAAGTTAAAAATTAACATGATATAAAGTACTTATAATATGTAATACCTTGACTTGTCATGAATTATAAGATGAATTATTTGTAGTACTAGAGTTAGGTGTCATATTAGGAATAGGTTTATCAATGCATGTAGGCACAAAATCTCGTGAAGGATAAAGTTCTATCTCTAAAGAAATAAATAGAAGGTAAATCTCATAGAATGAGTCGCATGTATCACTTAATAAATTATCCTTAAGAGGATAGATAAGACCATGGGATATAATTAGACTTACAAATCACTTAAATGATAGATTAGGTGTTGCATATAAACCTTGAAAAATAAGTTATAATCACTTACTAGTTCATATTTACCTTGATGTAATGAAGGTAGATGCTCACAAGGAACCTTAGGGACTTTATTTATAATGAATTGAATGCGGGATGCCTCCTCAAGAGCTATGAATGTTTTTAAGGATCCACTAGGGAGGTGATGATACCAATCTAAGGATAGGTGCATGAGACCCTTAGGAAAGGATTTTCATAAAAATCCTATCATTATCAAATGGTGCCATGGAATTTCTACATCCATTAATATGTAAGGGTTTTTAGTCCCAAAATTTGTCTAAAACTTAGGCATAATGATTTTTTTAGGGAATGAGTAGTAAAAAATCATGCACAAAATTAGATTTCCATATATATCATTAGAAAGAACTCAAGGTCATGGGTTATTGATGAGTTATAAGTATTTTGTAATCATCAACCCAAGCTCCATTCCCATTGAGATCATTGGATTCTTTGATAGATCGTCATGGGGACACCTTGAGGTAGGGGTCAAACTTCTCCATATGTACCAAGTGGAACATAATAGGGTTTCGAATGCAAATCACTCGGCGGACATTAAGGACATATCATCAAAAATAAGCCATGGTTATTTTGAAAATTTCTTCCTCATTCGACTCTCAAGCTTCAACATTTTAGGTTAGATGCACTCTGGTGGTTCCCTTGGCATAATTTGATTGATTCCAGGCACCCTCATGTACTTGTCCTACTTATTCCTATGCTTACTTTGTGCAATCCTTCCCTTTATTTTCTCTTTTTACATTCCCCTCCGCGTGCCTTCCCTTCGCACACCTTTGCTTTCATTCCCGCCTATCATGCACTCCTTGCACGCACATATGCAAACTTACCTTCCAATTTGGCTAAGTCCCGACACGTTCTTTCTATGCATAGGCCCTTCCTCTTGAGCTCCACACATTTCCTCGCACTCTCAATTTCCTTGACCGCATTTTCCCTTGCACATTAAACCTTCGCACTTGCGCACCGCGTGATTCCTTCCCGGCTTAGTCCATGTCTCTTGTTTCTTTTACTCGTCTGTCATGCATTCCTCAATAGATGCCCTTGCCCCACTTCCATACTTACACTTTATAGATACGCATCCTTTTCTTCCACGTGTGCCACCTCTCGTGCTTTGTATTCTACTCTCTCATTCCATTTTCTCGAGCACACAACTTTGTGCGAGTTCTTCCGCATTAGTCATCACTTGTTTCATGTGGTAACTGTCGAGACTTGAGTTTGCTACACATAACCTATCAAACGCTGTGCGCCAAATGGGTGCTAAATCATTATAATGAACCAGTGTGTGACACATGGCGTAAGAGAAAAACAAATGAACACTTGGTAGATCCTTCAACTATCATCATGCACAAGTGTCATTACGTTTTCGCTTTGGATTGCAGACCTTCACATCGCCATAAGTTATTCTATAGGGCTCGACACACATGCTCCTAGGCTTGTTTGAAAGCTATTGACATGGGATAATTTTCAAAATCAAATTTTGGTGGGATTTGGTAGGTAGAAAACAAGAAAACACATCTCAGATCATTAATGCAAACATCTAATCGACTCAACCACCATATTTTCTTCGATCTTTCCTCTTTCCTTCTTCCACAAGCCAAACAGACATGGGAAGGCGCATCTAACAGAATTTTAGGTGGATATGTAGACATTTATTGATTATCAGTTGTAGGTGGTTGGAAGTTGGAATATGAGTTTCCATCTCATTCTCCTTCTCTTCTCTCATTCTATAAATTACAGAGCTCTACTAATCAAACCGATCCCTCTTTGTTGTAATGACACCATGCCAAAATGGTGGCCGAATTCCCATGAGTTTCAGACCTTGAGCTTAGTCTTTGTAATGTATTCATGCCTCCTTCCATGAATGTAAATGACCATGCATACTTAAGTGAAAAATCAGGTTTTGTGGCACTTATGTCTGCCCTTTTCTCATTTATGTTGTATCTTTCCTCTCTGTTCACATTTTTGGCATGATGTGCACATTTACCGCTTGCAGGTTCCATTTTCATGTGTTGTCAATGCGTGGGAAAGTTGGGTCCACATGGTTCTTGGCATGGTGCGCCTGTTCGCCATCTCTCCCATGTTTTATCTCTTTCCTTACCCTTGTGGAGAGTGATCAACCCTTTTTCGATGCCATCACTACCCATTTTAGCCTAGGATTTCCCTTATGAATTTCCTTCTAATCCTGGTCGAATCTTAGAGTAGTGATAGGTAGTTGTTTTTTCCCTTCATACGAGTAGTTTTAGCAGAGAAATAGGTATAGGATCCAACCTTCTCCGGAGGTCTGTCTCAAGTGTGCAAGGTCCCGTAACTGAGAGATAGTTCCATGTTGCCTCAAAAGACCAATTCATTTTGATCTAGGACGGGTGCAATTTTGAGCGCAAATAGTTTTTAGCACACTTGGTGGGACCAATTTGAAGAGGTATTCATTTTCATCTCAACAAGTTTTATGTGTTATTGTTTAGATCCAAACTTTGGAGGCATCCTTCAATACATATGTCAACTCCCAACATTCATATGTACTGGTTTTAGTTGTCCGCGCACCTGTCATCAAAAGAAGAGAAAACATAGAAGCACACAACCAATCACGTAAGGAATTGGCATCAGGTGTGTAAGGTAGAAATTTGTGAACACGTGCACACATCAAAAGGTATAATCAAAGGTACAAATTCAACGCACAAAGATGAACAATAGTTAGCGCGCAACCTAGTTCCACATGTGGGAGAGTGCACCCTGTTTCTTCATTTGCTAAGTTGGTGTGTTCTTGGTAAATTTTCAGCCTTTAAAGGCTATTCTAAGCACATCTGGTGACTCCACTGATTCAACCAACCCATTATCTCATTTGCAGACCTTTCCCTTCATTCTTTCATCCATTTCCTTTCTTTCCATCATTCCATTTTCCTCTTTTATGAAGTTGTGCAATCATGACTTCATTTCCTTCTTGGGATTCCCATTTGCAGTAGCAAAACCAGTCCTCTCCATCCCCACATTTTCAAAATCCTCCTCCAAATTAGTTTTATGAACCTCATCATGAATAATATATGTATAACCCACCCCCACTAACCCATATGTGGTTATTTCACTAACTAAAATGTTTATGAAGAACAAGGTTATGCAGATGATGGTGGAGACTTCACGGCACAAGCTAATTTCTAGAGGTAGATTCAAGAGATGGAGAAGAACATGATGTAGATTAGAATTACTAGTTCATCAATGTATCCATGGTTGGTTTCGGCCCTTGTCCATGGGTTGGCCCTATACCAAGTTGGTTCAACCTTAAAAAGTTAGATTTTATAGTTGAGATGATGCCCCAAATTATAGAGTGGGCTAAAGAATTGGAGGCTTACCAATCCAGTGTTGGGAGACCCTGTCAATGGGGGAACTCTACACTAGCATCATACAACCCTCCCATTCATCCTCCCCAACTTGTGCCATCTTAACCCACTTATCAAAGTTCCTAGCTTTACACTTTATCATTGTTGAGGAATCTCCTTCCCCATTTTCTTCCCTTCCATCTCACCTTCATTTCTCTTCTATCACTCCTCCCATGTGCATTCCTTCTACGCCCATCCTCTCACTTTATCCTAAGTCCCCCTAGTCTAACTATGTTGTAAATTAACAACTCCTCACCTATGCATCATCCCCAACCAATATCATCATGTTTGACGATTGTAGAACTAAGAAGAATGGTATGATTCGATTGGGATTATGAGATTGTGTAAAATGAGAAAAAGGGGTATTTGTTTCAAAATAAAGTTATTTAGAATCGGAGGGTAAATTTTAAAAGAGACAGAGTTGTTTGTAGAGGTAGAACAACCCACATCCTAGCCTCCCAAAAAACTCATCTTCTAGAGGAGAGTCTACATGAAAATCAAATCTATGGGATTGAGCCTTAAGAAAATGGAAAAATCAAAAGGATCGAGATCATGACCAATCAAATATTTAGCTTCTTTAGAGCCAAAGACAAAGTTGCTTGCACTGGTCATGCTCACTTCAGAGCATGAGATAGAGCTTTAGTACACCAAAGGTCAACAACAACGCCTCTCAAATCTAGATGCGAGAACAACTAAAGGAGGTACTTGTTATATTTGTTGTTGATACTTTGAGGAGGGTGGAAACTAGTTCCAAGTCAATTTTTCACTCTTGATAAAGACCACGTTCAATGCCAAATCAATTACATGGTCACAATTCTTGAGGAAAGGTAACTAATTCTCCCTATCTGTTGTGCGAGTTTTTTTGAGTTCCATTTTTCCTCTAGTTAGTATAAGTTAGTTTATGTTTTCTTTCAACAAAATGTTAGGAAATAAGGGATAAAATATGTGGAATAATCCCTTGAGAACACTAATATGCATTTATTACTCTCAAATAAAATTACGAGAATAAAATAACACAACACAAAGATGTTGAACTTCACCCAATTTGGGCTACGTACCAAGAATCACTTGCTCAACGTGCTCCCTTCTAATATTTCCTCCATTTGGAGCTATGCTCACAAACTCTACAAAATTCACGTGTGCATCTATCATATGCATAAGACCATATAAATAGACAAGTTTAGTTTTCTTAAGCGTTTTACAAAACCATAGTATCTAAAAACCCATCCCATAAACTTTGGGTCAAAAACTCACCCATATGAGATCCAAGCATAATATCTTCGGGTGCACATTTTGAGGCCAAAAATTTTAGCCTAAACAAGTGCTTTTCGGGGCTGCCAGTTCGGGGCCCGGCCCGGCCCCAAACCCCGGCGCTGAAAAGTGTACAAGACTTTAGTCTACAGTGTTCTTTCACACATGAAAAAATAGGCTCAAACCTAACACAAAATAAGTGCTTGAGAAGACTCCATGTTTCCCTTGGAACATGTATGATGTTCAACTTTTGTACATAATTGTTTCTCAACGTGCTCCCTTTGGTAATGTTTCCTTTCTATTAGGACATTTTGCATGTGCCCTTTTATTGCTTCCTATGTAAGTTTAGTTTTTAGAAAGAGATAGTTCCAAAAACCGTGCATAGTTTTCCACTCTTTCAAAATCCAAGTCATAATATCTTCACATGAGACTAGCAATTGTTTTAGATTTCAGATAATGCTTTAAGTGACTTTATAGGTGTTCTTCAATTTGCAGGATCAAATCTTCATATTTCCGGGGAAGACTCCATGATGGATGATTTTAAGGCTTCTCTTCATCTAGCGGAAAATGTCATGAAATTTGCCTATTGTCAAAATAACTTGTTATTTAGCCTTTCATCCTCATCTAACTCGAAGCTTTAACATTTTAGGTCACATCCTAGTTCCCTTGGCACAATTTATTTGATTGTAATTCTTACATCCTCACCCATTCCCATGCTTGACTTGTGTGATCCTTTCCCATGCTTGACTTGCACCCGCTTTCATTCCTATTTTTGCACACTCCTTGCATTCACATTTGCAGAATTACCGTCCAATTTGGCTAAGTCCCTGACATACTCTTCTTCATACATACCCTTTCTCTTGAGTTCTATGCATTTATTCATGCTCAATTTCCTTGACTTTGCATTCTTCCTTGCGCATTAATCTCTTGCACTTGCGTCTTTACATGCTTCCTTCCTTCTTAGCTTAGTCCGTACACCCTTTCCCTTTTGTCATCATGCATTCCTCAATAGATGCATGTGCCCCACTTGCATACTTTCATTTTACTGATATGTATCCTTTTCTTCTATGCACGCCACCTTTGTGTGCTTATATTTTGCTCTGTTGTGCCCTTTTTATCGCACGTGCACACTTTGTGTAGTTCATTCACGCTGGCAGTGTGCTATGTGGCAACCTATCAAACTTGAGTTTGCTACACATAACCTATCAAAGTGCGCCAAATGGGCACCAAATCCTTATAATGAGCCGATGTATGACACGTGGCGGGGAGAGGAAAAACAAATGAACAGTTGGCCGATCCTTCACCCTGATCGGCACACCACGTGTGATTGCGTGTACATTTTACACTGCAAACCTTCGATTGCCACAACGTTTGCTACATGGCTCTAACACATGTGCTCCTGGTCTTGTTAGAAAGATGTTGACGTGGGCTACACGTTGGAATTTTCAAAATCAGATTTTGGTGGGATTTGGTAGGTGGAAAATAGGGAAACATGTCTCAGATCATTAATGCAAACATCTAATCGACTCAACCACCATATTTTATTCAGATCTTTCCTCTTTCCTTCTTCCACAAACCAAACAGACATGGGGAGGCACATTTGAAAACCTTGTAGGTGGATTTGTAGGAATTTATTGCTTGTTTTTGGTGGTTGGAAGTTTGAATCCAAGTTTCCCTCTCTTTCTCCTTCTCTTCTCTCCTTCTTCTATAAATTGTAGAGCTCTGCTCATTAAAACGGATCCCTCTTTGTTGTAATGGCACCATGCTAAAATGGTGGTCGAATTCCCATGAGTTTTAGACCTTGAACTTGGTCTCGTAATGTATTCTTACCTCCTACCATGAATGTAAATGATTGTACATCCTTTAAGCAATAAAATCAGGTTTTGTGGCACTTATGTTTACCCTTTTCTCATTTCTATTGTATCTTGCCTCTATGTTCACATTTTTGGCATGTTGTGCACATTTATCACTTACAGTTCCATTTTCATGTGTTTTCAATGTGCATGAAAGTCAGGGTCTACATGGTTTTTGTCTATGGACGCTTGTCCTCCCTCTCTCCCATGTTTTCTCTCTTTACTTCCCCTTGTGGATAGTGACAGGTCCTTTTCCAGTGCTATCACCACCACTTTTAGCCTAGTATTTCCCTTATGCATATCCTTCTAACCACTGGTCACTTGGAATCTTAGATTAGTGATAGGTATTTGCATTTTCCCTTCATAGGAGTAGTTTTAGCGATAGACATAGGTAGAGGATCCGACCTTCTCCGGAGGTCTGTCTTAAGCTCAAAAGGTCCCATAACCGAGAGACTATACCATGTTACCTCAAAATCCCAATTCATCCCGATCTAGGATGGGCACAATTTTGAGCACCAATAGGACCCAAGCCAACCCCCATGTCCCAATGAGAGAAAGTGCTCCTCTAACCACTCCTGTTCATAGCTATGGTTTATTAAAAGTGTTTAACACCAAAGTTTTATCCCTGATAATGGGGGAAGTAAGGTTTGGTCCGTCAAGTGGTTAGATCCCAAGCACTGGTGGATTAAAATGAATTTTGATAGGGAATCCAGGCATTTCCAGGTGTGGGTGTGTTTTTTGTAACTCAAATTGTCAGCCTGTCATGGTGATGGCTTACAATTGTGGAGTGGCTTCCAATAATAAAACAGAAGGTATGAATCTTCTCCGTGGGATTTATGAAGCTATAAATCAATAGTGGAACAATATTTGGGTGAAAGGTGACTCTAAAGTTATTATTAAAGCTATGAATATAGGTAAGGCTCACACTTGGGAGCTAGATTCAATAATTCAATGTGCAAGAGTGCTCTCTTCCTCTTTCTCAGAGATCACGTTTTCTCATATTAAGTGAGAGTGTAATCAAATGGTCGATAGATTGGAAAATTTTGGGGTAAGCATGGTGACGCGTAGAATGGGGCCCATCTATGCATATGGAAGGAAATGTTTCCTAGTGAATTTTTAAGGGTGGTGATTCAGGATGCCATGATTGGGTAATTATTTCAACTCTCTCATCTTGATGTGCCAACGGAAGTGTATTAATACTGAGTGTCCTAGAAGATATAGTAAGGTCTTTGGGTGGAAAAATGTTCCAATTGATTGGTTCATTGGCATGAAGCATGTGGTGGAGAATTTATATATGAAGGAGGAAACTTGGAGTGACATTGTAGTTTTTGGCTTATCTTTCCCTGGTAATTCTTAGTGGTGATTTGCCATGTTTGGTGCATTTTGACAAAATGGTAGGACTAGAAAGATCAAGTAGAGGAAGGAAGAGGGAGGTCATGGAAAATATGTGGGGGTATATTTTATTGAATGGTTAGAAAGGAAAATCAAGAACACGCGCCCATGATTGAATGGTGACCAAGGCTTGGTCCGGTCTTTAAGGCATTTAATGATGTGGAAGATGACAAGATTTGTGGGAACCTGTGGAAGATGATGGTTGACCCCAAGTAGTCTTTGAGGAAGAAGAATGTATTTGAAATGGCCGGGATTAAGCTATGCTAGTATAATGTCAAACTCCTCTGTAATATTTTTGTTACATCAAGAAAGGAGGGGTTGGAGAAGTGTCTATATGCATGTAGTATCACTTGCATTCCCTAATCAAAGTTGTCTTCTCCATTTCTAAGGGGAAAGAAGCATTTCTTGAGGGAAAGGAATTAAACTTCCACTGAGAGGCCAAGGTGGTTATTCCCAGTGTTATGCTCGAAAGGGGGTCTAGGTTCGAGGAGGTTGATTAAGAGGTTAACAAATTAACAGAGTTTAGAGGTGACAAAGGGAAGAAGAAGCTGGTGGAAGAATCTCCTGGGCTTCGGGAAGGATAGGTACAACACCACCGGGCTTGGCTCTCATATAAGATAATCATAGCGTACGACCATGATGTGTATTTTTGTAATTATGTGTTTTTTAAACTAGTTTTTAAGTTAAAAGGGTGTGGATGGAGAAATTTATCTTTTCTACTCCCCTTTTCTTATTTTCTTAGGCATGATAAGGTGTCTTTTTGAGAGCCTAGATGAGTGTAGCTATTGATGGCTAGCACTTAATGTAGCTATCATAGCTTGGGCCTTCTCCTAGGCATTATAAGTAACACACACACACACACACACACACACACACACACACACACACACACACACACACACACACACACACACACACACACACACACACACACACACACACACACACACACACACATTAGAATTAATTCATGTATCGTAGGAATTGAGTTTTAGATATAAGGTATGTACTTTGTGTTGTAAAGCACCTAAAAATTCATTAAAGATATGATCTCTTTAGATGTATAAAAATGTATGAAGAGGCTCATTAAGAGATTGGAACTTTCCATTGATGGTTTCTATGGGCACATTATTACACCTTTGGGAGGAATGAGTAGGAAATCAAGGGTATTTAGTAGGAGCATCTTTGGGTAGGAAAAGGTGTGACATTAGGAATCAAGGTCCTAATATCACATTTAATATTTATAAAAACATCATCGGTATTAGCATGAAATTTATTTGTATCATCAATACATAAGTATGTGCATCATTTTCAATATAAGGAAGAGTTTAGTATGAATTTATAACATGTTATCAATATGAGAAAGATATTCATTACAATTTGTTTTCCATATTATCATATACTAGAGAAAGAGAAGTATCACAAGTATATGCATCATTCTTTATTTTAATAGGAATAAAAGAGATAACACACTCAATTGTTTCATTTTCCATTTCAATAGGAGAAGGAGAAAGAGTACATTCAATTGTATAATTTACCATTTTAATAGGATAAGAAGAAAAAAATTCAATTGTGTTATTTTCCATTTCAAGAGGAGAAGGAGAATTACTACATTCAATTGTATCATTTTCCACTTCAATAGGAGAATAAGAAAGAGTACATTCAATTGTATCATTTTCCATTTTAATAGGAAAAGAAGAGAAAGCATACTCACTTATAGAATTTCCTATTCTATGATAAGAAGGCGATGGATCCCAAATAATATTATTATGTTCCATTTCAAGAGAGAGAAGAGATAACATTATTTTATTTAGCCTTATTTTGTGTTAAATCATCATTTCCACAATCTCTATAATTTTCACTATAATCATCATTATAATCGAAAGTACTATGATCATAATCAAAACATGCCTCATGTGCATCCTCATATCTATGTATGATGTCTAGGTCAAAAGTAGAAGACATATCAAGAAAATAAGAGGAGATAATTACCTCTAATGGATGAGAAGTAATGTTACTAGATGAGCTTAAGGGGTTTCAGGATGGTCTCAAAGTTTTAGTTATCGGTCATAACATGATTATGATATGTTAAATCTTATACATAACTATCACACTCATTTTAGGAAAAATCATCAATGCCATCTCTATTTTCCTCACATAGGCTTGTATCAGCTAGAGATGTAGAGGCTGGCACATTATTATAAGTATGAGAGAATGGTATGTATTAAGTAGAGTAAGCCATGAAATCACAAAGGAAAATATACCCTAAGAATAAAGTAGGGATCATGGACTACGTAAGAAATGGAAACCTCGAGGGTAGTTAGGGTTTGGTAACAAAAGGCCTAGTTAGGTTAGGAAAGCTAAACCCAACTAGGTTAACAATTTGATCAATAAACAGGTTAACTAAATCATTCAACCTAAAATTAATAAAATTGGGATATTCCTAATTTAATAATAAGTTTAAAGGAATAACTAAGTAATAAGATAATGTGCACTAATATATCGATTTAACAACTAGGGTTTGTATTCACATACATCTTACAAATCAATCAATCAAGAGGGTAATTAGGGTTAGATAGATGACTTAGCTAATTTAGATGGAAATATGGGTGTTTCATGAATTGGTTTGGGTTCTTTACAAGTCTAGTAATGTCATGAAAATGTCCTTTTATGTAATGTTCCTTTTGATCTAAACCATTAGCTTTATATTGAACCATTTGCTGTTTGGTCCCCATCCGTAGTTTCATCCCTATTCAATATGCATTTCTATTTTTTCCTATGATTCTTATTTTATGCATTTACCACCCATGTGTATGTTTAAAACTCTCATTACACTCACATCAATACCTATAACCAAAAACCTATCTTCTTCCAACACCATCACTCAAATAAACATTAGATACAAAATCAAGGTTAGGTGTTTGAGTTGAACTAACCTCGTGGTCACCCCTTGTAATTCGGATGATAATTGCACTATATTTTAATCTCTATGTAGTTATCCTAGTGCACTTGTAATGGTGTATGTAAATCTATCTCCCTTTTCCTATTTATCCTCTTGCGCCCTCAACAAAAATACCAGGATAACTAATATAGGTGCTTCAACTTTAACACTTGTATGCACTAGTAGGATGCTTGAACAATCATAGTTTCCCTTTTGGTTCTCTCTTGTGAATTACTCTTTAGATATTATTAGATAGTGCTCTTGTAATTGCAAGACAATTTAGACCTCCTAATAAAATTGTATATATACAACTCTTTTTCTTTGAAATTCAAACCTAGTGGCGTAAAGAAAAATTCACATAATATGAAACAAATTAAAGTAAGAGTAAAAAAAAAGACCAATGGTAAAAAGGAATCAAAAGTAATACTAGAGAAAACCATACAATCTGGACAATATTGTATGACGGTTTTATCCAAAATTGATAAATCACATCTAGAGACTCAAGAACAATCAATCAACCAATGAAAAATCCAAGGATATTTGTAATATGACAAAATAAAGTGAAAAATACAAGCATAAGAGCACAAAAAATTGAAAATCAATCAAAACAAAAAAAGAAAACGAGGATTTGCACCACTAGATGCTAATTTATTTATTAAAGCCCACGTATATGTAAAATGTGTGATGTGGATCCATTTGCAAGAGGTTGAAATACCTCCAAAACACACACAAATTGTTTGCAAAAAAACTAGAAGTTTCAAAATAGATTTATTCTCATTCCAAAATCCACACTAATCTTTTACATCATTACAATCTTCCTTTTATTTCACATTAGCTCTAAAAAACCTAAAATGAAAAACCATAAAATGCCAAAAACCCCTAAAATGCCAAAAATTACCTACTAGTAAAACACCTTGGATGGGCCCCAAATTTTCTTACAAAATATTCCTTTGTAAATTAAGGCTCACACAAAATTTTGGCTTATTCTATAAAGCATATCAAAAGTTATTAAAACTCTAAGTCTAAACAAAAGCTAAAAAAACTGGTCTGAGCCAATTTTGATCACTATACTGAAGGTTTCCGGCCCCAAAAATATGCTGAAATGGAAGAAACCTTCATCAAAGGATTTTCTAAACATATTAATAATCAAGATCTACCACCTTAGAAAATTTCAAGACGATCCAACAGTCGGATCAAAAGTTATGGCCTTCACAACTTATACTCTGACATCAATGTGTCAACATGTTATGTAATAATTATTTGTGCCAATTTAAGGTATCTACAATGTCCCTCGATATGTGGAAAGTAGGATGAAATTGTTAGTGTGAGTTATCCTACGTGTCCTCTTCTCATATTGGAGGGTCATCTCACATGGGTTAGGTTTAGGTTTAGGTTTAGGGTTTCATGTGTGTCATGCACTAGGGTTACTCAACACCCTATATGTACCCCTTTACTATTCATTTATGAGCATGCCAAGACACTCCACTATCTTTCCTCTATGTGCAAGCTTTTTTTCTGTTGAGCAAGTTCTTCCATTCTGATCAATTCTTTCTTGCAATTGTTGGAGCTATCACGATTTCGTTGGAGTGCAACTACTTCGTGGTGCCTCGTTTCCGATTCGATTCTCACAAATTCTTTTCATGGTATCAGAGCTACACGACTTGCCATCACACCAAAATATCAAACTGATGGTGGAGAGGGATCTCATCATGTTAATCAGTTGCTACGCCAATACCCTCCCGCATGATGGAGCCAGGTATACACCCAATCAAGCCCAACGACATATTAAGAGGAAGTGACACCAGGGAATTTCTTGGGAGGTCACCCATCCCAGCAATACTCTGGGCTAGTGCGCTTAACTATCTGGTATCAGAGATGCACAATTTTCCATCACACCAAAAGCTCGAACTTATGGCGAAGAGGATCTCATCGTGTTAAATACTTGCTATGCTAATACCCTCCCACATGATGGAGCCAGGTATTTATTGACTTGATTGGGTTCATAGAATCTAATTGGGCCAATGGCTTAGAACATCGAAATATACTTCTAGCTAGTTTCTCTCTTGGTTCGGGTCCCATTAGTTGGTCTAGCAAGAAGCAGAATGCAATTGCGATATCATCTACAGAGGCAAAATATAGAGGAGCAGTTAACGCTACCACAAAAGCTATTTGGCTATAGGGTATTCTGACAGAGTTTGGCATCCACTTTCGGTGGCCTACCATTATCTACTATGATAACATGAGCACAATCTCTATTTATAGAAATCTAGTTCAGCATCAGTGGATGAAGCACATTGAGATCCATATGCACTTCATATGGGAGCTTATTCATGATGGTATCATCGACATTCAGTACATTCAGACATAATGATCAAATTGCAGATTTATTCACCAAGCCCTTCACTGAGATGAAGTTTCTTCACTTACGGTCTCTTCTTGGGGTGAGGTCTTTTGCAACTGCTCATCTTCTTCGGGCTATGTAGTCCTTCTTTTCTTCTTCTTCTTCTAGGAAGATTGTGTTTGTATATGGGCACCTTATCAGGCCTTTAGTTGTTGGGCCCCATTGACACATCTTTCTTAGTTGTTTAGAGTGTCTTCCTCTTCGTCTAACTCATCACAACTCTGCCCCCAACTTAAATGAAGGGGGTGTTAGTGTGAGTTATCCTATGTGTCCTCTTCTCATATTGGAGGGTCATCTCACATGGGTTAGGTTTAGGTTTAGGTTTAGGGTTTCATGTGTGTCATGCACTAGGGTTACTCAACACCCTATATGTACCCTTTACTATTCATTTATGAGCATGCCAAGACACTCCACTTTGTCTTTCCTCTATGTGTAAGCTTTGTTTATGTTGAGCAAGTTCTTTCATTAATGATCAATTTTTCTTGCAATCGTTGGAGCTATCACGATTCCATTGAGTGCAACTACTTCGTGGTGCCTCATTTCCGATTCGATTATCGCAATTTTTTTTAGAAATAATTTGGAACACTATTCCTTTGTGTTCCTATAAAGCTATAATTGGTTATAATATTCTCTCTTTAAGATAAGCATCTATAGGTCTTGATGATTAACAAGATCAAAGGTTATGGGGAAGTGATTATTACCCAAGGTCGGTTAATATGGAGATTGACTTATGAGTTAATGAAGGAGAAAATTATGAAATGTTAACAAGAATTGAGAGCCATGATTTTGGGAAGTAACACATTTGGAAGGAAAACATATCTCTCTTGCACCCTTGAAATTCCTCCATATATATTCCCAAGTGAACTGGAAATAGAATTACCTAATTTTCTTCATAAACCCCCTTCCATGGTATGTTATAAGCTTCGATCTTAACTTGATCTTGAATCCATTTTCCACAAGTGTCTCTAAATTAGAAAGAAAAAAAAAAAATAAAGAAGTATGATCATCTCGGGTAGGTTGTGCCTCTTGATGTGCAATGTACTATTTGTAGTTCTCTTCTACACCATATTATCTTTGTATATTTCTCTTTGGTTTCAATTTAATCAAGACAACCTTAGTATTTCTCTCTCCTTATATTTTTAATAGACTAATTTAGTCATCTATAGTCACTTCTAAAGTGATATTTCTTAGTTCCTTTACTATTTACTTTATGATAACATGTAATAATTTATCTAGAAACATATTTGTTTTGTAAAATCATGGGTGAGGGCCCCTATTTATCCCCTTGTTATTATCGATAAACAATTAATATAATTTTAAATTTTCCTCTAAAGTTTGAGTGAATGGGATATGAGGCTTGATATAATGTTTACAAATGGAAACATATTTTAAAATAGTAGACAATCACATTGTTGAATATTAAAAAATAAAACCCTATTGAGATGATGAAACATTTTGTTATTTGAGGGGAAAAATAACATATATGGGGTATTTAATTGATATGCTACACATGATGGTGTCCTCCAAATAACCAATCACGAGTCTCAAAATCCATAAAATTTCTAAATATGAAAAAATGAAAAAAATTCCATATGTTTGATACATAAATTTAAAACGGTTCTAGAGATTACCATAAGTGATTACTATAAAAGTGAGTTTGAGACTATATTGGATGCCAAATCTATTAGATTATGACCATTTTTGTATCGCTAATAATTCATCATATTCTATTTCAAATTGCACATGATATATGTAAAAAAGATGTTTCCCACAAGGTGCCCTAATATGCAAAAGAATGTCTTAGAGTGTATTTGGTATGCATGATTCACAAAGAAATAAATCTCATTATAATTATCAAGATTCATTTCAAAGTGCCGTATCAATGGATGTGTTCTTATTTCTAGTTTGGATGCACACTGTAGTCCGACATTTTAAACAAAAAATTTCTTTGTAAATCCTTCATCTTGGGTTTTTTTTTTTGTAGAGCTTGAGGTATTGGGAAACATGTGCTTTGATGTATTGTCGTTATTTCGGGCCGTTTATGCATATTATTGACATTGCATAATAGGTGACAATTTTTCCCGATTAGGCCCAAAATAGGAAGTGTTTTAGTGACCGCAGGACGAACTTAGAAGAATGTCATGTTTTCTTCAAAGCGTTCATTCGAGTGCAGGCGGGTTCTTTCCCTGTGTTATTTAAAAAGGGATAAAAGGAAAAAGTGAATTCCTGGGGAAAGAGTTAGTGATGTCAAATTTTTTTTATCCCCGATAATATGCAAAGTGGTAGTCCAACCCCAAATTCTGAAAAGTTATGAATGTTCAACTTGCAATACAATTGGCTTTTTAGAGCTCGGACCGAGTTTACTTTCCACCTTATTTTGGTATGGTTCAAATTACTTGTTGTGGGCACAGGCACTGGGTGGATAAAGGTAGAAAGTTGCTTTATATGTTTATGATTGCTCGACACGCATTTAAGAGGAAAGTGATCTTAGTATTTTCTTTTGGAGGAAGTTAGGATCAATTGGGTAGTGAATGGTTGGTTCTCTCGGTCGGGTAGTATGTAATTGTGTAGATTGCTTGAGTGCAGTGGTGAGTGTTTTATGGGAAGATTAGTTGTGTGAGTTTTGTTCACAGTGTAATGTGGATGAAAATGAAGCTAAATGATACGCTTCAGTGATTATAACAAAAGATAGAAATACATATCATGCATTGATGAAGAAAATGGGTAGTTCAAAACGATGTATACTGTGAACAAAATGGGGTTCTATTACAGGGGACCCTACCCTTAAAGATACATACATATATAAAAGGAGAGAATACAAATGATTTCATTACAGACATGGAGGTCAATTTTTAGAAGTCACAGTTTCACCAGAAGGTTGGCACATGCCTTAATAGATGGTCCCTGCGTTGAATAAAATATTCATGGGCCACGACATTGAAAAAAGCCTGAATGTCCTCATCACCCCATGACATCCAATTCTCAAATAACTTAGGAATATCCACCCGCGGTCCATTAATAATTTGGGTGAATTCCCTCTTTTTCTCGAGTGAATTCACCCATTCAGAGAGAGGGTGTCCCCTCTTATGTAAGCCTTTGTCCTACGAGTAGTGAAGCGTCGAGTTGTGAGAGATGGAGTTGCTTTCTCTGGGTGTGTCATCTATGGTGATTCTCTCTTTCTTGGGGAAGAGTCTATATACTCATTGTGGCTCAAGTTTAGCCAAGGTAGCTTCTAAGGATGGAATCCAATTTTCTATATCATCTCAGTATCTAAACCAAAAGGGTGTCCTTTTTATTCCAATGTGCTCAATGGGATTATTACGGGAGATTTGTAGTTAATAAGGAGAGATTGTAGTAATATTTGTTCATATGCCATTGGTTTTCGTGGGCATATGGGCAATGATGAAGCCAATGTTATTTTAGTGTCCTTGTGCTTAGGTGGTATTCTGGGTGGATTAAGTGAAAGTGAAGAGTCTAAAAAAGAGGGAATGAAGCACATATCTCAGACAATTGATTTAGGAGGGATGAGATTATAATATCTAGGGAGGAATTATCTAGAGGACTGACCCTGACATTTGGCACACTGAAGACGTGCTTGATGAATGCTTCGTTTGGGCCTATTAATTGGAAAAATTCACCTAGATGGGTGAGTTATTCATTGGTAGGATTTAGTCTTAGGGGTGCAGAAGCCATGACAGAAAGGGTGTTAATAGAAGCAAGGCACACACAACTTGATGGAATTTGGGTGGTGAATTTGTGGCCCATTGTGCTACGCTTAAATAGGCATGGCTCCCATGATGACGTGTCTTGAAAAATCATGCCACTATAAATGTAATATCCATCCCAAATTGGTAGGAACATGTGGGAGTTAGATTAGGATTGATTATTAATGTGAAGTGTGTCGCTAGAGATGAATTAAATGTCCGCGCTTTGAAGAATGTCTTGTCAATTTAAATTTGGTAGCCATGTCACATTTATTCACATATGGAAAATTTGATATTAAATTAATGTGATGTGGAAAAGATAATGCCTTGTCATTATTAACATGATGGTGACAAGCTGACGATGAGAAAAATTAAGGGCTTTTGTGGAAAAATATTCCTTGATATTCTTTGGAATCTTTGGGAGGTGGCCTAAGCGTGAGTTAGTTAGAATCAGGGGATATTCCGTAAAACCCTAAAATGGATAAGGATATATACGAGGGTTTAAGGTTTTAGAAAGTGAGATGGTTCTTTGGGAGAAAATGACTCTTTAGAGGGTTTATGGGATTTTAGAGGTGCATAGTCGACCCTGGAAAATTACAATTTTGTGATGTAGGTACTATTGTGTTTCCCATTCGTCTGGAATTCATGTTAAGGTGATTTCTCATGTATAGTCATTAAAAGTTTTGAGAGCATATATATATGCTCCCCTTGTTATTTCCAAGTTTAATGGGTTTACCCTAAACAACCCACTGTATAATTATTTTGGTTATGCTCTTCTTATGGAACAATTTTAGGGGTAAAATAAAGTGTGTATTTTCATTCAGATCTTGTACATGTTATAGTTACAATTTTATATGAAGACACCTTGTTGTTGTTTAGGTTTTGTTAGGATGGTGTGGGAGGTTAATGTTCTTTGGGGGTACTTTAGGATGTTATCTTTTGGACCTGTAAAATTCCTTACTAACTGAACAATACTAGGTATTGTGTTTATTTATCTTGGGGTCCCTTGATTTAGAACACTTAGCATAATTCACACACGGTGATTTAGTCTTAGGGGTACTGAGCTAAATTATCAAGGATTGGGATTGTATGTTTGCTTAGAGGTTCTTCGTGACTAATTCCCTATGAAAAGTCCCTTTTATGTATCCCCTATCTTTATGAAATAACAAGGGCATGGTGAAAAAATGGTTGATATGTTTCTTGACCATCCTAGTTCCCTTTGATGTTTCAATTATTCCTCTTTATAACCCCGTCTCCACTTCAAAATTTTTCACTAAATTCTTTGAGTCCCATAATTGTTCATGCGGATCTATCCTTAATTGTTCATTTTACATAGATCTGCTTGTGAAAATACATTGTTAATGCACATACCTTAAGTGTTTTCATACATTATCTAAAATCCTTAACATTAGCCTAGAATAATTCATGAAAATACTTGGGGTTAATGTGTGGATTGTGGAAAACTTTCCTTTAGTGACCCATATCGGGGTTCTCGGTGTTTTGCAGTGCTTCGTGACCACTCTTTCAAGTGAGTGTTGCATTTGGTGGCTGCATCGACTCCCGATTGTTTATCCCTAGCAGAGACTCAAGAATATTCTCTCGATTCCCTCCCCTATCTTGTACCCTCCGGTCATATCTTGGTTCCTCTCACCTTGACTTAGGTAGAGTCAAAAGTAGTAGGGAAATCAACCACATCCTTTGTTAAGGTGCCTCCCCATCACTCCCTCCGAGAGAGTGGATGGGTGAGTGGAGGAAGACCCCGTCCTTGGCTACATAATGAAAATTCATGCGGGTCCACCCCTCTCACCCCGAAATCTGTGCATTCGTGCTACCATAACTTCCTAGGGGTGTAAATATGGGAGATAACACATATAATTTATACACTATCACCATAACAATTAACTAGTCATATACAAAATTAGGCATATATAGTGATTAGATTAATAAAAAAATGAAATAAATATTAATCAATAGATTATACCTATTTAATTATTAAAAACTACTATCGGATGAGTGGTGAATTAAATTTTCTTATCTAGAAATGAATGTACTTTTAGCAATTAAAATTATATATTTTACGAAAGACAGAGCAACCCAAAAACTCATAGTGAATTGAACAATTTCTATAAAATTTGGTGTCTAAAAAGTGCTTTATCTACACTCGTAAAGATGACATTATGGAAATATCTTCTCTAATTGAAATTATTTAACAAATATATTTACTTGTTTCTTCCTTCTAAACACCTCATCAATGTTTAGAAATGTTTAGAAATTTTTTTATCATCGGAAATCAATCATTTTTTCCCAACCCCAATTGTGTTGTTGACAAATAAACCTACAAATTTTGAGGTCTATATTAAATATTTATCTTCTGCTTAGCTTGATTCTTATCAAATCCATTATACTAAATATTGATAACAACACACCAAGTTGTAGTGTAAAACTTATTTATCATGGAAAATATATTACAATGCAATTTATTTCTACCATGAAGTTCAATGTTCATTAATAATATGATGATTTATTGATTATTTAGAATACTTATAATTTCCTAACAATTGTGTCTCTTACTTCATGAATGACATGATAAAATAATAGATGTTTCTTTAGATGAAAACCTCATGCATAAATAGTAGATCAAAAATGTGTGAATCTATTAGGGTGCTTGTGTATTTATAGATAGTTGAGATTCATATTAGGATTACATTTCCATATAATTTGACCTCCTATAGTCAAGAAAAGTGAAAATATGAAAGGAGGGTAAAATTGTGTGAAGGAGAGAAGGGAACAATTCCACTAACTAGAACTGTGGAACTCATGTTAATATAATGCTAAGAAAAACAATTCACATTCTAAAAATGAAGGAGTGGAAAGAGGTTGTAATGAATAGGAGATATGAAGTGATAACTAGCTTACAAATAGCTACTCTTTATATGCACACAAGGGGTATTTAACAAGTGCACTAGTGTGAATATAAAGAATAGCTAGTCAAAACCCATCTACTTAATAGAGTTAGTAAGACTAAGAAGATAGATCTTGTTCTTTTATGAATGTCCATATATAATAAAGTAGCATCACAAGTGGTAGAAAAATTATTTATACTTTGGTACTCATCTCGATAATATTAGAAAATTTATCCCAACCAACATTAATTGTTTGTTTTGTGTAGCCCCAAAATTTAATTTTATGATTTACATGATCTAAGAAAACTTTGACACTAAAATTTGAACTAAAAATTAAATGCTATTTGGTCATTTGGTGGTTAGATTTTTGGGTGAATACAAAAGGAGGGAAAATGAATGCCTCCATTTTTAGTAGAGAGAACAATTGAAGAAAAAATAAAACAACAATTCTAAGAGATGTATGGAAAAAGAAAAGAGGAGAACTATTCCAAAATACAACTAGTAATAGTCGGGGAGCATATCCATTGGAGGATTCTAGAGTATTTAGGAAGAAAGAGTAATGTATAAAGTAGTTGTTTGTATGCAAGTTTTGTACAAGTTTTTGTAATCTTCTTGCTCTCATAAATATAAATATTTTTGCATATTATTGTGCTTAGAGATGTAGCTTTGTTTTATTATTATTTTATCATTTTATCTAGCACAAGTACCCCCTCTCTATTTTTCCCAACAAAACGGCATCAAAGTTGGGATACTAGATTTATATTTCTTTTGAAAAATTTTCTCTACTTTTTATAATGGCTAGAAATGACAACAAAATGTGGCGTAAAAATTCCAACCTTTGATGGAAAAAGTTATGATTTGTGGTCGAATCAAATGAATACCTTTTTGATTGTTAATGATTTGTGGGAAAATGTTAAGAGTGGATTTTTTTATATGTGAGTGAACATGTAGCCCTCTCAAATGCTTAGAACATTCATTTGAAGGAGACTAAGATGAAATATGCAAAGGCATTTGATGTAGAGCTCCACATATTTAACATGCATTCTTTTCCTTCAAACAAACTATTTCACCATATGTCCAATTTCACTATTTTAGAAGGTTTGTTATAGTCATCTTCAATAGCTAAAAATTATCAACTAGGGTTTCACAAGGGATATACTACACTATTCACACTATACTATATTCTAAAACCTTGCACAACACCAATGTAACTGTTCTAATCCTCGAAAATGAGAATATTGCTTAACCACCCCGATATTTCCTTCATTAGTATTGGTTTGCTTCTTGACTACATTTGAGAAATTTGGAGTCTTAGCAACTAAATCCCTCTTGTCAATTCCTTCCCCTATTCACAGGCTCATCACAAATTTATTTCAACTAGTAACCCGATTAGAAATTGAGATTTATTCATTCCTTCTAGAATTTCCCCAAAATACCCTTTATTAGGGTCTTAAGAGCAAACACCCTGTTCCAAGCATGGGTAGAAGAATTCACACCTACCATAAACAATATGTAAGAATACCTATAATCCTTTTATGAACATTATGACGTGTCTTAAATGTCATCATTCAATTCCTTAGTCTGCTCCTACAAATCCAATTTGTTCTCTTGTGCATTTCACCCTTACTAGACTTGTACTTCACTTCTAAAATTTATATTCCCTTTCTTGGGTTTTAAAAATTCAATCAAAGCATTTATAGGCATCATTTAAAGTTTTCTCCCTTCCTAATAATTTTTAGGACAAACACCTATCATCAAAGCCTACTTCCCTTGCAAATGGACCTCTAAAGCTAGGTCTCTGACTGTGCTCATAATTCCATTAAGGAATGGAAAAGTTATGTTAAAATTCACCTAGTGAAAGTCAAAATTTCTATGATAATATTTAAATAAACCTTCCCAAGAAATATATTTCAAATTTTAGTCCAAAAATTGATGATATAAGGCCTTAAAAAGAAAACCCTAGATACAAACTCGAGTTTCCCAAGAGCTAACATGACTTAATATCTATTTTGGTAATTGTCTTCAAAAGGCCTATTTGAATCTTCTCCATTGTTTCAACCTACTTCTCACTTTTGGCTTACTAATGAGCCTTGATTCTGAGGGTAAAACTACTAACAATGAAAACTTCTCTTGTATGCAAATAGAAAGGCTAAGCATGAAACCCTCATTCTCTGCTTTGTTTATGTAAACATTTGTGGAATCTTGTCTTTGCCTCAAGGATCATTTAATATAAACTAATGGATGTTTTCACTATACTATAAGCTTTCAGTATAGCCTAGGAGATCAAATAATCATAAACCATTACCATCTTACAACTCCAAGATTTCTTGAGAGTTCTCATATTTGTATAAGAATAGATGTGAAATATATTTTAATCCATGCACTTGATATATTATAAGGGATAGAATCACCATATAATTACAATCCCCAGTGCTTATACACCATTGTCACAGTCAAGTTAGCACTCAGTTATCAAGTCAAACATGTATCACAAGCCACAATTACTCTTTCATCAGGGGTTATATAAAATACCTTCACCTTTATCAATGTATGAGAATCTTGTCACACAAAGTTCATATTTAAAATCATCAAGAATATTCATTGATACTTTGGTGTATTACCTTGCAAAATTCATAGCTACATACACAAATTCAAGCCTCATTATCAATCCATGATCAAATCTTGTGCATATAAGTCTTCCCATCTTATTCTCTAACTCTCAAGCCTCCACATGCTTGTTAATGCACTCATAAATTGTTACAACCATGCCATTAAGAGGATCACATGACCATACAAGAAAGAATTCCATGCTTAATACAAAACAAAGTTGCCATTTCAAAAATAAGCATAGTCTCAGATATGAAATTTTATTATTAAAACAGAGAACTTCATAATCAAACTTCCCTTCATATGCTCTTACAAATGGTAATCTACATTGTAAATTATCTTCTCATTATGGCAATATCAAAACTTGCAAAAGAAAAAACATATACAGTCCTCAATGAACAAAACCAGAGTTGGTATATTAAGAAAATATGTACACTATACAAAATTGTAGGTTTTCACTCTTTCTCCTTTCCTCCTCTACAAGGAATTAATGTTCAAACTGACTCCCTTCTCTTATGCTTGATCTTGTCTCATGTATGTAACTACCAAGAAAACCTTACTAAATCCTTGATGAATCCTCACATGCTCTTTAACATATTATGAGCATTTTACATCTTTTCATACATTTTATGATTCAAAACCACTCTTAGAACTTATGACTAGACTCCTAAAACATATGCACCTAATCAAAACATTTCATTCACTCCTTACACCCTCAAAATATATTTTCAAACCTATGAAAAGCTATATTTCCTTGGTTACACCTTTAGAGGACTGAATACAAAAATGGAGGGAATTACAAAATTTTAAATTTCAAATGTTGGAGACTCAACCTAGCCCATCTAATTCACTCACTTGTTTCCATAATAAGAAGTTTGTACTTTTGGTATCTTTTCTGTGATGCTCATGTATCAAGCATTTAACCTCATTGAGTAGCAAGATGGCGAAACCATTTACCCAAAATAACAACATCTAACTGCTCCAAGGGATCTTGGTATATTCTACAACTCCTATAAAGGGAATAATAATATTATGCTAGTTAAAATCCAATTTGTTAGGAGAGAGTTTGAAACTCTATAAATGAAAGAGGTTGAATCTATTTATAATTTTCACATTATAGTTTCTACGGTTAGTAAAATAGTTTAAAATTAATGGGAGGGTATCTTGAGATCAAATATTTTTGAGTAAATACTTAAAGATTCAAAGATATGACCCAATCGTTGCAGCAATTAAGGACTCCAAATATCTATCCCAAATGATAGTTGATCAATTAATGGGTTCAATACAAACCCATGAACAAAAGATAAATAGATCAACCTATTTTAAAATGTAAGAGGTAAGGGGAGAGGAAGAGATAACTAAGGGAAAAATCCTAGAGGTAGAGGAAGAGGAAGAGGAAGAGGAAGAGGAAGAAGATAGTCTAGAAGAGGTATCTCAAACAATCAAGAGGGAGAAAATAAATCACATTCATATTTCTAGGACAAGCATATGAACAAAAATCAAATATAAGGTATGACAAGAGAAATTTCCAATGTTATTAATCTCATAAGTATAGAAATTTTGAAAGTAAATGCAAAAAAATACAACATGATCAGTTAAGGAAGAGTACAAATATAAGTAGTAAAAGGTATATAATTATGATAAAAATCCAAATTTATTTATTATGTGCAATATTGCTTAGCAGTAAGTAGCTATGACATTTGGTACAAGGAAATTGGTTGTAGAAACCATATGAGTGTAATGATTTTTTCTTTCATTGATAATAAAATTCAATATGAGATAAGATGAAGAACAATGAAAATGTTTTAGTTGTGGGAAAAGGAGTTGTAACCATTCGCACCAAGCATAGTGATAAGAGAAAAATATATGACATTTATTATGCACCAAACATAAAACATAATCTTTTGAGCATTAGACAACTGGTCCAAAAAGGATATAAAGTACTGATGGAGAATGGAGAGTGCATAATATTTGAAAAATATTGAGTAAAACTAAGTTTGCAACATGCAAATAAAAAAATAGGATGTTTCCTCCTATGATGCAATATGATTTCTCTTCATAATCTAGAGCTACAAGTTCTAAGAACATGGATCATTCTGGAGCTATATCCCAAAAGGAATCATTCGAGACTTTCAACAAAGATACCTCCAAACTATGGCATTTGGGTATGGACATTTAAGTTTCTTTAGACTAATTTTTTTCCTAAGAAGGACATGGTGAAGGGGTTAAAAACCATCGTAGATCCTATAAAAATCCGAGGCTTGCATTTTAGGAAAGAAACAAAGGAAACCATTTCAATTAGGGAAGTCTAGGAGATAAATATCACCATCATAGCTAGTGATTCATATTTATGTGGCCTAATGAAAACCCCCACCTTGGCTAAAAATTTAATTTCATGACCTTCATAGATCATTACAATATAAAAACATGGGTCTAATTATTGAAGCACAAGTCTATAACCTTTGAGAAGTTCAAAGAGTTTAAGGATCTTGTAGAGAAAACAAAGTGGACACTTCATCAAGGTCCTCGAACAGATAGAGGGGGAGATTATATCTCCAAATAATTTCTGAATTTTAACAAGTATAAATGAATTGAAAAATAAATTATAGATAGGTATGTACACCATAAAAAAATAGTGTGAATAAGAGGAAAAATAGGACCATACAAAAGATGGTGATAAACATGATGAAGGAAATTGACTATCAAATGAGGCTATTACATAATAATATATTTGTTGAATAAATTTCCCATGAAGGTTGTGCATGAAAAAATTCCAAAATATAAAATATATATCCGCCCTCCACCCCATCTATATATACCCAATCGGTACGTATCTAATCCCTAGGCTCTCTCCGGACTATAGATAGTCACCCTAGCTAAACTCAAGTGTACATTTGCTTTCCATTCGATTCATCGGAGAGTGCCTCATTCCCCCTCCCCCTATAGAGTTGGATAGGAGTGGAAAAAAATAACATAGAGCACCTTGAATCTTTGGGTGTATGGAATATACATTTGTGTGTAAGGATCTAAGGAAGAAGTTAGATGATAGAGGAGAAAAGTGCATTTTCATTAGCTACAATGAAGATTACAAAGTATACAAGTTATATAACCTAGTTAAAAGATGATTTTCATTATCGTGATGATGAATTCATTGATAATGATTCTTGGGATGGAATGGTTGAATTCTCCTCCAATATCCGAACAACAATGCCTATAGTTGATGTAGAAGATGGAAATGAAAGAGTTTCTAGTAATGAAAATGAACCTACTTTATGATAGCAAGGTGAAAATTCAACTACACTTCATTATCCTTCAATATCTAAAAATGACCCATAGTCCAATAGCTCTAGCAAGATACGAGTACACCTCTCGAGAGACTTTAGATCCAATGCTAGCCTCCCTAATGCTAAGGAAGACAAAGAGCTTGAGGGAAATTTATGAAAACTCAAGGTATGCTGATTTTGATGAAAATATGAATTTTGCATTATTTTCTCATTGTGTTCGTGCTCATTTGAAGAAGTGGGAAAGAATTGAAACAGCAGTGTAAGGCCATGAATGAAAAAACATATGCCTTAGAAAGAAATAAAACATGAGAGCTAATTGATTTACCTACATGTAAGCAAGTTGTTAGAGTGAAGTGGGTATATAAGACTAAAATTACAACTGAAGGAAAAATAGAAAGTAAAAAGGAAAGGCTAGTTGTTAAAGGATATAAACAACATCTTATAAAAGACTATGATGAAACATATGCTCTAGTTACAAGAATGGAAACCATGAGAGTTTTCTTAGTAAAGAATAACTCCAAATGAGTGGAAGGTATTCCAAATGGATGTGGAGTCTACATTTTATAATGGAGTGTTGAAAAATAAGTTTATATTGAAAAAACATGTGGGTATGAGGTTCCAAGATAGTAAGAAAAAGTGTACATAATGAAGAAAGCACTCTACGAACTCAAACAAACACCAAGGGCATGGTAAAACCATATAGACACATATTTTATAAGAAATGGATTCAAAAAAAGTGAACCCACACTCTATATCAAGGTAATTAATGGTAATATTTTGATTACTATTTTACATGTAGATGATCTATTTTTCATAGGAAACAATGACTTGTTGATTAATGATTTTAAAGAAGTAATGAAAACTGAGTTTGAGATTACAAACTTGGGTCTGTTAAAAAGTTTCTTGGTATTGAGGTAAAATAAATGGATCATGTCATATTCATTTCTCAAACCAAGCATTCCTATGAGGTTTTGAATAGGCTTAGAATGTGAATAACAAGCTTGCACCAACACCAATAGTTACATGTATGAAATTAATAAAGTAAGATTGTAATATTGAGGTGAATCAATGTCATACAAGAGCATGGTTGGAAGTTTAATATATTTGATGGAAATTATTCTTGATTTGATGCATGCAGTAAGCTTGATTTCCATGTTTATGGAAAAATCCTAAGAAGACACATTGGCAAGTAGGTAAGAGAATCATGAGATATGCCAATGAAACAAAAGGCCATGGAATTTTTATACTTGTAGTAGGTAACTTTGAGATGGTTGGTTATAAAAATAATGATTGGGTAGGTAATGTAGATGATATGAAGAGAACATATGGATATGTGTTCGACATAGGGTTAGGAATCATTTCATGGGCATCAAAAAAGTAGCCCATAGTTTCTCTCTCCACAACAAAAGATGAGTATATTATAGCAAATGCAATGGCATGTTAGGCATGTTTGACTTAGTATAATCCTAAAAAATTGAATAAGGAACAAGGAAATTCCACAACCATATTTTGACGATGTACCCTCAATATCCCTTACAAAGATTTGAGTCTTCTATGGTCGAAGCAAGCACATTGCAATCCGCTTTCATTTTATCAAAGTTGGTAGAGTATGGAGATATAGAACTTTATAATTATAAATCCGAAAGCAAGATCAAAAATATTTTGACTAAACTAGTGTCAAAATAAAGTTTTGAATGCCTAAGAGATTGGGTGTCATAGATGTTATATAAGAAATATTCATACTCACTTGAGACTCATACAAGTAACTTTAGACTAATTAAGAAAAATGTAAATTTATATATGCCTAATCATATATTGTAATGTAGCAGTAAATGAATGAGAAATTAAGTACAAAATAGACCCAAGTAACTTAAGATAGAAAATAGGAAACCCTAGTTACAAATAGGAGGTAAGAAGACTTAGTTATTTCACAATGATGGCAAGGGTATGCTTTGAGATAGAAAAATAGTAAAATGGAAGTACAAATTATCGTAACCATGCTTAGAAAATTGTGTGATTGTCGATGAGGGTGGACACCTGCATACCTAGGAAGGTCGGAGCACGACACTATTGAGTGCCGACCTAATCTGGGCACTAGTTTCCTAACAGTCCTCATGTTTTGAATTTTTCTCGGGTTAGAAGTATATCACACATATTCACTTTTAGTCACATATATGTCACAATATGATCACTGAATTCACCTATAACCTACAAAAATGATATCCTACAAAACCCTCAAACCACATCAAATCCTAAAAATAAATATGTAAAATGAGGGGTCGACTATCCTCAAATGTCAAACAAGTGATCTTACGACTGAGCACTACACTACATTTTAGATCCAATGTAGTTCTCTATGTGTGTGTGTGTGTGTGTGTGCGTGTGTGTGCGTCATGCTCTAGGTGGATCTTGTTCATGTCACACTTGATAGCGAAAAATTAGCTAGATGTAGAGAAATGTAATAGATGTGTGTATGGAATAGAATAGACTGCCCTCCTATGAAGTGTATGCAGAATAATGCAGTCCCTTGCCCTTGAACAGATGCTATAATGGATGCTTGAATTCCCTTGAATAGCCTTTGTATGCAACCTTAGGTGGAGATAGCTAATGCTTAGTGCTTGGTCATTTATTATGATCATATAACTTTGTATTTATATGATTCCTTTTCTTGAATTTCGTAATTGACCCAAAAAGGCCGACTACCAAAAAGATAAGATGCTCAAATGGATATAAAGGACCCAAAATATGTGAGTAAAGTACAAAGAGGCTAGGGGCGTTTGGCGCTAGCATCCTGGCTGGGCACTGGTGCTCAAACTCGAAACTGAAGGGTTGGAGGTCAGAATGAGCAAGAAGGTATGCAACACCAAAAGTGACAATAGAAATAAAGAAAATATGGCCAAAGACATGGGTTGATTAGTACTTTTCTTACTTAGGAATCATATGAATAGTAGTATATAATCAGGACTAGATAATTACCCAAAGTGCGTGATTTTGTGTCTACATTTTCCCCACTTTATGTTATTGAGTGAAATATTGATAACATAAAGTAGATATAGATGTGTACCTAATAACCATGTAGATTGATGGCAAGAAGCGTGCCAGAGAGACAAGGAAAAGTGTGGAGTGATAAAAAGATGGAGCGTGGAGACTAAAGATGAGAAAGTGTAAAAAAGTGATGAGATGATGACCCTAGGGCAGAAACACATGTTGTAGAGGTCACCATTGTACCTATTTTTGATGTCGATGTTGTTGTGATTGATGTTGGATGATGTTGATGATGTTGAATACTACTTCCCATATGGATGGACCTGCAAAAGAGAAGAACAAATAAGTAGTCAAATACACATGTATATGTATAAAAAGTATGTAAAGATGAAAAATGTGAAAAAGGAACATGTGCACCTAATCTGTGATGAGGAAAGAGTGTAGAAAGGATCCAGATGTTGTAGAAGACCGAGTTTTTTGGGCGATCTCACGCCAATTATGTCAGCTGCGATTTTTTTGGTGATCTCACGCCAATGATATGGAAGAAGTGTAGGGAGGAAATTATGGTGTCATCCTCCATCCTTTAACTACTTCCCGTAATGTAGAACACCACTGCAAATGGTGTGTAAAAATTTGATCCGGTCCGACCATTTCTAATCCAATGTTGTGGACGGGAAAAGAAGTTGTAATGTGTGTATGCTAAGCTAAAGGAAAATATGCCCTATCAAAAGCTATTATTTTGAGTGCTATAGATTGTGTTGCGCATAAAGAATACTGTAACTTCCCATTGGTTATAGGCATCCAAGAAAGGCTCTGGTGGTTGTGTTGTGCTAAGGACCCAAGTATGATTTTGAGCCATGAAATTGAAGGTGTGTTATACCGATAATGCGTTATGCTAAAATATGACTATGGACTACCGTATGGTGTGACCGATTCACCCAAATGATGCCCCCTCATTTGGGGTGCACACATTACTAAGGAGTATGTGGCCCAAAGGAGGACCAACTGTTGTGTTGAAATTATGCCCTAGGGGGAGGGAGTGTGCTTGGTAGAAACCAAGGCACATGAAAACAAGTGGCTAGGAGATAAGTGTTAATATAAAAAAATGCATGTAAAATGTAAGCTAGCAGATAATAAGACAATGTGTAAGCTAAGACACAAGAAGACAATATGCAAGAAGACAATGTAGACCACAAAAAGTGGGTTGTAAACATGGGACACCACTCATGATGTCGCAAGGCAATCAAGGCCATAGTGGTCGAGGAAGACAACTATGCACACAAGACAAAGGGAAAAGCCCGTAAAATAGTGGAAAACAATGGCAAGGAAGAACAAATAATGTAATAGACAACCATGGTTGTAAATAGGTCTCAGTAAGAAAATTTGACACATGAAGCACCCGTTAGCATGTTAGAAGGATAAAAAGTATGTCAAAGCATGTATAAATGATAAGATAATGTGCTATGAAATAAAATGAAACAATAACACCTGTAATGTACAAAAGTGGATACCCCCAAGAGCCTTTGTGGGATTGGTAATAGTAATGCATCAAGCATCTATGCTGTTTATGCGTATAGATCTCGTAGAATCTATGATCACAACTAGAAATTAAGTGAACACACATGTGTGTATGGAAAATATAATGACATACAAGATATATATCTAGCATGTGTAATAAAGTGTACATGTAACAAGTAAATGTAAGCAAGACTAAGTGTGGCCAAAACATGTAGATGTTGTGGACTATAGATGGAATGGAATGCGAGTGAATGATAGGAGTGGCATTTTCCCGAGTGGATGTGAATGTATGCTTTAAGGTTAATTTATACATTCCCCTCAACAGCTTAAGAATAAACCATAAACGAGAGTGCCTCATCGGGAAATGGTTTGAATCGTATATGAATAAGATGTGATCGTCAAAGCAAAAAGTGTAGAATGGAAGTGTGTGAGTGAAATGAGGGAGTTATTGATCACATAAGTGTGATGAGGTCCATTTGAGTTGTATACCCTCAACAATCGAGTATGGACCATGGGACTAGAGTGCGTCATAGGGTAGTGTGTCATGTTGGTTGTGTGAGAGATATGTGGGGTGTGTTGTGTTGTTTGCGTATGAGAGAAAGATGTTGTGAATGTGTTTCTTGTGTAATAGATTGATTTGGAAGTTGTCTATTGTGTCGTGTAAAATGTCGAGTGTGTAGTAGGTTGTGATGATTACGAACACGTGAGTGTGTAGTAGGTTGTGATGATTGTGAACACGTTGAATAAGTAATATTGTGTGTTGAGGGAGATGTATTGTGGACCATTAAGGTTTGTAGTAGATTGTGTCGCATGTGAGAGTATCAAAAAGCAGTGTGGTATGGATATGTGGATCGTGCAAGATGTTTGTGTTGATTGTACATAATAGATATGTGTCGTATGATGTAAGGAATACATGTGTGACTTAGGAGATATATGTCGTGAAAGCACTAAGTGTGAATCATGTCGTAAATGTGTCAAATGTGTTGTATGTTGTGTTGAAGATGTGAGGAGAGTATGTATTGTTTGTGGTTGTGTTGAGGTTTTATTGATAAATAAGTGAGAGAAATATGTATTTTGTGTGTTGATTATATAACATGTAATGTTGAATGTGTGACATAAGGTGTCACATGTGTGTTGATCGTATAGGGATGAAGATGTGTAAGATAGGATGATGTGTAATGTATTTTGTAGTGTATGTGAGGTTCATTTGTATATAACAGACTTGAAGACCATAAGAAACGGTAATGAAAACAAACCCATGGTAGAGATGATGATCATGAGGTGGAGGACATGTGTCGCTAACTATAAAGCCTAGTTGAATCAACCCATCATGTGTGCATATAGTATCCAAGAAAGTATGATAAAATAAAATGTGCTCCAATAAGAGTCATTCATGAAAAGCATACATGTAAATGGAGGTTGTGCTAATGGAAGTGGATTATTAACAAGTGAATGAGATGGAACAATGTCTAACATCCGAAAAGCTCCCGATAAAGAATCATAACACTAGTAGTAGTAGAAGGAGGCGGTGCTACAAATGAGACATCATCTATCATGCAAATATAACCTTCAAGTGATGGAAAATGAGGCAGAGTATCCATAGGTTGTGGTTCATCAATAGTATAAGTTCTTGGAGTAGGAAGTGTAGTATTGGGATCATGGTCACAATATTTGAATGGGTGATGATCACGAGGGTATACTCGTATACTCATTGTAATCGATGTTGTGTTTAATGAGAGGGTTTCCCTCATGTATGAATTTGACATAGTGATGTATTGTAGAAGGAACCACTTGCATGGCATGAAGCCATGGCCTACCAAGTAAACAATTATATGAAACCGGAAATTCAATGACAAATAAAACCGTATTAAGATTTTTGGTCCAACAGTGATAGGTAGAGTAATGTGACCTAGGCATGGATGAACAAAGCCATCATATGCACGAAGAGAAAGACACGATGGACTAACATTAGCAACAAAAAGACCAATATTTTCAAGGAATGACATAGGAAAAAGATTGAGTTCAGATCCATTATTGATTAGAGTGCGTTTGACACCCACATTATAAATGCAAATCATGATGTGCAAAGGTGGGTCATTGTAAAAAATAGTAAGATCAACATTAGGATTAGACGAAAAAGTAATATGCTAAGAAAATACATCGAAAAATGTTTGATATACTAGTATCTGGATGAATATTAGGAATGTGAGTGGTAGCTAGGAGAGTTTTGATTCTATCTCTTAATTTAGGATTGATGAGCAAGAAATCATTAATAGAGATACTCATGATGAAGAGATCCTAGAAAGATAGGAGAAATGGAAGTATGAGGATCCTAAGAGCGTTCAGATCGAGTTCGGGTTCACAAAAATGATTAAGAGAAATATGAATTTATATATTCCTAATTTGATTACAATGTAGTAGTAAATGAATAAACATTCAAGTACAAAATAGACCCAAACAACTTAAGATAGAAAATAGGAAACCCTAGTTGCGAAGAGAAGGTAAGAAGACTTAGATGTTTCACAATGATGCCAAGGGTATGCCAAGTCTGAAAACTTGTAAAATGGAAGTATATACTATCATAACCATGGTTAGAAAATTGTGCGACTCTCGGATGAGGGTGGACACCAATGCCTAGGAAGGTCGGGAGCGCTTGGCACTACCCCGATTTAGGCACTAGTGTCTGACAGTCCTCGAGAATCTTGAATTTTTTGGGTTGGAAGGATATCACACATATTCACCGTTAGTCTCATGTATGTCATAATATGATAACCTAATTATATCAGTAACCTATAAAACAAATGATATCTTATAAAACCCTCAAACCACACCAAATCCTAAAAAGAAAGATGCAAAATGAGGGGCTAGTCTGTCCTCAACTATCAAACAAGTGATCTTACAATTGCACATTTCACTACATTTCAAACCCAACGTAGTTATCTCTCTCTCTATGGAATCGTGCCCTAGGTTGATTTTGTGCATGTCACACTTGATAGCAAGAAAAGTAGTTAGTTAGATATGTGTGCATGGAATAAAATAGACTCCCTCCTTTGAAGTGTATGTGTTAGAGTAGGTATTTACCTTAGCTCGTGTTCACCTAGGTACTTTATTTACCTTTATTGTATTTATCCTCACCCACTTATGTGTGTGGATATTTATTTTTATTTATTTAGATATTAGGAGGATATTATCTAGTTGTTAGGTATAGTTCTTTCCTAAATCTATGGTCTTGACTAGTTCTTTGATGACTAGTTGATTTAGATTTATGGCTTGATCTATGACCTTGATCGGTTCTTAGATTGTTATTCCTTGCCTATATAAGCAAGGCCTATTCTCATGGTATTTCATTGAGTTCCATAATAATTTTATTGCATCATTTATTTGCAAAGGTTTATGTAAATTTATTCGGCAAATTGCTTTCATCTTATTGATTGTGGTGTTTGATTAGCATCTGAGTTCTTGGCTTGGTATGATCTGGTTATCGTTCCTTTTAGCGATGTTTTACTGAAGAAGCAATTGGATGCGACTTTCTTGAAAACCAAAGGCACACCCCAAAAGCACCCATTAAAATCCTTAGCCCTTGGTCATATGGAATGGTTATATGAGGGCTTAAATTTTGTGATACCTACTAGTAGGTACTTAACTCCAACCCCTTTTCATTTTATTTGTGTGGTGAAGATAAGATCAATTTATTTTGTTTTAGTGGCAACTAAAATAAATAGCAGAGCATAAAATTGTAAAGCTTGTATCTTTTGATTGGCAACTCGGATTTGAGTGCCATTTTTGCAAAAGTGCTTGTTTTTTCGTGCTATTTCCATTGGAAATATTTATTTTGAGAATTTAAATATAATTATAAAGTTCCATATTGTAACACACACTCATTATAAAGTGCCAAATTTAGGGGGAGATCTTGTTGCATTGCTTGGTTCTTACATTTATTTTGGTGATTTTTTGAGAATGGCGTCTACTTCTGCATTAGATCATGTTGAACCATTAACAACACATAATTACCACATATGGAAACCAAGAATGGAAACAATAATCAAGTGAAAAGGATTATGGGCTTTAACTTCTTCAGAACAACCAATGTTCACTAGAGAATATGAGAAATTTCAGTACTAGTGCAAATTTGATGAGTGTATGGGTTTGATTTGTTTCATTTGAAAAACTATGACTCTCCTTTCAAAATATGGGAGAAATTGGAAGATTTATTTGGTAAGGTGGATCATATGAGAGCCATGAAAATTGAAATTGAGATCACCTCTCTTAAACTTGAATATTTTCCAACAATTATAGACTATCTTACAAATTTCAAGCATTTGCTGACACAATTGAAGGGGAGTGGAAGAGATAAGAAAGATGAAGAGTGTTTTCTTGATTCTATCTAAGTTGAGAGGAATATTCCAAATTTTTGCTTCTACCTTTTCTCTAGCATGGATGCCTTGGGTGACACATTCAAAATTCCTAACTTAGAAACATTTTGTGAAAGAATTACTAGGGAAGAATCAAATTGTTTCACCTTGAGTCTTCCACCTCTCAAAAGGCATTAGTTACATCTAATCCTAAGGGCAAGGGAAAAAATAAAATAAAACCAAATCCACCCCTTCTCCATCTCAAAATGCTCCTAAACCCAAAGAAAACAACTCTAAACCCAAGGTCTTTTAAATCTAAGAATATGTCTAGCCATTTATGCTCCTTTTGTGGGGGTAGTGGTCATGAAGAATATAGGTGTTATAAGTGAATGCAAGCCTTAGAGGATGCAGTCAAGAAACAAATTTTTCTCTCTCCACTCCACCTCCTTCTAATCAAAGCAAGGCAAAGCACTTAATGTTGTTGAGATATCTTAGTCACCACTTGTAGACTATTGGGTTATAGATTCTGGTGTTTCTCATCACATGAATTATTCCAAGGAGTCATTTGTTTCTCTATGTTTGAGTTCTACTTCCAAAATTGAGGTTGGAGATTTTTCCTTTCTTTTAGTAAATGAAAAGGTGATATAAAACTTGATGGTGACAATATCCAAGATGCACTATATGTTCCTAACATCACTACAAATTTGCTTTATGTGTATCAAATTTATCATTTTGGTCAAGGAAAAACAGTGAATTTTACACCACATGGGGTAGAAGTACGAACTTTGTTGGAGCCTTATTCACTTGTTGCTCATGGTATTGTTGATCATAGTTCTATACTTTATCACTTTGAGGGTTTTGATGAAAATTCCTCTATAGGGACAAGATTGGTTTCTCATGTAGATTCAGAGAGTAAGCTTTGACATGAAATATTTAGACATCTCAACTACAAATATTTGAAGGAGTTGAACACTCATGGTATGGTTGATGGTCTTCCTAGAGTTTCTTGTCTTGAGGA
This sequence comes from Taxus wallichiana var. yunnanensis, assembly GCA_018340775.1. Classification (NCBI taxonomy): domain Eukaryota; kingdom Viridiplantae; phylum Streptophyta; class Pinopsida; order Cupressales; family Taxaceae; genus Taxus; species Taxus wallichiana. The sequence continues at coordinate 366,462,045 of CM031243.1, forward strand.
GTTTTCATGGTTGTGCATTAGGGAAACAACACCAAGATCCATTTCCTAAGAATTTTTCAAAGAGAGCTTCTTCACCACTTGAGCTTGTGTATAGTGACTTGATGGTTTTTCCTACCCCCTCTTTCAATGGAGCTAAATATGCACTTACCTTTATTGATAATTTCTCGAGGTGTACTTGTGTTTATTTTCTCAAGTACAAAAGTGATGTTTTTTCACCCTTCAAAGTCTTCAAAGCTTTGGTCGAGAAATAATCTTCTAGTTACATAAATAACCTTCATCCATGACAATGGGGGAGTACTTACATAATGAGTTTTTCTAAATTTTTGGTTACTCAAGGCATTATTCACCAACATTTTGTGCCTCATACTCCACAATAGAAATGGCTTAGCAAAACAAAATAATAGAAATTTGAAGGAAATGGCTAACTGTATGATGCATTCTAGAGATTTACCTCCTATCTAATGGGTAGAAGCAATTAATTGTGCTAACTACATTCAAAATCACACACCACATAGAGCACTTGAGCATTTGACTCTAGAGGAATCTTGGTCCAACAATAAGCAAGATGTCTATTTTCTTCAAGTATTGGGGAGCCATGGTTGGGACTTTGTGCCAAAGAAGAAAAGGAAAGCCTTGGATAAGAAGAACAAACCCTTGATCTTTATAGGGTATTTTGAGGACATGAAAGCTTATCAAATTTTAGATCCTGATACTCATGACATTATTTTTCAAACACATGTTTAGTTTGATGAGTGCTTCACTCCTCATGATTCTTCATCTTCTTCCATGCCTCCTCCTTCTTCTTCATCTCATCTTGAGGATCCTTTCTTTGAGGAGGTTGATGAGGAGGTTATAGATGCCATTAAGGATCCTATTCCCTTTGATGTTGTCACTATGCCTAAGTGGATTCATAGTAAAATTTCTGAGGCAACACCTTTCATACAAGATCTTCCACCCAGTAGGCATCATCACACACATTCTACAAGTTCTAGACTTTTTTGTCGGGTAGTTTCTGAGGATCCATAATCCTTTTCAAAGGTTCATGGAATACAGTAGTGGGATGATGCAATGACAATTGAGTATTCTTCTTTGATGAAGAATCATACTTGAGATTGTGTATCTCTTCCTAAAGGAAGAAATATGGTTAGGTGTAAGTGAGTATACCGAACCAACTATGCAGGTGATGGGTCCATTGACAAGTATAAGGCTCATCTTATTACAAAGGGTTTTGCACAAGTTAAAGGTATTGATTACTCAAACTTTTGCACCATTGCCAAGATGGATTTTGTACACCTTGTACTTACTATTTCTACATCACAAGGGTAGCCCGTATGCTAGATGGAGGTGAAGAGTGCCTCCTTACATGGAGATTTACAAGAGGAAATATACATGGAGCAACCAACTAGATTTGTTTAGGATTCTTCTCTTGTTTGTAGGCTCCGAAGGTCTCTCTACGGTCTCAAACAAGCCCCTCGGGCTTGGTATGAGAAGATGGATTCTTTTCTTCTATCTACTTGGTTTTGTTTGTTGCCACTCGATCATACAATGTATCTCCAACATGTTGGTGAGGATATTGTGATACTTGTCTTGTATGTTGATGATCTATTACTTACTGAAAACTCTTCTTCCCACATTCAAACTATTCAGAGGGATCTTTCTACATAGTTTGACATGAAAATCTTGGGTTATTGCATTATTTCCTTGGTTTACAAATTTCTCAGACATATTCAAGGATTCATTTGAGTTAGCAAAAGTACACCCATGATCTTCTTTAGCGCTTTGATATGGCTGATTGCAAGCCAAGTCCATCTCCTTTTCAGTCTGGGGTTATTCTTACTTCCACATGTACCACACCACTTTGTGATACTACATTGTATAAGCAGTTAGTTAGGAGTCTCATGTACTTGACCCATACTCGCCCTGATATTTCATTTGTAGTAGGGCTTGTATCTCGGTTTACACATCCTCCTCATAGTAGTCACTTTCAGGATGCTAAAAGGATTTTGTGCTATTTACAGGGAACTTCCCACTTTGTCCTACACTACACTAGGGGTTCTACTCAATTGGTTGGGTATATAGATTTAGATTGGGTAAGTTCTATTGATGACAAATGTTCCACTTATGGCTATGTTTTTTGTCTTAGTTCTTCTCCAGTTTCTTGGGCATGTAAAAAGCAACAGACTATTTCACTTTCATCTTCATAGGCAGAGTACATGACAACAATTACAGTGAGTCAATAGATTCTTTGGCTTCGATAGTTATTGACAGAGTTTGGATTCCCACAGGATTCACCGATTGTACTTTTGTGTGACAACCAAAGTTTAATTCACATTTCTTGCAACCCTGTTGAGAACCAGCGGACCAAACATATTGAGATACACATATACTTCATTCATCAACACATTCATGATGGAGTTCTTTGCTTGGAGTACATTTCGACTCGTAGAAAAGGTTGTAACATCTTAACGAAACCTTTTGCATCACCTCACTACCTTGAATTACGTGGAATGCTTGGGGTTTCAAAAGTTGTTCTTGGGGGGTGTTCATGAAAACATCTTCATTCTTATTCTTATTTCTCTTTCCTTCTAGCACAATTCTTTCCTTCTTTTGGTTATGATTTCTTCATGGATATATTGTACATGAGTACCTCATCATGCCTAGTTGCTGAGACTCATATTGTGGACATGCCACTTCTATTTTGGCCCCTAGCTTCACTTGAGGGGGGTGTTAAAGTAGGTATTTGCCTTAGCTCATGTTCACCTAGGTACTTTATTTACCTTTATTGTATTCATCCTCACCCACTTATGTGTGTGGATATTTCTTTTTATTTATTTAGATATTAGGGGGATATTATCTAGTTTTTAGGTATAGTTCTTTCCTTGATCTATAGTATTGACTTGTTCTTTCCTTAATCTATGGTATTGACTAAATCCTTGATGTCTAGTTATTTCCTAAATATATGGTCTTGACTAGTTATTTGATGACTAGTTTTTTTTGATTTATGGCTTGAGCTACAACCTTGACTAGTTCTTAGATTGTTATTCCTTGCCTATACAAACAAGGCCCATTCTCATTGTATTTCATTGAGTTCCATAATAATATATGATATTGCTGCTCATTTGTTTGCAAATGTTTATGTAAAGTTATTCTAGCGAATTGCTTTCATCTTATTGATTGTGGTGTTTGATTAACATCTGAGTTCTTGGCTTGGTACGATCTAGTTATCGTTCCTTTTAATATGTAATATAATGTAGCCCCTTTCCCTTAAATAGATGCTAGAATGCTCTTGAATAACCTTTGGATGCAACCTTAGGTGGAGATAGCTAATGCACAGTGCTTGGTCCTTTATTATGATCACATAACTTTATATTTATATGATTCCTTTGCTTGAATTTTGTGACTAACCCTAAAAATTCTGACTACCAAAAAGATAAGATGCTCAAACGGATAGAAATAACCCAAAAGATGTGAGTAAAGTACAAAGAGGTCGGGCTGCACCCGGGCGACGATCTTGGTCAGGCGTTGGTGTCCAAACTTAGAGAAATGAAGGGTCGGAGGTCAGATTGAGCAAGAAGGTGTGCAAGACCAAAAGTAACAACAGAAAGAAAGCAAAGATGGCCAAAGACATGGGTTAATTAGTACTTTTCTTACTTAGGAATCATATGAATAGTAGTATGTAATCAAGACTAGATAATTACCCAAAGTGTGTGATTTTGTGTCTTCACATACTCTTTACACAGAAGCTTCGACTTATGCAAAAATCTTTGGATCGTCTACAAACAAATTTAGACTCACACAATCGGATCTACAATTTCTTCATACTTGAGATAGAAATATTCAGGATATCTAAGGAAAAGTTTAGACTCACATAATAAGCTCTGGAATTTCTTTGGAATCATTCAACAATCTTCAAACTGTCTGTAGAAAAATTTAGATGCACACAATTAGCTATGGAAGTTCTCTGGACTCATGTAGAAATATTCAGACTATCTACAGAAAACTACATAATCATACAGTCAGCTCTGAAATTTCTCTGGACACACACATACATTTTCAGACTATCAACAACAAGTGTCGAACTACTATTTTGCATTTCAAAATGCTTGAGAGTGGTATTTGTGATTAAGGGGGAGTTTTGGAAAATTAATCCCAATAACCAACATTAATTGCTTGTCCCATGCAACCCTCAAAATTGAATTTTTATAATTTGTATAATCCAAGAACACTAAGGTGCCCATATTTGACTTAAATTAAATGTTGATTGGTCCTTTGGTGGTTGGCTTTTGGGTGAAGACAAAAAAGAGGAAAAATGAATGCATCTAGTTTTTTTAGAGAGAGAGAACCATCAAGAAAAAATAGAAGAATGGTTCTTAGAGAGGTGTGGAAGCAAGAAAGAGAACTCTTCCAAAATAGAACCTAGAGAGTCTAGAGTAGTCTAGAGTATTTAGGAAGAAAGAGTAATGTACAACCGTAGTTATTTGTATGCAAGTTTTGTATAATAATTTTTGTAATCTTCTTACTATCATAAATAGAAATATTTTTATTTAACCATTGTGCTTAGAGAAGCAAATCTTGTTTTTAAATTTTTTAGTGGTCATTTTGTCTTGCACAAACACCCCCTCTTCTATTTTTCCTAAGAAACTAGTATTAGGCTGATATTTTCCCAACATCTAAAATTACAAAAGTTTGAGGTTCATATTTAGGATGTTTCTTCCACTTAGCTTGATTCTTATCAAAACCCTTTATTATATTCAATATTGAAAACAACATGTCAACTATAGGGTAAATATTCTTTATCACAAATAAGTTATTACGAAGTAATGTATTTCTACTATGAACTTCAATGATCATGAATACTATGATAATTGCTTGATTCTTTAGAATGCTTGTAATTGGATAACAATTGTGTCTCTTACTTCGTGAATTCCATGATATAATAATGGATGATTTTCTAGATAAAACCCTCATGCATAAATAATAGATCAATTTTTTTGAATGCATTAGGGTGCCTATGTATTTAAAGATAATTGAGATTCAAATTCGGATTTTAGTTGTGCATAAACCGACATCCAATAGTCAATAAAAGTGAAAAGATGAAGAATATTCGAATTGAATGAAGAAGAGAAGGGAACAATACCACTAACTAGAAATGTGAACTTCATGTTAATATCATGCTAAGAACATGAAGCTCACATTCTAAAAATAAAGGATTGAAAATAGATGGTAATGAAGAGGATAGATGAAGTGATAGCTAGGTTTTGAATGACTCCTCTTTATATGTACTCAAGAGTTATTCAACAAGTGCACTAATGCAAATATAATGAGTAGCTACTCAAAACCCATCTACATATTGGAGTTAGTATAATTAGGAAGTTATATCTTATTCTTTTATAAATTTATGAAGAGGATAGTTGAAGTGATAGCTAGGTTTTGATTGGCTTCTCTTTATATGCATAAAAGATTTATTTAACAAGTGCACTAATGTGAATATAAAGAGTATCTAGTCAAAACCCGTCTACCTTATGGAGTTGGTATAATTAAGAAGCTAGATCTTATTCTTTTATGAGTGGCCATATATAATAATGTAGCATTGCAGTAAGTGGCATCACTAGGTTTTGAATGACTCCTCTTTATATGTACTCAAGAGTTATTCAACAAGTGCACTAATGCAAATATAATGAGTAGCTACTCAAAACCCATCTACATATTGGAGTTAGTATAATTAGGAAGTTATATCTTATTCTTTTATAAATTTATGAAGAGGATAGTTGAAGTGATAGCTAGGTTTTGATTGGCTTCTCTTTATATGCACAAAAGATTTATTTAACAAGTGCACTAATGTGAATATAAAGAGTATCTAGTCAAAACATGTCTACCTAATGGAGTTAGTATAATTAAGAAGCTAGATCTTATTCTTTTATGAGTGGCCATATATAATAATGTAGCATTGCAAGTGGCATCAAAATGTTTTATACTTTGGTATCTAAAGATGCCCAATATGTGGTTACAATCTCAATGTATACTTGAATTCCTCCACTCTCTAAAAATATTTCAATTTTTTCTTATAACAATAAATCAACTTAAGAAAAACTATAAAATTTGCATTTTCTTAAGCATTAAAATTATTAAAGGATTGGAAAACTACAAAATATGTGTTGGCCTATTGAAATCTAGTGTGGGATCAACACCAAGAGCTTTGAGAATTCATTGTTTTACATATTATTTATGTAAAGTACTAAAAATGAGAAATGGTTACATTTGTTGCTTTCTATTGGCTTGTTATTTAAATTATAATTTATTTTGGTACAATCAATCATTTGGCGAATTTTAATTCCACATTTTGTTCAAGTAATTTTGACAAGCCATTTTTGGCCCAATGATATTGTAGACTCTTGCAAATGGCTTTTGACAACATTGTTTTCCACACTTTTCTTCTTCACATGAAGATTATGACGATATTCAATAGTGATTGAATTGAACACACCAACCTCGAACATGTTTATCATAGGTTTTGGGCTCATCATATCTCGGACATAAGAAAATGCAAGTTGATCCCTTGGATTAAATGCTACCAATTCATTGAATAATAGACATGAAAATAGGTTTGTTGCAACTTCATGCTTTCTCAATATCAATGCGATTGTCCGGTACATCTGAAATTACAAGGAAATAAGAAACACATATTATCACATTCAAATACCATGGAAGTCCCTCCCAAATAAATAATAATTTAAATACTAACACCAACAACAAAAAAATGCATATTATTAAACATAATTTTTCTTTAAAAAATGGATTGAAGGAGTATTACATCCTTATTTACAAAAACACATACACACCCAACATCTACAATTGGATTGGAGACAACCAACTTTTACAATTAGGCATCACTTCTATAAGGTTGGAGGTCTTTTTACTAAGGATCAAGTTTTATACAAAATCTATACACAAATAATTTAGACACTTGGTCTCATCTTATATTCGAGAGAGTTTGATTCTCATTGGGTAGCATGAGAGTGCCATTTACATAGTTGTAAATTAATTAACGTAGGACCCCACCATCAACCTAAACATCACATATGTTAAGGTCAACTGAATGGTAAATAACCTATTGATTGGTTGACTATTCGACATTACAAACATATATGATAGATAAAATGTTGTGTTCCCAACTATTTATACAAATTATTTTATTTTAAAAAATAGATTGATACAAAATGCATCATATAAAATAAGAAAAAGAAAAAGAAAAAATATTATCAATTACATTATATACATACACACACACATATATATACACATACATACAACTATATATATAATACTAAAATCTAAATAATAAAAAATAATGCAAATTACATACCACTATGGTACGGTAGCTTTGAAAGGCTCCATGGCTGTAAGCCCTCTTTACAATAGCACTCCATTTGATAAAGCACAGCTTCTTTGTCCCATTTGTGCCACCTGACTGTAAATATTGCTTCCTCCATAGTATGAACATTGTAAGGATGTTTTGCAATGGCCATGGTGGCATTTTTACTTATAAGAAGTGCATCTAAAATTGTCAGTGGATCTACTACCAATTGAAGCTTGGCATCCGCCCATAAGCTATAAATGCTATTTGGAAAAAGCCTGTGAACCAGATGCTTTGCTATGACTCCATTCATAACAGATGTATTATAAGGCAAGGTTTTGACCAAAGCAATTCTCCACAATCCAATTTTACTGAATTCATCTGGCTTGATTCCAAACTGGGCTAGAGATTCAAGAGTTTCCTTATCTACCAACATGAAAAACAAACACTTTGGGCTGTGATTTTTTTGACATTTTTTGGTTGCCTGAGCTTGTCATAAGCTCCAAAAATGGCAGAAACCACAACTAGACCCCTGCAAGAATCCATGACTTGGCGGTCTTTACTAGACACTGTGAATCCATTGTCTGAAAGTGTTAGAAACCCACAAGATATTTCTCGAATCCCATCATAATTGAAATATGATTTTCTTTCATCAAGGCTTAGATTCCCTCCAAAAGAATTGCTTCCATTACTGCATCTTGAGTATATTACAGACATATCATTGACATTCCTTGCATGTTCCATATTCTTGAGAATCTCTGTGGCTGCCATAACAAATGTATCATCTTTAGGATCCTTGAATTATTGGGAAATGCAAAAACAAGATGTTTTGCAATGTTGGGTGGTTAAGATTTTACCTGGTTTATGTGAGAACAAACTGCAAGAGGAATTTTCTGCGGCCATGGCTTTGCGCAGTCTGTACTTTTCTGCGCCATAATCTGCAGGATATGAAAATACAGGCCATGAAATCTGGGCCTCCGGATCTGATCGACCTCTGATTTGGTGGCAATTGTTGAACAAATTCTTAAGAATGTGAGGAAATGTTAAAATTAACAGGCAGAGGAAGAGAAGGAATATGCAGTAGCAAAAATTTTGGGAGTAGAAGAGAAGTACATGTTTGTTAGGCATTGGCTTCTTCAACCAGTTGTTATTGGAGTCTTATGGAAATGCTTCATATTTTTCTCCGCAAACATATAAATATATTATTTGTCGTGATGCATGGAGATTACATTTGCATTGCATGTCGTTAGCATGCCTCACGTTTGGAGTTTCGCCAATGTCTCTCTCAAAGGAGGCATGTTCCTAATTTATAGTTGAAAATGTGAAAGAAATATACAATCTTGTGTCATGTTTAGGTTGAGTGGCTCTAAATTTGATGCAATCATAGTTAGGGGTCTTGATGAAGGGATGTCTTAGATTATGCAACTCATTTTTAGAGTTAGATCATATTGTTCAATAAGATTTCAAACTCAACATAACAAAAAGAATTAAACTTCTTTTACTTCTTTTATTGGTTATTAGAAAAGATTAACTTCAACACAAATGGTATTTCATACCTATAATAGTCTTAGTTAAAGAATTTGTATATTTCCCTAAGAATTTCAATCAAAACACATAATCTACCTAAGCTTGCAGACTTTGTTAAGCTTCTACAAAGCCAAACTTAACACTTTGGATCAATTGCCAAATTTCTAGAGGATTAATTTCATTCAACTGGATTGATTCATCGGTTGCTTCCTACTTGCTTATTATTCCCTTCTATATAAAGAATCTATCTAGAAACAAGTGGGAGATTAAATAAGCTTTAATTTGCAAGCAAATATACCCTTGTAAAGATTACTCAATGGGCACATATCACTATTGATCACATCAACCATTTTTTAGGTAGTGGGAGTCATCTTTATTAGACCAAGATTTGTCAGGTTGCTTGGCTTTTCCTTGGGCGAAAAAAAATGATCAAGGCCCATGTGTGACCCTCATAACTATATAGACATGAACAAGTGCTCTTGTAGGTCATGCAACAACACAACAAAGATTCATGACATCACACAATATTTTTGTGGAATAGGGTTTAGCCTCTGCGTGAAAGAATGGGGCAACATAAGGATTTCATAGAACTATGGTAGTATAAGAGCTAGGAAAGGTGTAGTGAATAGATTATTATTTGTGGTATCATGCAAGGCTAAGATAGCATTGTGGTATTACAGAGTACTAAGTAAAGCCTCATAACATTGAATGACATAATGTAGGATTTGTGTGGCATGCTCAAAGTTTTATGGTTTTACACCTCATAAATATGTATTAGAGAAATTTTGTGGCATAGTTATGCCTTTACATGATTGTGTGGAATTGGTAAGCCTTCATAATTTTGTATGGTATGCTTTGTAGGGTGGCATGGGATTTTTTAACTCTTTATTTTGGCTAGCTATAAATGTTTTTAGTTGACACAGATTGCATGTCAATCCAAATTCACTAAAGCATCATAAACCTCATGTAAAAATAAACTTGAGCTCCTACTCAAGTGATTTCAATAAGGTCTATAATAGAACAACCAAGTATAGAAATCTTCAATTCATTAAGACAAGATGCAACCTCAACTTCACCACCCCTCGATTTTATCATATATTATTTGTGCTTCTTTCTCGACATTTCCCTTACTATCCATTACTCCAAACCGTATTCAATTTCTTTGCACTCTTGTTCGGTAGTTGGTGCATCTAATCTACTAATGTGTGATTTGTTTCACTACTAGTCTTCCCCTTATAGTATGGGTATAGATCCACTACATTGAAAAATAAGTGAAATATCTATTCCCTTTATCTTATATCTCCCATGTGTTCTTCGTATTCTCCTTCGGGACTCGGCATGGCCCAATCTTCTTTCACTCCTCGAGATTATCATATGTTCCTCTATAATATCCCCTTCCCATTCGAAGACCTTTGGCCTATTTTGTCAACCCGACGGCCAAAGGAAAAATATAAGGGTGGCTTAAGTTATATTTAATTATTATAAAGTGCCATTAATAAAAGAAAAAAATATATAGAGCACTTATAATAATTTATATGACTTAATAATTATTAAATCAAGGATGGAAAAGGCCCAAATATAAATTGTTATCCATCCTAGGTGAAAAGGCGACTTGCCTTAAAAAGGGGAATGGGAACATAGAAAGGATAAATGCCCATTTTACTATGTATTTCCCCTAGAAAAATGCGACTTGCATTAGGAGGGAAAAAGTTGTTGGAAAAAGCATTTAATATGGGAAAATATTAAATGCTTGCATAGGGAAAATCCTTGGGAACTAATTGATATCAGTAGGTTGTTTTGGGTCTCTTCTTCCTTTATAAGAAGAAGTCGACTTGAAGGAAAGATATTCCATACCATTTGATATTTTCTAATTTGTGTCTTAAGCTCAGTAGCTTATGCATATTCTTTCATGTGCAACTCATGTTGTTTGCAAATATCCACTTGTGGAGTAAGATCCCACAGAACCCTAGCTTCGGTGGTGAGAAATCCATCCCCAATAGCAGGGGCATTCTTCGATAGTGAGAGATCTACCCTAGCTTGTCAAGTTTGGAGCTGAATTGATGCCCTAAATGTGTTGGGTGACCTACTTTTTAGGAAAAAAATTAGGGTTTCGTGTTTGCTTTGTTCAAAAACTATTTTGGAATATTATTCTTCATATTTTTGTGGCCCAAGATCCAAAGTTTCATCATTTGGACTTCTCTAGCAAAAGATATTAATTTTAGAAGTTTTCTTGTTTAGGGCATCTTTACTCGCAGCATTCTATTATTCGAAAAATTCCAAAAACAGTTCTATAATATCTGTTATTGTATTAGCAAGCTCTATTTAAAATTTCAAGTGATTTGAGCGGATATTTTGGGAGTTATTCATATTTTACTGTTCGCTGCCCTAGCTGTAATTTTCTGCAAAAATCAGTTTTCTGTTTGGCTGCAATTTGTCTGTATTTTGCATATTTAAAGTTGGGATTACCTAAAATCCGTTTAGGGGTAAAATAATGTCCATTGGGGACATTACATCCTCTTGACAACCTCTTGTTATACAGGAGTGCAAGAACCATATCTCCCACTTCGAACTCTAATTATCTCATTCTCGAACTCTATGCATTGCTTATATATTGTGTTATTATGCTCCAATCATTTTTGCAATTTCTCATGCACCTCATGATGTATTGTACAAATTTCCATGTGATAAGTCATGTAAATTTAAATATCCTCTTAGACTTATCTCATAAATAACATGGAAATATGACTTCCTAGTACTCATATTTATAGAGTTGTTTACGTAAAAATCCACATATATAAGGATTAAATCCAATTCTCTCCAACCAAATATTGTAACAAAATTCTAAGGATCCTATTGAAATTTATGTTTGGCCATCTGTCAATGGGTGATACCAGAACTAAATTGTAACTTCTTCCATAATGTGCACCAAATTTGACCTTTAAGCTTAGTATCTCTATCAAATACATTGTTACGTAAAATCAATTCATAATCACAAATTCCCTTTTAAAAGCTAGTTATAAGCATAATATCATTGGTCTTCTTACAAGATATAAATTAGCTATTTTTAAGAGTTTATTAAAACAACAAAAAAATAGAATCACGACCCTTTTACATTCTCGTTAAACCAGTATAAACACTCAAATCTAGAAATTCACTCTTTGACACTACTAGTTTTTACAATGGACTCTTACTAAAATAAATACAACTTTCTCATTCCTGCTTAGTACATTATGAGGTCTCATGTTTAGTTTGTTTATCCTTGCACACTGACATGTCATCAAATTCTATGAACAAAATGCATAAACTCTAGAGATAAACATCAAGCAACAAGTTCCAAAATTCACATGGCATATTTTACTTCCCAGTCGAGCTATATAAATTAGTCAAGATAGTATATTTGGTCATGACTTACTTGTATGGTCTTGGACTAACATATCCTCCAAATTTTCTTTCAAATTCATATATTTTATTAGGTCTTGTAATATCTCTAGGTTGGCCTTCCATCGATGAATATTCTACGTAACCATATATAAGAAAGTAAACACTACCTCATTTGCTAAGCTAGAGATCTTATGTCACCGCATTGATACAATGACTTCTAACACTTGCAAAAGGCACCCAAGATTCCCTAAATATCCAATAACACATCCGACATCATTAAGGAAATAATCTCTATAGGTCTGAAGTTCCTTACCGATTCAAGGCATAAATCTCTCTCATCCACAAGCACTCAAATATTCCCTCCCCAAGTATCTTAGTAAGAGAAAAAAAAATAATCAAGCAGGTCAAAGATGATTTTTGAACTTAATTTCATTCATTCATATATCACATGTTAGGTGGAGGAACAATGTGCAATTTGAGGCCTCTGCTTATGCCTTAACCTATTACTTGTATTAGGATATGAGTAGCCGACTTTTGGCTTACCATATCATTTTATTATATCATTTATACTTTCTCATGCTTAATAGGTCGGCCTTGGTGATGGCCATAGCATATGAATAGTATATATAGGGGATTGTAGGTAGTATTTCATTATCATTTGAGCATTTGAGTCTTATTATATGGTTTAGAGGTTGCCCCCTCGAAGTGGCGAAGCTATTCTAATTGCATATTGAGATCATTATTCTGAAATATTATGTTATTTGGTGTTCTATTGTTGCTCATAATCTGAATTATATAAGTAATTTCATTACAAGTGGTATCAGAGCTGCGATCTGGGCCAAAATTAGGGAAAAAACCTAATGTTTTGTTTCCGCCATATATTGTGAACCAGAGCGAATTCATGGGAGATAGTTTTTACCAGAGTTGCGAAACATTTCAAGTAAGGTTCCCTAAAATTTTAGACTTTTTTGATTTATTTTGCAAAAGTTATTACAAATTCAGGTTTTTCATAAAATCGCTACCTAGGGTGCAAATTGTAGAATATTTTCAAGTTCTTTACATTGTCGCAAATCTCTCAAAAAAATAGTATTAGTATCTTCTCTATGTTTTTTTCCTGTTCGGCCGAATTTGTATCAAAACCCTAAACCCTAAGGTTTGACATCATGGCGAGGCCTTCCACAAGAGCAAAAAAAGAATCCGGTTACTCCGGGTAAAACCCTAGATAAAGATGGGGTAGTGATTGAAGAGATGGAGTCAAAAGGGGTAAATACAGATTCCTCAACACTAGGGTTTACTTCAGTTGATCATAAGGTGAGCCAACTTGAGTATGAGTAGCAAAATGTACAATCTGAGATGGCCTCTAAAGGAGACATAGACCAAATCAATCATTGGTTGGATGATATCATGCAACATGTAAAGGGTAAACAATATGGCCCAAATCTGGCCCATATCAACCAAGGAGGATCTTCAGTTCAAAATCATGGACAAAATAACCATGTTGGATCACTTTTCCAACCCAATCAAAATCCAACTTATTCGCAACCACGGAACATGATGCCAAAAGTGGATATGCACAAATTTGATGGTAAGGATCCCTGAATTGGATAAATCAAATGGAGAAATTCTTTGAGTTACATCAAACACCATCAGGACAAAAGGTGACATTGGCATCCTTGTATCTTGAACCCGACCAATTCGTTTGGTATCGATGGTTATGTGCTCAGAGATAGAAGAATGGTCTCGGTGTCACTTGGACAGTTTTTACCAAGGAGTTGCAATTGCACTATAGTTCCAGTGTTTTAGAGAACTACTTTAGTCAATTAGTAAAGTTACGGAAAACAAGATCACCAAAGATTATGTGCATCAATTCCAGAACCTATCCTTAAGGGTGGAGAATATTCCAGAAGAGAATCTGAATGACCTGTTTCTTGGGGGTCTTAAGGACCACATCGAGCATGAGGTACATATGTTTAATCCACTCAAGCTTTTTGATTCTATTATCATGGCACGTCATGTAGAGGAAAAAGTTCTTTGTAGTAGGAGGCCACCTTTCATTAACACCAGAGACCGTAGTATCTCTTCCCCTTCATTTACTAGGCCAATTAGACTGACTCCTCAACAAATGGAAGAAAAGAGAGCAAAAGGATTATGTTTTAATTGTGATAACAAATATGGACCGGGACATAAATGTGCTTTGAGAAGAAGTTGTTCTATATTAACAGAGGTAATGAGGATGATGAGGAAGCTGAAATTATAGGAGAGGTTGAGGAACCAGTAGAAGATGAAGTAGAGGATCACCAACCTACAATTTCTTGCCATGCATTGTCAGGTATTAGTACTCCTCAAACACTCAAGGTTATTGGCTATCTCAAAAATAGAAGGTGACGGTGTTGATTGACTCGGGAGTACTCATAACTTCATAAATAGTAAGTTAGTCTGCCCGCCTCAATTGTTTTATTTACCCAGCTCCAGAAATGCAAGTTATGATTGCAGATGGTGGGACAGTCAAGTGCATAGGAAAGTGCCATAGTATCAAGCTTTCCATGGGATACTACATGTTAGACTCACCTATGTTTGCTATTTCTATGGGAGGGGCAGATATTGTTTTGGGTGTCCAATGGCTCACAACCTTAGGTACTATAGAGATGAATTTCCAAGAATTGTTCATGCGATTTCATTCAGATGGAAGGAAAATACAATTGAATGGGATGGTAGCTAAGTCTCCACAGATTATTATCTCTCATCAGATGTAGAAGGTTCTCAGAAAAGGAGTAGATGGATTTATAGCAAAGTTATTTTCCATAGAAGTACAAAATACAGAGTCTTCAATGCCACCCAATCTTTAGAAGATTGTTGATGCTCACTCATCTATTTTTGATGCAATTCCAAAGGGACTACCACTAGTTAGGGATCATGATCATGCCATTCAGTTGATTCCAGGGAGCCAAACACCTAACATCAGACCATACAGATACCCATATTCCCAAAAAAGTGAGATCGAGAAAATGGTTGAGGAAATGTTGAAGGCAGGTATCATCAGGCATAGCCAGAGTGCATATTCTTCACCAATGGTCATGGTACGTAAGAAGGATGAAACATGGAGGATGTGTCCATATTATCGAGAACTCAACAAGTACACCATCAAAGATAAGTTTCCTATTCCAGTAATTGATGATTTACTTGATGAATTGCATGGTGCTATTTATTTCACAAAATTAGATCTTCATTCGAGGTACCATCAAATTAGAATAAAAGAGGAAGATGTTCATAAAATGGCTTTTAGGACTCATGAGGGCCATTATGAGTTTTTGGTAATGCCTTTTGGTCTTACAAATGCGCCCTCAACCTTTCAAAGCTTGATGAACACTATTTTTAGGCCATTTTTAAGGAAATTTGTATTAGTTTTCTTTGATGACATATTGATTTACAGTAAGACATGGGAAGAACACTTACAACATGTAAATAAAGTGTTAGAAGTTTTGGAGAAACATACTCTCTATGCAAAGCCATCCAAATGTTCTTTTGGTGTACAAGAGGTAGAGTACTTGGGTCACATTGTATCCCATGAAGGCATCAAAGTTGATCCTCAGAAGATCAAAGCTATGGTGGAATGGCCAAGGCCCAAAAATCTCAAAAATCTTTGTGGGTTCCTAGGACTAACAGGTACTACAAAAGATTTGTGTGGGGATATGGTAGAATAGCAACCCCACTCACTGCATTGTTAAAGAAGGATGCCTTTCATTGGACAGAAGTAGCCACTAAATCCTTTGAGCAGCTTAACGAAGCCATGTGTAGCACCCCAGTTTTTGCTACTCCCAACTTCTCAAAAACCTTCATTGTTGAATGTGACGCTTCAGGATTAGGATTGGGAGCAGTTCTAATGCAGGAAGGAAGACCAATTGCATTTGAGATTCACCAATTCAAAGGAAAATATCTGCTCAAACCTGTCTATGAGAAATAAATGATGGCTATTCTTCATGCGGTCAAGCAATGGAGGCCCTATCTCATGGGTAGACACTTCAAGGTAAAAATGATCATGATAGTCTCAAATACTTTTTGGAGCAAAGGTTATCATTTGAGGAACAACAAAAGTGGGTAACAAAAATGTTGGGTTATGATTTTGAAATCATATATAAAAAGGGTAAAGAAAATGTAGTAGCCGATGCATTGTCCAGAAGGGATACATCCACATATGCCTTACTATGTGGAATGTCCATGTTGATGGCCGATTGGGTGGATGAAGCAAGATTGGAATGGATCAAGACAAGGATACACAATCTCTAATACATAATATCAAGCAAGGATCTATGACATCTAACAAATTTGAGTGGAAAGGTAATGCCCTATGGTACAAGGACATGTTATACTTGAGTAAAGATTCTGAGTTGAAGCATAAGATTCTTGCAGAGCTACATGCCTCACCTGTTGGAGGACACTTTGGGTTTTTGAAGACATATCATAGAATAAAAAGAGAATTATTTTGGGAAGGACTCAAGGGGATGTACAAAAGTTTGTATTAGAGTGTTTAGTGTGCCAACAAAACAAAGGGGAAACAATTAAGACACCAGGTCTGTTGCAACCCTTACCAATTCCTAGCCAGAGATGGGAGGAGGTCTCCATGGATTTCATCACCGGATTGCCTTGTTCAGAGGGTAAGAATGTTATTTTCATGATTGTGGATAGGCTCACAAAATATGCCCATTTTTGTGCCCTATCACATCCATTTGCAGCCAATACAATCGCAACTATTTTTTTGGAGACAGTTCAAAGGCTACATGGAACCCCAAAGATAATTGTAAGTGATCGTGATCCTATTTTCACAAGTAATTTTTGGATGGAATTATTTTCATGTTTGGGTACTTAGCTAGCTCACAATTCATCTTATCATCCTCAAACTGATGGGCAAACAAAAGTGGTCAACAAATGCTTAGAGGGGTATCTACGTTGTTTTGTATCAGATAAGCAGAAAGGTGGATTAAATGGCTACCACTGGTAGAATGGTGGTATAACACATCTTTTCATACCTCTTCTCAAATGACCCCATTTTTAGCATTATATGGTTACCATCCACCTTCTATCACTTCCTCCTTGAGGGTGCAAACTAAGGTTAGAGATGTTGAGGAACACATTCAACATCAACAACAGTTTTGGCTAGTTTGAAGGAGAATTTAACATTAACACAAAATAATGAAACAACAAGCGAGATCAACACCGTAGTGAAAGAATTTTGAAATTGGTGACTGGTTTTTGTTTGTCTCCAGCCTTACAAACAGATGTCCCTAAAGCAACAGAAAAATGATAACAAACTTGCTCCTAAATATTATGGCCCTTATCAGGTTCTACAGAAAATTGGCATCATTGCTTATAAACTAGAGTTGCCTCCATCTTCACACATACACCTAGTATTCCATGTTTCATGCCCAAGAAGGTTATTGGACGAAATTTGAAGTCCGATAGAGTTACCAGAACTTGACGAGGAAGGAAGAATCATTTTAGAGCTAGAGAAGATTCTGCAAACACGTACTAAGAGGCTGAGAACCAGAGACATAAGGAATATCTGATCAAGTGGAAGAATCTTAGCATAGAAGACACAACCTAGGAGGATGAAGGTTTTCTGCAAGAAACATCCAGATTATTCAACGTTGAGGACAACATTGGTTTGAAGGGGAAGGGCATGCTACGCCCTTAACCTATTACTTGTATTAGGATATGAGTAGCCGACTTGTGGCTTACCATATCATTTTATTATATCATTTATACTTTCTCATGCTTAATAGGTTAGCCTTGGTGATGGCCATAACATATGAACATATATAAGGGATTGTAGGTAGTATTTCATTATCATTTGAGCATTTGAGTCTTATTATATGGTTTGGAGGTTGCCCCTCGAAGTGGCGAAGCTATTCTAATTTCATATTGAGATCATTATTTTGAAATATTGTGTTATTTGGTGTTTTATTGTTGCTCATAATATGAATTATACAAGTAATTTCATTACTGACCTCTTTGGAGTGTTTTCCTATGTAGTTAGTGCATGATGGTGTCAACAACCCAATTAATGATTGTTTTCCAAGAATTATATTTCATGGATAGGGTTTGAGATGATTAGATAATTTAGAGAGTTGTTCTTGATGATCATAAACTAGGTTTTGATAAAGCAATAGAGGATTTCAAAAAACCGACGATAGTGTGCAAAAGTTACATAGCCTAGATCCTAATAGGTCAAGGACCGTACAGACGTGCATAACCATATGGTATGGTCTTTCCCAATCCATTTTCAATAATAGTCTCCATGATGAAGCTTCTTCTAATTTAGATCTCCTTTTTCTTGTAGCACATCTTCCCATATTCTTCTAGAATCATTTTTAATTAGCTAAGTGCACTTAGTCCTTGGTATCTTCAAGTTATCTTATTTAGCATTTTAGTTACTAGTATACAAGCACTATTTTGACTTGTGATAACTAATTTGGAAGTTAATTAATCATAATTTCTACTTGTTGCTAACCCTTACATCCTTTAGTGTACTAAATCGCTAAAACCAATTAGGTTTCATGTTAAATCTAATTAGAATGTTAAAATTTTGGTGGATGCAAATTATGACTCGATCCTTCTTTCACACCCTAGTTTCCCTATGGTTTTGTATCTAAATTGTATATTAAAATTCAAATTTGATTATCATCTAACACCCATCCTAAATCTTTTTTCACAATTTTCCCTAGGGTTTTATGGTTGATTCTACCCTTTGGGTGTCTTTCTAGGGCTCTTAATTGTTGAATTAACTTTCCTTGTATATCTCAAGAATAACATATCTATTTTGAAATTCCTTTGAGGATATTATCAATTTTGGTATATTTAACGAAAACCTCTTTTTTTCCTAATTTTTAGCAAATTTTCATAAATTTAAAATTACTATTTTTAGTAATTAGGGAATAATTAAAAATTATACACTTGAAAAAATTACTTGGATGTTTTTCTTCCATATAATTAGTTAAAAAATAACCTCTCTTAGTTTCAAAAAATTCAATTTCTATTTTCATATATGGTCATTTTATTAATTTGACGATGATCACTTTTGGGTCTTATCTCCAATGATCTTTTCATTGTCCGCTCTCCATGTGCTAATTATTATTATTTACTAACTAATTAGAATTTCTTCTATCATTTTTTTGCCATCATGGCCCATGCTCCGATTTATCAAGTCCACTTGTATAATTTACTTCAACTTCACCAAGCATGCAGAGATGCTCTCACAAAACTAGTGCATGAAACAATGCTCCCTGATAATATGCCACCTTCCCATGTGAATTAAATTTTGATTCATATTTCATATCATTTCTATTGTCATGATGACACCCTTCATAAGGATATATTAATATCTATTCAAGATTTACATCATTTTTTCAAGATCAATTTCAAGCTATGAATACCGAGATCACATCTCTCAAGTGTGAGATAACACATATAAAGGATTTTTCTATGTCCATATCTATCCTTTCTCTACACATCATGATCAATATATTTATAATCCAATTGAGAAGTAATGTGATACACACATTATGCATGATACATGTTCCCATATAAGTGAAGTGAAAATCCTATCATTGCGAAAATCACCTCTTTAGTTTGAAAATAATGCTAGACATCATAATATTATATGTGAGATGCTCAAAAATCAATTAATCACTTTGTTACCTACTCATTACTACCCCTGTTATCAGCTTACAAAACTCAAAGGTCAACCATTTTGTAATTATCATGGAATTAACAAACATCAGTACAATGATTCTTATGTTTTACAATGATGCATCCAACAACTCAAGCATAAGGGATTTATAGCTTTGGATACAAGACATTATCCTCCAAAATATCAATGGAAACCAAAATTTATAACAATTATATCTGAAAAAAACATTATGATACTAAATGATACATCATTACAATAGGAATCATATCGCCAAATATGACACTAATGTGACACCCTTCTTGAAGAGAGCCACTTTCAAAGAAGATTTAATTCCTAATATCATGCAAACCAAAATGACCAAAATATCAGTTGAGCATGAACAATTATACCCACCTCACAACACTTAGAGTCACCACAAGCCCAATCCAAGTGCAATAGAACATTGAATTATACACATATATCTCTACCCCTTCACAACAACTTGAGATATATTCTAATTCACATATCGATATCGATTGCAATAACAATACCAATGATTCTAAACTAGGTACTAGTAAGGAGGAACCTATCATGTATGCATGTAATTATAAAAATATAAATACCAATGATGGTGATGATAATGATGATACGTGGATTTCTATAGTCATAGGAACATAAATGCTAAATCCTAAATTTTCCTATAAATAGCCTTTTAGGGAAACATAAAAAATGATATCGTGGATAACACTAATTCATCACTACTAATCAATTTTGATGACATAGATGAATTTGTTCCTACCTACTATTATGATGACTATAAACACAATGATGAGAATTTGCAAATTCTTGAGCCTATTGGTAAATAAGAAGACACTATTTCACTAGAAGCATTTTATATTTCTTGATGCCTATCTCCCGAGAGCATAAAGCTGCACAAATGGACAAATATATCAGAAAGTGAATCCACCTCCTCATTCTCTTGAAAATTTCTTATGGTAAAACCACCGTATCACTATTCCATAAATTCAAAGATAACAACCATTCATTCATCCAACATTACATTCTCACTCATAACATATTATTGTTAGTGGTCCTATCAAATAGTCACCACAAACTTCACTCTTGGGCTACATACATCAATGTGCCATCCCTTCTCAATTACCTAGGGGCATGTGTAGATCTACCTTATTTCTTTTCAAGAATAGGTTTCCTTGCACTATATATGCCCCTACATATTTTTTTAAGTGCCACACTTCCAATATGTTTTCGAATACTTCTAATCATATCCCTAGTCATCATATGTTATGTCATATTGATTTTATCACAGTGGGCTTCACTCATCAACCAAAATCAATATAAATCGATTATAACCTATTTAAGACACAATATTCTAATCACAAGTCTCAATTTAAGGTCTTATACTTCACACACTACTCATGGATCTACCTCACCTAGTTCTACTCTCAAGTATTCTTTGATAAACATTACTACTACTATATAACTTGTAGACACAAATCACACACTTTGGGTAATTATATTCTCATGATTACTTACTACTATTCATGTGATTCCTAAGTAAGAAAATTACTAATCAACCCATGTCTTTGGCCACCTTTCTTTTCTTTTTGTTGTCACTTTTGGTCTTGCACCCTTACTTGCTCATTCTTCCTTTTTATACCTCAACATTTATCATCCTAGACACCAACACCTAGCCAAGATGCTAGTGCCAGTGCCCTCGTCCCATCTGGGCATCCCCGACCCTTTGTACTTTGTTCACGCCTTTTGGGTCCTTTGTAGTTGTTTGAGCATCTTATCTTTTTGGTAGTCGGCATTCTCGAGTTAATTACAAAATTCAAGCAAGGGAATCATATAAATATAAAGTTATGTTTTCATAATAAGTGACCAAGCACTAAGCATTAGCTATCACCACCTAAGGTTACATCCATACAATTCATATGAGGGAATTTCATTCTATTCCATGCACACATCTATTACATTACTTTACATCTAGCTTACTTGCTCGCTATCAAGTGCGACACACACACAAGATCCACCTAGGGCACAATTCCACACACACACACACAAATACATTGGTTCTGAGATGTAGTGTAGCACTCAAATCGTATGTTCACCATTGTGATAGCTAAGGACAGTCTGACCCCTCATTCTGCATCTTTCTTTTTTAGGATTTGATGTTTATTTGAGGGTTTTACATGTAAATACTTCATTATAGGTTCCAATGACTTTGGCAAATCACTG
Organism: Taxus wallichiana var. yunnanensis; assembly: GCA_018340775.1. Lineage (NCBI taxonomy): Eukaryota > Viridiplantae > Streptophyta > Pinopsida > Cupressales > Taxaceae > Taxus > Taxus wallichiana. The sequence continues at coordinate 366,484,229 of CM031243.1, forward strand.
TACGACCTCATAACGACCAAAGGATAACAAAAGTGAACAACTAGTGACCACTCAAAGGAGGTTTTATAAGAATTTCCGCAAACCCAAGTGCCTAGAAATAGGTCTAGGCGCTGCAGCGCTCTCTGTCCCTCACCGGTACCCTAATCCAACTTATTTTTCCAAATTTGCATTTTTTTGAGCTTCGATGAGATGGTCCATGCTTCGTATTTTCTAGTTCTCCAAATTTATACACCTCCGAGATTTATGCAAACCAGGATAAGTCATTTCACCTCTTCTTTGCACTTAGGGTTTTATATATTTTGGCTTAGTTTTCTTGGGTTAATTTTTGTGCTTCATTGCTACATTTATTTAATGCTACAATAACAATCAAATTAGGTATAAAATTCACATTTTAGCTTAATCATTTTGGTGAACCCAAACTCAATTTGAACACTCTTAGGGTCCTCATACCTTTATTGTTTTTATCTTCATAGGATCATCTCATCATGAGTATCTCTATTAATGATTTCTTACTTATCAATCCTAAATTAAGAGATAAAATCAAAACTCTCTTAGCTACCACTTGCATTCCTACTAATATTCATCCAGATACAGTATATCAAACATTTGTTGATGCATTTTCTCAACATATTACTTTTCCATCTAATCCTAATGTTGATCTTACTATTTTCAACAATGACCCACCTTTGCACATCATGATTCACATTTACAATATGGGTGTCAAACACACTCTAATCAATAATGGATATGAACTCAATCTTTGTCCTATGTCATTCCTTAAAAAGATTGGTCTTTCTGCTGCTAATGTTAGTCCATCATGTCTTTCTCTTTGTGCATATGATGGTTCTATTCATCCATGCGTAGGTCACATTACTCTTCCTATCACTATTGGGCCAAAACCCTAACATAGTTTTCTTTGTCATTAACTTTTGGTTTTGTATAATCAACTTTCTCGGTCGGCCATGACCGCATGTCATGTAAACCATTCCTTCTACAAGTACATCACTATGTAAAATTTCTACATGAGGGCATAGAATATATAGTTCCTAGTGATTGTGACCCATTCAAATACTACGATTGTGATCCCAATACTACAATTCCTACCACATGCTCTGATACTACTAATGAACCACAACCCATGGATACTCCAAATCATTTACCACCACTTGAAGGTGCTATTTGCATGCTAGGTATAGTCTCATCTCGCAGCACCACATCCTCTTTTTACTACTACTGTTATGATTATTTATCAGGGACCTATCCCACCATTAGAAATCATTCCACCTACTACACCTTCTCATGTGTCATCTTCATTAGTATGACCTCCATTTACATGAAAATTTTTCATGAATGATTCTTATTGGGAACACATTCCATTTGATCCTACTTGCTCAGATACTATATGCACACATGATGGGTTGGCTCAGCTAGGCTTTACAATTGACGACATTTTTCCTCCACCTCATGATCATCATCTCTACCATGGGTTTGTTCGCATCATCATTGCTTATGGTCTTCGAGTCTTTTATCTCACAATTTTTCTTGCATGCGCTCCTCATACTTCTCCACTCACACTCAGGAAGTCTTGGCTGGATTACATTGGGGGCACATTAGATCTTGATCATATTGATATATCATCTCCCATGCCGCTTTGTACGTATTCATTTGCAATGACTCATTTCTTGGTTATTCACCAAATCTCACTCGTTGGTATGCACATGGATTCCCATTACCTCCTTTTACTGATGAATAATATGTTATGGGCATGTATAATTTATGCCTCAATGGCTCCTTACTTGACCAACCTAACACTATCACTTATCAAGTCTTAGATGCTTCACCATTCGGTTTTGATCATGACAATGATGACCTCTTAGATGAAATTACTTGATCACACTCATCACCACATACTTGGGGGCATCACACTTATCTCTCCTCTCCTAACATCAACAAGCATCTTATTTTATCATCATTGCACATCTAGACTTCCACATACGACACACACATATTGACACACTCTAGTATCGTCATTTCCCGATGACGCACTCTCGTGCTTTGGTTCACACTTGACTATTGAGGGCATACTATATACATGAACCTCACACACCACGCCTACACATCACACTACCTACCACATTACACATCATCTTATTTCTCACACATATTCATCACCATCAACACACATATGACACCTTCTACATACTCAACATGCAAACAATACATATTTCTCACATTTATTCATCAATACAAACTCAACACAACAACAAACAACACATACCCTCCTCACATCTTCAACACAACACAACACACTCGATGCATTTTGTACTTTCACAACATATCTCTCTTACATCACAAAACATACACATATCTCTTGCGTGAAACCAACATCACCCACAACATGCTCAAGTACGCTCACCATCTAACAACATACATAGTGTTTTTTTATGAAATATCTCCTTTGAATCATCTATCTCTCTCATATTACATGATACATATCTCTCACGCACAATCAACATAGGCATCTTATACAATCTACACATCCACAACACACTACATACTCGACACTTTCACATGCGACACAACTTACTACAAGTCTGACATATTCACCATACATTATACACTCAATGTGTTCAAAATCAATCTCTTTCACAAACATTCAACAACATACCACACTATCAAAATATTCACAACATACTACACAAACACAACCGATACATCATATTACATATCTCTTACACAATCATATTGCAATATTATGAAAATAAACTTTGATTTACTTGTGTTTAGTTCCTTGTTCCTTGAAATGGTGTCTTATCATCGATTGAAACTTAGAAATACTATAGTTTTATATCAATACACTCAGCTTGCTATTTTTTGAATAAAACCCCCTTCTCACTTTCTCCCCTCTCCGTACACACAACTTTCCTCCACATCCTTTTGCACATGGGTTTAGTGGAGTATTCCTTTGTGATCCTCGGTCGAAAGGCCACCCACAATGGTTAGAGTAGTGTATGTATTTCCGTTTTCAATAATTGGAGTCAATCCATTTCTAAGTAGAGGACTTTGTCGCGAGCATTGGTGAATGCCCCTAATTTTTCATTGTGACAAATTATTTCGCCAACAATATTTTTTGACATTTCTTTATGTATTTTCATTTCTATCATTTGTTTAAAAGTTACCATATAAGTAAACCAATGGAGAATAATAAAATGTGGTTTGGATGATAAAACACCAATGGACATTTCTATGGCGTGAAATATATTTTTTAATATGAAATAACAAATGTGAGAAATTTAGTTCCATATATAAAGACACTAGGGTTTTCCTTTCCTTGTAACTACTCAAATCTTGAAAAAATATCATTGTTTCTACAAAATTAAGTGCAAACATTTAGCTATTCAAACTAAAAAAGGGATAGTTTATGGAGGGAAAGAGAAAGAACAACAACAATAGAAGTGTTTCTTATACATGTAGATTATGTGTGATTCTTTGTTTGATAATCTCTTAGAGGCAACGAATGAGGTATTTGTATTCGACCAAAGTGTCCAATCACATTTCCTTGCAATGTGAATTGTTTAAAACATGTGGCACATTAGATTCGATATTCGAATACGTTTAATTGATAAGAAAATTAATATATTGTTTGGGTGGCCAAGCTTTTGTGGCTTAGATATATCAGTCAATATGGTTCAACATGGTAGAAATGAATTTGAGGTAAATAATTCTATATATTTAAGATTGTTCTCTATATTTAATCCTATTATTGAAGTGGTTTAAAGATTTAAAAATTTGTAAAAATGGGGAAGGAAACGGTAATCGGGTGTAATGATATTATGCGTCCCTCCATCAATACCTACTTTATCAACATATCATGTCTTTTGCCTAAAACATTTAATAAATGAATATATGTGAGCATAAAAACATTACAATTTCCAGCTAAGGGCCTTGTATTTATTAATGGAAAATTGAAAGTGGCATCCACGTTAGTCGTGACTTTCTTGTTTATGCATTTAATTTTCACATTTCCAATAAATAATGGAGAAATTCGAATAAGTACTTAACCCCAAAAAGAAGTATAAGAGGGTAGATTAATTGGAGTGATCCTCTTACTACTGAAATTCTTTGAATGTCGACGTTTTCATCGATCAACCGGTGAAAGAGCATTCAATGGAAGTGAAAGTGGGAACTGTTGAGTTTGCATATGTAGGTGTATTAGTGGAAGTGTGATCATCCTGTAAGGGGTTCACTATGGTAAAGCGGATAGGTCACGTGTAGTAAGATCCAAACAAAGAAGATCCAAGCCAGCAATATGCAAACCTAAAAGTATACGGAGGCATACGATTCTATTTTGATTCTTCGATGTGCTTTCTTCCCATGTTCACACTAAGGGGGAATGTTAGTAGAATTGTTTATATTAACAACTATGCAAATATGGTTTAATATGTTACGAGTTGTTTTAACAACTCGTCAATATTTGTGAGTGGTTTCCTATTTTATAGGATATGTATTTCCTATATATATATATATATATATATATATATATATATGTATGTATGTATGTATGTATGTATGTATGTATGTATGTATGTATGTATGTATGTATGTATGTATGTATGTATGTATGTATTTGTATGGATGTATGAACAATGAATAGTTGAATATTATCAATTTGAATATTATTATTTTGTATAATTGTTTCGCACTTTCATCTAGTATCGGGCGAGGCTATATGTGTGCTTGTAATGGGTTGTTGAAATTAGTTAAGGGAAGTGTTGGTATGCCCTTGAACCCGACAATAGAAGTCATGTATATATTTTAAATTGTGGTAGATCAGCTCGAAAATATATTTGTGTTTACCTGTGGTGTGAAGCATATTTTTTTTGCATATTGTGGTAGATAAAATTTCCATAGATCTACTTAGAAAATCGGAAGCAAAAGTAAGAGAGGGGCCCGGTTGATCTTTAGCTATCATTGAATATGTGATTACGCACCAATTAAATCCTGCACATCGGCTCACAAACCCATGAAGAGTAAAGGTGTTTTCTTCAAAGAATAGGGCATGAAACTCAAGTCATCCAATCAAAAATTTGTGGTTATTCAATAGATATTTTCTTTAGCGAGAATCAACCCAAACCTCTCCTAACTTCACAAGGCATTACCACTCGTTCAAGGTGGATCGTTCAATGTGGACCTCTTCATTTGGAAAAAATTGTGTGGTCTTGTCTTGACACACGACGAAAATAAATCACAAACACATGTCGTTTAAGATTCCTATTGATAGTTGCATTAGCACAAAGATTTGTACTTAGTTTCTTTTTCTCCATATTCACGTTTTTCCTTAGAAGGTCATATCTTTAATTTTGTCCATATCTTTATAATATTTGTCATGTAATTTTATATGTCTTTATTTTTCACTTTGTAAGTGTTCTCTTATTATTTACATTTCAATATCGCGAAATATGTGTATGCAATGCTAATTTTACTTACCTATTAGCCCATGTAAAGTAATATTTAAATAGGGTTAGGCATGTCTAGGTAGTTATTTGAGTAGTGTATTATCTTTTTCATTATACATTGTCAAAGTCTATTGTCATCATAAATATTGTCTTTCACTATAATTCATTATCATTTGGTATGTCAAAGTTGTTTAGAGTCAAAAAAATTTCATAGTATTATTTTCAAGGTTAGAGTCATCATTACAATTTGTGGGTTGTTTTCAAAAGTCAGAAAATAAAATAAAAATTGCCTTATAGACATATTTTTTAGTGTTAACCGATGTCCAGAAAATAAATGATTTCACATTGTGGGGGGAATAATAAGAAATGTGTAAATCATTGAGTGACATGATAAAATTCCATTGAGTTAGTAGCATTGCCTGGAGAATGGAGGAAAAGGAGGATGGAGGGTGATCAATGCCTCTTGTCAGTCACTAACGATGGGGCCGCATTTTGGTATGGTGGCATCTCTTTTTCAGTTGTGTGGTGTGTGCAAAATAAAATGGTGTGTGGTTTCCTTCCCCTATTATGATTGAAATGAGGATAATGTGCATTGCGGATGTTGAGAACAGTTGTATAAGAGGGCAGATGAATTGGAGTGATCCTCTTACTTGCTGAAATTCTTTGAATGTCGAGATGTTTTCATCGATCAACCGGTGAAAGAGCATTCAATGGAAGTGAAAGTGGGAATTGTTGAGTTTGTGTATGTAGGTGTATTAGTGGAAGTGTGGTCATCTGGTAAGGGGTTCACTGTGGTAAAGCGGATAGGTCATGTGTAGTAAGATCCAAACAGAAAGATCCAAGCCAGCAGTATGCAAACCTAAAAGTATCCAGAGGCATATGATTCTATTTTTGATTCTTCAGATGTTCTTTCTTCCCATGTTCACACTAAGGGGGAATGTTAGGAATTAATTAGTTATTGCTCACATTATATTTGTTAGTAAATTTATTAATATTAACAACTACATAAATATGGTTTAATATCTTATGATTTGTTTTAACAACTCGTCAATATTTGTAAGTTATATGTATATGTATGTATATGTATATGTCTATGTATGTCTATGTCTATGTATGTATGTATGAACAATGGAGAGTTGCAGATTATCAATTTGAATATTATTATTTGTGTATAATTATTTTTACTCTTTCACTGCTTTATCACCTTAGGCCATAACTCAAATTTATAGTTGAATACGGTCTTGAAAATTGTGGTAATGAACTCATTGTAGATACCGATTTTTGTATAGCGCTCCTCCATCATCTCACATTCATGCGACTTCCCCTCTCGCCTTTATCTTTTCTTGAATTTAAATAAAATCACATCTATTTACTCACCTTATTTAATTAATTACCAAATGGGCTCCATGTGGACTCATTTGATAATTGATTTTTGGACATTATCCCCATCTCTCATAAATTATTCAAAACATGGGCAATAATGCACCCATTTGATATCCCACTCTTAATCATTCAAAAGAGAATATATTATTTCACCTAATATCCCCACCTCTTATCACATCTTTATCCTTTTCTTTACTTTAAGTCAATTTGTGAGCCCCACTAGATCACATCATGTCTCTTAACTCGAGGTTACTTTACTCAACCATGAGTATCTTTAACCTTGTGTCTAACCTCACCATTAAACTATAAATATGGGTTTTCCCCCATATTTCGGAGAAAGGAAGAAAAAGTTAGAAATTTTGGGTGAATGTTGAGGAATTTTAGCCATTTATCATAATATCATTATTATTCTGTCTTTGCGGTAGAATGTGGAATTTCCATGGTACTCTACTCTTGATTCGATTCATGTAGTGAGATTCTGTTAGGTTGTGGAGTTTGTTTTCATGTGAGAAAGTGTTGAAGACTATACACTAAGAGTACTGTACACTTTCCACATTTGTCTTGCCGGGTTCGGGTTGTCGGGCCCCAGTGGGGGTTTGGGGTAGGTAGCCCCTGGTAGCGAGGTTCGGGGGTGCAGCCCCCAAAAAAATTACCTTAAAACGTGCCCGATATATCGAGAAATGTGCTTTTCTCATATGAGTGGGATTTTTGACCCATAGGTTTATGGGACGGTTTTGGCCCATGGTTTTAATACCCACGGTTTTGTAAAATTGTTCAAGTAGTTGTCTACTTATATGGTTTTATGAATATGATAGGTATAATGTAACATTGTATATGTGTTTTGAATTTGGGTGTGAATTCTGTAGAGTTTGTTGAGCATAGCTCCAAATAGATCTGGGTATTGTATTGAGAGAGCGGTAGGTTGTAATAAAATCTAAGCAAGTGATTCTTGGTAGACGTAGTCTAAATTGGGTGAACCGCATTAAATATTGTCTCTTTGTGTTATGTTATTTTATTCTACACTTTTATTTGAGATCTGTAATATTTTTCTACATATTAGTTTCTACTATTGTGATTCTATGAGGGATTATTCCACATATTTTATCCCTTATTTCCTAACAATTGGTATCAGAGCCTGGTTTGGTTTGTTGAAGTGTTGAATCATAGGGAAAGTTTTATCTTGAGTGGGAGCTATGGTAGATGATGGAAGATCTAGGGTTGATAAATTCAACGGAAAAATTTCAGTCTTTGGAAGATGTAGATAGAAGATTACCTTTATCAGAAGGGTCTTTATATTCTTGTATGCGATAAGGTGAACAAACCCTCGAGCATGATGGATGTGGAATAGGATTTTCTGGATAGGAAGGCACTTGGGACAATCCGGTTGTGTCTTGCATCTTCGGTATTATTTAATGTTTCAAAGGAAAAGACTACAAAAGAACTGATGGATGCATTAGGAAGTTGTATGAAAAACCCTCTACCTCTAATAAGATATTTTTAATGAAAAAGTTGTTTAATATAAAGATGTATGAGAATGGTTCAATAGTTGATAATTTAAATTATTTTAATACGGTTGTAAATATGCTAGCTTCGGTTACAATAGAATTTGATGAAGAAGTTAGGGCTTTATTAGTTTTGTGCTCTTTACGAGAGTTGGAATAGCACTTGTAATGCCGTAAGCAAATCATTCAGCTAACTCAAAGTTGAAGTTTTAGGATGTTGTAGGGGTGATTCTAAGCGAGGAAATGCGAAGAAAAATCTCTAGGGAATCTTCTACTTCAGGGAATGCTTTGATAGTGGAAACTAGAGGGAGACAAAAGAATAGAGGAAGGCGTGGAAAATCAAAGGATCAAGCAAGGTCAAAATCCAAAATCACAATAGTATGTTGGCACCGTGGAAAGTCTAGGCATGCAAAAAGGATTGTTGGGAGCTTCGAGACAAGAAGAAACAAGAAGAAGAAAACAAGGAGGCAAATGTCGCAATGGGTAATGTATGCCGGATGCTTTGATTATTTGTTTGCACAATATTATTGAATCTTGGGTTTTAGATTTGGGAGATTCTTTCCATGTTACTCCAAATAGGATTTATTTTGTTGATTATGTTCAAGAGATTTTGGGCATGTTTTTCTTAGTGATGATGAGCCTTGCAGCATAGTTGGAAAATGTTTTGTTTAGGTTAAGATGCAGAATGAGAATACTTGGTTATTGAAGGATGTCAAACATATGCCTACATTAAGACAAAATTTGATATCGGCAAGGCAGTTGGGAAGTGATGGTTGTCCTGTGATATTTACAGTGGACTCTTAGAAGGTTACCAAGGGTGCTCTTGTGGTGACAAGTGGTAAGAAGGTTAGAACCTTGTATTTAACCACTTATAGAAAATAAAATAACACAACTCAAAGAGACATTATTTAATGTGGTTCACCCAATTTGGGCTACGTCCACCAAGAATCACTTGCTCAAATTTTATTACAAGCCACCGCTCTCTCAATACAACACCCAATCTGTTTGGAGCTATGCTCAAAAAACACTACAGAATTCACACCCGAATTCAAAACACATTTGCAATGTTACATTATACCTACCATATGCATAAAACCATATAAGTAGACAATTGCTTGAATAGTTTTACAAAACCATGGGTATTAAAACCATGGGTCAAAACCGTCCCATAAACCTATGGGTCAAAATCTTGCCCATATGAGAAAAGCATGTTTCCCGATATATCGGGCACATTTCCTCGAGACTCGACCAAGCCTCGAACCCTCTAGCAAGACAATATGTGGAAAGTGTACAATACTCTTAGTGTACAGTCTTCAACACTTTCTCACTTGAAAACATGCTCCACAACCTAACAGCTTTCCCACCAACACACATTCTATCAACCTCCACCTCAACCACAACCCATAATTTACACTCACCCATACCAAGTTCCTCAGGCACCCATGCATATGCAAGTCCAACCACCACCTTTCATTACTCAACAGAACTTCCTAATGATCCCATGCAAATCTTGATAGGTCGGTTAGCCAACCTAGAGGTTGCTACGTTAGGGTCCAAAGTCACATTGTCTTATGAACAAATATGTAATGAACCCATCCATCCATCCGTGCCCATGAAACCATATCCTCCACATTGGGAATTGCCAAAGTTTTCCAAATTTAACAGCAAGGAGGACCCTCAACAACATCTCCAAGCATTTAAACATGTATTTTATCTCATCACACACGATTAAGATTTGGTGCTCTATACATTCCCCATGTCTTTGGCTGCTCTGCCTTAGATTGGTATAATAATATTCCCTAATATTCCATGTTTTCTTTTTCTCAGCTTACGCAATTATTTCTTTAGCACTTCTCCATTAATATTACATGCAAAATAACCATCAACGATCTGTATACCATCCACCAATTTGAAGATGAATCCATCACGGATTTCATCACACGATGGCACAATATTATAAATCAATTATCTTTCCCTCTTCCTCAAATCGACTCAGCTCTTCGCACGTTCTTGTGTGAAGCATATTTCATCAACTTTGCAAATTCAATCATTTCATACTTTTGAGGAAGCTTTCACCATGGCTCGCAAGCTTGAGACATGGGCCCTCGAACAGGGGCATTTAAAATTAAAGTCAAATAATCCCAAAATAGAATTTTTCAGACCATCCATGTCGAATGATAAGTCAAAGACAACTACTAATGCTGTCATTATTAAATCATCACCTCCACCTACATCTACTACCATTTCCCAACAACGATTCACATGACCAACGCCCAATTATACTCCTTTGGGAGAATCATACAACACCATCTTTGACAAATTAATAACAACACATTTGATCACATTGCTTCCTATCCAACCTATCAAACGAATCTATAACCCAAACCTATGTGGTATTGTGAAGACCATTACTACAAGTACCATTAAGTCTGAGGACATGACATAGAAAGATGTCATACCTTCAAGGATTTAGTCCAAAGACTCATCGATCAAGGAGAACTTCAAGTAGATAATCCAAATGCCTCACCTAATCAACCACTAGATATTTTTAAACAACCATTTCCAAACCATACACCCACATCAATAAGTCAAACCACCACTGCTTCTACATCACAAGTTCCCAATGCCCACACCATAAATACTATACATACTGCGGGTATAAATTCAGTTCCATCCATAGATATACCTTCTTCATCAATCACCATATCCACCTCACTAGAAGCTCCCCCTTTCTTCAATCCATTAACCCTCACCCCCACACTAACCTCGGTCCTATCTACGTTCACCTCAGCACCTCTTCCCACATCCACCATTGATTCCACATCTGAATATACCTCATACACTACATCATCTACATCTATTCCATCTTTACCCATAATGCCAACCATAGACCCAATCCCAGTTCCAAGACTTACTACATTAGTCATTGAGACCACACCCACATTGTCCTCCCCTCCTACATCATTTGAAGAACCTTTGAAAGAACTTCAAATGGATTCAATTGCAAATAATATTTCTACCTCATCAATGCAACCAAATCAATTTCCACCTTCCTTAGATTCTAACAAATATTCCTTCCTATGCCTCTATCAGTACTACCTTTGGATCCTCTGGTAGAAATTATTGTCATTCCTCCCAAGGATGGAACCTCTCAAATATTGCCTCAAAATTCCCTTATACAGAAAATAATATTCCTTCTTCTAAACAATCCAACCCCAAATCCCTTCAACTAAAATCATCCAACACTATGAAAATCACAACTGGATTCCAACCATCAAGACATGAACATACTCAAACTTTGTCCTCAACATCTGAATTATCTCAAACATCCACTCCTTCTCCAAAATCCAAGAGATTCTATATAGACATAACACCTCCGAATGTTTCAGTTGAATCATATACGGAGGTCTTCCGACATTTGTTACAAATTTCTGCAATCACACTTCCACCTATTAGGGCCTTTGACCCCGGTAGTAAGAAGCCACCATGGTTTAATTCTAGCCTTGTTTACACATATCATCGTACCCCTGGACATGATATCGGACATTGTAGAGCATTTCAAGCCATTGTTCATGACTTCATTAAGGAAGGATGCATCCTTCCCAAATCAAATCAATCTATTCCCTCCACTTCGACATTTGCACTGTTGACCTCATCTATCCAAATGTGAATGTCCCCTCATTCTTCACACACTTCCACAACTATATCACCTCCAAGTGAAGAATCTTTTAAAGAGGATTCTTCATTCTCCATCAAATTTATTCAAGTACCTCCTCATTCTAGTTCATGTGACCCTAAATCATCAACTAACATTAAAACTAAAATAAAACGTTAAAACCACAATGCAATCCATCCCCATCATCAACATCTATACCGGTTCATACATCGACATCCCATAATTTCCACATCAAAATCCAAGCCAAAACATCATCTTAAAACTCATAAGAGTTACCTTCTTTTTGACACCTCGATTGGATCCTACGCAGACATCCTTCAACATCTAATTCAAACTTCTATGATCATGCTTCCTCCTATTAGACATCGGGATCCTTATAGCAGTAAACCTCCATGGTTCAATCCCAATTGCATTTGTGCCTATCATCATGTTCTAGGTCATGACATTGAGCAATGTAGAGCCTTTTAGACCATCATCCATGACCTCATTCAAGAAGATGATTTCCTCAAATAGGGGAACATACTTCCCCATCCACAACGAATATAACTCATCTTTCTACATCCTCATCCATCGGGTTTTCTAACACTCCCCCATCCACATCTATTCCCCTTTACCTATTATACCATCTATTTATTCTCTCTCAATTCCTCTTTCCACCCTTCTAATCATGTCAAACACATCATCCTCTTCTTCCACATCATTTGTAGAATCTTGGACAAAACTGCAACTTACAACTTCAAATAACCCTCTCATCTCATCTACCGATGCCTCCACAACAAACCAACCTTCGTCAGACATCACCATGAAAACACTAAGATTGTCACCCATATCAACTACAACACAACCTTTAGATCCTTTGACTAAAATCAGTATCATCCCTTCCAAGAATGCTCCTTTGCCATCCAACTCTAAGATCCTTGGTACAATTCCACAATGATCTCTTGTGTGTCCCAAAATAAGATAGACATTTCACCAATGAATACCAAACATGCATCATCTATTTTGGGGCAACATCAATCTCCATCTAAGGCATCACAATCACTCAACCAAACAAAATAAAAACATCCAACATTTCCTTGAGATTCGAATCAAAATTGTGGAATGACATGAAGCAATCCTCCAAGACCACTCATACAACCACACCCCAAGCAATTTCATCAAGATCTACATTAAAGGATTCCCGAAAAAATACATATACTAATGTATCAATTGAATCTGTATGCAGAAACCCTTCAACACTTATTACAAATTTCTACCATTACGCTTCCACCTGTCAAGGAATTTAACCCACATAGTAAGAAGCCATCGTGGTTTAATCCCCACCTCAGTTGTGCCTACCATCATACCCTAGGTCATAACACTGAGCATTGTAAGGCTCTTCAAACTATCATCCATGATCTCATTGAAAGAGAAGACCTTTTTGAGGATTGTCCCTCTACCATTTTATCTGCAACTAATTCCACGTCTATCAAAGTCTCTAAGTCTTCTCCTCCATCCTTCATTAACATCTCTCCTTCACATGTTATTACTCATACAAAAGGTCCTCCCTTATTCATCAACATTGTTTTCCTATGATCCCCAACGCATCTACCTAATCATCCACATCTAATTTTCCTACAGTAATACAATCTCTTTCGCTAGGGAGTCACCTCCCCTCGTCCTTATCCGATTAATGCATTTCATATCTAAACAACTCTCCTTTCACGCTTGGGAGACTTTAATCCTTGACATTGTTTTATTTACCTCATCCAAATACATCCAATCTAAACTAACCCCATCCAAATCTTCATCTCATTTTAAGCCCACTTTGTGGCCATTTGCATCGATCCCTTAGAGGACCATTTATTTTCATCTTAAGCCCACTATGGTGGCCATGTTTGTCTCTTCATTAAGAGACTATATTTATCTTTTTCATTGAAGTCCACCTTTGTGGCCATGATTGTGTCATCAAATTCCTCCTTTGAGGCCATGTTTTCCTTCCAATAAGGACCATATTTTTCACCAAAGTCCACCCTTGTGGCCATGTTTTGTCTTGATGGGACACATATATTTCTCTTGTTTATTCACTTTTAAAAGCAACACATAGATTCCATCTCATCTATCTCGCGATGTTCTATTTAATCCATTCCATCTTATTCAAAATCCACCATTGTGGTCATAATTACCCCTCCTTCGGAGCACCATCTATTTGTCTCATTAGGGACACATATTTTTGCTTCCTGAAAGGGTAGTGCATAGTTCTACCTTCACTCATCCTCCCAAAATTCTTATCTTATCTCAGATGCAACATTAATCAAGGAGTTGGTAGGAAAAAATTTTCTCCCAACTAGATCGACCATATATTATCACACATAAGTATGGGTCTAGGGCTTATCGCTTAGCTTCTCTTGATGGTAAACCAGAGATCAAACCCCTTAATGCATTGCACTTACACCATTCTATTGTTAGTACACACACTTATGAGCATAGTCTTATCTTTAGACCATGTCTCCACCATTATCCACTTCCATCTATCATGGTAATGATATGAATTATGTGGTCTACCGTCACTACTTTGATATGACCTTGAATATGAGTACCACGGCTCTACTTATAACATATTCATTATGGATAAGTTCTCCCATTCGGTGAGAACCCCATAATCATTACATCCATCACCCTCTCATTCTCCTATGACAGTCATGTAAAGGGTATCGAGGTGTCTCCTATACCATCATTATCCCCTCCTAAGTGGTTTACTTCGCTATCCCCAGACTCTCCCCCATGTAAAGCTAACATCCATGCATGCAAAAATAAGTCAAAGTTATCCAAAAACAGACTGATCCCTCGAAGGACAAGCTGTGCATACAAAACAAGAAATACAGAATAAAAAGAACAACATGCAATTTTTTTAAAAAAAGAAGAAGAAAAAGAAATAGACCGATCCCTCGAAGGATGGCTATCATTCTCACCATCTATGTTATATATATAGTAGACCATACCCTCAAAGGATGGCTACTCTTTTGTTATGGCATTCGAAAGCTTCCCGCATTGATAAACTTTCTTCTATTATTGTTCTTTCCCTTTCCCAGAGCTGGGGCATAGACTTAAGGAACACTACCTTTGGAGAACCTTTTTCCACATACAGGTTACATCTCAAATCCCTCATCATGTCGATATTAAGATTATGAGAATCTTTCATCCATATCTTCCTCTTTGTCTTTTGGTATAATCAAATCTCATTAGTTATGTACTAACACCTGCTATCGGCTGCAAGTGAAATGCTTTGAGTAGTACCTTTTCTTGTTTACTTCCTATCCGGTTAAGAGCATAACTTTCTTACATGACCCTTGCTATGGTTATGTGACACCCATCTCATCAAAATCATCTTTTATTACAATTATGCCTTTAAATCAAATTTAATATCATTAAATTTGCATCTATATTTTACTCTTAAGGATGTCCCCTATTAATATCATCCATAAATCTATGAAATCTGTTACTGTTTCTACACACTCTCTTTAATACACTATTTAGTTTGGGAATTCTACTTGATCTCCATTGCATTTTGTGAATTCTACTTGAGATTATCTCTCAAGTAGCATTCATTATCCAAAGAACTTCTCATCCTCCACCATGACCATTGTTATCTTTCTCCATCCATTCTCTCGCATCATCCTTCTCTTCTCTACAATCATCCACCAATTTTCTTTTCCATCACTCTTATTTTTTTTGTCATCTAGCACTGACATCATCTTCTTCATCATCACATACCTTTCATCCCCAGCTTGGCACATCTGTGTAACTCCCCACGCAGTACAAAAACCCTACTCGAGGTAGACCTATCATTCTGGACAAGGTCTCATTCATGATCATGTCTGTTGACCATTCCTTCCTCCTAGCCCCCTTTTTCAACCTAATTTTCTCCTAAAATCCACCTCATCTCATTCTCTGTTTCTCTTCTCACCCACTTCATCCTTCTCCATTGTTTCTTCGATACTTCACATGTCCTCCACCGGGCCATTATTTTTGTGTTTTTCTCTTAATATCCTTTTACTAGTATCTATTTTATCATTCCATTTCTTCTTTCAGCTTGACGATCCTACTTAACCACCCATTTTGCACAGCTTCTTAATCACAATGCATCTCTTTCTTAAGATCCTGCTGCTGTAGAAACTCCTCCATTATTTTCTATTCCATTCAACACTAGAAACATATTTCTACTCCCTAACTTCGCTCGCATTATCATCACTCACAACATAGGCATCCTAATTAAGAATTCCCCTTACACTCTCCATCCTACATCGCATACATTCCTCCATCCACTCATGTCACACTCCTTTGTTTCCTTATTATCACCTCCTTTCACCTCTGTTCCATTTTGGTATACACTCGCTCAATATTTTCATCATTCTTCTTCTTCTTGACTTGGCGATCCTACTTAACCATTCCTATGGCATGGTGATATTACTTAAGAGTCTCTCTTAAGAATGATTTATCTTCTTTCCTTTCCCCTTTACTTCACATTCCCACCATCCGTATTTTCTCTTCATTCCCCATAAACACATCCTCTTCCTTCTTTTTTTTTCCTCACACAAAATATCTCAAACTTCCTCAAATATCATCTCCATCATCCCTCATTCAGAAATCTAACTTAACCACTTCATACCATTTCTTACTATGTCTCATTCCTTCATCTTTACTTATTTCATCTTCATCCACATCCTCATCCATTACATTCTCTCCTCCTCATCTTCCTACACCATCTTTATCCCTCCTTTCTTTGCTCTTTCCAGTCCATTTTCTAGAATACTCCCCATATCTACCACCATGCTTACTCATCATTATCATTGTTCATCTAACATTATGTCATCGTCATCTTCCATTCTTGTGCAAAATAATTATCGGTGGACTTCTCCTAAAATTCATTTATCCTTTCTACACACACGGTTCACTCTTTTTATCCTCCTCCATTTTCGCTTCCTTCCTTTTTCCTTTTGTGCCCTCTGATCATTATCGGAGGATTTATCCTAACATCCCTCCACTGGTATTGCCTTTCCATCTTCCCTTCGCCTTCTTCAATATCTCTACTATCTTCATCACATACTGCCTTTGCATCATTTTCTCTGTTGTCCTCTCCTCCTTTCTACCCCTGGTTTTCTTTCATTTCATTTGTATCATCTCCATCTCCTCTTCTCCTTACACTTTCATCCTACTTATCCATTGATAACCTGACTCACCAGCGTTGTCCCATATTTTTAATCATCCCACCATCCACATCCATATCCATGCATTTTGTTTCATATTCTTTACCTGGGTCTTACCCCTAACACAAGGATTCAATTCCCCTCTTGTTTCAGCTCTATCATCTCTTCTTTCCTCTCTATTTCCATTTCCCCATTACCGAACTTATTTCTCTACCACCCTATCTTATTCCATCTCTATACATCAGTTCTTTTCCATTCTTTCATCTCCTCTCGTAATCTTTTAGCTCTTCATGATTCCTTTCTTTCTCTTTTCTATTCTACTTCCTTCCCCATTTCTTTAACTTCTTCATCTTCTTCATCTCCTTCATTTTTCCATCCTACCATTCCTATTCATCTCTCCTATCACCCTTCTCTAATATTCTTCACTTTCTCCTTCTCACTTTGTCATCTCTTTCATGATCCATTTTTTCTCTCCCTTTTGTTTTGATCTCCATCTCCCTTTCATCCCTTCTTCTCATTTTCTTGTCTTCTTCTTTGTCCTTCATCATTTCTTTTTTTTTCCATTTCTCCTCTTTATTATCTCTACTACTTCTTTACTATGATATATCTATGTACATTCACATTCCATTCTAATCTCTTTTCCTTCTCATCATCTTCTTCTTGTTTAAAATTCCTCCCTCCCTTCTTCTCCTTCTCTTTTCTCTATTTTCTTTTTCTCCGTGTCCCTCGTACCTTACCTATTTATTTCCCCCTTATCTTTTCCCACTACCTTATTATTAACTATCATTCTCTCTTTTTGTGTTTTCATCTATCTTCTCACCTCTCTTAGTCATCCTTCTCTACTATTTGATTCCTCTCCTCCACCACATCCACTCTACTCCAACCATGTTCGCTTTCTTATCTTATCTCTATCATCAATCCCATCTTCTATGACATTTTTGTCTTGGAGGATACCATAACAACTAACACCTATCTGATCTTGTACTCTTCCATGAATATTTTCTCTGTTTTTTTTGTCCCAAAAGTATCTTGACTTCTTATCCTACTTACCAAAAAAGTAGGACTGCTTTTATCTTCTAATTTGTTAACACTTATGCATATTTCTTATAAAACCTGATTACCATCATATTTATCACCCTTTAAGGCATTTTATCTCACCCTTCTATCCTATCTACTCATCATATGCACATTTATGATTATTCCCCTAGGGATATCTTATTTCAACATCCATCTATGTCTTATGTTGGGGCACCTTTTCATCCTTGTACTTATCAATGCATATAACTCAATTTTTGTCCTTCTCGTGCCTTGTCTGTGATGGGGAATCATTATCTTCATCCTCGTCCCTTTTGTGGACGCATGATTTTTTCCTCGATTCCTCGTGGATGCAAAGGATTTCACACATCTTTTCTCATTCAATTGCACATATTTTGATGTTTTCCTATGACCCATTGGTCATCTTGGTTTACATCCATATTGTAGTGGTCTTCACCCACTCACTGGTTTGTAGAACATTGTCATCTGTCTCCATTGAGACCACAATTGTCCTCTACCGATGTGATATTGAGTCACCGCCATACTTTTTTATTGTTATTATGATCCTTTTTTTTCCTAGGGGCATCTTGCCTTTGGTCATGTCTTCATCCATCTTCGGACACATATCTCATCTAACCCTTTTTGTTTTTGTCTCATGGCTTGCTATCACAAACCACTCAACAAAAAGGGCAAATGTAGATACCAATTTTTGGTATAGTGCCCCTCCATCATCTCACATTCATGTAACTTCCCCTCTCACCTTTCTCTTTTCTTAAATTTAAATAAAATCCCATCCATTTACTCACCTTATTTAATTAATTACCAAATGGGCTCCATGTGGACCCATTTGATAATTCAGATTTTTGGGCATTATCCCCCATCTCTCACAAATTATTCAAAACATGGGAAATAATGCACCCATCCGACATCCCACTCTTAATCATTCAAAAAGAGAATACATTATTTCACCTAATATCCCCACCTCTTATCACATCCTTATCCTTTTCTTTACTTTAAGTCAAATTGTGAGCCCCGCTGAGATCACATCATGTCTCTTAACTCAGGTTACTTTACTCAACCCTGAGTATCTGTTAACCTACAGTCTAACCTCACCATTAAACTATAAATATGGGTTTTCCCCATATTTGGAGAAAGGAAGAAAAAGTTAGAAAATTTGGGTGAATGCTAAGGAATTTTAGCCATTTATCATAATATCATTATTATTTTGTCTTTGTGGTAACATGTGGAATTTCCATGGTACTCTGCTCATGATTTGATTCATGTAGTGAGATTCATGTTGCATGCATCTGATCAATAGCACCATCTGCATACCTGGGCACCTTTCAGGTTCTTTTGTTTATCAACTTGCATGTTATCTGTTTGGATTCTATTTTATCATTATTCTTATCACACGGGGGTTGATAACCACTAAGGGAGTTAACACTTCCTGGATCTGCTTTGTGCAACCCCCACATAAAATCTCTAACCAATATTTCTCTAGTATCTATGAACTGCAGGTGTGTTGGGATCACACCGAGGAGTTCGACATCAAGTTTACACCTGTATTATCCATCGCATCTCCAAGGTACTAAGCCCTTGTATACTCGACGTTGTTTTGTGTTTGTTGATTTCTCGTATACTCATCTGACAGAAGAAGAAATTCTTCGATCAACACTCATTTGGTAATTATGAGTCAAAATCATATAAGGTTTATCCCCAAAACTCCATTTTTGGGTCAAAATTGAGTTTTGTGGAACAAAAGGAACTGTTCCGCCATTCCTCCAGTTCACCACTTTTCTACCTTGGGCCATAACTCAAATTACAAGTTGAATCAAGTATTAATAATGGTGGGAATTAAATCATTGGGTCATTTTTATTCAAAATCGCATAAGGTTCGACTACCAAACTCCATTTTTCAATCGAAGTAGACTTTCATGAAACATAAGGAACTGTTCTATCGTTCCTCCGATTCTTCGCTTTGCCGCCTTGGGCCATAACTAAAATTCTAAGTTAAATTAGGTATTAAAAATCATGGGAATGAACTCATTTGGTCCTTTAGAGTAAAATCATAAAGGTTCAACCTACGAACTCCATTTTGGGATAAAGTGGACTTTCATGGAACAAAAGAAACTGTTTCGCCATTCCTTTTGTTCTCCGCTTTCTTTGTATTAGGAAATCAATCAAATTTTAAGTTGAATCATATATTTAAAATGTTGGTAAAGAAATAATTTGGTCCTTTTGATTCAAAATCATATAATTTTCAGCCCCAAACTCCATTTTTATGTCAAAGGGGACTTTCATGGAATAGAAGGAAATGTTCCACCATTCCTCTAGTTCTTTGCTTTGTCACCTTGGGTAATAACTAAAATTGTAAGTTGAATAAGCTATTGATAATTGTGGGAATGAAATCATTGGGTCATTCGGATTCAAAATTGTATAAGGTTCAACCCCAAATTCCATTTTTGGGTCAAAGAAAACTTTCATGGAACAAAAGGAAATGTTCCACCATTCCTCTGGTTCTTCGCTTTGCTACCTTGGGAAATAACTCAAATTGTAAGTTGATTAAGCTCTTGAAAATGGTGGGATTGAAATTAGCGGGTCATTGGAGTCAAATCATATAAGGTTCAGCCCTTGAACTTCATTTTAGGTCAAAATAGAATTTCATGGAACATAAGGAACTATTCTATCATTCCTCTAGTTCTCTGCTTTGCCGCTTTGAGTATTGAATAGGGTGCCCGATGGAGATGATGAGGTGTCATTGGAGCATTTTTACATGGTTCATCAAGTGCATGATCTTCTTCACCATGATCTTCTTCATCCACAAACAAATCTCTTCTTCCCTCTCTCTACATTCTAATTCTTCGTTGGGAATTGTACTTTTTGACTTTTTCATCTTATTCACTTAAGTGACCTTTTAATTTTGCATTGTAAAAGATCCTTTTCATTAATAAGAAAAGGGACTTATTTTTCATTCCTAATGGAATATGAAAGGTCACAAGTGGTAGGAATATGAAAAGTCAAGTGGTAGGAATTTGAAAAGTCGTGTGGGGAGATGAAGAGTCATATTGTATAAATTGGGAAGGCTTATCCTTTCCAAAAGGTTAGTCTTCTTGGTTGATAGCTCCCATTGTCTTACTACAAGAAAGAAACTACAATTCTTCTATTTTATTGTCTATGTTTCCTCTCCATCTCAACTTTACTCCATGAGCATGGTTACTTGTGCAATATTATGTAAATAAACTTTGATTTACTTGTGTTTTGTTCCTTGTTCCTTGACATGGTGTCTTCTCATTGATAACTTGGAAATATTTTGGTTTTATGTCAATAAACTCAACTTTCTATTTGTTGAATAAAACCACCTTCTCACTTTCTCCCTCTCTCCATACACACACCTTTCCTCCACCTCCTTTTGTACATGAGTTTATTGGAGTATTCCCATATGATCCCTTTTTGAAAGGCTACCCAAAATGGTTATAGTAGTGTACATATTTCCCGTTTTCAATAAATGGAGCTTCCTCATTTCTAAGCAGAGGGACTAAGTCACAGAGCGTTGGTGAAAGCCCCTAATTTTCCTTTGTGACAATTATTTCGCCAACAATAATTTTTGACATTTCTTTATGTATTTTTATTTCTATCATTTGTTTAAAAGTTACCATATAAGTAAACTGATGGAGAATAATGAAATATGGTTTGGATTATAAAACACAAATGAACATTTCTATGGCATGAAATATATTTTTTAATAAGAAACAACAAATGTGAAAATTTAGTTCCATATATAAAGACACAGGATTTTCCTTTCCTTGTAATTAATCACATTTTGAAAAAATATCATTGTTTCTGCAAAATTAAGTACAAACATTTAGCTATTTAAA
Organism: Taxus wallichiana var. yunnanensis; assembly: GCA_018340775.1. NCBI lineage: Eukaryota > Viridiplantae > Streptophyta > Pinopsida > Cupressales > Taxaceae > Taxus > Taxus wallichiana. The sequence continues at coordinate 366,506,342 of CM031243.1, forward strand.
CCAAAAGAGGGATAGTTTATGTAAAGAAAGAGGAGGAAAAACAACAATAGAAGTGTTTCTTATGTGTGTAGATTATTTGTATGATTCATTGTTCGACAATCTCTTGGAGGCGACTTAAGGGGGTATCGTATTCAATCAAAAGTGCCCACTCATATTTCCTTGCAATGTGAATTGTTTCGCATGTGGCACATTTGATTTGATATTAGAACAAATTTAATTTATAAGAAAATTAGTATTTTGTTAGTGTGGCCAAGCTTTTGTGGCTTCGATATATCTGTCAATATGGTTTAGCATTGTAGAAATGAATTTGAGGTAAATAATTCTTTATATTTAAGAGTGTTCTCTATATTTAATCCTATTATCGAAGTGGGTTTAAAGATTCAAGAACTAAAAATGTAAAAATGGGGAGGGAAATGGTAATCGGGTGTAATGATTGCATAAATTTGCTTTGAAACTTCCTTGCTTTCAAAATTGACTACTTATTCCCTGACCTTTATGCTCTAATTCTTCAACACTAAATCATTTATATGCTTCGTGTAGATCTCTACATTATTCATTAGGGAAGTGAATACTAGAACACCTTAAAAATAAATTTTCAATATTTGATGATTTGTATACGGTGTTTCTAAGAGAACATTTTTGTACCTCTATACAAGGAAGATTAAAAAGGTTAGTTATATTAGCATCACATCTTCCTAGAAAAAAATCATAAAAATCATCAAGGGTTTTACATCAATCCCAAGATGTGCATGTTCAGAAATGATTTCCCTCATTTCAAAGCCTCTCTCTATCCTACCAATGACAACTAACATATCTAATAAAAAAATGTGATAGATTATTTGATTATTGCTCTTCATGACTTCATTCCTTGATCCCAATCTTCCAATTTGACACGCCAAAATTTTTTATAATATAAGAAACAAGAGTAAATAGCAATGAAATAAATACATAAATTCTTCCAAATAATAATACAACACTAAATTATCATTTCCTATTGGCCATTCACAAGCACTTGTAGATGCTCTTGCTAGTTTTATTTTAGTGTCAATACCTAAGTAGCTCTAATCTTAATTTCATCCCAAGTATGTGCACATGCTCGTCTTTGTTTATGCGTCCCTCCATCAATACCTACTTTATCAACATATCATGTCTTTTGCCTAAAAACATTAATAAACGAATATATGTGAGCATATAGTTATTATTTTTGTAGTTGATATCGATAAGGGGTGTAAATGATTTTGTAAGTGTAGGAATATATATGAAGCATTACATTTAAAGGTGTTATCTCTACATTTCAAATTTGTTACAAATTTGTACATATACATATACATTTGCAAATCTTATATCATGAGTGGTAGCCTTTTGTACATTTGCGGGCTATTTTATTTGAACTAAACATGAATACATGAAGACTTTTGTACATTTGCAGATTTTATATCATGAGTGGTAGCCTTTTGCTTATGCTCTGCCCATCTTCGAGATATATCAACCTATCCCTCTTATTATTCTTAATCATTAAAGGCCCTCAAAAGATCCATCAAATGCACATTGAATTGTCTATCACGGACCACTAAATGTGCAATGAGAGCTCACACACCCACCAAATGTCCATTGAGATCCTTTGTAAGTTTAAATCACGTTCTTAGTTCCAGGTCTTTAATCAAGGGTATTTTTTATGTTTAATTTGAATGTGCACATAGAACTCCCCTTTCACATTTGCACAAAAGTCTTATGTCCTTGCTCTCAGGGATCTGTTTTGCTACCGTATGTATGTGCACCCAAGAATTCAATAGAAAATATAAGTACCTGATTGACAAGCTTCTAACCCAAATTTGAGGTCCAAGATATAGAGCACCATTCTATTTTTCCTTATATTTAATAATGTATCATTTATGCAATGGGCAACTTGAAACTTCAAATTTGAAAGGGGAACCAGGCTGCAATTCTAATTTTATTTTCCTTTTTTATTCAATCTGAGTTCAACGTTGCTCATTTTATTTGATATGGAGTTTATTGTATAGCTTGCAATTTACACCAAATTTGCAGTTCCTAGCAGGTTATACTATTTTCTCAGCAAAAATGAACAAATGTATTGACAATTAAAATATGTGAAAAAGTAGCACAAACCGCTCCAAATTAAGCACTACGGACTGAGAATGGTAATTTTAACATGGATTACATTTTCTATAGACTTCTAACAAGGAATTGGGGAAAACCTTGCAAAGAAGCATTTTCCCGAGGGCTCAAACTGAAAAAAATGTGATTCAAGCTAAAATTTACCCATAGATAGTATCTCTTATATTGGCATCATCAGGGGTAAACTTGAATTCTGTAATATATTAAGAATTACACCCCACTGCATATCAGAGGGGGTAAACTATCTACATGAATTATGAGTAGCATAAATTCAAGAAGTGGACCTACATTCTAAGATATGGAAAGAAAGAAATTATTCGTGAATGGCAAAAGTTACTCAAAAGTAAAGCAAGTTACACTAATTAATTAGGAAAACTGATGGGAACTGTAATGACTACAAATAACCTTTCTAAAGCTAAATCTAGGAACTCCTACAAAATATAAGATCCATTCACTCCATATATCTGAAATCAAAGATATAACATACCATAAAAGTTATCACTAAGATATGCCAACATCATTTGGCCATTAAAATCATCACAGAAGTTGACTCCAATACTGGATAAAGACTTAAAAGGGGCAGTAGTGTGTGTGCAAGTAGAAAAACAAAAATATAATAGAAATAATAGAAATTGTTTTGACTTGTGCACCCTACTTAGCAATGTCATTAGATCAACCACTTGAAACAAACTAAATAAACTCACTACATGCCTTTCAGCATAAACAACTTCAATGTTCAGCCCAGTTCCATGAGGAAACACTCAAGATAGTATCCCTAGATGAAGCGCGTTTCTCTTAAGACATTATACTAAACGCCAAAATTTTGTATTGTTCTTAAATAAGTTGCAGAGATAAGGAGTTCAAAACTCATAATAACAATCCCAGCTCAAGTTGAATGTATTGCAACACTAATTTGCAAAATAAATAACACAATGATAGCAATATTTATTTGATGAAAGATATCAGTTTATGTGCTTTCAAATCACCTTCAATGGAAATGCATAGGTGGTAAAAACATGTAACAAGTCATGCACCTAATTCGGGAGTGACATCAAATTAATCATGTCGTAACTTCATAATCTCTTCTCATCTAATACCTTCCGCATTAACTACTATTTCTAATCCATCACCCTGAGGAATAACATAACACCCTTATCAAGACCGTAGATGTGATATTTGAACGACTAATCACAACAAAAAATATTCTAACATGTCAGCAAAAAATACAAAAAGTTACATGCAAAAATTGGAAAATATATGAATACAGGATGGAGGTCATACATTGTATATGTCTCTTTATGAAGCTGAAGCAAAAATATCCTTCACGAGATCCACCGCTTCAGATTCTGACAGGGGAGTTGTAGTATCCTAATTGTTAAGAATAAGAATGAACCATTAAACAGTTTGAAAACAAGAATATATTGGAGAAAGATGAATTTTGACCTGCCGACAAACAAAAATTCATGTTCTGAAAACACGTGTACATCAAATGCTCAACAATTATAAATCCATGGTGCGAAATCCAATAGAATTTCAAGTAGACTTCTAAACATTGTATCGGTACAACTCTTTGGGGTTTTAGCAGTTCTGTAAAACGACACGGTATTACATCTTTTCAGGAATAACTTCTCGTGATGTAATTAGTGAATATCTCGATAATATTATAAATTCATGTGCTTATTTTAACTTGAAATACTGTCATTGAGATGGAAGTAGTAAAATCTGGAGCTAATGTGTAGAGGGTAGAGTGAGATGACTTATCAAAGTACAAGTGAGATGCAAGAATTAACATGTTTAGAGTTACATTACATTTGGGAAATATTTGCCATCTTTTGTTTTTTCAGGTTGGTTCTTGATGTGCTTGATGGAAATGAGAAGGAATAGCAATGTTTGGTACAATCTTTAGTCATATCATGACTGGATTTGTTATTGGTTATGTTAAAATGCTTGGGGATGTGAAACCTAAAGAGAAGACAAATTCTACAATTGTCAACTGTTACCCATAAAATGAAATCATGTAAACATAACATGTCCATCATGTAACTCATGTTATTGTACTAATTTCCAAGGCTTTATCAAAAACCCCATTTTGTACATATCCAACAATGATTGCAGTCCATGAGATCACATTTCGTTAAGGCATTTCTTTGAAAATCCGTAAAGCCTCATCAAGATCCCCATTTTGTGCATAGCCTTTGTAATAATGGCATTCCATGAAATCACATTTCGTTGAGGTAGTTTGTCAAACAACTCGCGTGCCTTATGTATGCTTACACATTTGGCATACATATCTATGAGGGCAATCAAAACTATAACACCCGGAAAAAGTATGTTTTCAATTTTTTTATGGATTTCCATACCCTGTGCCAAAGCTCCCATTTTGGCACATGTTGGGAGGATGCTGGCAAAGGTTGTCGAGTTTGGATTTTCACCTGCCAATTGCATTTCCTTAAATATATCCAATGCTTTATCAACAGGCCCTAATTGTGCATATCCAGAAATGATGGCAGTCCATGAGACCACATCTCGCTGAGGCATTATGTCAAATAGTTTGTGTGCATTTTTTATGCTTCCACATTTTGTATACATATCAATCAGGGCAGTCAAAACTATATCGTCTGACAACAATCCACTTTTAATTATCTTTGGATGAATCTCTCCACCTTGTTTCAAAGCTCCCATTTTGGCACACGCAGGGAGGATGCTGGAAAAGTTGTCGAATTTGGCTTTACACCTGCTAATTGCATTTGTTTGAAAATCTCCAAGGCCTTTCCAACAAGCCCAATTTGTGCATATCCACCAATGATTGCAATCCATGATACCACATCTCGTTCAAGTCATTTTGTCAAATAGTTCACGCGCCTCCTGTGTCCTTCCACATTTTGCATACATGTCTATCAGAGTATTCATCACAATAACGTTAGATTGAAACCCGCATCTCATGATTTTTCCATGGATCTGCAAACCATACGTTACAGATGCCTTGTTTGCGCATACAGGAGAATACTGGAGAAGGTGAACTCATCGGGTTGGATGCCTATTCGTTGTAGTTTGTGAAACAGGAGCAATGCCTCTTGAGGGAGACCATGTCTTCGGTAAGCTGCAACGATCATATTCAACGAGACTACATCTGGTTGAGTCATGTTCTCCGAACTTTGCGAGCGTCCTCCAGACTTCCGCATTTGTCATACATGTTGATGAGTGTGTTTTGTAAAAATGTGTGTTTGGAAAATGTATATCCCGTGTCATTTATGAGAGAGTGGATTTGCTTACCCTCTGAAAGGGTTTTCTTGGCAATGCAAGATTGTAATAGATGAATATATGTAGAAGAATCCACAGGAGTGTTTTGGGTAGTTTGGGTAGTAAGCAGAGTGTGTACAGCTTCCTTCATGCGACCTTCTCTACATACCGCTCTGAGATTTTGATTGAGTTGGGTAATGGATGACGTTATATGATTGAAGTATAAAAATCATAGTAGATTTCTTCTGATTTCTAAAAGTCGGTATAATCGTCATTTCTTCCATCGATCCCATTTTCCTCTTTGATCTCAATCTCGGCCAAACATCGGTCAGATAATGCCTTGAGGAAACCGTGTCACCCCTGCTCACTGATTTTCACCAGGCCCTCCCCTAACCACAAATTTATATGACTAAATCTACCAGTTCTCCATCTATTTGTTGGTCTTCTCTGTAGGCAGTTTCCATGTGGAGAAAAAATCTCTTGCGAAGTGGGCATTTCCATGCAGAGGCTTGCCTACTATATCTCCCACGCCCTATTTGATAGAATTCAACGCCAAAAAAACCAAAAAAACTACCAAAAAAAAATTGTAAAATAGCCGGAAAAGCGAAAACGTCCAAACGGCCGTCAAACCGTCAATTTTAAGACAGTCGCAGAAATGTCCGGAGGTCCTTTACCATAGGGGGAATGCCTTCGGCATAATTAGACCTTCCACATTAGATTTAAAATGGGGCACGTGCATTCTAAATTAAACAAATAATTCCGTTACAAACAAAATATTTCCACCATTTAAAAAATGAAAACTAAATTCAATAATTATATTTTGAAATATTTGGTTAGTTCGATTTCCCATTATAAATAATGGCCATGTGAAAGTTCAATTTAAAATTTAATTGAGGAGAACATAATTATTGAATTTGTGAGCGAGTTAGTTTTATCGTACAATAATGTCAGAAGAGAGAAATGGTATCATTAATAGAAAGAAAATTGGTAATCAAAGGAATCCTGTGTTTCCAATCAGCATAAGTGAAAGCAGGGGGAATGGTGAAAAATGTGGTCGAGGGTTTCAAATCCACGGCTAAAAATTAGTTCAAGGTGCAAAATTTTGAAAATGATGTTGAAGCTTCGAAGGATGGCTCCATCAAGCATGTATTTAGCCCAGCCTACAAACCGACTTTACAAGAATCTTGAACCCCAATTCATCTTGCCTCCCATGGCGGGCCACGACATGAAAATGCGAGAAGAAGACAATTGTCTTTGGATTTGGATGAAACCCTAATCCATTCCAGCGAGGAGCCTCTCGGCCATTACGACTTCGCCACCGAAACTATAATCGAAGGCGAGCCCGTGACATTTTATGTGCTGAAAAGGCGGGGATGGGCGGGTTGTTGCGGCGTAGCCGGGAAGACAGTATGAGCTTGTGATGTTCACGGCTAGAACCGGGGATTATGCGAGATGCCATGGTAGATCGGATCGACCCTTACGACGCCATAAAAAAATGTTAAAATAGCTGGAAAAGTGAAAATGTCCAAACGGCCATCAAACCCTCAATTTTAAGATAGTCCCGAAAACGTCCGAGGTCCTTTACCATAGGGGAACGCCTTCGGCGTAATTAAAAACAAGAGCAACATTGCTGCCAAGTACTACCGTAGCTGAAATGACAGTAGTGTATGAGCAGAGCTAAGAAAGAGTATTGTTGATTGAAGAAAACGGCACATGCATAAGAAAGAGTAATGGCAGGACTGTGTAGATCCCATAATAATATGCCATACACAGAGATGTAACGCTACACCAGACAAAATAGGCCAAACTGAGCAGCCAAAAGCATGAGAAACCCCTAAGCAACATTAACTTGAATTGTCTTAGGCTTCTTGGGCTCAGGAGGAGGCAACTTGGGAACAGTAACGCTCAGCACTCCGTCATGACAAGTAGCAGAAATGGCTTCCAGATTGCAATTGTCTGGCAGAGCAAATTTACGCATAATTTTGCCAAGGCTTCGCTCCATCCGAATGTACTTGGCTTCCTGATCGTCTTCCCTCTTTCGCTCTCCGCTGATTATCAGCACATTCTCATCCTCCACTTGAACCTTCGTAATATTCACACGCACAAAATTTGGGAGTTAGGGTTTCGAATCCTCTGAACCCCCAATGTGTACAAAATATTGTATATACAGTACCTAGGGTTTCGAAGCAGAAATGGAAATACCTTGATATCGTTGGATTTAAGACCAGGCATGTCGACGACAAAGACATAGGAATTGGGGTATTCTTTGACATCGGCAGGGGTGGAAGCCATGGCCTTGGTGTCGCGAATGTAAGTGCGTGTGGGGGCGTTGAGATGCTTCTCCATTTCGTCAGAAACCCCCAGCAGCGTGCTCAACAGAGGATCCATTTCTTCTCAAAACCCTGCAACTCTGTAAATTTCCGTTAATCAACCACAAATTCTTTACATGCCTGAAAAGAGGGGAAATTAACACTCCAAATGCTACTACATTCACTTAAACTTACCGATTGCATGAATCGCACTGAAACGATGATGCGAAAGTAGTCGCCTTGAAACAAAAAATAGAGGAATTGATCGACCGTGAAACGTTTTCCGTGCAGACATTGTGGTTAGGAATGGCGGATTTAAACACCTTCCGCTGCTACATGTGGAAGACTCCAGATTTCTCTAGCACCTTCGCGACTACTCTTTTTAATTTTCTAGAAACAAATACGGATGCGGCATAGGTACTTGGATGATCCATGCACCTTCCCGACGTGAACCACGCCGTTTTCACTGAGAAGGGGATTGAAGGCTATGAGATTTGCATCCGGGAAAATGCCAGGAAAAACATGTTTATTCTCTGCAATGCCAGCACGGGGTTCTAAGACTGGTATAATATTAAATATGTTTAGATCTGTCAATGTCAGAATAATAAATGTTATGACATCATTTTTTCGAAAATGCTGAAGGCAGTAATAACATCTTGATTTATAGGCCAATCAGATTGAAGATAAATAATTTTTTGTAATTAATTTGTTAAAAAATGTGCAGCTTTAATGATATTTATTAATACTAGAATTATATATTTGTTTAATGAAAATAATAAGTCTCTCTGATTGGTTAATAAGTACAAATAATAACAAAGAATTAAACAGATATGAGGCCTATAGTGGAAACTGCCTTCGGCAGTACTAATAACACAATTAAAAAGCATTCTTATTTTTATGGACATATGTTTAAATTTCAAGAATTAAATATAATTGAATATAGATAATAAATAAAATTTTAATTAATTACATCTTAATTATTTCTAATTAAATATGCCAAAGGCATTCCCCTATGGAAAAGGCCCTTCCAGACGTTTCTACGACTACATTAAATTTGACGCGTTGTTTGGACGTTTTCCAATACAACCCCTATGGGAAAGGCCCTTCCGGATGTTTCTATGACTACGTTAAATTTGATGGCCGTTTGGATGTTTTTCCAATACAATTTAATTCGATAGGTTAAATAACAGTTTTTTGGGATGTTGTTTTAGCTTTTTAGCAAAACTCCAATTGCATGCACGAAAATCCCGATCTATCATGTGATTTCTAACTCTGTCAATTGATTGCGCCAAGTAAGATTATATTTGCTTTTGAAATATATGATCAATTCATAGATTTAATCTTTTTGCAGGCAAGATCGATGATTTGGCATTAAAGCATCGCTAATTTGGGGTGTCCCCCTTTTATTTAAGGCAGTCATCTTTTTGCCAATGTGTTGATCCTGGTCTGCAGTTGTTCTACGGGAGAAGTGGCATGGCATATTTTCAATTGGTGAAATCACAAAGTTTAGAGGATCTTTAAGTATTTGCTTCAATCCATGTTGCAGTTTTGTTGTGTTGGTGTTCAGCAGTCAAGTTTTTTCATCCTGCATTGCAACAATTTGGAGTTGGGATTGTGTACTAGAGCTCCAGAGTCCACAAATTTGCATATGGCATTTCAATCAATTACTGTACATATCTCATCTCCAGGTCCTTTGCCTTTTCACTTGCAAATCTGATAACATTAATTGGAATCCAAGTACAAACAAGGTTGAATGGTGGTTAAGTTTAAAACACAAGAGAGAATCCAAGAAGCTACGTTCCCCCTCCGAGAACCTAATTAAGGGAGAATCCAGTCGAGGTAGTTTAGCTAATCATGTTGGGCATCCTTTTCTTTCCCATAAATATTTCTTCAAATATGAGTAGGATGCAAATATTATAAATGTAAGTATATTTTCTGGAGCCTATCTTTGCATAAGAGAAATGATCTCTATTGTTATCTAATGAAGCGTTTCCCTTTCTGATATAACAATTAGTTTTCCATCTATTTCCAGGGTTTGCAAGAGAGCATTGAAACCCTTTGTTTCACTTTTCACCATTAGCACAGATCTAGGGTCCCTCTGCATTGCACTAGAAGTGATTTTATTTGCTTTCTGCATATGATGTTGTATTTGGGCAAGGGAATTTGTTTAGATTGCTCTCAGTCATGAATTAGTGTTAGGGTAATGATCCAAATTCTAGCTATGCAGAGACAAGAATTGTTGAATGTAATAATAAACACTTTCTTCCTGGAGCACTCTTCAATATAGAGGAACCAACCATACTCTCCAGAGCAAGTGAGAGCTCAATTTGTGTACCTTCAAATGTCCTTCAGTGTTCAACCGAAAAACTAGTGAAATTAGAGGACAATATTTTTTCTATTCCAGAGGATTGGAGAGTACAATCATCTACACCATCTTTAGGATTTGAATCTAATGTTACAAGAATATTTTCATATATGCAAGTGAAGAGAGACAACTTGCTTCATGTTCTAAATATCAGGAGAACCATTAATAATTCATGAAAATCATCTTAACTTCAAAATTAGTTGTCACCTTTGAATGTAGACAAAGAATATTAACTTTCATTTAAATAGCTTGTGGTTATTTATCATCATGAATTCTAGCGATCCTTATTTTTCTTAGCTAGACTACACTAGATCAATTAGACAAACTTTATTTCTTGCATTAATCCACTTATAAAATATGCAAATGTACAGAAGTCTTCGTGTATTCATGTTTAGTTCAAATAAAATAGTCCGCAAAATGCTACCACTCATGATATAAGATTTGTAAATGTATATGTACAATTTGTAACAAATTTGAAATGTAGAGATAGAACCTTTAAATGTAATGCTTCATCTATATTCCTACACTTACAAAATCAATCACAACCCTTATCAACATCAATTACAAAAGTAATAACTATCCCTCTAAATAAAATAACATATATCGTTCGGCGTTCACATTGCATTGTACACAGATTTCATTTTTTGTTGTGTTTAGATTTGATTTTTCGTGGAATGTGGGTTTGTTGTGTTTAGATTTTCTTATTCATCTTTGCATGTAATTTTTTTGCGGGGTTTCAGTCGCCCGATCACATTGATAATGGCAGCAGGAATCTGCACTGCATGAATATTGTTTGGGCTTGGAATTACAGGGATAATGAAGCTTATCTATAGGCTTATTCCTATGCCTGTGATCAGAGGAGTGCAACTCTCACAGGGACTAGCCTTCACATTCACAATGGTGAAATACATAAGAAAAGAGCAGGATTTTGCAAAGAAGAAAGTTAGAGATGTAAGGCCTTGGTTAGGCTTGGATGGACTTTTGTTGGCTCTTGTGTGTCTTGGGTTCATTCTGCTTGTAAATGGCTCTGGTGGCGATGATGATGATTCAAGCCAAAGGACTGAAGACATTCCATTGGTTTCAGTCCCAACGGATGGATCTGAGGATCCCCAAGTAAGAAAATCAGTCAGGAACTTGAAGTTTTTGCATGCAATTCCATTCTCCCTTATAGTTTTTGTACTTTGTATTGTACTTGCCATTGCTAGAAATTCTAAAGTTCTTAGGCAGCTGAAATTAGGCCTATCCAAGCCTCATTTGATCAAAATCTCGAGGCATGAGTGGAAGACAAGACTTGTCAGGGCTGTAATACCACAAATCCCTCTCTCTGTTCTTAATTATGTGATCGCCGTTTGTAAACTATCCACATATTTTTTCCCAAAAAGGAAGTGACACCAACTTGGGTGTCTGTGAGTGTGGGACTGATGAATTTGGTGGGGTGTTGGTTTGGGGCCATGCCTATCTATCATGGAGTAGGTGGTCTCACAGGGCAATATAAATTTGGGGCCAGAAGTGGAGCATCTGTGGCATTTCTTGGAACTGGGAAAATGGTGTTGGGTTTGCTTCTAGGGAATTCGTGGTTAAAATACTGACCCAATTCCCCATTGGGTTCTAGGTGTGTTGCTTCTCTTTTCAGGTATTGAGCTCGTTATGGCTTGCAGAGACATGAATTCTAAGAAGGATTCATTTTTCATGCTTATGTGCGCAACTGTTTCACTCACTGGATCTAGCGCTGCCTTGGGATTTGTTTTGGGGTTATTTAGTATGTGATCCTGAAATTTAGATATATGGATTTCTCCTATTGTAATAAAAATTTCTGACCATTGTTCATCAGAAGAAATCTTTCATGCAACAACTGAACGGAGGCATGACCAACACAATGCAGACATTACTTAGTTATAACTTATGCTTATGGAGATGTGTTGTTGGAATACTGGTAGCACACCATTGACAGGTGAATCCAAAAATTGACAGGTAAATTCCAAATAATAGCTAACCAAATAATAAAGGAGTTTGTTATGGGGGTCTTGTCATTTATGTCATGTTCAACTTTCTGCAACTAGTTTCTTTCTTGCAACAATGTCAAACATATTATGTACTTCTGAAATTTGATGCTTCATTTGCTATAATTTGCGAGGTAGGGTGCTCTTGGCAATGTTTAGATAGTTTTGGTTGTCATTTTGGTGTAAGTTCTAGCTGTGATATGCAACTTTGTTCCTTACAACTGTTGAGCTTGTTTTGTGATAAACTATATTGCCCCAATGTTCAAAATATTGCATGATTGGTTTTATTCTTTCAAATATGATCAGAATCGATTATTTATTAATATTTCATGACACTATTTAGAGTTGCTTTTGGTAGTCACCAATAAGTGGCCTTATTTTTCAATAGTTCAAACTCTCATATTTTTTCTTTTTCTTACATTAGGTCATGTTGACTTCCAGAGAAGCCATTGTTCTTAACTCAAGGATGTTGTGTAATAGGTAACCCTTGTAAAAGATATTTCTCTTAAAATTATTAGCTTTGCCCATTGCTGATAACCCAGGATTGCACCCTAAGACTATGCTAATATAAACTAATTATCATTACCATACTATTTGTATGCATTCTCTACTAAAAAAAGAAGATATCATTTAATTATTTTTTATTGTCTATTAGGATAACTCTGATAGCCAACATTTGTCTTGTAAAGATAACACATAAAAGGGAAGACTTATGTTGATGAGGGCCTCCTATCAGTGACTTAGCAGGACTTAAAACCTTTTCATATTATAAATCAAGATATGAGCACTTCATAAGGTTAATCCTTGTATGACAGTAAATGTTTGAAATTTGAAATTTTGATGAAATTAAGTATCATCGAGATAAGATTTTTTATGTGATCCAGTTGATTACAAAGACAATTTATGACATGGAAAATGCTTCTTAGAGTTTTGACCTAGATGTTGTGGAAATACTATACAATACAAACAACAGATGCATCTTGTTTTCTTTGTGACAGATGACCAACCCTAAAATATAGAATAATTGCCCAAGAAATGTTTTGGGAGCAACTACAAAGATTCCCATTCCAAGTCTATTACAAGCCATTATTTTGGAAGTCAGGCTTGTAGTGCAATGTACTGAAGCAATTTGAATGATATGAGAGGCCAACCTTTTCCCATTTTCCTGAGAACAACTCATCAAATTTAGGAACAATGAAAGTATTGCAATCCTCCCTTTACCAAGATATGCCAAGAGACAATACTAAAATTCTATAAGGTGTATTCCTAATTAATTTTTTTAAAGAGAATCTCATTTTTAAGATTGTTGAGTTCACAATTCAGTGCAAGCTTCTTAACCCATCATCAAAGCCTATTCAAGATATTCATCAAATAGACTTTCAAATTTGTTATTTTTGTTATAAACCGCAGTTGAAGCCTAGATCTCGATCTGCTTCTTTCATGAATTCATACTTAGATTTACATTCACCAATCTCTCCATGGCTGAAATGAAATGGGTGGTTGTGGTAGGAGGCGGAGTTGCAGGTGCCCATGTCATTAGATCTCTTCAATTTGGAGAAAATGTCACACAGATTGATCCGTATGTGAATTTTGCATCAAACCCAATTCAATTTTTTTCATTTTTGATTATTTATAGTCTATGATCAAGGATTCCCTATGATTATTTGGTGATTGCTACATGGAGTAATTTTGATGGACCTTCCTCCAAACAATGCAGGATCAAATAGTTTGAAGCAGGTTAGCATAAACCATTTGGGAATTTAAACAAATTTAGATTTATTTGAATTCACTATCTACCTCCTCTTTGTAGTTGGAGACATTACAAACATTAAGGTAGGCTCTAAGCTGCAATACTTACTATCCTTAATATACATCTATGTTTTCTTTCAATCCCTTAATTGATATTTGAAATACCATGGGCTATGTTGAGATGTATGGTGGAGCCAAGTTTTGCAGAGAGGTCTTTATTTAGTCACAATGATTATTTTGCAAATGGCCGCCTGGTCACTAACAATGTTGTGAGTGCTACAGATACAGAAGTTGTCATAGATTCAGGAGAATGGATTCCCTATGATTAGTGTAAGCTAAAATTAATGAATAATGGACATTGTTTCTGTTGTATTTAGTCAATGTCCATAATTTTATCCAGGATTTCCTTTCCTCTGCATATCATGACTTATTATATGTGTATGTCTACAATTGTATAATCGATGATGGATACATAATACTGGGCTCTGCAAACATCAACCAATGATCAATGGATGGGGCAAGGGACTCTGAGATTGCAATGGGAGCATATAAGCCATTCCATACTTGTATGGATGTATCCCCTCGGGGCAAATCCATGGGTTCAGAATATCTCTTTGGTATGAACACATGGGTATTCTTCTAGATGATTTCTTGCATCCCAACAACACTCAGTGCATGGGAGTAGTGAATGAAATTGGAGACAAAATATGGAACAAATTCATTTCAGAGGAGGGTCCAGATATGAGGGATCTTACTGCACATTTGATGTCTTATCAATACAGTTTGGGAAGATGGTTCAGTCTCTTTCAAAGAAGGATATCCATGCTTTCTTGATACCAAGGCCATAGTTTTGGGGTCTAGATCCCCCTTGCCTCCTGTTCTTACCACCTAAGACTCACAAATCTTGGTTACAATTCTTTATAGTATCGTGTATTCCAGCTTTTCCAATCTTTATATCTTGTATATTTTTTGCAATGGAATCCATATTATTCCTTCTATATGTTTAGGTAAGAATTTCTCTATTCCTCAGGTATTCTTCACCCCAATTTGACAAGATGACTTCAAATTGATGTATCCCTAGGATACATCACCAAATCATTGAAGTTTTAATAGAAATTGAGTATTTATTTTAGCAAGGAAGATAGAGATCAATCCCACTACACTCAAATGCATAAAATGTGCAAATTGAATTGTTCTCCTTTTTATGCATGCAAAAGTTAGTGGAAACAAGTAAACCATTATTAATTTAATACCTTATTGATTTATTGTTGTCCACTAACAAAGAAGGTTCTATCATTGTTATTTAAAGGTAGTGGAAATAAGTAAACCATTATTAAGTTGATGGCTTCAAATAATGATAAGATAAGCAATAATGATAAGATAAGAATTGCCAACTTAATAAATCTAATAGCATGTAGCTTGATTCTCATACATTATGAGGTGCTAAGGGTATGCACAGGTATACATAATGATCACTACTAATCTAGAATTAACACTGACGATGTTATGGATAAAGATACATGGCAAATCCATGCAGAATTTTAGCTAAACTTATGTTGTACCCCTTCCGAAGAAAACATATGATGTTTTGGCTTGCCCATCCTCCTGTGTTTACAGGAATTTATCTCTTTAATTGAATTTACTGGTTGATCCATGATTGTATGAATTTACTAGTTGATCCATGATTGTATATGTACAAATTTGTAACAAGTTTGAAATGAAGAGATGATACCTTTAAATGAAATGGTTCGTCTATATTTCTACACTTACAAAATTACACTATTCAACATACATGTTCAATTTTTCCTTTTTATTGTTTCTCGCTTCTTTATGTAAACCAACAACAACACATTTTTAATGTCTTCTTCATTATATCTGCATACAAATACCTATAGTTTTAAAATGCCAAGAAATAACCATGCAATTTATAGTAGTCTTCTTCCAAAGTTTTGAATTGTTTTAAGGGTTAGGCATCATGTTTGTGCTTTTTAAATGAAGTGGTTCATCTATATTTCTACACTTACAAAATCAATCACCCATAGTTTAAACAAAATCAACTACAAAAGTAAAAACTATCCCTCTAAATGCATTGTACACATGCAATTGCTAGTTATTAAAATTGTCTTTTTTATGAGTAGTGCACTCATTGGGGCGTTATATTACATAGATTGTCAACATCTCAACTTATGTTTTGGAGGAAGCATATAGTAGATTGTATAGACATCTCATCATGCTTCGAAGGAAGCATATAGCAGATTTACAATTACGAGTAAGGGTACAACTAAACTAGTGGCCACCTTCAACTTAAGCAGCTATGAGTAAGGGGCATCCACGCCGTCAAAGTCACTTAGTGCACGATCCTAGCCTCAATTGTTTTGACTCTTCGTGTTGAGTATTTTCGGGCTTGCATTTAGCAAGACTTGATCTTTGATGGGCTCTTTGAAAGCCTAACAACATCACTAGACCAAATACCAATTAATTTTAAATATAACATAAAAAAAAGAGAGAACTATTTTCTTAATTTATTATAAATTCTATGGTAGTTTATAAATATATAAATTGGAACTTGTGCTCTTTTAATTTTATTTCTATCTTAACTTCTGATAAAGTGAATGAGGAGAAAACAAATTTCTAATAAAATGAGAAGACACAATTTAAAAAAAAAAAAAAAAACAAATTTCTCAAATTTATAAATTTTCAACCTAGCATTCTTTATAACTACCGAATTATTTACAATAATATATATAGTCAAAATCACAAAATAAGACCCACGCCATTTCCGAACCTGCTCTTACCTACCTAATAAAATAATAACAGTAAACCGTCCATCAAATTACAAATTCCCATAAATATAATTTGTACCCACCCTTTAATCATTATAAAGTACATCCACCAAATTTTGATAATTAAATATTAATTAACAGAATTACTAGAAACTTATATTCCACATTATATCCAAATAAGATTGGCATGGTGTCGATTCGCGTCCCATGAAAATCCCCTGCTCCACAGTAGTTCTTCCATGGACACTGTGTCTGTATTCATTTGTTACTGTATTGAAAACATTTGGTGAAAACATGTGAATTTTCAGTTTTGGGTTCATCATATCTCTTACAAATGCAAACGCCAACTGATCGCGAGGATTGAACACCTGAATTTCATTGAACACCAGGCACGAAAACACTTTCGCCGGAATGCTCTGTTTTCTCAATATCAATGCCGAATCTCCCACATCTGTTACAAATAACCATCAATCAATTCAACTTGTAACTGAATCTGTTTATACCGATTTATTTAGTAGAAATATTACCAGTGATGTAGGGAAGCTTTTTAGAGCTCCATGGCTGCAATCCCTGTGCACAGTAATCTTCCATCTGCAGTCTAACCGCCTCCTTATTCCACTTTCTCCATCTCACTGTAAAAATGGCTTCCTCCATGGTATGTACATTGTATGGATGCCTTGACAGCGCAATCTCTGCATTTTGTTTGATAAGAAGATTCTCCAACATTAACAGCGGATCCACAGCCAGCTGTATTTTGGCGTCCATCCAAATGGTGTACATGCAGTTGGGGAAAAGCCTGTGCGGAAGGTATTTGGGTATCAGACCATTCATAACATGTTCCTCGTATGGCAAATCCTCCACCAAAACAATGCGCCACAGTCCTATTTTCTGAGACTCGTCGGGTTCGATCCCGTAACCTGCAAGCTTTTCCAGACTTGGGTTGTCCACAAACATGAAGAAACACACCTTTTCTGCTGTAATTCTTCTCACGCGCTTCGGCTGCCTAAGCCTGTCGTAGCCTCCAAAGATAGCAGAAATGAGTACTAAGCCTCTGCACGACTCCATGGCCTCTCTGTCTGCGGCGCTTACGCGGAAACCAGGAGAAGGGTAATTCACAAAACCGCATGGCATCTCCATTCCGTCCGACGTGTTAAAATACTGCTTTCTGTTTTCGGGATCGAGATTACCTCCGAAATTCCCTCGCATTGAAGATGACCCATTCATTCCTTGCTCTATTTTCAGAAATTTAAGAGAAGAATTCTCATTGAAATCGGCGTTTTCAATCTGCCGAAGGACTTCTGCGGCTGAAATCGACGGCAAAAACAGGTTTTATATAAAATCATTTGTGGACTGTACAAACCCAATTCCTCTAAAACATATATATCTAGTTTAATCGACTATGAAATTACCTGAGGTATGGGAATACAAGTGGCATGAGCGATTCGTGAGGATCGTCGCTCTCCTGAGTAAGTACTTCTCTGCTCCATATTGAGGAGGATATATAAACAGCGGCCATGGAAGCTCTGACTCAAGCTCAACCCCAGAGATTTGGTTCCTGAAGAGTGGAATAAGGCTAAGGAAATTGTTGAGTAGGCAATCCAGGTTGAAATCTGTATTAGATACCCAATGCGTGTTAGTGTGGTTCACAATCCTTGAGAGAAGTAAAACCAGTAGACATGGGAAAATGATGATGGAAAGAGAGGACATGGATTTCATGGAATTGAATTTGTAAATAAGCAGCAGCATCTGGATTTCATGGGGTGTTCAGCTCTCCCCAATTGAACAGTGGTTAAATGTATCAAGTTGAGTGGGGCAGGATAATGTTTGTTGTTTCGCTGAACCTTTTGCACTTTTCTTTTTATTTATTGCATCCCAACAATAAAACATATACACCACCTAATATGCCAAGATATTGCTTTTGTGGTATATACTATATACGTATATGTTTATGCTGTGGTCCAATTCAATTCAGAGCTGGAATTTCAGCTTATCTATGCCCTGTCAAATCAAAATTCGGTGACGGCTTAGCTCTTTTAAGTGGCAGTAAATTCCAGTAATTTTTATAGATATATTATTAATTTGTTTATATATATAAATATAAATAGGTATTATGTTTTTATATATATCTGCCTAGATACCTCGTGTAGAAATGTTTCACTTTACCATTGTATTAACTTGTCAAACACATTTTTAAAAAATAAAAAACTCTAAACTAATATTTAACAATCGAGGTTACATTTATGTAACCTCAAACAAAGTAAAGGTTCTATATTAAATTCCATACTGATTAAAGTGGAACTATGGAAACGACTTAAATTGGAGATTATATGGGCCTATGCATATATAAAGACACATGGAATGTATGAACCAGCTTTAGGATTTAGAGTTTTTTTGAGGGGTTGCAACTTCAATCCGTAGAAGCAAATGAAACTTTACTGAAAAGTGCATATATTTACTTAAAAATATTATTATTATTATTATTTATTTTTTGATTGATGTGATATATATAAGTATGATATATATTCTTGTGTAATTCACATATATAGATGCATCCAATTATTTGGTTCGTTGCTGCCATAAAAATGTAGGATGTGTCCTTAAAAACACTTATTTTGTACAAGACTAGTTAATTTCTTAACTTTAGTGTATAATGTCTTTGTTAATTATTAGTTAAATTTAGGTTCTTATTGACATGTGTTTCACGTGTCGCTTATTAGTGACCTTATTTTTATCTCTTGTCATTTTCTTCTCCATTTCATTTTGTTTCTCATCTCCCCTTGTTCATTTTTGAAATTTCACTTTCTTCTTATCTTGGGCCCTCGAAAATATCACCAATCAATTCAAAACATCAAAAAACCTCAAAACATTTATTTATTTTCCATTATACAATTTCTAATGCACTTGAAATGCCAATATTATTGTTTTATACTGTTGTGGCCATTTTGACCATAAATAGGAAGATTTGTTATGTTGTGGAGCTTGTTTTCATGTGTGGAAGTGTTGAAGACTGTACACTAAAAGTATTGTACACTATCCACTGCTTTTCTCGCGGGGTCAAAGGCGGCAACCCCAGACAAAGGTGTTCGGGAGCACAACTCCCGAGGAAAATGTTTTGGTCTCGAAAAACATGTCTGATATCTTAAGAAATATGTTCTTCTCATATGGGCGGATTTTTGACCCATAGGTTTATGGGCGGTTTTGGCCCATGGTTTTGGTACCCATGATATTGTAAAATTGCTTAAGTAGTTGCCTATTAATGTACTTTTGATAGGTGAGACATAGTATTGTAGATGTGTGTGAATTCAAGAGAGTTTGTTGAGCACAACTCCAAACAGATCTGGGTATTGTATTGAGAGAGAGGTGACTTGTAATAAAATCTAAGCAAGTGATTCTTGGTGGACGTAGCACAAATTGGGGGAACCAAGGTAAATCTTTGTCTCTATATTGTGTTCTTTTATTTTCTCGCACTTTTATCTCATATCTATAATATTTTCAACATATTAGTTTTTGCTAGTGCACGATTCTCAGTGTGGGATTGTTCCGCATATTTTATCCCTTATTTCATAACAAGATTGACATGTTTTGTAGTTATGTTTGTGGACAATCTCTAAGTTTCTATTTGTTTAGTTTCTTGGAAATTTTCACCCCAAATTTGGGTTATTTAAGTGTTGCACCTTTAAATGTTTGAATTTCCCCATTGATTATATGTCTTAATTCAATAAGTCTATAAATGCACAAATGCATTAGTGATTTTTGGAGATTCAATGAGTCATAGAAATATAGTTAGAAAAGTGATGTTAAAGTTCTAATTGCAAAATTTATTCTATTTTTGAAGCATCCAAAAGCTAAATGTAAGCATTCATAGATTCATTCTAACATATACTAGTTTGTGCGTAGACATTAAAAATATAATGGTTGGGTTGCTTACATACATATGATTGATTGTTGTCTTGCATTAAGTGTTGCTTTGTGATATTTTTAAACCACAAGGGGTTTGATAATAATGAAGGGGCATTAAATTCCCCATTAACCTCCCATCCTTTAAATTATTTTTGTCGGTACTAACAACAAATTAGGGTGTTGACAAAGGAGAACACATTCCCAATGATTCACAATAGATCAAAAGAAACTAAGAGGGTTTTATAGATTAAGGAAGGAAGAAGACATTCACAAGGTCATTTTCACCTTAACACAAACCTTTCCCATTTCACATTTTTGCCATCACTATGATTTGAGTAAAATATGTATAATTCTAGTCTTCTTAGTTTTCTAGGTATTTCTTTTAAACATTGACTCACCTAGCTCATTGGACATGTTTTCTGCTACTTATCACCAATGACTATCTTTAGATTCAAATATCAAGTGTATTTATGTCTCTAACCCTAATTTCTTAAAAAAATTAATGTTTTAAAATTTTCCCATTAATTAGGTATGATATTCTAATTATATCTACATTTAAATATAGATTGTAATATGATGTGGCTGGTTTAGTGAATTTGCTAACGTAAAACCACTTTCCACACAGAGATGCATTTTGGTGAACCTATGCTTATATCTAACACCAATCTAGGATTTTCTCAGAACTCCACTTAGATAGTACTCAACAAAAGGTTTTGATTTAAGTAAACCCATAATTTTTATTACATTTTAAGGATTAATCTTACTTATTTGTAATTATCATAGGTTTTTTTTTTTTTTGTGTGTGTATGTGTGTGTTCTTTTGTATTGCATGTTTTGTTACCTTCTAGGGTTAGATATTTCTTCTTTGGAGCAAAATTGATTTTCTTAGTGCCTATTAATCATTTATTCCAACCTCTTATCCCTAATCTTGTTTCTTACATTTTAAAAAAAAGTTGAACACAACTTTAGTTTTCTCGATGTTCTTATAATGACTCATCCCTTTAATATGATGTTTCAAGTCTATGGTACGCTTTCTATAATCCCTCGTGGCTATGAAATAAAAAAATGTTTACATGATATGACAACTAATAAATAAAGGAAAATGTATTATTCTCAAAAAACACTTGCTAGAATGATGTGAATTTAGAATTAGATGTGCAAAACAACCTATTGATTCCTTGATACACCATGAGAATAACCTACAAGAAATGGACAATATGGACTTAGATGATTTTTTATCATAAGAATTCCCTCAATTTTGTAACATTTTAGGGATTATTGAAATGAAAAGGATATAGATTATGATTATGAAGTTCTTTACGGCTATCCTTCTCAAGCATGCATATATAGCTCCTCCTCCAAATCGGACTTAGAAGAGAAACTTAGAGATGAATTTATTGCCAATATTAAGAAATATGATATACAAAATCTTGCCAAAATCTTCTTTTCCTAAACTATGATTGTAGTAAACTAAGCCAATTTTCAAGGACTCTCTACCCTTTATTCTTTTCCAAATGTTATATTGTAAAATAAATAGAATGATTATATAATTATTTTCCTAGTATAGATGTAGAAAGTGGTTTTACATTCAAAAATTCAATAAACTAACTAGAACATATTACAATTGTTGGCAAGGTTCTTCATTGATTTGAAGTAAATAGAGGATAACAAAGAAGATGCAAAATGTGTGGTAGAAACATCAACAATTGTGTAAAGTAATACATAATGTTTATATTTAATTGGATATATGCATTAATGGAAGAAAATTTGTTGCAAAATTACATTCTATGATTGTATTATAAACATGATCAATAGACCCACTCTTCTTCGAGATGTAATTTGTCCGTAGTCAATATTGATACCACACTGATAGAAAAAAGGGAATAAAAGAGAGAGGGAGATGAGTGAGTATCCAAGTTTAATGATGGATGTGGAATAACATATGTAATCAAAAGTATGAGATAGTGTATATATGATAAGTGTAATGTATTTCATGAATCATATATGAATAAACACAAATTGCTTACAAACTATATATGTCATTCATATTATTTTGAATTTACAAACCCACTCCAAATTAATTTAATGAATGCACTAAGTTGTTAATGTTGTATAAAAATAATCTATATTTATTTTTCACAATACTAGCTCTAGCATGGACCTTTCAAACTACTTAAGCATTTAATTTATGTCAAAATTTGGTTGTGTTGTATAAATTTTGGATAACTCGATTTCTAGATGATGATAATCTCTATTATTTTGGAAGCCAACAATAACTGAAATTGAGAACTAGTGGGAGGGTAATATTAGAAACTATTTTAGTATAGAATTAAGAGAACTGATGACACATACTTATAGGTAAAGATGACTAATTTATCTCGCATAAATTTCCTTGATTTACGAAGATTTATTTCAAGTGGAAGATGAGTATTTCTAGTTGAAATTTCCAAATATCCTTTGGCATTAGATTTTGGGATTAGTGAATGCAACATAAAGTTGTAGATTAAGGATAGACGATCCTATAACACGAGAGGAGATATGAAAATATATTGAAGCACTAGAGAAACCTTAGTAAAACATGTTTGTTTAAATTGGTTCGAAATGAATCTAGAATTTTTCATCATTACATGGGAAATTTAAGGTTTGATGAGTTTTGATTTAGTGCCCAATCCTCTTTGACATTGTTCATATTTGATTATATTTCTTATTGATTTAATTTAATTTAAATTACTTAACTATAGGTATTACAAAGTAACCGATGTATACGTGATAAAATACAAAAATGGCACAAGAAAATTAAGATATAAATATGAAACCCCGAGAAAGAGATAGAGAAATGATGACTTAGATTATATTCGTGCAATCTGGAACCGATCTCGAGCAAGGAGAAGTGATGAACAACAAGATGCAAGCAACATAATTATTGATATCTCAGAAATCTTGGAGCTCACGAACAAGGTTGGACAATGACGCATGTAGTGGGACAAAGTGGTGCTTGGGCATTGATGACCGGATCTGGGCACTTGTGATTGTGCAAATCCTTTGGATCTACTTTAATGATGCTTTTATCACTAGGGTGTGGAAATTATTCTTTGTTGATCACTTGTTGTTTGCATTATGATCTCTAAAGGTTCTTTGTAACTCACAAAAGATATGTTTTCCTGCATAAGCCCACAAATCACATCAAACCTAAAAAGAAAAATGCATAATGGGGAGTCGATGACACTCTCAGACTGGTCACCTCGAGAGTGAACCTATGACCGAGTACTACACTACATCTCTAATCCATGTAGTTCTTGTGAGTGTGTGTAAGAATTGTTAGGTAAAATTTAGTTTACCTTGGTTAATTATGCATTTACTTTAGTTAACTATTAATTAATGGTAATTTGTTCTTAATCATTTATTATTTGTAATTGGGAATAGTATTCCCATACATGTATTTTGTATTTATTATATTTGTTATATGGTTATACTGTTCAAAACCATATATTTGTAAGTTATATGTGCACATGATTATTTATTGTTGCAGACTGTCGCAACATCCAGTAGTTAACTGGCCATTGTCTGCATCCATGATTCTAAAGTTGGATATGTACAATTCCAATAATTACAAAAATCCATTGTAATGGTTGATTTATTTCACATTAATATAATTATACAAATAGCTTTCCCATCCATGTTTGTGAAATTACATTTGGTATCAGAGTAGGAATATGGACTTGTGAAGCAATAAAGGGTTGGAGAGAGGTTGCAGTAGGAATAGAAGTGTCTTGGAGAAGAATTTGCTTTCCAGGAGAGCTTGTGTTGCCTCTAGCAACTTCCCAGACATCCCTGCATCCCCACAACCCCCTCTTCCATTCTAGGTGTTTGGAATGATTTTTTTGCACTAGTGCACCTCGCACTGTGAAAAATTTGCTGCAAGAATAGAAGATTAAAAAAATTATTTTTTCCCCATCCAGGGGTTTTACTTCTAATTTAGAGGAACAATTTAGTCTCTGATATTTTTATCAGACCTCTACATTAGAGGTATATATGGTTATTCACTGCTAAAGCTAGTAGTCTACTAGTTTTGGAGGTTACGTGACCGAGTTGGAGACTGTGCTTTGCATTGTGTGTATTGAGGCAAGCTAAAGACCAAGTCTAAGCTGTGAAGACACCGAGCTCATTTTTGATCTCCTCTCCACAACACTCTTGGGTGAGTTGATCTACCAGGTGCTTGCATTCAAACCAAGACATTGATTAGGTGAGGTGATCTAGAAAAAATCTTGGTTGAACATTTACTTCTAACCAAGTTGCATCTTGCATTGAACGGGTTGTTTTTGCATTGGATTGAGTAGAGTCCACACCGGTCGGGTTACGCTATTTTGGCGAGTCCATTTTAGCATGAACGGATGAGTATCCTTTCTCCAAAGCTACTTCCTCTATAGAGATCCTTTGCAACCCCTGCGACCTACATATGCATGAAAATGCAAAGCCCTCAAGTTCACAATCAAAACAGAGGGATATAAACAAAGAAAACAACATCATATATAAATATCAAAGGCAAACGACGGTATAAAGCGGCGAAGGAAAAGTAGTGGAGAAACAAAACTCTAAAGCGGCGGCCATAAAGACATTTGGTATTAGAGCCGTGTATGACAAACGAGATGTTAAAACAAAGGCAACAATAAATAATCCCATGCACATATAAATTGCAAATATATGGTTTTGAATAGTATAACCATATAACAAATATAATAAAGACAAAAGACATGTATAGGAATACTATTCCCAATTACAAATAATAAATGATTAATAAAAACTTACCATTAATTAATAATTAACTAAGGTAAATGCATAATTAACCAAGGTAAACTAAATTTTACCTAACATTCCCCCCCTTAATTTTGCATTGCCTCAAGGGATGAGGAGAGGAACTCTTTGAACAACTCGAACTTGTCACGTGTAAGTGACTTCGTGAAGATATCTGCTTGTTGTTCAACTATTGGACAGAACTGAAGTTGTATATTGTGCTTCAAGACATGCTCACATATGAAATGTACATGTACCTCAATGTGTTTTGTTCTTTCATGAAAAACTGGATTGCGAACAAGTTTGAGAACACCTTCATTGTCAACATACATGGTGGTTGGTTTGTCTTGTGGTATTCCAAGTCCTTCGAGTATGTGACGCAGACAAATCGCTTCACATACAGCTTCTCTCTCCGTAGAACGATACTCAACTTCTATGGAAGAACGAGAAACAAAGTGTTGTTTCTTGCTTCCCCATGATATTGGTCTAGATCCCATAAAGAATACAAACCCTAAAGTGGATTTTCTGTCATCAATATTTCTTGCATGATTTGAATCCGAATATCCTGACAAGAAGAAGTTGTCATTCTTCTTGTATTCTAGACCAAGATCCACTGATCCTTTGAGATATCTTAAGATGCACCTTATTGCTTTCCAATTTGAGAAAATTTGGGTTCTCGCATGAACCTCGATAGATAGCTCATTGAAAAGTTGATATATGGTTCAGTTGTAGGTAAGGTAAATGAGACTCCCAATCAACTGCCGATAGAAAGTGGCATTTACCTTAGGAGATGGATCTAAATGAGATAACTACAATCTTTTCTCCATAGGTGTAGTAATTGGTGTACAATCCATCATCCTAAATTTCTTGAGCGTTGTCTTGGTATATTTCATTTGAGAAACAAAGATGTGATTCTCTTTCTGCCAAACTTCCAATCCAAGACAATAGTGCATTAGCCCGAGATTTTCATGTCGAATGATTGATTAAGATCTTTCTTTGTTGCATTGATCATCCTCATCAACCGCTAGTGATGACTAGATCGTCGACATAGACAATGAAAATCACAATCTCCCCTTTCTTTTTGAGGTAAATATTGGGATCATATGGATTTCTAACAAA
Source organism: Taxus wallichiana var. yunnanensis (assembly GCA_018340775.1). Classification (NCBI taxonomy): domain Eukaryota; kingdom Viridiplantae; phylum Streptophyta; class Pinopsida; order Cupressales; family Taxaceae; genus Taxus; species Taxus wallichiana. The sequence continues at coordinate 366,532,734 of CM031243.1, forward strand.
TCCATGTTGTCATGAAGATGCTCATCAATTTTGATGTACCATGCCCAGGTACATGTTTGAGGCCATACATAGATTTCCCGAGTCTTCATACCTTTGCTTCTTGACTGTGCACAATATATCCCTCAAAGTTGAGTCATATAGAATTCTTCTTGCAAATCTCCATTTAGGAAGGCAATTTTAACGTCCATCCGATGGAATTTCCAACCAAATTGTGCAAAATAGAGAAAATATCATCTTGATCATTTTGATCTTAGCTATGGAAGAAAATGTCAATTCATAGTCAATGCCTTCTTTTTGTGCATACCCCTTTGTTAGGTTGTGGAGCTAGATTGCTTCACAGTTAGCGTGCAATGGAAAGTGACTGGTAATGCAACAACTATCATCGATCGATGGGATAGACGCGTCGACCGAGCAAGTGGGAACCACAACCCATCATCGGTCAGATAGGACAGACATCGGTCAGAGAAAGTGGGAACCAGCCGCGGTTAAGGCTAACCGGCCAGTTACCTGTGCGATGATGTTTTAATTAAATCTCGAGAATTAAATCTATCTTTAGCATTAAAGTAGATTTATTTAATGTAATTGCATGGCTAAGGTGCCCTAAGTTTATATACACCTTTATAAGCATGAAAGCTAGGGTTTAGAAGGGGATGAAGAAAAAGAGAAGGATCGGATTAGATCCTTGATTCTCCGAGATTGAGAGGATGAAGACGAAGAAGAAGAAGAGGAAAAAGGAACATGTTACATGAAGACAGAGACTCCATGGAGAGGAGCTGGATAGAAGGAAATAACATGCTACTATATTTCCTTTGTATATTTATTGTCTCATTGTAATGGCTTACATAGTATGCAAAGCACATAGCATTTCTTCTTGTAGATCCACATGTTGGTGAGATCTTGTATTATAGATCTATGTAGATCTAGTCTTGTATTGTAGATCCATGAGATCATATTGTATTGTTGATCCATGTAGATCTAGATATTGAGAGGAGGTCGTCTTCATGTTTGCACACGTGTTATGCAAGTGATGGAGAGATAGACTACTTCTTGGTACACGCCTCTTAGTTGCACATCTTGTAGACCCATGTGAGAGGTCTTGTTTGCAGATCCACAAAGAACTTGGTCAGCAGTCGCTTCGAGATGCGGTAGTTCTTAGGTTACGTGAGATCTTCTCGGTGGATTTTGGAGGCACGGTTTAGTGTACTCGGGAAGATCTCGTTGAGATCTCGGGAGGAGGAGATACTCTTGTAGAGATACATATACTCTTATGCAGAAGAGTTAGTTTGTAATCTCTTGTTATATTATATATATGAGATCTTTATCTTTGGTGGACGTAGCCCACATTGGGTGAACCACGGTACATGATTGTTATGTGTGTGCACTTTTGTGTGATTTAGATTATTCTAGTTTATACTTCCAATGTTGTAGATTTTGTGGGTAAATTGTTTGGATCCTGTGTGCATGATTTTATTTGTTATTAAATCATAGCACTATTCCGTTGTCCCCAAAATCCCAACACCCTTTGCTATTAGTCTTGCTTTGTACTTGTCCACTGTCCCATCTGCTTTGTACATCATTTTGAATATCCATCTGGATCCAATGGGTTTATTCCCTGATGGAAGATCGACAAGCTGTCAAGTGTTGTTTTTCATTACCGATTGATATTTAGAATCCATGGCATCTTTCCAAGCTTTTGACCGTAGGGGGCTTCATGGACTATGAGGGCTCATCAAATTCAATAACTCTACTCATCAAAGCAAAGTTAACTTCTTCTCTTGCTTTACTGCAAGTTTGTGGTCAAGGGGTGGATGTATTTGGTGGAGAATCCATTCTTGCATCTCAGTAACATGCTAGTACACCACTTGGGCATATGTTGTACTATTTCCATGGGTCATGGTTCTATAAGATCATCACCATAATCACTTTCATCATTTGTGGGAACATCAACTTCAGCTTTTACAACCGGTGAAGAATCTCGCATCGTGGGGTCTCGGAGGAGGAGCCTCTACTTCCTTCTTCTCAAAGAACTCAATCTCTCGCTGGTGTAGACTTTCATGGTGTTCTGATCCATCAATCTGTACCCACGAGTCTCTTCACTATAGCCAATGAAAATGAGCTTTTGTGACTTCATGTCCAATTTATTTCTGTTTTTCTTGGGTATGTGCATACTTGCTTTACACCCGAATACTCTAAGGTGTGCAATAGATGGTTTCTGCTTTGACCATGCTTCATGTGGCGTTACTTCGTCAAGAGCAACTATGGGCACTCTGTTCAAAAAATACATAGTTATCTTTACTACTTCTTCCCAGAATGTCTTTGCTAGTCCAGAGTCATTGATCATACATCACACCATTTCCATGATAGTACGATTTCTTCTCTCAACAACACCATTTTGCTGCGGTGTGTGTGGAGGAGGCATTTGTCGACGAATCCCATGAGCTTGTAGGTAGTCTTTGAACTCATTATTGGTGAATTCTCCCCTCGATCTGAGCGGAGAGTTATGATGTGACGGCCAATTTTGTTCTCAACAACTACTCTGAACTTCTTGAAGGTTTCAAAATCTTCACTTTTCTTGCAAAGACAAAAAATCCACATTTTTCTTGAATAGTCATCAACACAAAGCATGAAGTACTAAAATCCAAAATGACTTGGTTACATCGGACCAAAAAGATTAGTATGAACTAGATCAAGCTTACCATGAGCTCGATATGTACTCTTCCGGCGAAGCTCTGTGTTGTTTTCCTACTAGGCAGTGAGGACACTTATCTGTATCCTTCTAAAGAGATGGTAACCCATGTACCATATTGCACTGGTGAAGTGTCTCGAGATACTTGAAACTAACATGACCAATTCTTTGATGCCACAACTATGCTTGAGGTAGAGTTCTTAGCCACAAGTGTTTAATCATCTCTGTGGACAAAATTAAGTTGGAACATGCATCCCACATTGGAGGCTTTTGCAACTATTTTCGAGCCTCGTGATTTGTCTCGAATTAAACATGTTTTCTTTCCGGAATGACTATCAAAGTCAATTTTTAAGTTGTGATCTAGGAGTTGAATGATTGAAAACAAATTTTTAGTCAACCTAGGGACATATAAGACATCTGATAGTCTACATTCGTGAACCAAGGGGTAGAGAATTGTTCCCAATCCCCTTGAATTGTATATGAAGAATCATCACCCAATGAAACATGGTTTTTCAAAGGCGTGTCCCTCATTGAAGTAAACCAATCTCTATGGCCAGTCATGTGTCGAGTGGCTCCTAATCAACATACCAGACATCACTAGATGACATGGAGGGTTCACTTGACGAGCAGTGTACAAGAAGTCTTCATTATCTGAATGTTCTTCTTGTTCAACAATATTTCCTTGTTGATGGGGTCTTCTTTTCCAGTTCCCCTTTTTCTACCCTTGATTGTAGTTTGTATGTCCCTTGTGAGATTGTTGGTGTTGAGGTCCAAAATTACTTGATGAACCTTTCTTGTATGTATTATACCAACAATATTTCAACTCGTGTCCTCTTTTACAGATGGACATTACTTCTTCTGTTGTTTGTCCCCTTGATGTTGATACTGGATTTTGGGACTTTTGATAGGAATTAGGTTTTCCTTTACCTTTTCCTTTCCATTTTTGATGCGAAGAAAGTGCCTGTTCCTCTTCATCATCCTTATTATACATAGCTTCTTCTTGTTGCAGTAGGTTTACCAATTTGTCAAAACTAACTGTCGTATCTGACAAGTTTAGTGTTGTTACAAAAATACGGTATGAAGAAGGGAGTTCTCTCAGAACAATGGGAATGGGAGCGTCATCTATGATTGATTCTCCTAGGGCTAGAAGTGAAGCCCTCAACTCTACAACTCTTCTTAAGAAAGCTTCTATTTTCTCATTTTTCTTGAACTTCAGTGTGTGTAATTGACTCTACAAATTCAGAATGACATTCTTGTTTTTGGCCTCGTATACGTGCTTAACTTATCCCACGCTTCTTTGGTTGTTTTGGCATCTCGAATGTGGGGTTACACATCGTCAGACACTCCAAACAAGATGATGAGTTTGAACTTCTGATCTGCTTTATCAAACTGTCATTGTTGTGTTGTATCAGTAGTTGATTTGGTTAGAGTACCATTCACAATAGGCCATATCTCCTCAAACTCAAGTTGTGTCTTGATTTTAGTCTTCCAGAAGTATAGTTGTTTCCTCTGAGTAGTTGTGAATCTGGAATAAAAATTTGGGGGCATTGGTGCCCATTTTGCAAAAATCACTGACATGGTTTGGCTCTTATCACTCTAGGTATAAGGTCTCCCAATCTATATACCATCAGTCTAATATACCAAACCTTTCTATATACGCGCCCTTCCGATATACCCAACGGTACGTGGAAGAAGATTTCCTTTCCATATACCCACAAGACATGAAAGAGGCGTTAATGTACGTGAAATAATTTGATACGTGGTACCAAGACAATCTTGAAAGGGGTCTATACATTATCAACACCATTTCCAAAGAAATATCCTCATACGCACGCGTAACTTCGCTATATACTTGGATAATTTCTCACCCGGATTTATGTCATGCAATCATTCATGATGGATGGGATGGCTCATAATGTGTGCACTTTGTGTCCTTATACTCCCCATTGATTTAAAGGGTCGATGCCCGAGACAACGTTGTTGTAGCTATATTAGGCGTTAAGTGCGTATTAGTCGCGACGGCTTTACCCGTAAGTTCTTTCGAGAGGAACTGCACATACTGAACGCTGCGAATGAGATCTAGGATCTTGTGAGTGTTTTTGAACCAAATTTTAATATTTTTGAGTACAATATTCTACTAGTTTCTGAGCACTTACAAAGTTTGTGGTTGACTATGAAAACCTGTAAATTAGTACAATATATTAAGTATACAAATTACATTCAAAATTTGGGAAAATTGAATGGTAGACAATTTTGTTTTGTTTTTCGGGCCCTAGTGGCCTCCGAGCCCAAAATGACCCTCTATGCCAAAAATTACAAAAACAATAGCTAAAAATGCAATTTTTGGGTATACCTCCTTTAGCAAAAGTTGCTCGGAATGAAAAAATAAGAGGTTTAGGAGATTTTTTTTTGCCCTAAAATAGGGTTTTTCTCACTAAAATTTTAGTGGTGGCTTTAGTTATAACTAAGTAGTTTAGCTGAGGTTTTTATGCTAAAATCACTGCCAAAGTTGGCAGTTTCACCAGTTTTGCCACTAAACTTCAAAATTCAAAAAAATTGTGTTGGGGGTGGGGGTCGAACCCCTTACCTCACCCACTCAAGTCATTCACACTATCTACCTTGGCACATAGTGCACTTGTGCAATAAAACGAAGCAAATTTAATTTAAATTAATGCAAAAGAGGCCAACCTTTGTTAAGCGACATGGCTGGTCGATGGAGTTCCATGTGTCCAACACATAGTTGGAGTAGATTAGGATTTTGGCGGAAAATCCAGATCTGAAGCTCTTAGCTCTTCAATTTATACGACTTTGTATTTTCTTTATGGGATCTGGACCAATATCATGGGGAAGCAAGAAATAATGCTTAGTTTCTCGTTCTTCCACATAAGCTAAGTATCGTTTTGTAGGAGAAGTCTTGCCAGTGAAGCGATTTGGCTACGTCCACGTACTCAAAGGACTTGGAATACCACAGGACAAATTGACCACCATGTATGTTGACAATGAAGGTGTTCTCAAACTTGTTCGCAATCCAGTTTTTCATGAAAGAACAAAACACATTGAGGTACATGTACATTTCATACGCGAGCATGTCTTGAAGCACAATATACAGTTTCAATTCTATCCAACAGCTGAACAACGAACATATATCTTCATGAAGTCACTTGCACATGAAAAGTTCAAGTTGTTCAAAGAGTTCCTCTCCTCATCCCTTGAGGCAATGCAAAATTAAGGGGAGAATGTTAGGTAAAATTTAGTTTACCTTGGTTAATTATGCATTTACCTTAGTTAATTATTAATTAATGGTAAGTTATTATTAATCATTTATTATTTGTAATTGGGAATAGTATTCCCGTACATTTCTTTTGTCTTTATTATATTTGTTATATGGTTATACTATTCAAAACCATATATTTGTAATTTATATGTGCACGAGATTATTTATTGTTGCACCGTTTGCAACATCCGTTGTCCAGACTGGATGTACAATTCCTATAAGAATTGCAACACTCCATTGTAATGGTTGATTGATTTCACATTAATATAATTATACAAAGCTTCCATCCTGTTTGTGAAATTACAAGAATGATGCCCTAAGATGCCCTTGTGCAAGTTGCACTTGATAATGGATGTAGCTAGAATGTAGCAATGTAGTAGAATGCGTGGATGGAATAAAATGAACTTGCCCTTCCTATGTTGTTAATGCGAGAATATGCGAGTCCTTTGTCCCTTGAATGATTCTAGATGAATGCCTTGGATTGCTTTAGGTGCCTTTTGAATGCAAGCTTAGGTGATGATAGTAATGCTTAGTGCTTGGTCCTTTATTTTAAACACATAACTATGTATTTATATGATTCCCTTATTTGAATTTCATAATTGACAACTGGAAGGCTGACCCATAAGTGAAAAAGATGCCCAAAATATAAAAAAAAGTGAGTAAGGTTAGAAAGGGTTAGGGGCACTAGAGGGGACATGAGCACTGGGCACTTTTGCCTGAATGGGCACTTTGTTGTCAAAGCCATGAAAGATAATCAAGTAAAGTTCGAGTGGGCTATATAGTGTGTAAGACCAAAGAGAAAACAAAAAACCTAGAAAAGAGGCCAAAGATAGTTTTCAACCATTAGTTTTCTTACTTAAGAACAATGTAAGTGTTAGTATGCTTTTAGGACCTAAAAATGTACACAAGTGCGTGATTTTGTGTCTACATTTACCTTTAATTTATGTTGTTGAGTGAATACTTGATAACATAAAGTAGATAAGAGATGCGTACCTTATGATCCTATAGAGTGTGTGGCGAATAGTGTGCCGAGTGGACAAGTGAAGCATGGAGTGATTGCAAAGTGAAGCGTGAAGACTAGGAAAGGAAAGTAACCCTAGGGGTGAAGTGTATGTGTTGCGTTGTACCTATTGTTGTGCTTGTATTTTCTGTTGTAGGCTATTTTTGTTGCGTATTAAGGACGGACTTGCAAAAGAAGAGCGAGAGAGTAGTCAAAGTCCTGTATATGAAAAATCTGAGTAAAGTATGCAAAAGTATGTAAAAAAATGTAGTAAAGGAAAGTGTGCACCCGATATAAAAGAGTGTAAATGATATAAAATTGTCTTGAAATGATGTGAAGAGAGAGTGTAAACCATGCACACCATTGCCTCTACCTCCTCTTGACACCATTCTTCCACCAGCTTCAACATCTATGTCTCCTAGGCCTCTCAAATGTAAGGAATATTATACTCCTAGCTCTCCTACTCGTGCATGTCCTTGTCATCCTCATTGGTCCTTTAGTCCACATCATCAATCTAAGTCCCCTATTTTGGTAACCCATTCACATAGGTGTTAACCACCTCCTTCACCTCATGGGTCTACTTCACATGGGTGTTCACCACCTCCTTCACCACATATGTCTCCTTCACATGCATATTATTACTTTCACACTCCACCGATCTTAGAGCATCGTCACATGCCTTTATCTCCTCGGACATCGGGTGGAGGGATATTTCCCTTCACTATAGTTGGTAGCCTTCTACCCTCCTCATACTTGGATGGAATCATGCTTTCTTCCCCCCTTCGATCATTACCACTTCTCTCTAATCTCTACACATACACAATACGCTCTGCTTTACATCTATTCACTCTTACACATCTTAATACACAACTTGTATCGTCACTACTTTATGATGCACTCTAGTGCCATAGTTCATACTCGACTGTTGAGGGTCTAAATCTGAAATGAACCTCACTATTATTCACTCTTTACACTTCATGTATTATCTTTCAAGCACATCTTTCAAATCATTTCCCAATGATGCACTCTTGTTTTGTGGTTTATTCTTGATTGCTGAGGGGGCATTTATAAATGAACCTCATCTCATACACATCCATTGGGGGCACACTTGCTCTATCACATTCACACATTGCATACCACTCCATTCCACTCACTCATTGCATTTGCATATCTTGGTTGCATCTAATTTTTAAAACTTATTCTACTTACATGCTCACACTTTTCTTACTATGTTAGTCGGATAATCTATATGTCATTAAATTTTCTATATACACATGCGCACTCACTTGGTCTCTAGTTGTGAATGCAAATCACTTATAGGATCTTACATGTTGTAATGATGCTTGACATAGTACCTCTTACCAGTCCCATCAAGGCTCCCGGGGCATCTATTTTCTCACACATTACAGGTGCTATCATTTCATAGTACTTCATATTCTTACTAACACATTACGTATTCCATTGATACACACATGCCTTGACATACTATTTATCTTTCTAACATGCTAAAAAATTCTTATGTGTAGCATTTGCTTTGCAAGACTATTTGCCACCATTATTGTCTAATACACTTTGCTTCAGGGTATGCCCTATGTCTTATTTGATCATTGTTTGCTTACTTTTGGCCTCTCTGGCCCTGATTGTCTTGTGACATTGTGAGCGATGTCTCATGTTTGAAACTCGCTTTTTGTGGTGTATCTTGTATACAAATTTGCTTGTTACATTGTTTTTCTATGACATTCTTGCTTTTCTACTAACACATATTTCTAGCCACTTTGTTTTCATGTGCCTTGGTTTCTACCATACACATTCCCCTCCCCCTACATGGATACAATTTCATATTAGCATTGGGTCCTCTCTTTGGGCCACATTCTCCTAGTGTCATCGCATGCACCCTAAATGAGGGGGTCATACATTGGGTGAACAAATCACCCCATACATCAGCTCAGAGCTACAACACAAATCTACATAGTACATAATCAACACAAGCTATAGTTATAAAAATGACCCATAATTTGACTTGGGTCCTCAACACATAAACATACACCAACGCCCAACATCGATATAGTAGCACTTGGGTGCTCATGTCCTCCCTGGGTGCCCATGTCTGGGGCGAGATATAACCATCTTATCTTAACACAATTTGCACAAGTTTTAGAGCGCTTTTACAAGACAAGCACAATCCTCTAGCAACATAATGCATTCTATCTCCATTTCAATTGGAACAAACATTGCATTCGGAACTCATTCATGACAGAGGACCAAAACATGGACGTACCATCTCGCAATGGTGCTCATTGGGCAGAGTCATGAAAGGAGAGTAACACTAGACTTCTCTCCTCAACACTTGCTCTTTGGTGTGAGATTGCCCAAAAAACTCGTACTTGGCGTGAGATTTCTCAAAAAATCACTCTCGGCATGAGATCGCCCAAAAATTTGCTCTTGAGCATTTTAGGACACATTTCTATCTTTTACACTCTTTTACATCGAAGCGCGCATTCCTTTACTATTACTTTTACATGCTTTTACATACTTTTGCATACTTTGCTAAAAAAAATCATATATAGGACTTTGACTACTCTTTTGCTCTTCTTTTGCAAGTTTGTCCTTAATACGCAACATGAAGCAACCGACAACAACAAATACAAGCACAACAAGTACAACACAATGCACATGATTCACCCACGGGTCACTTTCCTTTCCTAGTCTCCACGCTTCACTTTTTGTATCATTCCACACTTCACTTGTCTCTTCGGCACGCTATCTCAATCACACTCTATAGGAACAATAGGTGTGCCTATCTTATCTACTTTATGTTATCGAGTATTCACTCAACAACATAAAGTGGGGGAAAATGTAGACACAAAATCACGCACTTGGGTACATTTCTAGGTCCTCAACATACTAACATTCATATGAGTGCTAAGCATGAAAATTAGTAACTAACGATTTGTCTTTGGCCTCTTTTTAGTGTTTCTTGTTTTCTATTTGGTCTTGCACACCCTACAACGCAGTTGGTATTTTACTTATTTGTCTTTTATGGTTCCAGACACCGGTGCCCCAGAGATAGGATAGGAGCGCTGGCGCCTGTCCCCTCTCGAGCGCCCTTGACCCTTTTCCACATTACTCGCTCCTTTTGGGTCTCTTTTATCTTTTGGGCATCTTTTTCACTTGTGGGTCGGTCTTTCAGTTGTCAATTATGAAATTCAAACAAGAGAATCATATAAATACATAGTTATGTGTTCAAAATAAGGGACCAAACTTTAAGCATTATTACTATCACCTAAACTTGCACTCAAAAGACACCTAAAGCACTTCAAAACATCCATTTAACATTCAACAAGGGACAAGGCATTGCATTTTCTGCATAGGAAGGTAAAGTTCATTCTATTCCATCAACACATTCTACTACATTGCCACATTTAGCTACAACACGCTATCAAGTGCAACTTGCACAAGGGCATCCTAGGTTATCATTCTTACACACACTCACCCGAATTACATGGAGTCTCGAGATGCATTTCAACACTCGGTTGTAAGTTCACTCTCGGGGTGACCATCGGGGTCGATCGACTCCCCATTCGCATATTTCTTTTTGGATTTGATGTGATTTGTGGGATTTTGCAAGTGATATCTAGTTTGCAGGTTATAGGGACCCTCGGCGATCAAAGAGCGACACACGAGCAATCAACAGGGAAAATTCGTGACACTATAAAAATCAGATTCCGGCCATTTGCATAGTCATGGGCGCCCAGGCGTTCTTGTCTTTCCGTTGGTGCCCATGTCCAGCGTTGTCTATGGATTTCAAAATTTATCCCGAGCATTTACGACATTGTCCATTTATTGTTCAAGAATCCTCCCAGTCTAGAGCACTTATGGATCGGCGTAAATCAACCAAGTCCTCTCTCCTTCTTCCTTTGCTTAGGGTTTTGTACTTTGCTTGCTTATTGCTTGCGTCATATTGTACTTAGCAGTTGTATATCATTGTGTACATTCAATTACTCTACAATTAAGATTTAATCAAATAAAATAAATTCCATTTTTATTAAATCACACATAAATTTATAAAAAAATGATGGTCATACTTAAAATATGCAAGTTACATGTGATGGTTATTTCAAATATTTGCAAATATCTTATAGCTAAAATCATGAAAAACGCCTAATCAGCCATCAAATTTAACCCTTGTTTGCAACTATTTCACAACACAACATGCTATCTGCTCAGAATTTGTTTTAAAGATAACTTTTAATAATAAGTACTATGATATTATTTGATTGATCTTTTCTGATTCATAGATTTTGATCCGCTTTCCCCTAGTGATGACTGCCAAGGTAAATCATTGGACTTTGTCCACGTGCCTAATAAACTAGAGAGTTACTTCATAACTAATAACACACAATCTTTTTTAAAATACCAGCAGACTAACTAACAACACAACAATCCTGCTCTTAGGCATTAAAAATCCTCTATGCAGCTTGCATAATACTTGTAATAACTACAAGTGTTTATTCATCGTACGTGAAGGTAAAGATGATTTTTCAAGTCCCGACCTAGCTAGCATGTCTTTTGGTTATCTGAATGTTCTCTTGTGGGAACAATAGGAATTTTGAACTTTTGCCTTTATATATTTTGTTCAAATTTTGCACCCCATAGGTTTCGACCTCGTGACCAAGCTTGAGAGTAAACCGAGCCTTGCCAGCCCACTTAGATCAGTTGTGTTCAATATGCTCATTTTTTAATTTTGTCCCTACCGATCTTTATTAGTACAATTTTTGCTTCTTGATTTCTTCCCCATGTTCTGATGAAGGTTTGTTTTGCATGTGCAAGCCGAAACGTTTGAAAGAATTAATTAATTGCTTTTCACAAGAATCAAACTCAACAGAATTATGCATTAAGAAACTCTTAAAACCCACTTGTGGATTGAATGGACTGCATAAACATCCTTTGCTTATACATAAAAGATCATAAATTTCATTCATCCAAACTGAAAAATGTTGTAATCTTGAATTAAACATTTTCCCCCTGCTGAGTCTCTCTCCGGGTTCCCTGTCATGGGTACGGGAGACAGGTTTCCAGGACGGTAAAAAGATTCTTAAGTTTGAGGGTCGGTAGGGGGGCGGCTATTAAAATAATATATCAAAATTAATATTTAAATATTTTAACTTTATTCAATGAAATTTAGGGAATTATACAATATTTATGTATTTTAGGTACTTTTGAGATTAGAATTCAATGTTTTTGGTTTAAAAAAACAGTTTTTAAAAAGTAAAAACGTCAAAACACTTTTTTTAAAAATAGGAACGTCCCCTCCAAGTCCCCAAGTCCCAGAAATATTTAAGACGTCACAGATGTCACCAAAATAGGGGACACGTCCCTGCGTGACACTGTTTTTTATGCAGTTTCACAATGTAATTTCTAAAGCTTATTTTGCACAATAATGTTTCATAATTTACTTCAAAACATTATAAGGATTTAGAACTGTTGACCATGATTATTCAGTATTAGGTCATATATTCCCATACTGGAACTTATCATTTTTCTCTGCTTACATGGATTCTTGTAGAAGACCCACTTAAATAAGAATCTAGATGTCGTCTAAGGATCATCATCATAAGAGTAACTCCCAAAGCTCATCTAATCCTTGCTAATAAATTATCCCAACTTTGGAAGGTGCAATCATACAAAGCTCATAGAGACAATTCCTTTCTAATCTAGAAAACGTGGTTAACTGCAAGTAATAGTGACTAGGCAAAGGCAATGCTTGTTGTAATAGCCTTCAGCTAAATTTTGGTGATTATATTCAACATAGTAAGAAAAGGTGGGGACTTTGTTTTGAGGCACAATGAAAACATACAAGTACAGTACTCTTATATCATATAAGAAATATGCAGTGGCTGGAGAAACATATTTTGAAGCTTGAGACTCTTTTTTCCTGTTCTTATCAGATCCCGTCTTACTGAATGGATTTTTCCCGGGATACAATCAGGCAGATCTCCTATTCATAGTAGTTTAAGACCTGTTAAAGTTGGTTCCTATGAGCACTGTTTTCATGTGATTAATAAAACTTCTATTGGTTGTTTCACTAAACATAGTTACACAGTTATTTTCAGTCCTCTTTGTAAACTCTCAATCTTCTCGACCAGCAGGACAACCCTTCCCGAGCTTCTTTTCTCAAAGGAAGATAATTGCTTATTCAAAACAAAAACTAGCTTGTGATTGTTCTAACTTCTTTGGCTGGTTTGAGCTATCATATGCTTCCCTCAATCCTCTGTTATATGATGTACATAAAAAGGCTTCCCAGTTCCTTTTAGTCAATTAAACTGGAACTTCCAGAACTAGCCAAAGAAAGGTATCCACACTGACAAGAACGTATTTCAGTTGGAGGACTTTCTTTTCAAATTCATGCCATTTTTTTACAGAATAGCTAGTTTGAAAGAAACCATTGCACGCATCTGGCCTTATCCAATACTGGTATACCCATATCCTCATTAATGTTAAGAACGAGACTGTCTGCCACTGCATCCAAGGCATCGGAGCAAAGACTCAAACTGAAATTTAGAGCCAAATGCAAATCACTGGCTTCCTTGGTCTTCAAAGGATTATCTTCAATCTTTTTCAACAGTGTCTACACATACTACACCTTCCTCTATCTTTTGAAGACACATGTATACAAGAGTATTGGCAATCTCATCTTGATGAAGTTTCTTCTCTCCAGAATACTCATTGAAGAAAACGTGAAGAGCCTGAGCAACCTTGTGTAGGTTTCCCTTCCTGCAAATTATGATAAGGATAAATTTAAAAATGTTAAAAACCACCACAAGCAGAGATCAAACATAACGTATTTGATTAATTTATTTCATGTAAAAGCTAAATTATCCATAAGGCCCTTGAAATTTTGACTTTCAATTGAAGTTAAACATCTTAAATTTTCAGGTAGAATTTAATACACATTTGCAGGCTCTTGTATTTCAGTCTACTCAAAAAAATTGATACTCATGCCAATGCCAAAGAAATTCTGATCAGATAGAAATGCAAATTAACTGACTGAATCAAATGGATATCAACTAAGAGTAGAAAAGCTCACAATGTACAGTGAACTGGAAATCTATAAACATGCCGTTGAATCATTATACTCAATAAGCACTCTATTTCCTCAGTGAAACAGTCATAGAGGAGAAGTCACCCTGCAAATAGCAGAAGCCCCAAATCAATTCCCATAAAATTTGAACTATGCCTCATCAAAACATAGTCTTCTAATTACAGATCAAGAGATCTTACCACAACCAATAACAGACACAAGTTGAAGGGCAGGTGTTGGAGCATAAAAAAGGGGAATATAAAATGGAATACAGTTTGCAAGCTCATGTTTGAATGGTGAAGAAAGATCAAGTCCATCAGCGATGCCAGTACATATTCACGTGTTGAGAAATCCTCATAATAAAGATTGGTCTCAAAGATAGGCAGAAGTTTGGAAAATATGACTCTGGAATTGAAGCTGCAGGCGCATGCCAGTTTTATTGCCAACAGCCTAGTCTCTGTATTCTGAGATTGCATTCCATTTTGAAGATAAAATGCTAGTCTACTATTCACCAAGCCTCCCTCTTCTCCATCCTCTTCCGCTTCTCCCTCCTCTACCACTTTCTCTGTCATGTACTAGAAATCACCAAAACCAAAAATTATTAATTTTGGTAGCAACCAAATCCTATATCATTTGTCTTTTCAACCCTAAACCTATGCCATTTGCAGTTTCATTTTAAACTCTACGCCTTTTTGTAATTTCATTTTAAACTATATGCCTTTTTGTAATTTCATTTACACGCTAACTCCTATGTTATTTGTTTTGGTTTTGAAATAAGCAAAAACAAAATTGTATTAAATATCAATATTGTAACAAATTGCAAATTACTTGTTCTTCAATTACTGGAATCTAGGTTTCTATTTTTGAATACACAACACAAAGTCATGTTAAATATATAGTTATACTATTGTATTTAACTTGTACAAAATTGCAGGATACCGTATTCTGCTATTACTGGAATTGCAAAAGAATTAAAGAATCTGTATATTCATTACAGTTCTGTGCCATTCATTTTTAATCCTTAACCCTAACACATTTGCAGTTTTATTTTGAAGTTTGTAAGCCCTAAGCCATTTATGGTTTAATTTTGGTCAGCTTGTAGGATAAAACATAAACTTATATTTTTTTGTTTCATATTTCAATTAAAATTCAAAATCATCAACCCTTATCGTACAGAATTGCAAATAACTATATTCTTCTATTAAAGGAATTGAGGTTTCTTTTTTAAATATGCAAAACAAAGTCATGTTAAATATATAATATTGTACAAAATTGCAGAATACTATATTCTGCTACTACTGGAAGCGCAAAAGAGTTGCAGAATTTGTAATTCATTAAAGCTTTGTGCCATTCATTTTTAATCCTTAACCCTAAGACATTTGCAATTTCATTTTGAAGTTTATAAGCCCTAAGCCATTTATGGTTGAATTGTGGTCAGCTTGTACGTTAAAACCAAAACTCACATTTTTTCATATTCCAATTTAAATTCCAAAATCCTCAACCCTAAGCCAGGAGACGAATGGCATGATAATTCTGAAGACGTAAATTTGAAAGGATAAATTTGTCTTACATTTGAAAAATAATAATTTAAACACTAGAACCTGCATTAATTGGCACTGACCTTCGAACTCTGAAAAATAAAAACTTTATTTGAAGGCGAAGGTTTGACTTGTTATCTAAGGTGTTAAATCTAGATACTGAAACCCTCTGCCATTTGCAGTTCAATTTTAATCCATTTGCCATTTGCAGTTCAATTTTAAACCCTTTGCCATTCTCAGATTAGTTTTAAACACTACATCATATATTATTACATCCCGAACCCTGAACTCAAAACCTTATAACGTTAAACCCTAAATTGATCAGGTTGCAAGTTAAATCTTCACGTTTTTCCGTTTTCCATTCTAAATTCCAAAATCCTAAACCCTAAGCCGGGAGTACCATAAGAATCCCATATATCTATATTCGAAAACTTGATTTTGTCTTAAATTCTAAAACAGCAAATCTAATTACTAAAACCTGAACAATTTTTATAAACCTAAATTTGAAAGGCTAAATCTCCCTTACACTCTATAAAATCAAATTTAAACCTAAACACCGCATAACTTATAATATTTTTAACTGGAAAGTTCAAATTTGTCTCAAATTCTATAATACACTAAAAATTGCATCAAATAGTACTGAAAGTCAAAATTTATACCCTACAGAAAATAAAGTACCTCTAAAAGGCGGTCCTGATCAAAAATAGAGCTGCAAATCTGCTCCTCCACAACATAAACCATATTCTCGTTACATCCCTTACCAAATTCTAAGTCCCGCTTTGCTTCGCGAAGGGCATAAAAATTAAAATCAACTATTTGTTTGGCATAGTCGACCAATCCCTGGGCTTCCTTTACAGAATTTGCGTTAATCGCCTGATGCAGTAGATGGCTGCAAAGCTGTTTCCTCGTATCAAATGGCAAGACAAATCCATCAGCTTTAAGAGAATCGATAATTCCGCCTATAACCCGCAAATCTTTGCATTCTGACAAAAAATTGAAGCGTTCAAGCAGAGGAAAAATCTGCTGTTCGACTGCATTCAGATTGGGGTTCAGGGATTTTTGCCTTGCGATAATATGTTTGATATATAGCAGAAATAATAGCCAGAATTCAGGATCCCCCATGAGTTTTTATTGTTTTTCAACTCTTTTCCAATTTAAGTTTTGACATTTCGTTGAGCAATCCGTTCTTTACAAACATTTGCAATTGGCTTTCACGAGCAAATGAATTATATAATGAATTCTTTTGTGGGTTTTTTAAAATTTTATTTTCCTGTTTCTGTCATTTTAAGAAGACCGCTCTCAGCACTCGTTAATATAACAATATTGTTTATGTATATTTGTGAGGATGTATTTAGCACTCTAACAAATGCTTCCACAATAGTTCACTAAACTCAAAATTAGGGTTAATTGAATTAAGATTATTTACTAAATGTGTAATGATGAATTAGGAATTGTAAATATGTTAAATATATAGACTTTAAATTATGTATTTGTAGAAAACTCTTCTAAGTTAGATTAGATGTTAGGGTTAGGGTTTAAGAACATATTCACCCAAAACAGGTGTAATGAAGTGGTAGTGATCTAAATTTGGAGAAATGAGTTGTGCAGAGTCGTTAAGTTGCTTGAGAAATTTGAGGAGTTGAAGATGACTACAAAGCAAAGTTCACCTATACAGGGGCAAAAACATTTAGACAATTTTGCCCTTTGTGGTCGATTCTACCCTTTGATACCCTTATCTCAACCGAGGGTTTTGGAACTTGATTTGTCTAGTTTTGGAACTTAATCACACTTTTGCAATAAAATATGGCTTCTTTTTATTAAACCCTAACTCTCTCCTTGTTTGAAAACTTGAAAAAGTGGTTAGTTTGATTTAGTCAAGCTCCTCGACATCCCGCTAAGTTGGAAGCTTCCTACATAACAATACTTTGAAGGTGCCTCAAACTAATATAACTCTCCCTCTAGTAGCTATGTGAGAACATGCAATATCAATGCAAAAGCTACATGACATTCCCCAAACCTAGTGGCACAAGATGGAATAAGGATACTTCAAATTTCAAAAATAAGAGTAATTAACATTATACTTGAATGTGTGGATGATCTTGAGATATTAGCTATTGAAAATGATCTTCTAATTAGTCCCCCTAATTTGGGTTTAGGTGATTTTTATAGAGTGATCAATATTCGAATTTGAAACCATTTGACATGTAACCGACTTAATTTCAAATTCAAAAGAAGTAAACTACTAACCCAAAGAGATTTGATTTTTCCAATTTTGAGTAAAAAATGAAGGGTAGACAAAAGCATCAACCAAGGGAAAAATCATCCGTTTTGATGGATGAATGTATCCTGACACAATAAAATGGCAAATGATGAAATCTAGAAAGTGGGGATCCCTAAAAACACATCAAAATACAAAAATGAAAACCAGAGAGTACTTAGAAATGGTTGTAGAAGAAATAAGAACCCAAAGAAGGGTAAATGTGCCAATTAATCCATCCATTCAAATGAATTAAAATATATGCACATGTCATCACATACAAATAACCATGTAAATTTTTGTCCTAAATTAAAAGAATTACCTCATTGAGTGCCTAAGGCTTCTTAGATGTAACCATTTCCTTAGTTCCTTACTTATGTGTTAAGGTCGATAAATCCAATATAATATGTTAAAAGATCACCCATAACGCATGTGGTGTACCCAAGAGGAACATTTGGAATAGTTCTTCTATTTCGTGAATTATGTGACGAGGCATTGATGCAACAATACATAGTTATTAAAGCTCAAAACTCATATTATATCATCCTAGTCGCACACAATGGGAACTCTTGGAACTATTCCCACCATTCCACGACATAAGTGATAAAGCGATTTCTAAATTAAAATAGTTGCATGGATTTTAAGTTCTAAGGTGGTCAAAACATACGATAAAATCTTTGCAAAGGCTTTATATAAACATTTTCTCTTTATTCCCATTTCTAATTTTAAAAACTTTTCGACGAAGCTTTTTCTTTGTCATGCCATTTGCGATCTTTCCTAGCTATTGCCCTTCTTGCCATTTTTACACCAGTGTTCTACTTTTAAGGATTTTATCACTAATTGCACTTTCCACTATGATTTTCCACAGGTTACATGCCATTCCACATGTTTTTCGAGGAATTCCATGGAGGTTTCTATTGTATCTGTTGTTTTTCCCAATTTGACTACAATTGACTCATCTTTCCCAAACTTTCACACTTTTCCCTCCATTTGATTTATCTCCCCTCAAATTACAAGCTTAAAGTGCATATATTCAAGCTGCCACCATGAAGTTCCAAATAACTCACTCGGTTGAGTTCTACCTCATTCTACATGGCTTCATACTTTATGTACCCCATTGTTGCTTTCATAATATGGGTTGGTCTCTAGAGAAGGTAAGTATGATTCATAAAATCCAATCTAAGAATACCTAACTTAACTCACATATAAGAACAACAAAATCTATTTCGTAAGGGTGATTGATCTTTTTAATAGTGCCCACCCACTAGTTTTTTTTTTTTCTCTCTCTCTATGTAGATTATGTTGACTCATTATACTTATTCATATTGAGACATTAGATATATTATTATCATGATTATTGATTATGATACATTATTTTTTTGTCACTTTATCTTTTATATGCTAACTTGTCTTAGCAAGATGTTGTACATGGCACACGAGACCAATTCATGATTATTATCTAACTTTGATGTGATGTTTATTAATCTTGTTGATTTTTAGATTAGCATGTATCTTATATTGAATTGTGAAATATGTCATGGTTGTTAATCTCTTGTATGGTGAATGGATGAAATTGTAATTAATTGGTTAGTTAGCATATGTATGACTTGATTGTTTGAGATGCAAATGATTGCTTTATTTAACATATTGTATCAATCGTATAATTTTTGAAATTGAGTGTGCAAGAAACATGTTTACACTACATGACAACATGGGGTTTTAGGGATGCTCATTCATGTGGCATAATTGACATAATAGGCCAAATTTACCTCTTACTTGATTTTGGTCCCCTTTGTGATTGATTTAACAAATATAGACTATATATGTTAAAATCTAATTTCGTAGTAACATATGTAAACTATGGTAAATCGCTCACTAGATATAAGATGACACAAGTAAATAAGCTAATAAATGTGAAACCCTAGGTGCAAGAGAAGGGATAAAGTACTTAGATGATTTTGTAATTAATCTTGAGTGTGTCGGGTGGAAAACTGGTAGACAGAGGAGGAAATTGTTGAAGACGAACCTAGGAAATTGTATGACTGTCATATTTGCGCCAGATAGGGTCATGGGCACTGAGTGCCAGGGACCTTTTGTAGGTGCTGTGTGACTAGGTAGAACCTTATAAAATAGATTTTACAGGATCACAAGATGTTCATTAGATGTCGTCGTTAGTCACCTGTAGGTCGTTGGTTGATTGCCAAGTTCACATGAAACCTGCAAAAAGAAAGAGCACCTGCAAAACCCCAAAACACATCAAATCCTAAAAATAAAAATATGAAAATGAGGAGTCGACTGACCTCAGCGGTCACCAAAATTAGTGAACTTACGATCCGGGCGTTGCACTACATTTCAGACTCCATGTAATTTGTGTGTGTGTAGAATCGTGCCCTAGGTGGCTCTTGTGAAAGATGCACTTGATAGCGAGCAATATCTAGACATAGAGATGTACATAGATGTGTGCATGGAAAAATGAACTTCCCCTCCTATAAAGTGTATGTAGAAGAATGCAGTCCCTTGTCCCTTGAATGATAGCTAGATGGATGTTTTAATGCTCTTAAAATGCCTTTGATGCAACCTTAGGTGATAATAGTAGATGCTTAGTGTTTGGTCCTTTATTATGGTCACATAGCTTTGTATTTATATGATTCCCTTGTTTGAATTTCATAGTTAACCACTAAAAGGCTGACCCATAAGAAAATAAGATGCTTAACGGATATAAAAGACCCAAAAGATGCAAGCAAGATACAAAGAGGTTGGAGGTGCCTATAGGGGATGATGGTGCTGACACCGGCGTTCTAGTGGGTGCTAGTGTCCGACTTAAAAGTGAAGTATCGAAAGTCAGACTGGGCAATAGGGTGTGTAAGGCCAAGAAGGAAACTAGAAAAATAAAAGAGGCCAAAGACAAGAGTCAATCAAGACTTTTCTCGCTTAGGAATCATATGAATAATGGTATGTAATCGGGACCTAGATATATACACAAGTGTGTGATTCAGTGTCTATATTTTCCCCCACTTTATGTTGCTTTGAGTGAATGCTTGATAACATAAATTAGATAAGATATGTGTACCTGATAACCATGTAGATCAATGACTAAAATCATGTCGAGGAGACAAGAAAAAGCGCAAAATGATAAAAACAAAGCATGGAAGCTAGAGAAGAGGATGTGACCCTAGGAATGAAAAGCGTATGTGTATATGTAGTGTTGTCAATGTCGCTTGATGCTTGATGATGTGATTGTTGCTTCCCATAAGGACAAACCTACAAAAGAGAAGAGAAAAAGAGTAGTCAAATATGTGTATATGAAAAATTTGATCCAAACGTGTAAAAAGTGTGGAAAAGTATGTAAAAAGGAACATCTCGCACCTGATCCGTGATGAGTGAAAATATAGAAAGGATCCGAAAATGTTGTAGAAGAACGAGTTTTTGGGTGATCTCATGCCACGACAGAAGAAGTGTAGGGTAAAAGGTCTAGTGTTACTCTCTAACCTTTGATTGCTTCCCAAATATTTATACACCATAGATGGTGTGCTCAAATTTGATAAAATTTGATCTAGTTCAATCTAATGCAAAAATAGAAAAGAGGCGAAAGCAATGCATGCGATTGGTGGAGGATTGTGCTTGTACTATGAAAACTATTGTGTAGACTTCTGATAGTTGTGTTAATATAAGAAAAATTGTGTAACTTCCCTTGGTCATAGGTGTCTAGGAAGGGTCAAGAGCTCCCATGCACTCATGTTTGTGTCTCAGCACCTTTGCATATGTGTTATGCTAAATACCCAAGTCGATTCTCGGGCCATTTTTGCAACAGAAGACTGTGTTCTAATTATACTGAACTGTGTTACCTAATGATGTCCCCTTGTTTGGGGTACATGTGATGTTGTGAGGAGGATGCGGCCCAAAGGAGAGGACCAGACGCTGATATGAAACTAATGCCCCGCATAGGGAGGGAGTTTTCTTCATAGAAACCAAGTCACTTGCAAACAAAGTGGTTGGAAACATGTGTTAGTGAAAACAAGACAAATATGCATATAGAATACAATGTGTAATCTAGCAAGCAAGAAGACAATGTAGACCACAAAAATAAGGTTTCAAACATGGGACATCACTCACAATGTCAAAGAAAATTAGGGCCGAAGTGGCTAAAAGCATAAAGTGTGCACACAAGACATAGGGAAAAGCCCACAAACAATGACATACAATGGAAAACAATGACAAACAATAGCAAGAAAATAGTAACAGACAACCATGGTAGAAAAATAGTTCTGCAAGACAAACGCTGCACATGAAGCACCCATTAACATGTTAGAAAGATAGAAAGTATGTCAAAGTGTGTATGATCTGATATAGTAGTGTGCTAGTATGAATAGTAAATAGTATAAAATGAAACAATAGCACCTGATATGTGTACGAAAGTAGATGCCCTAGGAGCCGTTGTGGGACTGGTAAGAGGTACAAAGTGCAAGTGTTCGCTCTCCCGAATAACACCCTAGAGATGAGAAACTAACCTAAGTGGGTTGGATTTGAGATAATGATGAACAATGAAAATTTATTTGTTGTTGATAGCCAAGAATTTGTTCAATACTTAACTCAATAACTCAAGTTGAGGAAGTGATTAGGATGATCCTTCACAAAGGGATGACTGGTACCCTTTACTTTTGGCTCTATCTTGACCAAGACGAGAGAATCTAGTTGGGGGATCTAAATAAAGGAAAATATTTCATGGATTGGTTTCCTTTATAGTTGGTGCAACTTAATTTGAAGCAAGTGTAACCACGATACAATACTTCTCTCAAAAGAGTTATCACTTGATTTATCGTAAGCACTTGACAATCAAATATAGATCTACCAGATAGATAATGAACAACTTTAGATATTGTATTTGTATAACATTATTGACCAAGGACATTTTCAATGATATTAGATCACAAAATTCATGGGTTTCTTAGCAAAGGTTACTGATAATGGACAAAATTTAGGCTCAACTTTGTAGAATAAGAATATTTATGGTTTTTAGGTATGATATGCTTAGTAGGTATGAAGGTCACTAGTTGTTTGTTATTGAGATTTGAAGGGGAAGGGTAGTTGCTTTTATGACCTTGGTATATTAGTGTTCCCATGGAAAGAATCCATCCTTGACTACAATTCTTGAAAGGAACAATCAATTTAACATGATCTGTGAAATTGCATTTACATTCATTGATACTCAATGTGCACAAATGTCATCTACAGTATTCACAATCCTAACCACAAATCATGGAGTTAGAGTTGAGATAAATCACTTGTTATATTTGTCTCATACACCCAAAAGACCCTTAAGGGATAACAAAAGCTCTTCAAAAGTGACGGTTTCCTTAGGTTTTTACAACTAGACTGAACTATTGCA
Source organism: Taxus wallichiana var. yunnanensis (assembly GCA_018340775.1). NCBI lineage: Eukaryota > Viridiplantae > Streptophyta > Pinopsida > Cupressales > Taxaceae > Taxus > Taxus wallichiana. Next base: position 366,555,956 of record CM031243.1, read on the forward strand.
AAATATACACTATTTTCTAATATTCCCACAACGACTAGAAGAATACAACACTTAGAAAGACTCTTGTGTACTTAACAAAGTAAAGACAATGCAAGATAGTAACAAAACCAATATTGCCTCATTCATTCATTCAAAACATGAGAAATGAGAAAATATATCTTAATCAAAACAATCATAATCTTATTCATGTAAGTTTTGGCTAGGGGACATAAATAAATGCCTTCAAAACCTACTAATGGTTGTACAACGCAACCACCTTATCTCTTCCTCACAAAAACTCAACACATACAGATGTTTTGAAAGAAACTGGAACCTGGAACCTAAAAACTTTAATAAAAATTCTACAACTACCCCTAATCCACCTCTACACCAAAATGGCAGATCACAATATATAGCAGATGAGAGAGAAAAATAAAGAAGAAAAATCAGATCTTCTTCTATAACCACCAACAAGAAGCATTAAAATCCTATAAAGGAGCATGGACAACATGCCAAAGTCTTCATTCCTTCTATCTAGTGTGTGAAGAGAAGAAACAAACATCATACTTCATTAAAATGGGTGGTTGACCAACATTGGGACTGCAACTTGAATGTAAAATACTTTTTCTCCCACTAATTATCATCAATTTCTGAATCTGATGATGCCAAAGTGAAGGGATTGAAGAGACCTTTCCAACGATATAAATTTTGCAATATTTGGAGCTATGGATCAAAGATATGGCCCTCTGAAGTTTTACATGTAGGGATGAACATGAGATTAAAAAGTGGAAACCTTTGATTGGCCTTGAATATTTCCTCTGTGTACATGTGCACCGCTTTTCCTTTTTCCATGTGTTCACCCTTCATTGGTTGTAGGGTTGAGCGGACCCAAAATCCATTAAACTTTGACTCACCTCGGGACTTTACGACCACATGAGCCCATTTCCTAAAAGATCACTGGAATGGTGACACGTGTCCCCTGCCACCCATCCACTGTTATCCCCAGGTTCACCATTTTTCCTTGTTGACCTGCATTGACGCAAGCCCAAACTCAAAAGATTATTAACCCTAGTTGATTTCACGGGTTTCACGTCCACCAGAACATCCATGGAGTGTGATGAAATTATGCAATGTGTCCACCTTCAATGCTTTAGACTGTGCCATGTGTCACCTTTTGATTGTACCACCTATCTACTCGCTCTGTTGACCATTCAAACCAAACTTGGACCTGAAAATTTTATGAATTTTGGCTCATTCTACGGGCTTGAGGTCTGCCAGAGCCCATCCGCTTGAAGAGTACCAAAATGGTGACACATGTCCACCTATGTTTATTTATCTTGTGTCATATTTCATCTTCTATCTTCACCACGTGTCCTTTGACCTTCACTAACCCAAGTCCTGAACTGAAAATATTTGAAACATGGTTGATTCCGTGGACTTGAGGTTCGTTGGAGCCCATTTTCTTGAAGAGTGTCATTATGTCGACACGTATCCTATCTTTGATCATTGATCTTCCAACGTCTGTCATTGCCTTCATCCACCGCATGTCCTTTGACTTGCCTTGACCCTTCATGGACCCTATAGAATTATCTAACACAATTTAATCTGGGACTTGAGGTCCGTGGAGCCAAAATGCTTTGAGGAGATTTGAAATTATACCACTTGTCCTCTCCTTTTTCCCTTGAGATTCTGCCATGTGTCCATGCTGACCTTGGAATTGAATTTTATGGGTAAATGGATGTCACACGACCCTTTTAAAAGTAACCCGCCAATGCTTGTAAACTTAGTCTCCCATGGATTTTTGAATGCCAATGGCCGGTGCTTTTGAGAGGTGGAATTTGACGATCGTTTGAACATTCCAATCTTCGTTAAAATGGCTAAGTCCATTTTAACCGAGTTTTTCAACCATTCCTACAGATTTTTCCTTCGTGGTTAGGTTGCATGCTTTTGGACCTTCAGAGCTTCAAATTTTTGGAGCAATTTGGATCATTTTGGTGTTGATTTTAGGTTCTTTGTGAAAGATGTAAACATAGTCTTGATCACCCGCAAGTTTGAAGCTTTTATACTTTGATTTACCAGTCAATTAAACTAGTCCCCCAAAATTTCTACTGAATCCTTTCTTTTATCTTGCTAAGGCACAAGATCTATTACAACTTGGCACTTCTCCTTGACTCAGATTGATCTTTGAAGCACGAGGAACAATATGAGACACACATAATTAACTAAACTATGAAAAGTCTATTGAAAAAGACTATCTCAATCCAAGGAACTGGATTGGGCTCTAACACCAAGTATCCATGTTGTGGGTAATAGATTTGTGGAAAGTTTTCATTCACAACTAAAAGGAAAGTGAACGCACATGTGTATATCGAAAATATAATGACATACAATTTATCCATCTAGCATGTGAAACAAAGTGTACATGTAAGCATAAGTAAGAAAGAATAAATGTGACCAAGATATATAGTATGTAGTGAGTGTGAATGGAATGGAATAAAGTGTGTGTGTGTGATAGGAGAACGTGCCTCGAGCTAATGTAAATGAGTATGCATGAGATGAGGTTTATTTATAAATGTCCCCTAAGCGATTAAGAATGAACCATCAAACAAGATTTTGTCATCGGAAAATGGTTTGAAATATGTGCTAGAAATATATGATCAATGAAGCATAGAGCATACAGAGAGAGAGAGAGAGAGAGAGAGAGAGAGAGAGAGAGAGAGAGAGAGAGAGGTGAGGTTCATTAGTAGAGAGAGAGAGAGAGAGAGAGAGAGAGAGAGACTTAGAGAGAGAGAGAGATAGAGAGAGAGAGAGAGAGAGAGAGAGAGAGAGAGATAGAGAGAGAGAGAGAGAGAGAGAGAGAGAGAGAGAGAGAGAGAGAGAGAGAGAGAGAGAGAGAGAGAGAGAGAGAGAGAGAGAGAGAGAGAGAGAGAGAGTAGAGAGAGAGAGAGAGAGAGAGAGAGAGAGAGAGAGAGAGAGAGAGAGAGAGAGATGGAGAACTAGAGAGAGAGTGTCAGAGAGAGAGAGAGAGAGAGAGAGAGAGAGAGAGAGAGAGAGAGAGAGAGAGAGAGAGAGAGAGAGAGAGAGAGAGAGAGAGAGAGAGAGAGAGTGAGAGAGAGAGAGAGAGAGAGAGAGAGAGAGAGAGAGAGAGAGAGAGAGAGAGAGGTGAGGTTCTTTAGGCCCTTAAAGATAAGTTGTGAGAGTGCGCTAGGTACACGATGTGTGAGAATGTGATGCTAGAAAGATATGTTGTGAATGCACCGAGTGTGAAATGTGTAGTGTGTATGATGTGAGGTTCATGAATGTAGTGAGCCCTCAACAATCAAGTGTGAACCATAGCACGAGAAAGCATCATCAGAAATGACGATACAAATGTATCAAGATGTGAAAAATGTGTGTGAAAGACTACATGCAAATTTTAGAGTGAATAAGTAGAAATGTAAGACGCCTAATAATACTAGAAGGGGGAGGATAGTTTGCATGATACCCCCATGTGTATGAGTATGCACAAGCTATCTGATAAAATTGAAGGGAAAGGGTCCTCCACCCGATGTATGAGGAGATAAAGATGTGTGACCATGCTCTAAAGGTGGCGGTGAATGGGACAGACAATGTACATGCAGCAATGGAAGTCGAGGTTGTGAACATCGACAAGATGGAGACCATGAAGGTGAGGTGAACCTAGATGAAGGAAAACGATGAGGTGATGTGAACCTAGATGAAAGAGACTACAAGGTGATGTACACCTAGATGACGAGGTAATGTGCACATAGATGAAGGAGCCGTCTGAGAAGTGGACCAGGCCGATGAGATGGACTAGTGAACCTTTGAAAATGAGTGTATCGTGTATGAATAGGAGAGCTAGGAGAATATTTTACTTTATATTTTAGAGGTCTAGGGGACCTATATTCTCTAATGAGTGCAATGGCCACCTCAAGAGGAGGATGAGGCCATGGTGTGCATGGAGAGATACCTTGGATAGCGACAAATTTCTTGTTATGAATGAATTTAAGACACAAGTGAGGCATGGAAATGATTTCCTAAGTGGCGAGAAGCCAAGGCAGACCTAAAAGCATGTCACAATATTTTATGCTAGGTGCCACAAGGAAAGGTAAAAACATGGTGAGAGGACCGACTATAACTAGAAGCTTGACATAAACATAAGATCGAGGAACTAGGTATGAAATATGTGAGAGCAGATACTTGATAGCAAAAAGGAGTGTAATAGAGGATGCACTTATGTGAAATAAAGGATAAACCGTGGTTTTATTGATAAAAGTAGATCCAATAGAAGCATTGATGTGAAAGCAATCATAAGATAATGTATTATGATATTCATGATTGGAGAAGGAAACAAATGGTGGAGATGACTTAGCGTGAGCAACTAGAAAATTGAGAGCTCTGATGAAGGAGGAGGAACTTCTTAATATGTATGATTGGATGAAGAGACAACCACTTACTTATCATGTTTCATAAAAGGATTGTCAAGATATTGAGCTTGTGATTTTCATTGACCGACATAGAAGCTATAGGCTTAGGAAGCTCAATTGCATTATTATTGATAAGATTTTGAATAACATTCCAAAGTTTGAAACATCGATATGTAGAATTCCCAATGCATTGATGATAGTCACATTTGAAATTTTCATTATAATTATGACCTTTAGGGCAAGATGGGTCCAAATTAATTAGTGGAGGAAGTGTAATAAGATTATTGTCAACCAATTGTGGCAATAGAAGATGTGGAACAATAGGAAGTTTAGTAAATGTACGCTTTAGAGGCTTCCATTGAAGCTTCTCGGGAGTAGTAATAGTGTTAACACTTACTTTGGATTCAGGAGGCTTAGTAGAGGGCTTAAAAGATTATTTTCTTTGAAAACAATCGAAGACGAAGGCTTCTCATGATATTTAAGCTTGCCCATAAAGAGAAGTTTTCCCTAACGAAATTTAAGAATATGAAATAGATGATTGAATGAAGGAGATGTCTCAAAGATGAAACTCTCCGGAGAGGCAATAGTAGAATTTGGATGAATAGATCTTGAAGTTCAAATTCTGCAAGTAAATTAGACATCTTAGCTAAGTTGTTCTTATATCGCAAGACATAATCCGTTAGATGCTCGTTAGATCCTTGTTTAAGTTGTGCTAATTGAGCATATGATATCTTAGAGATGATATTAATAGAGAAATGAGCGAGAAAAGCATCGACTAAATGTGTAAAAGATGTTACTAAGTGGACAAGTAGATTATAGAACCAACACATTGCATAATATTGAAGACTGCAAAGGAAAGAGATTTGCTAGTAAAGTGTGATCATCCACATAATCTAGACATGCTACATGAAATGTTCAAAAATGATTTTGAGGATCACCATGGCTATTGAAAATGGGAAGCTTGGGAGTGACGAAATTAGGAGGAAGTGTATACGCAAAATGACAGGTGCGAAAGGAGTATGAAGTAGTAATGTAGAATCTAGAGATGGAGATGCATGAGAAGTAACTTGTTGTAATTGATGGATTTGAACTTGAAGATCCTGATAAAGAGAGGCTATATCTTGAGTACCAGTGGAAGATAATTTACACGTGTGAGAAATAATATGTGGAGTGAAGTGGTTAGTGGGAGTAAGAATGGAAACGAGAACAGTAGAAGTGGGCGAAAAGAGTGGAAGCATGCGGTTGAGTAGCAATAAGCATGGAAGCAAGGATGGATGTAGGAACATCAAGCTCCACAAGATTGGTGGCCTCCTCATGATTATAGACAAAAATCATGCACTTTAGGCATTATTTAGTCTCGGTCTCATACTACTATTCATATAGTTTTTGAGTGAAGAAAGTACTAATTAACCCATGTCCTTTGGCCATTTTACTTTTCTTTCGTTGTCACTACTGACCTTCAAAGACAAACTTTCCCATTGTTTTTGTAATTTTACATCATTCTACCTCTCGAATGGGGTGCCTACCCCATCTTGGGGCCCTAGGTACCTGGTCCCATTCGGGTGCCCTTGAGCCTTTTCCTACTTTACCTCCATCTTTTGGGCACTTTCTATCCGTTTGGGATTTCCATATTTTTAGTGGTCAGCCTTTTCAAGGTTAATTACAAAATTAGAACAAGAGAACCATATAAATATAAAGTTATGAGACCATAATGAGGGACCAAGCACTAAGCACTACTATCATCACCTAAGGTTGCATCCATCAAAGGCTCCATTTACATCCATCTAGCTCCATCACAAGGCACAAGGTTGGTTCATCTGCATCACATTGCATAGGAGGGAAGTTTATTCTATTCCATCCACCATTTTATTACATTTTTACATATAGTTATTACTTGTTACTTTCACAAAGTGTGACTGACACAAGAGAACCTAGGGCATGATTGCACGTGCACACACATAGAGATACATCGGGTATGAGATATAGTGTAGTTCTCATTTAGTAAGTCCACCATTGTGGCCACTAAAGATAGTCCAACCCCTTCATATGCATATTTTTTTTAGGGATTTGATGCTCGTCTTGGGGTTTTACAGGTGATTCCTTATTATAGGTATTGCAACGACATTTGATGCAACTTAAAAAAGTTAGTGTGATAAGAAGAGAATACAGAGCGAACATCTAGTGAAACCTTAAATAAGGTTTTTAGGATATTTCCACGACAAGGGTGACCATATCTCGAAATAGGGTGCCCACGGGTGCCCCTATCCCTCTCCAGATGCCCAACCCAACCAGAGATCTCGGATCTATGTTTTTTCAAGCTTTTGTGTGATTATTTCCTCCTATTTTCCTACTTCTGACACATTTCTACACCTTCATCAAATCAACTAAGCTCTATCTAACCCTTATTGTACCTTAGGGTTTCATATTTTCATAGCTTAGATTGTTTGGGTCATTTTCTTTATGCATTTATCTGTTATTTATTGTTGTTCTTAATATTAGATTAACTTAGAATAATTCCACATTTTAGTTAATCATTTTGGTGAACCCAAACTCAATCTTCATGCTTTTAGGATCCTCATTCTTTTCTTATCATTCTAAAATATAGTCATCATGAGCATCTCAATAATGATTATTTTCTTACACATCATGATGTAAGGCATAAAGTCCAACATCTTCTTACTACTACTCGCATTCATGTTGATATGCATCTTGACTCAATCTACCAAAATTTTGTAGATGCATTTTCTCAACACATAACATTCAAGTCTAATCTTCCACTATGATCTTAACACTTTTGAAAATGACCCACCCTTGCATATCATGATTCACATCTTCAATATGGGTATTAAGCGTACTTTAGTTGATAATGGATCTGAACTCAACTTATGTCCCATGTCATTTCTTGAGAAGATAGGTCTTTCCACTCGTGATGTTATTCCATCATCTCTCTCACTTCACGCATATGATGGTTCAGTTTTCCCCTGCATAGGTCATGTTGTTCTTCCTATTACTATAGGGAAAAAAATCTCCACACGGTCTTCTTTATCAATGATTTTCCAGTCTCATATAACTGTTTTCTTGGTAGAATATGGCTTCATGCCATGCAAACTATTGCCTCTATTGTACATCAGTGTCAAATTCATACATGAGGGTGTTGAATTTACTATCCTTCGTGACTGTGACACTTATAAATATTATGACCAAGATCCTAATACTACTCTTCCTATCCCATGCACAGATATATTACTAACGAACCTCAACCGATGGATGAAATACCTCATTTTCCACCACTTGAGGGTGATATTTATGTTATTGATGTGGTTCCCTCTACTTCAACACCTTCCCCACCTACTAGTATAACTACGGTTATTTATTAGGGGTCCCTTTCTACATCGATGTTTCTTTAGATCCTCCATCTTCTCATATGCCATCTTCATCATGACGACCGCTCTTCACATGTACACTCTTCATGAATGATTCATATTGGGAACATATTCCATTTGATCCTACTTGTGATGACACCATATTCTCACATGATGGTCTAGCTCAAATCAGTTTTGCTTTTGATGACCTTTATCCTCCTACTCATGCTTCTCATCTATATTATGGCTTCATCACTATTACTACTTCTTATGGCTTACATGTCTTCCATCTTATAGTATATCTATCACGTAATCCTTTCTCTTCTCCACTCACATTAGGAAATCATGGCTTGATTACATTGGGGCACTCTTGATCCTGATCATATAGACATATCTTTCCCCATGCCTTTTGGTCATGTCTTTATTTGCAATAGTTCATTTCTTGGCTATACGCAAAATATCACTTGGTGGTATGCACATGGTTGTCCACTTCCTCCATTCACTAATGAGGAATATGCTATGGGTATGTATAACTTGCATCTTAATGGCTCATTACATGATCAACTTGACACCATTGCTTATCAGGTCTCTAATGCCTATCCATATGAATTTGACCCTAAAACTACGATCTCTTAGATGACATTACATGATGGCTTCCTTATCTTCCACATTTGGGGGCATAACATTTACACATTACCCCCATCCCCATCATCCTAGTATCAACAACTATCTCACACTCGTATTTACATATATCCATATTCTAGCATTCACATAGCCATCCACACATAATTTGACCATTTCGTGATGATAAACTCTTGTGCTTCGGTTCACACTTGACTATTGAGGGCATACTACACATGAAATCCACACACATGCACAATGGTATTAAACATAACGTCTCTTCACACATCTTGTGTCATATGTCTTATGTCTTACATCCTACATTCTACATTTTGTCTACATCATCTCGATCATTGCATATATACACATCATACATATTCTACACACCATACTAGTCTAGCATTACATACTACATAACACACATTCCACACTATTAGGCTATCTACACATCTTGCATTACATTCTACACATTGCATATTTACACATTTTTCTCATCACATGGTCGTATCTCTTATCATCACACATACTACATCATATTCTATGTGCTGCACTCACTACCCTATGACACACTCTAGTTCCTCGATCCATATTCAAATGTTGAGGGTTTAATAATCAAATGAACCTTATCATACACACACATTCATCATTCGACCTTCCCTTATGAGACATTCCTAGGTTAGTGACATACGCTATAGGCTAAATGGTCACCTATTCCTTCATCTTGTAGTGGTACACACTTTAGGCTACATCACCACTCCCTTATTCACCCTGTAGTGATATACACTTTAGGCTAATTCATCACTCTTTCTATCATCTTGTCATCATATACGCTTCTGATATAACATCATCACGCATTCATTTCTAGGTCGCATATTATCATCACTACACACATCCACATTCATCATAATGTGTTAGACACAATACACACTATTAGATAAATGAGGTGGGGGGGGAAATGAACCTCATTACATAAATTTCCATTCACTCGGGGGCACACGACTCCTATCATCTATCTTGCATTCCATTCCATCCATCCGCAACATGTTGTATATCTTGGTTGCTTTTACTCTTGTTTACTTTTGATTGTTCATGTTCCCTTATTACACATGCTAGCTAGATCTCTTGTATGTCATTACCTTTACCATACACACATGTGTGTTCATGTATTTTTCTAGTTGTGATCACAAACATAGGTCTCCTATAAACAACATGGATGCTCGCATCCTACCATTCCTACAATGGTCGCTGGGGTCATCCACATTCGTCTCTTATAAGTGCTATTATTTCATTCTGTACTTAACACTTTTCATTACTTGGTTATACACGATATTGACATATGGGTTATCTTTCTAACATGCTAACAAGTGCTTTATGTGCAACATTTATTTGTAGGATTACTTGCTCCCATGGTTATCTGTTTGTTTTTATACCATTGCTTGTCTATTGTTTGTTATTTTATGCGGGCCTTTCCCTTTGTTTGGTGTGCACTCTTGTTTATTTGTATGTGGACATTATGGCCTTGAGTGTCTTGTGACATCGTGAGTGATGTCCCATGTTTGTAACCCACTTTTTTGGTCTATATTACTTTCTAACATGTTTTCTTTCTTTCTAGATTATATATTGTCTACGTAGCATACATTTGTCTTTTTACATGCATGCTTGTTTGTACTAACACTTATTTTCTAGACACTTGTTTATGTGCACCTTGGTTTCTACCAAGTGCATTCCCTTCCCCCTGTAGGGAACAATTTATGTGGTTAGTCCTCTTTTGGGGCTGCATTATCCTTTCATTGATGTTGCATGTGCCCCCAAAGAGGGGCATCATTTGGGGTTTCACACATTATTCAATGCTTTCTACCTGTACATTTCAGTTCAATTTCCATCCTTGACATTGTGGGTTATACAACGAGTGGATTCAGACTAGTATACGAACCCCATACATAGTGGATTTTACAAGGTATGTTGTCCTTAGTATTATGGGGAGTAGTTACAAGTTGGAGGATACAATGGATTTTATCCCTAGACTACTTCGGCTAACAATGTCAGATTTCCCAAAAAACCAGGCAGCACAGAGATCTCTTCATACATCTTTAGGGAATCAGTTACGAGTTGGAGAAATAATGTAGCTTTCTCCCTACACTTCTTAGACCATGGTGAAATGAGATTGCCCAAAAAACTCACAGTACAGGATATACTCTCTACACCCTTTCTCTCATCACAAATTAGGTGCACATGTTCCTTTTAATTTTCCATACTTCCATTTATAGTATTTTTACTACATACATACGTTTTTACACATATACACATGCATATTTGACTACTTGATCATTTTCTCCTTGCAGTCCTTGATGTATGAGAAAAAGCAAGCAATAACAACAAACAACAAACAAAACAACAACATAGACATGATGAGTACATCACACACATGATACTAACCATGCAAGTACACTACACACATTGGCATCTACACACGATTCTGCCCTAGGTTCACTCTCATCACTTTTTTACACTTTTGCATCTTTAGTCTCCATGGTCCATATTTTTTTCACTCCATGCTTTGTCTATTCCTTCGACACACATTCTACATCACTCAACATGGACATCAGGTACGCATCTCTATCTACTTTATGTTATCGAGCATTCCGCTCACCAACATAAAGTGGGGGAAAATGTAGACACAAAATCACGCACTTTAGGCATTATTTAGTCCCGGTCTCATACTACTATTCATATGGTTTTTAAGTGAAGAAAGTACTAATTAACCCATGTCCTTTGGCCATTTTACTTTACTTTTTTTCATCACTTTCGACCTTCAACACATACTTTCCTAGTCTATTTTTATCATTTTGTGTCATTCTACCTCTCACCGGGCACCCGACCCCATAGTGGGGTGCCCTAGGCACCCTGGTCCCATTCGGGGCACCTTGAGCCTTTTCCTACTTTACCTCCATCTTTTGGGCACTTTCTAGCCATTTGGGTTTTCATATTTTTAGTGGTCAACCTTTTCAAGGGTTAATTACGAAATTAGAACAAGAGAACCATATAAATATAAAATTATGAGACCATAATGAGGGACCAAAAACTAAGCATTACTATCATCACCTAAGGTTGCATCCATCAAATGCTCCATTTATATCCATCTAGTTCCATCACAAGGCACACGACTGGTTCATCTCGTATCATATTGCATAGTAGGAAAGTTTATTCTATTCCATCCACCATTTTATTACATTTTTATAGATAGTTAGTACTCGTTACTTTCACAAAGTGTGACTGAAACAAGAGCACCTAGGGCATGATTGCACACACACACACAAAAACTACATCGTGTTTGAGATGTAGTGCAACACTAAGTTAGTAAGTCCACCATTGTGGCTATTGAGGATAGTCCAACCCTTCATATGCATCTTTATTTTTTAGGATTTGATGCTCATCTTGGGGTTTTGTAGGTGATTCCTTATTGTAGGTATAGTAGGGACATCTAATGTAATTAATAAAAGTTAATGTGACAAGAAGAGAATACATGCAAACATCCAATGACACCTCAAAGGAGGGTTTTTAGGTTATTTCTGTAGACAAGGGCACCCATATCTCAGACTAGGGTGCTCATGGGCACCCTTGTCCCTCTTCAAGCACCCCAACCTAGCTAGAGAGCTTGGATATGTGTTTTCTTAGGCTTTTGTGTGATTGTTTCCTCCTCCTATTTTCCTAGTTCACATTGTGACATAGTTCAACACCTTCATCGAATTAGCTAAGCTCTATCTAACCCTTATTGCACCTTAGGGTTTTATATTTTCATATCTTATATTTCTTGGGTCATTTTCTTTATGCATTTATTTGTTATTTACTATTGTTCTTAATATTATATTAACTTATAATAATTCCACATTTTAGTTAATCAATGAGTAACGAATAAAAGCAAATCTAGATCCTGAGGATGTTCAACAAGATGATCATTGAGCTCTTGAAGGTGGGCTTCAATAAATTCACAATAAGATTAAGCCACAATGAAAAGATGATAAAATACCTAGAAGCAAGGTGGGTTTGAGCGATGGGTTAACCAAATGATTTAAGAAATATAGACTATATATGTTAAATTTTAATTGCAAAGTAACAAATGTAAACTATGATAAATAGCTGCTAGGTATAATATGATGCAATAAAATAAGCTAATAAATGTGAAATTCTAGGTGCAAGAGAAGGGATAAAGTACTTAGTTGATTTCACAATTAGTCCTGGATTGTGTCAAACTGGAAAAATCATAGACAGAGGAGGAAACTATCAAATACGGACCTAAAACATTATACGACCATCGAATCTTCCTAGACTAGGATGCCTGGTTGGGTCGGGGTGCCAGGCATCGGGACCTTCTATAGGTGCATGTGACTATGAAAACCATTGAAACTAGATTTTATAGGGTTGTAAGATGTTCGTTAGATGTCATCGTTAGTCAAATGTAGGTCATTGGTTGTTCGTCGAGTTTGTTTGAAACCTGCAAAGAGAAAGAGCACCTAAAACCCCAAAACACATCAAATCCTAAAAATGAAAATATACAAATGGGGAGTTAGACTAACCCTAGCGGTCACTTGACTAAGTAAACTTACAATCTAGGCACCGCACTACATTTCGAGACTCCATGTATTTATGTATGTGTGTGTGTGTGTGTGTGTGTAGAATCATGCCTTAGGTGGCTCTTGTACAAGATGCACTTTATAGCGAGCAATAACTAGATATAGAGATGTAGATAGATGTGTGCATGGAAAAATGAAATTCCCCTCCTATGAAGTGTATCCAGAAGAATTTAGTCCCTTATCCCTTGAATGATAGCTAGATGGATTCTTTGATGCTCTTGAAATGCCTTTAGATGAAAACTTAGGTGATAATAGTAGATGTTTAGTGCTTGGTCCTTTATTATGGTCACATAGATTTGTATTTATATGATTCCCTTGTTTGAATTTCATAATTAACCACTAAAATGTTGACCCATAAGAAAACAAGATGCCCAATGGCTAGAAAAGACCTAAAATATGTGAGAAATATACAAAGAGGTCATGGGCACCTGAGGCATGAGGGCACTTGGGCACTGTGGTGTACGACTTAGAAAATATGAATTATTGAAAATAATACTAGGTAAGTAGGGTGTGTAAGGCCAAGAAGGAAACCAAAAAGAAATAAAAGACGCTAAAGAAAGTGGTCAATTAGTAATTTTCTCGCTTAGGAATCATATGAATAGTGGTATGTGATCAGACCCCATAAATATACCGAAGTGCGTGATTCAATGTCTATAGTGATGTTTTTTTGCTGACTATTTTAGAATAGGAAAAACCCCTTGGCATATGTTTATTGATTTAATTTGTTCTTATTATCTTATTTTTCTCTCACTTGTATTTAGTTGGTTTAACCCTTGTTCATTGCTAGTTAAATGGTTGTTTTTAAGATAACCACTCTCCACTTGCATGGGTTGATTTATCTTGTATCTTTATTGTCGATTAGGTTTAGGTTCAACTAATCCATGATTAGGTGGATCCAACACCCTCTTAAAGACCATCTCTTCCCCAAAAATTTAATTTAGGAAAGTAACAAAACTCCACTAATGTTGGTCCTAAACCATATGTCATGGACCGTATAATTCCTAACTATAGCATATAAATCATGTACCATCCTAAACATACAAGATCTCTAGTTTTAGAGACTTTTGCATAGGATACAAACTTATAGTTACTCTTTTTCCACTTCTTAGTAGAGTCAAATCATTACAAAATCTTCTTGAAGAAGCTAAGTGTTTCTCCCGTCTTGTATTTTGAGAAATTTATTTATCATTTATCTTTTTCTTAGTTTATTACAATTAGGAATGCATTCTTTTGATCATGCATAATTGATGTTAGAAGTTAATTAGATTAGAAAAGTATACCTATTACAAACCCTTACATCCTTCTTAGTTAGGAAATATAATTAGGGTGTAGGCAATTTTTGAATGCGATGTGAAAATTGATTTTATTTCTCAAACTCTAAAGCAGCCCTAGGGTTCCTATTATGATATTTCATATTTGTTTGTTGAGCTTTATGATGTTGAATCTCATATATCATTATCGGTATGTGTTGAGTAGATGAAGTATGACACCAAGGAGAAGGTGCACAAAATATTCGTGTGTGGTAGCAAGGTAGATTTGAAGGCGCGATGGATAGGGAAGGAAGCGTGCGCGAAAGGTAGATTAAATCAGACTTAGTCGTTTTCATGGTTACTGTGGATATTTTAGGAGATAGCGTATGAGCACACAATAGGATGGAGACTTATGTGACACACAAATGCTATTTTGGGAAGAGCATCTACTAAAGTGCCATGCATGAGTTCGAATTAATAATAGAATTACTACTGCTAGTTAATTGTAAGAGATCTATTATTAGCACACTTGCATGTGTGCATGACTATTTTCAGCATGTGACCTATTTTTGTAAGTGCGTAAGTGGTGAAGGGAAAGTCCCCACCCTTATAAATATGTAGTAATCTATGTAGATTAAGAGAGAGTGCTATGTATGAGCTATTGTGGAGTTATGCTACCAGATTTGATGCGCGCATAAACTTATGATACTACTTATTGTAAGAAGCTTATGTGTTTATTGTGTTTTAATATAATGGAGTGTGTTGGGTGAATAATGGTGTTAAACATGACTGAAACTAGTTCTTACATGGTTGACTTTGTTATATCTATTGCTTAATTCATTATTATTTTAGATCTAGATCTAGAATATGCTATGTGGAATATTTATGTTGTTTGTGGATATGAATACATTACATCTTCATCATGTTTGCATCCTATACAAGAAAATCTAAGGAGGATCCTGGTACCTTTGCACACTTCGGTGAGTGCTCAGCTTAGGTTGGGTGTTGTGCTAGCATGCTTGTGTTGTTCGTGGTAAATTCTAGGCTACATTATTGGTTCCGTTGCCGAGACCTCCTTTTTAGTTGTTTTCAGGATGGTTCGCGATGAAGATGTACCAATTGACCCTAACAACTATTGAGGAGTGGATAAAAGATATAGAAGAAGAGTATGCACATATATTCAAAGACTGGATCTGAGTTTGATTTATGTGAGTGGGTGGAAAAGAACCTGTATGACTATCTGTATGAGAGCTTCTTTGCTATTTTCTTGGTAGAACTATACAAGTGGCTGGTTGCTTTATGCGTCTAAGTGAAATTGGAGGTATCACACACTTGTTTGGACATAGGAGAATTTCAGGCCTTATATGACACTGATATGATTTGGAAGTGTTGTGGATACTTGGTTCCATGGTGTTTTGAACAACTATATCTTGGAATACTCAATTTCCACTTATTCTTTCCTAGAGGTAGCTGAGTTCCAATTTTTATGGTATCCTAGGGGAACTTACTTGCAAGGAATTCCACTGGCAATTAAGATCTTGATGGTAACCCTGAATTTAGAGGAAAATCCAATGGCCAGCTAAACCCCACCATGTGTAGGGGTAGGAGCAGGTTTGGTGAAAGATGGTAGACCTAGCGGCAGAGAGGCAGAGAGAAGAAAGATGGCTTAAATACAATGAGGCGCGTGAGAGGGAGATATAGAAGCATCGTGACATCAGCAGCGAGGATAGTGTTGAGGAGAGAGATAGATCGCAAAGGATTTGGAGATCACTCTGAAGGCATGGAGCCACGTATCATGAATTCCCCCATTTTGGCAAGCATTAAAGGGAACCCTCCTCGGCCACATGGGGGTGCACTAGAAGAGACGACCTAGGCTATAAGAGCACATCTAAATCTACCTGGAAACCTAGCCCTTGCACTTGGTTTTCTAGTACTTAGTACATCCAATAGTCAACAAGCTAATTTGGGTAGTAGGGAAGCAGGAGTAAGTCACATAGCAAGTACATCGATGGTAGGGAAAATGTCTTCATTGTTGTTTAGAGGTACCTTTTCAGGTGCATCATCTACATAGAATTTGAGCATGTAGAATTTGGGGCTCACTTATGGGAGTAGTACCACCACACAGACTGTAGGAGTTCAATATAGTACTACTATTGGGACATAAGGAAGTACATCTTCTGGTCCACTTCCAGCTATGGGTGGAGGATTAGGGGGTGTAGGTGGCTCTAGTTTTGGTGGATCTAGGTGGTTCTGGAGGCAGAGGCAACACAGGGGTTCTAGATTAGGTGGGCAGGGTCCGCACCAACCCCAAAATATTTACATGGAGATGTCTCTTCATCTTCTAGAGTATAGGGGCATAGAAGATGCTTCTGAACACATTCACATGTGTGAGATACTTTGAGGCATGCAAAAGGGATCATGACTTTTGAGAATAAGGCAAGTCAATTTGTAACTACATTGCAGGGGCGCACACACAAGGGTATAAGAAGTTTGACCCTAATCAAACTTGCGTAAATTATGCAGCGTTAAAAGATGCATTCCTTAAAGAGTTCTATATCCTTGAATTTGAGCAGAAGAGTATAAGCACGCTCAAGGATATTAAACAAGGTACTACTAGAAAGTTTCGGGAGTATGATGCCCATTTTAAAACACTTTTATCTAATCTTTCTTATGATATTCACACAAGCCAACATGCACAATGGTTCATTGGAGGTCTGATCACACATTTTAGAAGGGCTCTGTCACATAAGACATACACTGATCCATGCGAAGCCCTTGAAATAACTTTACATGCTGAGGTAATTGGGAGTATAGACACTGAGTCAACCCATTCTTGGAAGCACATATTACAGCCATGGTAAAGCAGTTGGAGAAACTATCGATAAATTCGGCACATGAGATGTGCACTGGGATTTGGTGTACAAACTATGAAGTGGAGGGGCACACCAAAGATAGTTTTCCCCATAGAACAATATGTTCATTATTGCTAGATTGTGAGATATGTCACCTGAACCATGATGCCAACCATTTCCCATTATTACAATGCATGATAAGGAAGAATGTATCCTATTATTGTAAGATTTTCCATTCCATGACTCATGATACAGAAGACTACAGGTTGATTGGTTAGATCCATGATGCTATAGATATTGGTGTGCAATAGACAGAGTATCAGATAACTCTAAGG
Source organism: Taxus wallichiana var. yunnanensis (assembly GCA_018340775.1). NCBI lineage: Eukaryota > Viridiplantae > Streptophyta > Pinopsida > Cupressales > Taxaceae > Taxus > Taxus wallichiana. The sequence continues at coordinate 366,573,413 of CM031243.1, forward strand.
GTAAAGGTGAGCATCAGGATTGGAATCAAAATCAAGCACATTATGATCGGAACAAGGGGCACTATGATGGAGGATGTGGAAGAGGTCGAGGATACCATGGCGGATTCAAAGGTCAAGGCCATGTGGTGGTGGACGAGGTGAATTCCCTCATGGAACATGCTTTACATGTGGATCACCTGACCACTACAGGCATGAATGTCCTCAAAATATCACATTTTATTTTTATGGGAAGAATCATAACTATGAGGAATGCCTGGATCTATATGAGCATCTTAGCAAGAAGCATAAACATGAGAAAAAACCATGGCACAATGATGGTTAGGATACAATGAGATGTGGAAAATCACTACACTGTGGATGCCAAATTTGGAACCGAACCTAAGGTATTATTTGTAAAGATCACTACCCGTGGAGGTAGAATCACAAATACAATGGAACTAAAGAAGGAAGCAAAGATGGTCCAGTTAGATATTGATGACTTGAAGGAGGTATGTAGAATATTGCACCAGGAGAATATTATTCCATTACTAGGAGTTGGCTAAAGAGAATCACTCCATGTAAAAATAATGAGAATGGGCATTAGATCCTACATGAAAATATTCCCCCATAGCTTAGACTACAATAAGGAGATCACTCTGAATGTTTTTGTCAACGGATGGCTCTTGAGTAATATATTGATTGACACAGGCATGGAAGTAAATGTGCTTACTTTAGATGCATGGGTACAGATGGGGAGACCTACATTGCAGCCATATTCTAATGTATTATTTATGGCTAACCGAACTTATGCTACTCCTATCAAATTTTTAAAAGATGCATCCATTACTATATAAGGGGCCAAGTTCACTAGGGATTTTGAGATTTTAGCACTTGCGTAGAGGCGTTTCCCAGCTCTTCTTGGACGCCCTTGTGTTATGCAAATAATGCTGATCTTCGGTTCAACAAGGGATATATCAGTTTTGAGAACAAGGAGGAAAGAGTTATTATCCCTTTAACAGATGGAAAATATGTGCCCTATGTTGAGCCTTTGAGTGAGGAAGATCTAAATAGGATTTATTTACATGCCATTCAGATCCGATGCTTGAGCCATCTAAAGAAGGAATTCTTTAATAGGAAGATGTACAGTCTATTAGTGATACTACAAGTATTTCTTGTGATAATTGGGCTCATGGTACTTATGAGATGGTTGGGCGTAAAGTAAGGAGAACATTTGCGTGGAAAATCAAACCTCATTGCGTCAGGAGAATAGGTAACAAATCTAAACCTTAGTACACTGGGGAAGGAGACCCTACAATATTCTTGCATGCCATGGAGGAATAATGGATAGACCAGTTAGAAAGAATAAGTATGCTAGCATATACCCTACGCGGGACATCAAGCGTGCTAATGGGTGGTTTACTAGGATAATTTTGTAGAATGGAATGAAGTCAGGATTGCTCTTACAACTCAATTTTTCAAGAGCAATGCACCGACTCAAATCTACACATATCATGGTAATCAACCTATTCAACACCACATTCAGCAGTGTGAGAGGCTCTGGATAGAGGGGCATGAAGCTTTATTTCCTTTGCTATGGGTGTAAACTTTATTCCACTTTACAAGGCTGCACACGCGCTTGGTATGTATATGCAGAGCTATATAGAGAAACTAGAAATTGGTAGGATTTGATTATAGGTATGGTCCAGACTTTTGACTACTTCTCTACTAAACCTCTAGTAGAAGAGGCACTAAGGGTTATAAAGTGATTAAATATAGGAGACCGTAAATGAGGAAGAACTTATTCAGAGTTATTTGATGAAAATGACTCAGAGCACATTTTGTGAAGGAACATGATAGATGCCACACTACTAAAGCACACTTGATTTGAGAAGGAAAAAGGGAAGATGGTCTACATAATGGATAATGAAAAATTATATGAATTGGATATAGATCATTCAAAAGTTCACGTCACGTGAGGTCTTGGACAAGATGATAACAAGACACACACCTATTATGAACCTATGAGGACTAAGAAAGTGAATATTGGTACGGATGTTGAAACCTAAAGAGGTAATAATTGGAGACTATTGGTATGAATCTGAAGTAACAAAAGTAGTGGAGTTGCTTCGTGATTTTTAGGACTTATTTCCTAGGGGCTACCTCTTATCCAAAATAACCCCCCGCTTATTTTGGCTAACTTGCCTTCTTTCTTTCCTTCCTTGTGCTTCAATATCAAATTTTACACATTTCAGGCACTCAAAGGTTTCTAGAACTAGCTTCATCAGATAGAGAATTTTCTCACCTTTCTAGAAAGGTAAAATTTCCCTCCTAACTCCTTGTAATTTTTGAGTTATGGCTTGGTAGAGTTTTTTGGGGAATTTTTCCTAGGCACATCCATTACCAAGTGGAAAGATGCCACGTGGCATGGTGGAGCAATAGGTGTTGGGGGATTTTGGAGTTTTGGCTCTTCGGTCAAAGGGTGCAAAGGAAAATTTTGGCCCGAAGGCCCGCGGATCATTTTGAAGCCGCCACGTGTCCTGTCAGCGGTAGGAGTCGGGCCGACGAGAGGATTTGGTGAAATTTTCCAAAGTTGCAAAAGGTGCAAAGGCATGCATTGAACCCGTGGCCCCATTGACCAATCAAATGGCACCATGTGTCCATGTTGGTAGTGGAGGTTGGGCCAGTGGAGAATTTTGGAAAAATTCTCCCAATGCACAAAATGGCAGAAAGTGATCTTGAGGCCTCGTAGATTAGCAAGAGGGTGACATGGTAGTGATGGTGGGGCATGAAGAATTTTGGGAAATTTTCCCAAATTCAAAAAAGAGGAAAATTTTCAAGTTTCGGCTCGCCAACCCAAATTTTTCCCTAAAATTGCCATTTTTTCCCTAAATCTTTAGAGGGGCATAACTTTCAATCCCGAGCTCGATTTTCATATTCCTTATATCATTGGAAAGATGTTGAAATTCTCCACATGATGGACTATTCAATTTTGTTTTTTGGTGGAGTTTTGTGGGAAAAAATGAGAAAACATCCCTGACACGTGAAAAATACAGAACTGACATTCAACTACCGAAATTAATGAAGTATGGGTCATTTTTTTTAATCTGCAGAGTAATGTACTTTAGAATATGGGTTTTTCCATTAAGCCCATCAATCAGTAAGTGAAATTAAAGGGATTTTATTTGTGGTTGAGCTCATAAATCAATTTACCCGCGTTTTTGCTTTTCCTTCATTGTGCTTCACCATTAAAAAGTAGTTTTGGCTCATTTGCAAAGGGTTGGATGTTTGTGTTCTTGCAGGCTCCCCTCTTCCCCTTGGCATGTGAATTTAAGGAGTTTCAGACCTTCCATGGAGATTGTAACACATTTTGTTTTCCTTTCTGCCATTGTAATGCATCGTATTAAACTTGGAAATGGAAATGCATGTTTTGTGAATGATCCTTCAATCCTCTCATGTGTTTATCATTGTCTTATGATCTTTCATTATATCCTAGAAATATGTGCATGCTTTGGTGTTACATCTCTATGATCTGTGTTTATTTGCAAGAAAAAAGTTCATCACTCCTTTGGTGTATCACTATTTTAGCTTAGTTTTGTTTTCTTTTTCCATGCTTCTTTCAACCCTGTCTCCTTGGAAATTTTAGAGTAAGAGTTTTGAACTGAACTCTACAAGATTCATGCTTTCTCTGAGAGTTTTCTCACCTTGCAAGGTCACCTTGAGAAAACTCAATGTTGTGCAATCACACTAAATGACCCAATTCTGAATTGTAAATCTGAAAGTAATTTAGGGGGTGTCTTTGTAGATTTGCACTAACACTACCATGAATTGAAAGGAGTGCATGAATCATTAGGATAAATGAAGATAAATCTTAAGGAAGGTGTGCGCAAACAAGAAGAGACCCTATAGGATGAACCCCAACTTGTGCATAAAGGTCAAAGAAGAAATTGACAAAATGTTGAAGTCTGGAATCATCAAGCCCCTGGAAGAATCAAAGTGGGTTAGCCCCATGGTTATCAATATAAAGAAAGATGGTTAGATTAGGATTTGTGTGGATTACAGAGAACTAAATGTTGCATGTGTGATTGATCCCTTTCCTACACCTTTCACAAAGGAGATATTAGAAGGCATTGTAGGGCACGAGATCTATTATTTTACAGATGGATTCTCTAGGTATCATCAGGTCCAGATTGCACAAGAGGATCAAGAAAAAAAAATTCACCACTAAATGGGGAAGTTTTGCATATATTGTGATGCCCTTTGGTCTGAAAAATGCACCTACTGTATTTTTGTGAATAGTTGTTCAAGCATTCAAAGATTTTATTCATCTTTTATTGTAAGTTTACTTGGATGATTAGATGGTGTATGGGCTTGTTAAGGATCATTGTGAAAATTTGTGCTTAATGTTTGAAAGATGTAGATAGTTAAGCATCTCTTTGAACATCAAAAAGTGCATGTTTGCTACACCTTTTGGCACTCTGTTAGGGCATATCATCTGCAAGGAAGGTTTGTTGGTAGATCCAACTAAGGTTGTAGTTATTGTCAGCCTGAAAGAACCTACCAATCAGAGTGAGGTGCACATATTTTTGGGTCACACTAGGTATTATAGAAAATTTATCAAAGGATATGCTAAGGTTTCGTATCGTATGAGGAGTTACTAAAAGGAAAAGGGACATTTTATTGGGGAGAAACACAACAACACACATTTGAGGTACTAAAGGAGAGACTTACTACAACGCCTATTCTGCATTTTCCCACATGGGACCAACCATTTCATGTACATGTGGACGCCTTTGGCACGACCATTGGCACAGTGTTAGCTTAGCTTGGAGAAGGTATTATAGATCATCCTATCTGTTTTTCTAGTAGAAAGTTGACTCATGTAAAGCATAATTATATAACGATAGAGCGCAAAGCCTTGTCCATGATCTATGCACTACATAAATTCAGACAATACCTTTTAGCAACACCATTCATATTTTACACCGATCATATGGCATTGAAATAATTGGTAAACAAGCCCATTTTACAGGGGGCACATATGTCGATGGGTGATTTTATTCCAAGAATTTGATTTCATAGTTGTGGTAAAACCAGGTAAAAGTAATTTTGGCCCAGACCATTTATCACAAATTCAGCCGGGAGGACGCACATGCAATTGAAGATACAATTCAGATGCACAGTTGTATAAGTTACAACATGCACCTTCGAATTGAAGGATATTGCTATCTTTTTACGTACAGGGGTGGTGCTAGAAGGAATGAAATCCTTAGAGAAGAAACAAATTACAATTCACACGGCTCATTTTATGTTGATTAGTGGTGACCTATACAAGTTAGGCCAAGATGAAGTATTGCACCAGTGTGTACTAGAGCATGAGTGCATGGACATCATGGAAGAGGATCATGGTGGTATTACAGGTGGGCACTATGCAGGTGATGCCACTGCGTGCAAGATTCTACTCATTGGATTATGGTGGGAGACCCTCTACAAGGATTGTAAAGCATATTGTAAGGCATGTGATCACTATCAATGCATTGGTAAACTTGGGAAAAGAGATGAAATTCCTTTAAGACCTATTCCTAGTGTAGAGCCATTTGAGAAATGAGATATAAAATTTGTGGGTCGTATTTCACTAGCCTCACGTAGAAATAGATCACGCTACATCATCACTTGCATAGATTATCTTATAAGGTGGGAAAAGAAACACCTACCAAGGATTGTACAACAACTACAATGACCAAGGTTCTTATGGGAAAATGTTCTTACAAGGTATGGATGCCCATTGAGTTTGACCAGTGATAGGGGCACACACTTTTTGAATAAGACAATCAGAATTCTATTGATGAGTTCATGATTGCACACCATAAGAATACACCATATCATCCTTAGGAAAATGAGATTGCTGAAGCTTTCAACAAGATTTTGAGCCAGACATTGAATTTGTTTTTTGATGTTAGAAGGAAAGATTGGGATGATAAAGTTTCTGATTGTGCTTTGGGCGTATAGAACAACCTACAAGTGGTTGAACAAGGCCATACCCTTTCAATTGGTGTTTGGCACAAAAATGCTTCTTCCGATGGAATTCATGTTACCTTCTTTGTGTATTGCACATGCTAGAGGTCTAGCTGATGAGCACACTTTGGAAGAAAGAATTGATCAATTGATACAATTGGATGAGAGGCGTGCCATAGCACATTGGAGCTAGAAGTAGGAAAAGGCCAAGGCATAAGGCATGGCATGACAGGCACATTAGGGACAAAAAGCTTGAGATAAGATAGATGGTGCTTCTTTATGACTCTAAGTTTCTGCGCCATCCAGAAAGCTTAAAGTACATTGGTTGGGACCGTATATTATCACTCATATACTTGAATCAGGAACTTTTCAGTTAGAGACACTTGATGGAATATAGTTACCCAATTACTTTAATGGGAGTAGGATGAAGCCCTATTATAAATAAGTCTTCTTGGTGTTTGTAATAAGGCAGTGTTGCCATTTAGATGAGGTTTTCATTTCTGTATTTCCATAATGTATTTCCTTTTTGTCTCTATACTTTGTCAATTTAGTTGGTGTTTTGTGTAATAAGCGTGTTTATGTACTAGAAGATAATTACCATTTGAATAAATTTTATGTGCAAAGACCCCATTGGTGAAGGGTTATGCCAGCACATACCATTGGTGTGGGGTAATTATTTACAATGGGTACACATAAAAATGAACTGCTACAAGTTCTATTCAATTTTGTAGAGGAGTGGTTAGAAAGGAGATTGCTTTAAAAGATACCTTAGATGGAGATAAATGAGGGAACAATATAACACGAGGTAATCAACGAACCATAGATACTACTAGGGGGAAGGTGCAAAATGGTGAGGTACTTGGGTGCATGGAAGTGAGTCAAGAGAAGTCTCAGAGCCAAAAGGTAGGAAGATGCACTAGAAGGTTATAGGCTGGGCACAAAGATGTACCATCACGGATATCATGTGCAAATGGTCAATTAATGAGAGGATTATTGGTAGGTGGAGGAGAAATAAATGCACTAAATTTTTGAAAATCTATATAAGGATGTGATGTGGGTTCATTTTTACCTTTTGATCACAAGTGTTTGAGCAAGCTAAGTGTAAATGAGATGATCGAGTCATGTTAAGGTGCGAAGAGTTGTGAAACCAGATGTGAGAGCATATTGTGCGTGAAGAGGCTTGCGTCCCCATTGGTGAAGGGTTTGAGTGAAGTAGAAGCATTGAGGAGGAGCTATGGCACGTAGTTTCAAGCTAGGGCATGAGGATCTCAAGCTAGGGTTTGAGTTTTCTCATTATAGACAGTGAAAAGGTGGATTTTTATGATGGCACCAAAGAAAGCACCTGCCCATAGGCACCAAAGGAAAGAAGAAAGTAGAAATATAAGTTGAAATTGCTCCCGAGAGTAATTTCTCAGAGATGCAATATCCAGAGGGTGTGATAATTGGACAAGAATGGGATTCCCACATCCGCAAGTGTAAGATAAGTGACTACAACCACCGCACATCTGACAACAAGAAATAATTGGACGCATTGTTGAGTACAAAGACCAACAAGCACACGATGGAGGATATGCCAATGTATGATGACACTGGAGAGAAATTGTTGAAACAAGTAGGAGTCTATCAGTTAAGAAGCTCAACGACTCCTCACTTCTATAGATTCCCATATTTTTGAAAGTATGAACCTTTTACCGAGATGAAGGGTTAGAATCATAACAACCCTGATTTTGACACCGAAGGGTAAATCACAGATTAAAAGGCACAGGGGTAGACCTTCAGGAGTTTAGAATAATCCTTCTCCACTAGTGACTCGACCGATAAAATAGAAATCATGGAGACACGGAAGGAGTTAGGGTATACAAAAGGTCCGCGTGGAATGAACATTGATAAATTGAAGAAGTACCTAGTGGTACAGAAGTTTGCACATTTGGTGACCAAGTTAAATGATCAAGAGAGATGGTCACAAGTAAATACCATGTGGCTCCATATCACGAGGAAAATATCTCAGGGAGTATTCTATAACATAACATGTTACATTAGAAACCATTATCGAGGAAGTGCGCATAGGTGATAAGATTAGTTTTGGTGCTATCTTACTTTCTCTAGTATTTATGGAAATTGGAGTGCCCGATGGGCCAAAGAACAATATTTGGGAATATCCCATGGAAAAAAAGTCCTTGCGAGAAAGGTTTGACAAGTATTTATGTGAAGGGTCAATGAGTGGGTCATTTAAACAAAGGGTGGAGATGTGGTACGATTGACTCCACGAATTTGAAGAGGAGTGGCACATCCCCAAGGATCTAACTTTGGTAGTTGGAAAGGCAATATAGTTTGCATTGTACTAGCACTTTTGCATTACATGGTTTGCTATGAGGGATGGGACATGGAGCCCATGGTGAAAACTACCATATGCCTTCACAACACACTACTTCTAGGCATCAATCCACCATTTTACTTGATGTGTGCCACCTTAATTTTTATTGCAAACAAGGTAGACTATAACTACCACACTCAAGACATATGTATATCTAGGTCGGGCTGCCTATGTTAAGAGGCTCATTTCAGACGTGATATAAGAATGAAGCCTATAAGCTTGGAAATTGGGGACATTGGAGCAGTGCTCATATACCTTCATCTTAAGCCCAAGCTAGAGAATAACAAGTATGTGGAGAATGAGTTTGCACTCCTGGGCCACCTAAGGGAAAGCATACAATGGAGAACGTGTTATCCCCAAAGCCCACATAAGTTATAGAGGTAGATGATGAGGAGGAAGATGAAGATAGTGGTGGCTTAGATCATAGAGGTCGGGGGAAGCCCATTGATAGAGTGGATACTTGAGCGCGTGGGTAATCCACCACAGGCATAAGAAGAAGACAAATACTTGGATGTAGAAGTAGTCCAGGGAGAGCACTTTGCTTTAAAAGGGTATTCAAAAGAAAAAGGACCCAAGGCGTGGGAACCCCATAACATGTGAGGAGATCACCATAACTCTCTCCTTAAAAAGAGGTAGTTGAGAAGAAAAGGAGAAATCTAAAGCTAAATGAGGAGGCAGAGGAGTCTAGCAAAAGTGCACTTGACACACTCCTATATAACCAAAAGATGTGGAGGAACCCAAGGATGAAGATATGAAGGATGAAGAAGAGGGAGTAAAGGTGGTAGAAGAAACAAAACATGATATTGCTTCAACATCAAAGATCCGACTCCAAATCTTGGTGCTCAAATTCCTAAGGGGCCAAGAACAAAGAGAGCAAGTGGGGAGTATGTTGTACCGAGTATGGGCTATGCTGAGGACACAAGTAAAATTTTCCATGCCCATTTCTAGAGTACAATGGGCCTTAAGGGGTTGTATGGATGGGAGTTGATGGACCCAGACATGGCCACTACATGAATGAGGAAATCAATGTCCTCGTCTATACAAACTCACATGGATAATCCCATTTTGATGTATGTGAGTCATGTGTGTCCCGAAGAATGAAGAAGGTGCTGCAGAGAAGCACATGACTATAAATCCCACTCTCATGTTTGATGAGAAGGTAAGCAATGCCTTAGTTAAGGTATCTACAAAAGTGGCACGGAGGAACATAGATAAGGTTTCCACTATTAGAGCACTACGAGAAGATAACAAGGCCAAAGCTGCATAGATATACGCATCTACAAGGAGAAAAGGACTTGGAGTAGAAAAAGAATGAGGCCTTCATCAAGCATGGTTGAGGAAAATTGGTGATTGTGTCTTCTCAAATAAAAACCACTTGGAATCTAAGGTACCTGAAAGGTTTCCTTCAGCTATGCATTATGTGCGTACCCTAGTAGATTTGGTGCTTGAGGATGGACCAATTTTCATGCCAGCACCAAAGGACTCGAATAGGAAGCAGAGAGAGCAAGGGCCTCAGTAGTTAGAAATATTTCATCTTACGAAGCCTTGCTCTAGACTTTGCAGGAAGAGTTAAAGAAATCGAGACTTAGACATTAAATATTTGTGCAACTCCGTAATCAAAGTAATACTAAATAAGAACTATATTGGAGGATAATGAATTTTGAAAGAAATGAAGGATGAGACTCTAGGGTGCGCAGATAAATTGGCGTTAGTGAAGAAAAAGTGCAATGTCCTTACAACAACACAACAACCACATAAGGAAAGGTTAGATGAGCTTGGAAAGCTCATAACACAAAAGATGGATCTTCTAGAGGGACGGATGTTTGCTATGGCTAACATTGTCATAGTATTACAGAATGAGAAGGGAGAGATGACCCAGGATGAGTTGGAGGGCATCGCTATAGATGTCCTAGAGAAGACTAGGAATGCACTGGATGATATGTAAGCTTTGGAAGCTGAAATTAAGGAAGAATATCTAGATTTGATTCTCTTGGTGGAAGAGGAGGGTACTGAGAGTAAAATATATTCTTTGTACAACAATTCATTCTTTATATTCTTCCATTCTTATTCTTTAAGGCATCAAGAGGAAACCATTTTCGGGCAACAATGTAGTTTAGTGTGGGGTAATGTTGAGTAGACAAAGTATGACACTAAGGAGAAGGCGCACAAAAGATTTGCGCATGGTAGCAAGGAAAATTTGAAGGCGCGAAGGATAGGGAAGGAAGTGCATGCAAAAGGCAAATTGAATCAAGACTTAGCCATTTTCATGGTTACGAGCTATTTTGGAGATAACGTACAGAACACACAATGAGATGGAGACTTGCATGACACACAAATTCTATTTTGGGAAGATCATCTACTAAAGCACCATGCATGAGTTTGAATTAATAATAGAATTACTACTTCCAATTAACTGTAAGAGATCTATTATTAGCACACTTGCATGTGTGCATGTTATTGTAAAGGCACATGACTATTTTCAGCATGTGACCTATTTTTGTAAGTGTGTAAGTGGTGAAGGGAAAGTCCCCACCCTTATAAATATGTAGTAATCTATGTAGATTAAGAGAGAGTGCTATGTATGAGCTATTATGGAGTTATGCTGTTAGATCTGATGCACGCATAAACTTATGATACTAATTATTGTAAGAAGCTTATGTGTTTATTGTGTTTTAATATAATGGAGTGTGTTGGGTGAATAATGGTGTTAAACATGACTAAAACTAGTTCTTACATGGTTGACTTTGTTATATCTATTGCTTAATTCATTATTCTTTTAGATCTAGATCTGGAATATGCTCTATGGAATATTTATGTTGTTTGTGGATATGAATACATTACATCTTCATCATGTTCACATCCTATACAAGCAACTCTAAGGAGGGGCCTAGTACCTTTGCACGCTTTGGGTGAGCGCTCAACTCAGGTTGGGTGATGTTCCAACACGCCTGGGTATTCATGGTAAATTCTAGGCTGCATCAGTATGTATATAGCTTGCCTACATATTCCCACCCCCACACCACCCATGATACTCTACCACCACCTTTTGTAGACATCTTTCCTGGTTCTTCTGACCAAATATATATTGATATCTTTGCACTAATATTTCCAAATGCATGTTTCCAAGACATGGATGAGACTCATATTTTATCAAATGACATAGCACAATATTTTATAAACTATCTACAAGACAATCCTAGAAACATTAATATCTTTCTTTATAATTAATGTGATCAACTCAAGAATACTATTGCATCCTCCATAGATACCTCTGATCCTCCCTTTTCATCCACTATAAATACATCAACCATACCTTCATAGTACATATCATCCACTTTGCGATCATTATCACTTTCCCTACTACTTTTATCACCACATCACTTGTTTGCACTCATAGTTCTTCACATGCTTCATCTTCTAATAGTTGGGCTCTTAAATCCATTGTTCCTTTTTACAAGATCAAATATTACAACTGAAATAAAGTGCATCCTCTTCCTCTCATATAATGAATTCTACTCAATTATTTCTTAACCCACTTGCACCCATAGTTTCCTCATACCCTTTTCCTATTGGTTTTTTTAATCCCATATTACCTATCTACGATGGTAAAGAGGATCATAAAGAACACATGCGTATGTTTCATGTTATTTTCTTGGACTATTGTTCTTATTATACATTTCTTACCAAGTTTCTCCCTCGTAGTCTCAAATACTTTTCCTTACAATGGTTTTATGACTCCCACACATTCTATGAAAACATTCATCCATATGGTTGATCAATTCCTTGCACAAATTTATATCAACATTCGTGAAAAATTATCTTATGCTCCAATGGATAAAATGCATAAAGGTTCTAATGATCCTATTATAAATTATGTCTTGCATTATAAGACTACACTTTCTAAGATGAACAATCTATTGGTTGATATCAAATTACAAGATCTTTACTCAAATCCTCATATTTCCTTGTGATAGTCAATTATGTTTTCTAGATTCCATTCATTTGATCATGGGTGTCATACTATGAAAGAGTGTGAATCTAAACTCCTTTGTATGAAAAAAATCAAATATGGTGCTCATCCTCCTAGTACTTCTACTCACAAGTTTTATTCCAAGATTACTTTTATTCATAAAACTACTATGATAAATTTATTTCTTGACCTACGACCAATGTTGTGTTGAACCACAAAATACACAAGTAAAAATTTCTTGATGGAATTTTACCATTTTCCTTGTCACCTTAGAAGTTCTTAAACATTTTTTGAGTTTAACCTTGTATCTCTTCCTCTACCACTTAAGATTGATCTAATTACACCTTATACTAGGAAGTTTGATGTCACCGCTTATTCTCGACTACCATTAATGTATTTGTGACTCTACAAATAACCACTTTTTTAGCCATTATGTCTATGGTTTCATCATTGATCTCAAATTTCATTAATGGAAAAGGGAGTCTAGGTGTCTCCATGAGGTATAAATCATAGTCAATCATGAAGGTTGATTGGTAGTTTCCAATCATGGAGTCTTGTGATTTTGCTATGGAATCTTAGAGCATGGTCTAGTATGCATGGTCATAATATGTGTACTCCAAAGTTGGTTGAAGGTCTTCATGAGATAAAAATGTTACATGAGATGTGTGAGAGGTTTCTAAGTGTCTGTAAGTTGTCTTCATGGTCTGTTCATGAGAATTCATGGTTGAGTCAAGTCATTCTAGGATTATTCCTAGACCTAGTGTATGTAGTTTGGCATAATGGCATGAGATATGAAGAAGGGTAGTCTGATATGAGCATGGGAAAGATGTTGTGATATGGAATAACATATGTAGGAGTATTTTCATGTCTCTATTCAAAGGTTTGATGATGTTTCAAGGTCCATTTAAGATAGTTTCCTAAGAAAAAAAGTAGGTTTGCATGGGTAAGTCCTAGTGGTTGGAGAGTTGAAGATTTATTTGAGAATGGATGAGAGTCGGGACAATTGGAAAAGGTTTTCATGGTGCTTTAGGAAAATTTTAGGTCAATAGGTTGTATACAAATAAAGAAAATGGTTTTTGGCAAAACCAAGTTCTAATGAAGACAAAATCCAGCTTGATAGGTAACTTCAGATGCTCACCCACTCACACACACTTTACATGGGACCATGTGGATTTTAGGATTTTTTTACATGGAGTCTAAACATTTTTTCAAAAATAATGGGATCAAATGATCATCGTAATTTTATGGACGAATGTTAACAAGTTAAAGTGGTCTTAAACGCTATTCAAACCCTCATAGGAGAGAAACATTGACGATTTTATTGGTATGGTCTCAAAATGAGGTGGAAAATCAAATGTGATGACTTATGGTTTTAGAGGAATCTTCAGGGCTCTTGATGGTGGTGGTTTTTGTTCTAGCTTATTTCAGAAGTGAAAGTAAAACCCTTATTTTATGGAAATTTATTGTTTCAAGGATTATATGAAAGCTTCATGATGAAAATTAAATTGTTCCAAAATCCTTAGGAGATGTTGTATATGGCCATGAAAATTTTTTTAGGCAGGTAAAATGAGTAAATTGTAAGAAATAGGTCTCCAAAGTTTCCCTACCGATTTTGGCCTTAAGGGCTAAAAGCTAGTCATGATGGTTTGCTTTGAGTTGAGATGATTTACATATTTCAAATCAATTATTTGAGTTTGGATAGTGTGTGTAAATATGAAATGGTTTTTATATCCTTTGGTTTGATCATTTGAGGTGATTTCATGGTTTGTCTCTAATAGGCCAAACTACCCTATTAGTCACTCAAGCCTTGTGGTTCGGATATATAAGGTTTATATTCTCCACATGACATATGAATGTAAGTGCTTGAAATGGTGTGTAAAGTATCCCTTGAATTTTTCCAAGTGGTTTTAGTGCTTGTAAGTGAAGTTGAAGATGTTTGGAGTTTGATCTCTCAACACTAGTTTTTGAGTCCTTGGAGCGTGAATGAGAAGTTTTAGAGATTGGTTTAGTTGGAAGCCTTGTGATATGTTTTGATGGATAAACTAAGTTGTTCCAAAATGTAGAATCACACATATTTCCATTGATATGCTACTTGAGCCTTAGTGATGTGTTTTTCTATGATAATTTGGTCATTCTTCAAGACTATTTTTGGGCACTTCAAGACCTAATTGTGCATGCTTACTTCTTGGTGATGATTGAAGTTGTAGCGCTTCTTGAGATACTTGGTGATTATGAGAGGATGTCCCTAACATGTATGGAGCTATTTTTTCCTTGACATAGCTGAATAGTTCCCTTAGTGTTCATGATGCATTCGTTGGTGAAGTAGACTTGGTGTATTAGGCCTATTTTGGGCTAGTTGTGCCTATATGAGTTCTTTGGGATATTTCCAACCATTGAGATATTTTTGAGTGAGTTTATATGATGTCAGTTATGTATTTTATTGTTTTTATGACTGGCCTATATGGTCATGGCTGACCTAGGGGTGTTTATGAGTTGAGTTGTGTATATAAGTAAGTGTATTTGGTCATTTGTAAGAACTTGAGACTATGGGGATGTGAGCAAGCTAGAGAAGGAAGAAGGAGAGTTGTGAGGGGTCAAGGATAGAGCTAAGAAGAGTGATGAAGGTTTGATAAATATTGAGGATATTTTCAAGTTTAATTGACCTAATCAGCAAATAAAGGGGTAGATTTGAGTGAGTAGGAGAAGAGAGAAGTTTGAGAGGGTTTGGTGTGCATGGAGTTGAATATTTGATCACAATCAGTTATGGGAGCAAAAATATCTAAGATCTATTCCTTTTAGGTGGCTTTATGGGTGATTGATCACCTTAGGGTGTGGTAGCCTCCTTAAATAATGGGTGTTATACTAAATAGGGGTTGATGCTCCTTGTGAAGTGAGTGCTTCACTAAATAAACCTACAAGTTCTTTGTTACGAGAAATATTAGTATAGTAGTGGATTTTCTTCCCTTTGAGGGTTTCCCACATTATATCTTGTGTGATTGTGTTTTGTATTCTCTTATGTTATTGTGAATGGTTGATATACATCTAATAAGCTCACATTAATGATGTATGTTGAATGAATGTAAACTAAGGTAGATGAAGTAATTTTTTTGGAATACTCGATTCATCCCCCTTTTAGTCTCTGTGCTTTTAACAATTGGTATCAGAGAAAGGTTCTTATGAAACAATTTTAATAGCTTGGAGGAGATCCTTGAAGCACAAATATGGTAGGAAGATTAGTCCAAGATGGAGTAACTCCTTTGGTCAGAATGAGAACATGTTTTAAATCATTATTTGTCTACATATGGTTATCTATCCTTGAGGTATTCTATTCATTCTCCATATATCCATATGTTGATGATGAATTGTCTCATGAAGGAGAAAGAGCAGGTTCTTGTGTTGATCCTGATGTTGATTTCCCTAAAGGAAAAGGTGAAAATGTTGAAGATTCCCTGGAGATATTCTTGAGGATGATATGGATATGATTGAACCTATAGAAGGAGAAGAGTATCATGAAGCCCTAATTTTGAGACAAACATAAAAGAGAGCCTTATATCAGAAATGAAAAGACATAAAGTGCAAATAAGTATGGTTGAGTCAAGGCATAATGTTGACATTAGGAGTGCAAGGATTGATGCAGTGTTTGATATTGAATATAAACAACATCAATCTAAGAAGGGCTTGGCATTCTCAAGAGAGGAGCTAGTTGATGATCCATCATTATTTCAAGAAAGGTATGAGTTGTTTAATGAATACTTCTTTTCATTCAAGAAAAGTGATCATAAGACTGTAGATAAGTTGAAAAGTAAAAAAGAATGACTGTAAGTCATGTTGTAAGTGAAGAATGATCAAATTTGCTAAAGAAGAAACAAATTCAGAATACATACTCAAGGAGAGCTATGATGGTATTAAGGTATAAAATGATGGTGAAATGACATCAAGAGGGAATAAGATGTCTTCTATGTGATTTCTTAAAATTTGATCTCGAGCAAGATGAAGGATTTGATATTGCTTGTAGGTTTGTGTATGTTATATGAAGTTATGTTGAAAATATTATGAAGTTATGAAGGTTCATTTTCATGTTGAAGATCTGTGCCAATGTAAGTATTGTAAACAATTAGATTCAAAGCCTATTCTGGTATGTATATGTTTGTGAAGGTCATTTTTCATGAAGTCTTGGATTAGTAAATACTTTCAAAGCTCTACCAAGGAAGCAATAAGGTATGTTTGTCTCTTGTCTAGCTCCATATTAGTCATAAGGTTTATGTCCATTCATCAAGAGTCATGTCGGGTTATGGAATGTCCGAGTGTATGGTCTAAGATTTAAAGAACTATGTTAAAAAGGTCTCAGTATACAATATGAATGTCTTAAGAAATTAAAAGAGGTATGAATATTACTAGAGTTAGTCCCGGTTATAGAATATGTCTTGTTACTTTGCATATTAAATCAAGTATATGAGGTGTTTTCTTTACCAAGAAATTATGTGTATCTTATATGTTCTTAGTCACTTCATCAAGTCCCTGGTTAAGTGTGTCACAGAGTCTGAAAGATAACACCAAGGGTGTGTTAGTTGGTCATTTTCATGGATTAAAATTTGGTCTCTGTAAACAATGAAAAATAACACAAATGGAAGAAAAACAACTTGAATGTGCAAACCTTCATGTAGCTTTCCTTGTAAACCTTGAGTAAGGTTGTAGGAAGCTTATCTTGTGTAATCTTGTGAAAGATTATGGGTGCTTTTGAATGACCTCCAAACTAGAAATAGACCAATGCTATGAGAAAATGTTGGCTTGGATTATTGCTTCTAAAATAATGAAGTTAGAGTAAATTTGACAAAGTCATTGTATGGGAAATCCAAGAGGATTTGAGATAGGATAAACCTATGTTTTATAAGGGTAAGTAGTGGTTGGAAGTTGGTTAAAATTAGTTGAATGCACATGATAAAAATAACATTGGAGGAAGTCATAATTGAATTTCGGGAAGATAAATGCCATTGAGGGGCAACAAAGGATTTAATTGTAAAAGCTGCATTTGGAAAGGTGTTTGTACATACAATTTGATTTCCCCACCTTTTAGGATTGGTGAAGTGCATCCGATTGGAGTTGATTCTGACGAGGAAGTGGAGTCTAAGTGGTTGTTTGACTAGGAAAATAGTTGTATTTTTCTAATTAGATAATTAATTTAACTAGCTATAATGTGCACACTAATTAATTAATAATTTATTTAATAAATGGTAATTAACTTAGCTAAAGGGGTACTAAGGATTAATTTAATTAATCCAAAGGAGTGTAAGTGTATGATTGATCAATTTAATTAATCAATTATAAAGGGGTGAATAATAAGATGTTTTAGGACAATACTGGCAATATGTATGTGAATTTAGGGTGTCTACATTTACCCCTCTTTAAATTCCTGTTGCAAAGTAATAATGCTTTAAAGATAATAAATACATAGAGATCAATGAGTAGAAAGTGGTGAAATATTTGGATTCCCTAGCTAGTAGAATGATAAGGGAATGCCCTTAAGCGAGTGGATGATGTAGCAAAGCGGTGGACAACCACTTGATAGGAAGAAGATCGGGGATTGGAACAAGGATGTGAAAGGACTGTTCTTGTAAAATGAGCATCATTTAGAGAATAAATTTAGAGCTTCCTTATTTTTTTGCTACACAATAGAGTTGTCACCATGATTATGAAATAATCAAGATGGGTAACCCAAATGCACGTAAACAAACACACACACACAAAAAAGAAAAGATAAAAAGGAAAATAGAGAAAAATAAAGAGTAGGTGTAGGCATAAGGGTTATAAAGGAACCAAGATGTAATAACACTACTACAAGTGGTAAAAAAACATCAACAATACAACACAAAGTTAAAAAAGAAGAAAATCAGCTATGCCCCAAATGCGTGCCACAATGATGATTAAGTATATGCAAATACTCCCAAGTTGGGAATAGGATCAAAATGGAAGAGTGGAGTAAACCAAATCCTTATGAAACTCTTGTTAGTTCCATTGTGAAAATTATCGAGTTGAAATTTCCCTAGGCGAAGTTATATCGTAAAGGAAAACTAATTGTGTGACTTTCCCCAAACAGAGTTAGCCTATCATGCAAAGGGAAGAAAGTGATAGTTGTAAGATTGGATCGATCACTAGGGTAGTAGATAAAGGTATGAATTTATCAAGATTATGTTGAAATGTTGAAAATTCACTTTCAAGGGTTTTCCACTTGTAGGATTTCAATGATAAGTGAATGTTTTTCCGAAAATTTTATGTTTTTATTTTTTTGTTAAATTTTTTGAAATATTTGATTTTTTGAGTTTTTGCAATTTTTTGTAAAATTTGAAATAAAAATGCAAATAAATGAAAACAAAATTGAATGCATAACAAAAGGAAAACACATAATGGCTTATTTAGTATACTAGAGGAAAAACACAACACACACAAGTGGTAAAAGACACAAAACAAACATTGTAAACAAACCCTATATGAATAGGAATGTATGAAATGAAAGTTATATGTGAACTAAGATGCAAATAAATTTCTTGCAATTGGTATATAACATAGGTAAACAATTTACAACAAAATAACAAAATGAAAGAAGAAAAACATTGCACAATGTTGACAAACCACAACAATACAACACAAAATATAATAACGTAGTCTAATAACACTCTCGAATGTGTTCCACATTAAATAACTAGATAGATAAAATTCCCCCAAGTGATAGCTTAGAACATGAGAGGATTAGATCGAGCAAGAGCAAAGTGATGCTCTAAAATACACTCTTGTTGGATCACATTGAAGTTTGATCTGTATTGGATTACAATTTGAAATCCAAGTGTGCCCCAAGAAAAGTTATATTGAAAAGGGTAAATGATGGCTTTCCTCAAGCATAGATATACACCACGAGCAAGAAAAATGTGTATCAAAAGATGATCTAGAATGATCATGAGGAGTGTTGTCAAATGGAAAAGTTGTTGAACTGTGTTATCCAATTGCTAAAATTTGGTGAAACATTATTTGAATGTTTGATTTTGATAATTTTTATATATTTTTTGTTTTTGGAACAATTTTGTATTGTTTTTGTATTTTGTGAAACATATTTGAATGTTTTTAAGTTTTGTGAAACATTTTTTGAATGTTTTTGGTATTTTACAACTTGGTAAAGGAGTGCATTGCTTGAAAGAAGGTGCAAATAATTAGAAGCATTCCATTCCATTGAAAGAAATGTAGATGGTAAAATGATAGGGTGTTTCACTCCGCTCGTGACTCCACGTAACTAGGAAGATGTGAGGGCTCATCACCGAGATCTAAGAAGGACGTGAAAATGAGATTAATAGTGATATGAAAGTGAAGATAATGGATGCGAAGACAAAACTCATCTCTAGTCAAGATTATTTGACGATTCTAAGATGATTCCACTTTGTAGGTTTTGAAAATACTTAGATATGTAGATGGCTAATGATTGACAACATCCAATTGAAGGAATTGTTGTCTCTCTTTAACATAAGAAAATTCTCGAGATATATTTTATCAAGCACTTTTTTATTCAAATTTAATAAAGGATTTATTAGTTAATTATTTTTGTTTGTTTTTGAAAGGGAACCCCTACATGTTGCCCCATGCCACCAATAAGAGACAAGGGTTCAACACCAAAGATAAAATGTAGGTGAATAAGTACATCCTCTATTCCGAGTCTCATATTACTAGTGAGAAGTATGAGATTATCACCGAAGACTGTGAAGGAAAAAAAGTGTATTGATTTTATATTTTTTTGTATTTTTAGATTGATTTAATTTGCTTATATGTCGATAATGTGCTTATTGGGAAGGAACATTCTGCTCCCAAGTATCAACCTCATGCGACTAGTAGGATGTAAGGGTTCAACAATCTAGATTGAGATGGTCAATCGTCAAAGGTCCAGGTAAAGAATTTTGAGCTTTCATTAAAGAGAGAGCTTATTTGAAAAGAGGAGTTTCCATCTATAAGCTTCGAGAAAAATCGTAGGGTAAAAATATCTAAAATGTTAGAAACCATAACAAGGATGAGAGACACAATTCTCAAGAGGAACAATTTTAACTTATGTTATAATAGGCGAAGAAAGTGAATATATGATAATGGTATGATTAAGATATCTTCCAATAGATGGAATGCTTAATATTTTACTCACTCTTTCCTTTCCGATTTGCAAACAATACTTGAAGGAAGGTTTAATATGAATTTTTATTTTCTTTTTTGTTATTATTATTTTTATAAAATTTGGTGGATGAGGATTTGAAATGGAATCATCAAGAAAAATTTCCATTTTTATTAAAGTTGAATGGTCCTGAAATATGAGAATTGGGAGGATGAAATCCAAGTCAAGAGAGGAAATCGAAAGATTCGATAAGTCCTAAAATATGAGACTTGGGTGAACAAGGTCCAAGTCAAAGGAGGAAATCTGAAGATTTGATAAGTCCCGATTTATGAGACTTGGGAGGACAAGGTCCAATTCAAAGGAGTCAATCAAATGATTCAATAGGTCCTAAAGTATGAGACTTAGGTGGACATGATCCAAGTCAAAGGAAGGAATCAAAAGATTTGCGAGGTCCTGAAATACGAGACTTGGGTGGACAAGGTCCAAGTCAAAGGAGTGAATCAAAATATTCGATAGGTTAAGTATGAGACTTGGGAGGATAAATTCCAAGTTAAAGGATGTGTGGTTAGATAATTATTTGATGAGATCAAAAGACCTATGTGATGTTAGAGGAGGATTGTCGATGCAGGGAATATGTTGAGATACATATTCATCCATGAGTGAAAGAGTACGAAGAGAGAAGGATTGATCTCTAGATGTACACCTAAGGATCCTTGTAGTCCATAGAGAGGAGATATTCAATGTTCCTCCTTCTATATTGTATATTAGTTAATTTGATGATATATTTTAAATTAAATCTTGAAATGGTTATATAAGGATATTCCTAGGTATACGTACCTCATAGAGTGCATGTGTGTAGATGTCTTGATGACAGGTAGGAATCATCATGTTAATGAGATTCCAGTAAGATTGATCATGTGAGGTATAATGGACATAGAAGGTTGTGTTTCGCAAGTTTCAAGATTTTTGTGGTTTTATTTCGACAACAAGACTAGAGGTGCTAGGTGTAGGAGCCAACAATGAAAGAATAGAATCAAGTTCAATGGTGCTTGATGATGGACTCTCTTCTGTAGTGTCAACATTTATGTCAAAGGTTATAAAGGAGTCTTGAAACAAGTTCAAGCTTTTGTTTGATGTTAGAAAGTTATTATTTGAAACATGTTCAATGTCTGTTTGGAATAAAGGAAGAAAATATGGAGAAGAGATGGAATGGTTTTAAGGGAGAGATAATTGACCTTCATCATCATCTCATTGAGTTTTAGTATGTACAAAAGTGGGTACAACATTCAAATCTTCATTTGAAGTTGTGGAAGTGGACATGTCATTGGTCGTGCAATATCTTTGTTGTTAAGCTCGATGGAAATGGTTCCATCATCAATTACGTATTGAGCATAATGACAAGGAGGTGTACAATTATCGTAGAATGACCTTCCATGCAATGGTAATCACAATATTCGATGCATTATATGACGTAGGATTGGGTTCTCCATTATAAAATGGTCTCAGTAGGTGGATATTCGATCATGTTAGCCTTTGCTAATTGTTGAAAGGCAGTAGATAGAATCTATTTGAGAGGTGTAAACCGACGTTCAAATTTATGCGAGTAGTGTCTATGATACAGAAATGATGGATTTATAATCAACATTGTTTGAGGATTCACCATGTTCGTAAGATTTACCCTTTCTATCATGCTTAGGAAATGGATTAGAAAACACCTTTAGATTATTGTTGGGTGTTTTAGTAGATGGTAGGTCTTCAACCACTATTTCTCCATTGTCAATGAGGTCTTGGATGTAATTGTGAAGTTGTTTACATATATCTATTTGATGACCATCAATGTAATGAAAATCAAAATATGTGTTAGGTCTATACCAACTTGGATTAGGTTAACCTTCAAGGGAGTTTTGTGTAATAGGATAAACTGATCATATTGGTACTTGTTTGTAAGATTTTTTTAAAACACTTGAAAGAGATTCCCCTAAAGACATATATTATTTGTTTGTAGTCATGAGGAGGAAAAGTTTCTCTTTTGGAATGGTGACATATGGTTTAGAATTAATCTGTTTTAATTGGTTATTATAAGTTGTGTGCATATTGCAATTATCCGTGACACCATCATTGACAACATTATGGTTACGGTTGATGTACCTAGGTTTATTGTGATAATTCTTAGGGTTGTTGTTGTGATGATTATGCCCATTTTCTTTATAATGAGGTTTAATCAAGCCTTTAAAATGAGGGGTTTTTAAATTTGAGTTCCCTTTTCAATAACTTCCTCAAAATTGTTGAGGTAGTGCATATGCATGTGAAAGGACAACTCACCGTTAAGGTTTGGGATGAAGATGCTAACCATATGTTTTTCAGGGATTGAACATGGGAATCGACTTGTGATTCCTCACCATTTTGTAAGAACTATGAAAAGCTCTCATTTGGTCATTGTTGTATGTTGCATAAATCCATCATTGTGACTTTAGAGTCAAGGTTAAAGAGAAGTGTTTAATGAACTTATTAGAGAGGTCTGCGAAGGTGGAGATAGATCCCTTTGAGAGGTGTAAGAACCAATCCAAATATTTTCCTCCTAGACTCTTAGCAAAGATGAGAAAGCGAAACATATCGTTATAAGCCACCTCTTGGCATGTCATGAATAATTATTTGACATGCTCTCTAGGATTAGTTTTTCCCTTGTATTTTTCAAATTTAGGCATCTCAAAAGAGTGTGGGAAGGGTATGCATAGGATGTCCATGTCAAAAGGGTATGGACATAATTAATAAAAATTGAATTGTTTGTGTTGTTTTTGCATACCTAAAATAGTGTCCTTCATCATTTGCCATTCTTGAGAAAATGGTGAATTGGTTTGTGGGATGAATGGTGATTTATCATTCTATATGATTGTTGTTCTCGTTATTAATCTTCAAAATGATTTTTGTAGGTGTTTCCTTTTTCTTTGTGTGTTTTATATCTTTGTCATTGTTAGTGACTATGTAGAGGATAGGAGAGACAATTGTTTCACCATTTCCTTCATTTGATCCATGAGGTATTTAATAGGATCAATGTCCGAATCAAGTAGATTTACCTTTATTATCAACATTTTTTTACTTGGTTTTGTGTCGTCATGTTTTTTTGACTCAAGTGTGGTGGACCCTTGGGAGATTTAGGTTGTCCTTTTAAGGATTTCAATTCATCCTCATCAAATTCCAAGGGAAATCTTTCTCCCATTATGAGGAGATGAAGAATGAATTGGTCTTTTTTTTCACAAAGTGTCTTCTATGGAAATGCTTTTTAAGTTGGTCTTTGTCCTCTTCTGTCAGAGATGATATGGAAAAGATATCTTTCCTCCCATCGAAAGGGACTATAATCATGATGTCATGTTCCCACCATTTTTGAAAGAGGGGAGGAACAAGAAGAGGTGCATAGAAAACACAACCCTTAGCAAAGTGAATGCTAAGATGGAAGAGGGGAAAATAAGAAAGTGATCGACCTTAGAAAAATGAGTGCTAAGAGGGAGGAGGAAAAAGGGGTTAATTGATTTCCTGACTCAAAAAAAAATGAGAGTTAAGAGAAAAGGGACTAAAGGGGGTTATATGGACTCTACTTTGCAACCAAAATAGATGTTAAGGAAGAAGAGACACAACAAGGTGAACACGATAAAATATTAACAAAATGAGTGATAAGAGTGACGAAGAGATGCGAAAATGTTAAATCTTAACAAAATGAGTGTTAAGAAGAATGAAAAGGGCGTGACTTTAAAAACTTAACAAAAGGAGTGATGTTAAGGTGGAAGAGACTTAACAAGGTGAGCACAATAAATTCTTAGAAAAATGAGTGATGAGAAGACACGAAAAGGGTAACTCTTAATAAGATTAGTATTAAGGGGAATGAAAAGGGGACTTCACAACACTTAACAAAATGATTGATGTTAAGGTGGCGAAGGGGTTGAAATGTTATTTTAGAGGACTCTTAACAAAATGAGTGCTAAGAAAGATGAAGAGTTTTGAAAGTATTTGCACCCTTTAAAAACTATATGTAAAGAGGGAAGAGGCGAAAGAGGTGAGTTTTCTCAACTTGCAACAAAATGAGTGCAACAAGAGGAGACTTAAAACATGATGAAATATGCTTAACTCTTAACAAAAATGTGTTAATGGAATATACTTTGGAAATATGATGAGTTTTCTCTACTTTGGAAATATGGTGGTTTTCTTGACTTTAAACATGATAGGTGTTAAAAGAGGAGGCTTGGAAACATGATGAAAATGATATACTATTAAACAAATATCTGTTAAGAGGGAAGAGACTTAGAAAAATTCTGAAAGGATTCCAAATATTAACAAAAGTGCATTAAAATAGGAGAAAAAACAAATAAATGGGAACACTTAAAGGATGACAAAAAGTGAATGTCATCATAATAAGTGAAGAAATGAAGATGAAAAGGTTTGAATCTCACAAAAGTGGAGATAAGAGACAAAGGGAATGTGATGAAAATGCTCTATTCTTAACCAAATGTTTGTTAAGAGGGAAGAGACTTAACAATGAAGGATGTCAACTCTTAACAAAAGTGTGTTAAAAGAGGAGACACAACAAATAAGTGGGAACACCTAAAGAACAACAAAGTGAATGTCATCACAAGAAGTGAAGAAATGAAGAAAAGTTTTAAATCTCGTGAAAGTGGAGATAAGAGACAAGGGGAAAATGATTGATTATGATATCAAATTAAAGCAAAGTGCATGATTTAAAGAGAGAAGTGAAGAAATGATGAGGATGTCAACAATGCAACAAAGTGATTGCGAAATGTGACAACATAAGATGGATGAGAAGCTTAAATTTCAACAAGAGGTAAATGTAAAACTTAAGACTTATGAAAATGAAATATCAAGGTGATAAAGAGGGTACTTGATTGTAATAAAGTGAGTATCATGATGTCAATACTTAGATGAAAAGGATGAAAGTTCTCAAGTTCGGATATGGATGTCCACAACCCAAGACTTAGACACATTTACAAAGTGATAAGGTGGATGAGAGAGAAAACATGAATGACAAGAGTGAAACACAAGTGTGTAACACATAAGAAAAATGAAAAATGATGTAGTGAAAGTTGGCCTCTACCTTAGATTGGCTTGGTCAAGGCGTGGCTTCCTAGGTGGTTCTCTCAACTAAGTGTCAAAGTATATTTGAGTGTACACAATGATATTTTGATGTTGGTTTACTTTACCCCCTTTGAAACAATGAGAAAATATCTTGCTCAAATGAATCGCATTGGGGTTGCCACTAAGGATATCTATGACTCTAATCTCACAAGGTGTACTAGTCAGTTGGGATGGGGGTACCCATTTCATCATCTAGTTCCTTCAATATGCTGAATACTTTAGGGTTCTGTGGTACTCCTCAAATGAGTTTTATGGCTTAAGCCAAAGCACTTCCCATAGTTATAGTAGTTGGGAAATAACCTTGTCAACCACACTTGTAAATATAGTGTGAATGGTTTATTTTATCTTGATTAAAGAGGTTCCTACACACAAAGTATTAGTAGTTTGTTTAGCACATGATCAAGGAAAAATGCAATTAGTAGTTTGAGAAATGGTCTTCACAATGCGGTCCTACAAACAAGTGTTAGTAGTTTTCTTGAGGTAGACAAAGAGAAAACAATGAAAAACAACACAATCACATTTTTGATTCTTAATGTTTCTTGTAACAACCAGAGAAAGAGCATACATGGAAATGTGTTACGAATAAATTCTAAAAAACAAAAAATGGCAATAAAAACGATGATAAAAAAAACATTACAAAGTGTTAGTTTACAATCCGAAATGATTAAACAATGACGAAATGGCTAAAAATGATAAAAAATGGACATAAACATCTAATAACTCTATATTAGAAATGTTCACGATTAAGTCCTAATTGGTGAAATTAATGGAGGAAATAGTAAAGGTCCTAATTTAAGTTAAAAGACCTAATGGAAATTTATTAACCTAATTAATTAAAAAAAATAAGCTATTTTAAGTAAATCCATTAGATAACTATCTAAGTAAATGAAATTAGTTTAAAAGAGAATAATTAACAAATAAAAATAAATTAAAAAAACATATGTAGAATAAAATAGTAAAGGTAATCCTAAGTTTGAAACTTAAAAGGATTAAATAAGAAAGCCTAAACCTACGTTTTAATCGAATGTTCAAATTAAATTTTTAACTCTAAATGTAATCATTTTAAAATAAGACGAGAAACCTAAAAATTGAATATCCATGTTGTTTATGTGTGGTATGTTTTTGGTTGTAGGTTGGCATGAGGATCGAAAAGGTCTGGTGTTGAGGAGAGCTTGGCCAAATGGTCAAATCATAGGGTGGTCATACAATGATGGTGAGTCGTGATGGTTTTGGTTGGGTCATGCATAGGGGAAACGAGACTCAAGTGGTCGAGTGGGGTGAGTTGGGGCCAACTTTGAGTCACAAGGGGATGTGAGAGGGAGCTAGGATATAGGGGAGAGACATGTTGATGAGGAAGTGGGAGGATTGACTTTACGGGGTTGGTCTAGGTCATGGGGAAAGGGGGCTTCTTTGGGCTCGGGTAGGGAGTGAGGTGAGTAGTGAGGGTTTAGATAATCGGGTGGGCTTGGAAGTCGAGGAGGGTTTAGTCGGCGAGCGAGGAGCTCGGGGTGTTCACTAATGGTGAGTTCATGGGGTAGATCCGAGTAGGGGTAAGGGTGTTGAGTGGGGCTCGGGATAAGGAGAGGATTCATGTAGGGGTTAGGTAGATAGGAGTGTAGAAAATTAGGTAGCTTGGTGATCATTTTTCCAAGTTAGTTGATAGGGGAGGGTAAAATTTAGGGTTCTTACAAAAATTGTTGTTTTCTATTTTTATTGATATTTTATGGTTAAAAACTAATGCTTTGTATGTAGGGTTAAGTATCATACAACCGTTGCAAGTTTTTTGTCACCTCTCACAAATAAGAAATATGTAACCCTAAAAAACAATTGACACAAATAGCTAAAATTAACTCAACTAAACAATAAACTAAATTAGCTATAAAATTACTAAAAACAAATGTTTTTTTAATTATGATGTAAATCAGATTTCTACTTCCTTCCCAAAATTGCAGCAAACCCCCTAGTAAAGACACCAAAAAAATGTAAAATAACAAAAAGATAACTAAAGTTTTGTTTTTTATTTTGATATTCTAATCTTGGATTCTTTGTTCCAGATGCTCTTGACACCTTCACAAACACAACAAATCAGCAAAAACAATAAAAACAAACCAACAAAAATATGAAACAAAAAAATCCACATACAAATTAATGAAATGGGAAACAAAAATGAGTAGAAAATGGGTGTGTCCCATTGGGCATGCCAAAATGTAAACAATTAAAAACAACATAAATGGATGAAAAAAATTGAATGTACAAACCTTCATGTAGATTTACCTTGCAAACCTCGAGTAAGGTTGTAGGAAGCTTAGCTTGTGTAACCTTGTGAAATATTGTGGGTGTTCTTGAATGACCTCCAAATGGGAATAGACCAATGTCACGAGAAAATGTTGGCTTGGATTATTTCTTCCAAAGTAGTAGAAGTTGGAGTAAATTTGATTGAGTCATTGTACGGGAAATCTAAGAGGATTTGAGATAGGATAAACATGTGCTTTATAAGGCTAAGTAGTGGTTGGAAGTTGGTTGAAATTGGTTGAATGCACATACTAAAAATAACATTTGAGGAAATTGCAACAATTCCGGGAAGATAAATTCCATTGAGGGGAAGTAAAGGGATTTAATTGCAAAAGCTACAACCAAAAAGGTGGTTGTACATGCAATTTGATTACCACTACATTTCTAAGATTCTAGAAGTGCAATGACTGGAGTCCAAATGAGTAAAGTGGA
This sequence comes from Taxus wallichiana var. yunnanensis, assembly GCA_018340775.1. NCBI lineage: Eukaryota > Viridiplantae > Streptophyta > Pinopsida > Cupressales > Taxaceae > Taxus > Taxus wallichiana. The sequence goes on from CM031243.1 coordinate 366,601,751, forward strand.
GTCCAAGTGGAGTCCAAGTTGCTATTGACTTAGGAAAATAAGTGTATTTTCCTAATTAGATAACTAATTTAATTAGCTATAATGTTCACACTAATTAATTAATCATTTGTTTAATAAATGATAATTAACTTAGCTAAAGGGGTACTAAGGATTAATTTAATTAATCTACGGTGTGGTGTAAGTGCATGATTGATCAATGCAATTAATCAATCGTAAAGGGGTGAATAACATGATTTATTAGGACAATAATGGGAATAGGTATGTGAATTTAGGGTGTCTACAGTATCAACAAGATAAGTGAGGTTTATTAATGTATGGTTTATTTATTACTTGAAAATATTGAGAGTATTCCTAAGTGGTCTTGATCAAAGGTGTCTAGTTGCCTACGAAGTAGCTTCAAGCATTGTGTATGGTATGCCAAGTAAATTTAGGTAGCACGAGTCTTGATTTATGTGGTTAAAGATGAAATCAAGGTCTTAAGTGTGAAATTTTTCTATGCACTACATGTTGATTAGAAAGGAGTGTATTGTGACTTAACAGATTTAGTCTCATTAACATGAGGAAGTTATTCGAATATGCGGGGCATTGTTTTGAAGTTCTTAAAAAGAATTAAAAACATGGTGGTTTTAGTATGATAAACATATATATACAACATCTCTTAATCTATAAGGTTGTAGTTTTTAAGAGAAAGGAAAAAGGTTGTCTTCCATAAGGGTAAATGGTTTGACATTGCAATGTAAATAAGCTTATGTGATCAAAGTGCTAAGAAGGTGTATGTTGGTATTAAATCACAAGTATAGATATGCCAATGCTGGTTGTAGATGCATATATTGACCTAGACGAACCGTACTCTATGATGAAGCCAAGAAGAGTAACATTTATGTACATCATTAACATGTGCAGTGTAGCATCAAGGAAAAGTCATGAAGATGCTTCAAGACCTAAAGAAAATATTATGTATTGAAGTTAAACAAGTATATCTAAGTTTGAGTTAAACTAAGAATAATATGAGTAATGAAGGATTTATAATATGATAACAAGGCATCGAGTACTCTGAGAAGATGGCTATAGGAAAAAGGACTTGATCAGATCATACATGAAGTTTTATATCTAAGAAATGAAGGCTTATGGTACTGTTTTTTGATACATCAAAAGATAAGGTATGTGCTATGTTTATATGAGTTTTTTTGGTAGTATGAAGAATATCCTCATCCTAGGGGAGTGTGGTCAATAAATGTAAGGTGAAGGCCAGTAGTGTCAAGTACTACATAGTGAAGATTATAATAGACAAGTTATAGGTATGGCAAGATGAAGAAGAAGTCCATGAAATGTCTTAAAAAAGGGGTACAATCTAAGAAGGTCCTATATCAAGGAATATTCTTGTGCAAAGTTTATCCAAAATGTCTACAAATTGATTAACAGTCTAAGGAGGTAGTGTACCATAACTATGATAGAGGTGAAAAAGTCCTAAAGTCTAAGTTTCTTGAAATGGTAAATTCAAGGTATGCTCTGAGAAAGAAATATTTCATCATCATGAAGGAAAACAGATTTTTCTTATACTCATATTATAGGTTTGCAGTAAAGAGTTGATTCCAAGTGTTGAAGTCTAATCTGATAAAAAAATGAGTGATATGAAGTTTTTGTGATTCTAAATGAAGATGATGAACTATTGCATTGTGTGACAGTCTATGCATGTTATTTGTACCTAAGATTGTGTCTTGAGGCTTGTTGAAGGATTCGAAGGACCATGAAAGAGAAAAAAGAAGGATTGTATGTTAGGACCGATGTTATGTTATAATGAATTAAGGACTGAAAAAAAGGTAGAGTACATTGAAATATTGATTCGAGACTATGGTTTTGACTTGACCCATATCCATTATTGTTATTCAAGGTATGAGACCTTGTATTTGCAAAGGCAGTTAGTATATGATGGGGAGCACTTAGAAAATATTTCCTATGCTTAGTTTTTTTGTTATACTTGAGAAAGTTGGAAAAATTGGATCAAGGAATTTTTTTGGGCTTATGGTCCTAAAAGATGCAAAGGTAGTATTGGAGGTATATATTTTGTTTTCAAACATGGTTCTGGTCTAGAAGATGATGTATAACAGGCTTGAAGCCAAATAATGATATATCGGTTTAAGGGGAGCTATTTTTCATGATCATTTTAGGTCCATGAATCTCATTTGTTGTTATTGAAGACAAGAAAACATAAGTACAATGATCGATGGGGAAGCTTGTGAACAAACAAGTAAGTTGTCTTGTGCATTGTTGTCATTTTATTTTCATGTTAATTTATCATGCATCCTTTTTCATAGATGTAAAAAGGGGAGAGTAGGCTCAAAAACATGAAAAAGGGAGTCTTGTAGGTGTTTTGTCATGTGGTTATCATCAATGTTTTTAAATGTGGTTTCCATCAATGACAAAGGGGAAGATTGTTTTCCATTGTGTCTATGGTGGTTTCATTGATGGAAAAGGGAGTCTAGGTGTCTCCATGAGGTTTAAATCATAGTCCAACATGAAGGTTAATTGGTGGTGTCCAATCATGGCGTCTTGTGATGTTGCTATACAGATCTTGGAGTATGGTATAATATGCATGGTCATATTATGTGTAATCCAAAGTTGGTTAAATGTATTCATGAGGTAAAATATGATCCATGAGATGCATGAGGGGTGTCTAAGTGTATTCAAGTTGTCTTCATGGTATTTTCATGAGAAGTCATGGTTGAGGCAAGTCTTTCTAGGCTTATTCCTAGACTTAATGCATGTGGTTTGGCATGTGGCATGAGATATGAAGTAGGGTAGTCTAATATGAGCTTGGGAAATGTGTTTTGACATGTCTTAATGTATGTAGGAGGAGTTTCAAGTTAGTATTTAGAGGTTTGATGATGTTTCAAGGTCTATTGAGGCAATTTTCTTGAGAACAAGGCATGTTTACATGGCTAAGTACTAGTGGTTGGAGATTTTCATATGAATTTGAGAATGGATGAGATTTGAGAAATTTGGATATAGTTTTCATGGTGCTTCAGGAAAAAGTTTAGGTCAAGAGGTTGCATACAAATCAATAAAATGGATTTTTGGCAAAATCGAGTTTTAAAGAAGACAAAATCCAACTCGATAGGTAACTTCAGAAATAATGGGATCAAATGATCATGGGACCATGTGGTTTTCAAATATGTTTTACATGGATTCTAAAAGGTTTTTCAAAAATAATGGGATCAAATGACCATCAAAATTTTATGAATGAATGTTAACAAGGTAAAGTGGTCCTAGTTTAAAACCCTCATAGCAGAGCGATATGGAATATTTTATTGGTATGGTATCCAAATGAGGTGGAAATACAAATTTGATGAATTGAGGTTGTATAGGACTTTTCAGGGTTCTTGATGGTAATGGTTTGATGTTCTAGCTATTTTGGGAAGTGAGAGAAAACCCTTGTTTTGTGGAAATTTATTGTTTTAGGGTGATATGGAAGCTTCAAGATAAAAAATGAATTATTCAATAATTCTTGGGAGATGCTCTATATGGCCACAAAACATTTTAGGTAGGTACAATGAGGAAATTTAAAGGTACATGTCTCCAATATTTCCCTCCGATTTTGGCCTTAAGGGCTAAAAGCTAGTCATGGAGGTTTGGTTTGAGCTGAGATGATTTACATATTGTAACTTAGATGATGGTGTGGAAATTTTACATGGTGTGTTAGATCTTCTGGTTTGATTAGTTGAGATGATTTCATGGTTTGTTTCTAATAGTCCAAACTACCCTATTAGGTCACTCAAGAAGCCTTGTGGTTCGAGATATGTAAGGATGATATTCTCCACATGACATATGCATACAAGTGCTTGAAGTGGTGTATTAGGTATCCCGTGAAGTGTTCCAAGTTGTTTCAAAGTGATCTAAATTGAAGTTGAAGATGTTTGGAGTTTTATCTCTCAAGATTTTTTCTTGAGTCCGTGGAGCTTGAATGAACAGGTTTCAAATATTGTTCTAGTTGGAGGCCTTGTGCTATGTTTTTATGGATGAAGTGAGTTATTATAGAAAGTAGAATAAGATATGCTACTTACACATTGATGATGTTTTTCTATGATAGTTTAGTCATTCTTCGAGGACTATTTCTGGGTGCTTGAAGGCTTAGTTGTGCATACTTGCTTCTTGGTGTGATTCATGGTGATGATTCAAGTTGTAGAGATTCTTGAACTACTTGGTGATGCTGATATTATGTACCTAAAATTTATGGATCTCTTAGTATCTTTACATAGTTGACGAGTTCCCTTAATGTTCACTATGCATTTTTGGTGAAGAAGACCTAATGTATTAGGCCTATTTTGGGCTAGTTGTGCTTGTATGAGTTGGTTGGGCTATTTCCGGCCCTTGATATATTTTGGTGTGAGTTTATATGATGTCCTTGATGTATATAAGTAATCGTATTTGGTCATTTGTAAGAATTTTAGACTATAGGGATGTGTGCGAGATAGAGAAGGAAGAAAGAGAGTTGTGAGGGGTCAAGGATAGAGCTAAGAAGAGTGATGAAGGCTTGAGAAATATTGAGGAGAATATTTTCAAGGTCAATTGACCTAATTAAAAAATGAAGGGGTAGATTTGAGTGAGTATAAGAAGAGAGAAGTTTGAGAGGGTTTGGTGTGTATGGAGCTGAATATTTGATCACAATCAGTTGTGGGAGAAACAATATCTAAGTAATCTTCATTTTTATGTGGTTGAGTGGGTGATTGATCACCTTAGGGGGTGGTAGCCTCCTTGTATAGTGGGTTTTATACTAAATAGGGGTGGGTGTTCCTTGTGAAGTGGGTGCTTCACTAAATAAATATTGTTTGATGTGTAATATTCTTGCAAGTCCTTTTTATGAGTAATATTAACAAAGGTTTCAGTGGGTTTTCTTCCTTTGAGGATTTCCCACATTATATCTTGTGTACTTGTGTTCTCTCTTATCTTATGCTCTTGTGAATGGTTGATACACATCTAATAAGATCACATTAATGATGTATGTTGAATGAATACAATGAATGATGAATGCAAAAGAAGGTAGATGAAGTAAAAATTTTGAAGACCGATTCAACCCCTCCCAATCTTTGTGCTTATGTTCAACTTCAAGATACACATCATTATCAAAGATTCAATTAATGCTTTTAATATTGAATATGAGACTCCACCGTGGCCCAAACACACTAACGACAATCCAAAACTGAAAATATTTAGTGATCCACTTCCAAAACATGATTTTGTAAAATATACCCCAAAATTTCAGAATGTTTATCATGTTATCCCACCTCCTCCATCTTATGATACTATGTTTGGTGAAATTATTGGAACTATTTTCATGAATGAATACTTACTAGTCATCACCTTTGTTCATACAAATATGAAATCTAGATTTACCTCAGATACATTATGCATCCCCACTTCAATTGGTCAACACCCTATCCACAATGTTTTGATTGATAACACTACCCCTCATAATATGTGAACCTTATATATTTCTATTCTCTTTTGGGTTTACTAATAATGATATTACCATAGATAATAAGAAAATCATTTTCTATATTATCTTTCCACTCACATTTGAACCAACTACATTTTATCTCACATTCCTAGTGGCCTCTTCTCTCACGCTATATGATATGAGAGAAAATTTTTCTTAGCTTCACACCTATATAATTATCCCTTAGATTGTATTGTACCAATGTATTAAGTTCATTTATAAAAATAAATTAGTCACCATTAGGGTATACTATTTTTCACCCCATCATCTTCAAAGTTTAGCTTAACATATGACCTCTACCATTAGTAAATATAAAATATTTCCTACTACATTTGGTAATTTTCTTGCTATTTATCATCATACACCCATACATAGGTATCCTTCTCGATCCACTAGAACACACACGATCACCAAAGTGAACACATTCCCTTTGACTTGTGACTCAATAAACTTCTACATCTACTACATCTCATGAGTCCTCCTACCCTCACCCACATTTGGTAAATACTATGGTTTTTTCACAGTTATACATGAACATCCTTCATGTCTTCTCGCCACTGAGAGGATCACATCCCTAGCCTACCACACATTATATTCCACTTCATGAGGCCCTTATTAGATATATCTTAAGTTATCCTCCTTATTATACATAGATATTCACAATACATTGTAAATATATTCAAATAATAACATAGTACAAAAACATTAAAATAAAAGAAAAATACAACTTCAGGACCTATTCTAGTTTTATTAGATAGCTTGTTACTTTATACATGATGTTGGTTACATTGATTTGATATATATCATAAATAATCTTTGTACTCATGTGTTAATGAGTTATCTTGAGATTGATGAAAAATACTCATATATTATTACATGATGACCTGAGCTATCTTGGTTCCTTACATTACTCTCTTGGGGGCATCCCTCCACAATTTATCAGTGCTTATGTTTCATTAAATGTTACTTTACACATTGTTCATCATTTTTATTTATTGACATAGTGTTTTTTTGGAAAATGGTAAAAGTTGAGAGTTTTGGTAGGAACCACATCCTGGTATAAAAAGCCCTCAAGGCGGATAAAACATTTAAGCATAACCGAGAGGAAAACCCAAACAATAAAGGGGGAAAAGAAGGAGAAAAAAGAAGCCCACGAGCAGAACACAACAAGCAGAAGTTCCCAAAGCAAAAACTATCTAGAAGAGTCCCTTATATGGGATCTTAGATGCATAGAAAAGGTATTCTTTTTATGTTTAACGACTGTCCATTTGTCACTCCTATTAGGATATGTGTTTTCATCTGAGGGAGTTGGAAGTTGAAACATTGAGGAATCCAAGACACCGTCAATGGATTTTTCAGTAGTGAAACTAGTTTTAGCGTAATCCGAATCGCTAAGCTGGAATCAATGTCAGCTCATGATCCACCTTAAAAACTCCAAAAACGAAGGGTCAGCCGATGGGGTTGGACTGGAAACCCTGTCTTCACTGACCTATGTATCAAAACATACATAGTTTCCTCCTCAATAACTAATATTTTGGTGGGCATCCTTCCACCAAGAGACCTTATCGATTTTAAATTTTTGCTTGACCATGTGACAAATAGCAACTAGATGCCCAATGTTAAAACATTTTCTACATCTAAAGGGTAGTCCTTCATAATCGAGCGGTTGAGACCAAACCCTATCTCACACTTTGAGATCAATAGAAGCCAGAAGATCAACCGAAGTATCCAGATCCACCAATATCCTCGCGTAGGTGGTATGAGTGAAGGTATCATATTGGAATCAATGGATAAAAAAGTACCCAAAGCATCACCAATAACAACTAAACTATCATTTCCCCAAAACTGCAAAGGTAGATGGGGCAAATGGATCTAGACCGGCTTAACATTGAAAGAGGCTGAAAGTGGATTAAACGATGAGAACTAGGGTTTCATCGAAAATGATGATTTTGTAAATCCTAGAGCTTAAAAATAACTATATCTCTAGCATCATTAGAGTTAAAGGCCGAATTAAAAACCCCTTGCACATGGGGTAAATATCAATCCTTCCGAAATGAGGGGGCACCAGCTCGATGTGATCCAAGAATGAAGGAGCGAGAAGACTGTGCCGAGACCATTAAAATGACACATTAGACGATTAGAGGAAAAAAATTCCTTAGGCTGCCAAACCTTGAATCCCCAAGGAGATCGTGGGAGCATTTTTAGTAGTAGAAAAGGGCCCGGAGAGTGAAGTAGAAGTAGAAGCATATGTCTATTTCCCCTTAGGTTTTCCCTTACCACCATCATGGAAGATCGGGCCCATAATACCATTAGTGAAAATGCCTGGTTGAAGAGGAGGCAAATGGGAAGGCCGCCATGGGAAATGCACTACTGCCCACACCAGATCCATCATCGGAAGTAGAAGGAGAACCACCCTCACCACCACACTCATAAACCACTGCATCACCAACTCTAGGGTTTGCAGAGAGAAAATTTTCAGAGGATAAAGATGCAAAGAAGCCATCGAAAGACCGTGATTCGATAAAATTTTAGAGCTACCGACATAATGTTTATTGTTATATAATAGATCCAATATAAATAACACATGTTTCTTGTCTGCAATGCTAACTTCTCATTGGTATATCTATTGTCACTCTTATCAGTTGTTTCACATGATTTCTATATTATTTTCACTAATTTATATACTAATGCATTACTTGAATTCTTAGCACATGGATTTATTTGATTATTATGCATGACTATTTTATTTATACAGCCTAAGGGCCTTGTTTGTCTTGTGACACCATAGGTGTCCCATGTTTGTGGCTTCATGCCTATTTTTCATGTATGGGATTTCTTATCTAATTTGACATGTTATGCTACATCCTTAACCTATTGCTTGTATTAGGATATGAGTAGTTGACTTATAGCTTACCATATCATTTTATTATATCATTTATACTTTCTCATGCTTAGTAGGTTGGCCTTGGTGATGGCCATAACATAGGAATAGTATATATAGGGGATTGTAGGTAGTAGATCATTCATCATTGGAGCATTTGAGTCTATTTTATGGTTTGGAGGTTTCCCCCTCGAAGTGGCGAAGCTATTCTAATTGTATATTGAGATCATTATTTTGAAATATTGTGTTATTTGGTGTTCTATTACTTCTCATAATATGAATTATACAAGTAATTTCATTACAAGTGGTATTAGAGCTGCGATATGATCAAAAACCCTAATTTTTGTTTCCTCCATATATTGAAAACCAGAGTGAATTGGTGGGAGATAGTTTACCAGAGTTGCAAAACATTTCAAGTAAGATTCCCTGAAATTTTTAACTTTTTTATTTATTTTGCAAAAGTTATTACAAATTTAGGGTTTTTCATAATATCACTCACTAGGGTGTAAATTGTGGAATGTTTTCAAGTTCTTTACATTTTGGAAATATCTCAAAAATATTATTAGTATATTCTATGTGTTTTTCCTATTTGGCTTAATTTGTATCGAAACCCTAAACCCTAATGTTTGACATCATGATGGGGCCTTCCACAGAGAAAAAAGAATCTTGTTACTCCGGTAAAACCCCGAGGATAAATATGGGGCATTTATTGAAGATTTGTAGTAAGAAGGGGTAAATATAGATTCCTTAGCACTAGGGTTTACCTCGATTGATCATAAGGTGAGCCAACTTGAGTATGAGCTATGAAATGTACAATCTGAGATGGCCTCTAAAGGAGACATAAACCAAATCAATCAATGGTTGCATGATATCATGCGACATGTAAAGGGTAAATAGTATGGTGTAAATCCACCCCATATCAACCAAGGAGGATTTTTAGTTCAAAATCATGGACAAATTAACCACATTGGATCAATTTTCCAGCCCAATTAGAACCCAACTTATTCACGACCACAAAACATGATGTTGAAAGTGGATATGCACAAATTTGATGTAAGGATCCCCAATTGGATAAATCAAATGGATAACTTCTTTGAGTTACATCAAACACCATCAAGAAAAAAGGTGACATTGGCATCCATGTATCTTGAACCGACTAGTTCGTTTGGTATCGATGGTTATGTGATCGAGGCGTAAGAATGGTCTTAGTGTCACTTGGATAGTTTTTACCAAGGAGTTATGATTACACTATAGTTCCAATGTTTTAGAGAACTACTTTAGTCAATTAGCAAAGTTACGGAAAACAAGATCACCAAATATTATGTGCATCAATTCCAAACCTATCCTTAAAGGTGGTGAATATTCTAGAAGAAAATCTGAATGACCTATTTCTTGGGGGTCTTAAGGACCACATCGAGCATGAGGTACGTATGTTTAATCCACTCAAGCTTTCTGATTCTATTATCATAGAATGTGATCAAAGGAAAAATTTCTTTGTAGTAGGAGGATGCCTTTCATTAAGACCAGAGAGATCGTAGTATCTCTTCCCCTTCATTCGCTAGGACAATTAGACTCGAATTCTCAAGCAAATGAAAGAAAAGAGAGCAAAAGGATTATGTTTTAACCGTAGTAGCAAATATGGACCGGACACAAATGTGCTAGAAGAAGTTATTTTATATTGATGGAGGCATTGAGGATAATGAGGAATTTGAAATTATAGGAGAGGTGAGGAACCGTAGAAGATGAAGTAGAGGATCACCAACCTACAATTTCTTTCCATGAATTGTCAGGTATTAGTACTCCTCAAACACTCAAGGTTATTAGATATCTCAAAAAAAAAAAGGTGATGGTGTTGATTGACTTAGGGAGTACTCATAACTTCATAAATAGTGAGTTAGTTGCTCACCTCAATTTTTTTATTTACCCAACTCTAGAAATGCAAGTTATGATTGCGGATGGTGGGATAGTCAAGTGCACAAGAAAGTGCCATAGTATCAAGATTTCGATGGGGGACTACCTATTAGACTCACCTATGTTTGCTATTTCTATGGGAGGGGCAGATATTGTTTTGGGTGTCCAATGGCTCACAACCTTAGGTACTATAGAGATGAATTTCCAAGAATTTTTCATGCGATTTCATTTAGATGGAATGAAAATGCAATTGAATGGGATGGTAGCTTAAGTATCCACAAATTATTAGCTCTCATCGATGCATAAGGTTCTCGAAAAGGAGTAGATGGATTTATAACAAAGTTATTTTCCATAGAAGTACAAAATATAGTATCTTTAATGCCACCCGATCTTCATAAGATTGTTGATGCTCACTCCTTTATTTTTGATGTAATTCCAAAGGGACTACCACCAATTTGAGATCATGATCATGCCATTCAGTTGATTCCTAGGATCAAACACCTAACATCGAGACCATACGAGATACCCATATTCCCAGAAAAGTGAGATCGAGAAAATGGTACAAGAAATGTTGAAGGTAGGTATCATTAGGCATAGCCAGAGTGCATATTCTTCACCAGTGGTCATGGTATGTAAGAAGGATGAAACATGGAGGATGTGTCCAGATTATTGAGAACTCAAAAGTACACCATCAAAGATAAGTTTCCTATTCCAAGTAATTGATGATTTACTTGATGAATTGCATGGTGCTATTTATTTCACAAAATTAGATCTTTGTTTGGGGTACCATCAAATTAGAATAAGAGAGGAAGATGTTCATAAAATGGATTTTAGGAATCATGAGGGCCATTATGAGTTTTTGGTAATGCCTTTTGGTCTTACAAATGCTCCCTCAACCTTTTAAATCTTGATGAACATTGTTTTTAGGCCATTTTAGAGGAAATTTGTATTAGTTTTCTTTGATGACATATTGATTTGCAGTAAGACATGGGAAGAACACTTATAACATGTAAATAAAGTGTTAGAAGTTTTGGAGAAACATACTCTCTATGCAAATCCATCCAAATTTTATTTTGGTGTACAAGAGGTAGAGTACTTGGGTCACATTGTATCCCATGAAGGTGTCAAAGTTTATCCTCGAAGATCAAAGCTATGGTGGAATGGCCAAGGCCCAAAATCTCGAAATCTTCGTGGTTTCCTAGGACTAATAGGGTACTACGAATATTTGTGTGGGGATATGGTAGAATAGAAACCCCATTCACTGCATTGTTAAATGGATGCCTTCTATTGAACATATGTAGCCACTAAATCCTTTGAGTAACTAAAGGAAGCCATGTGCAACACCCCAATTTTGGCTACTCCCAACTTCTCAAAAACCTTCATTTTTGAATGTGACACTTCGTGATCGGATTAGGAGCAGTTATAATGTAATAAGGAAGACCAATTGCATTTGAGAGTCACCAATTCACAGAAAATATCTAGTCAAACCTATCTATGAGAAAGAAATGATAGGCTATTCTTCATGCGGTCAAGCAATGGAGGCCCTATCTCATGGGTAGACACTTCAAGGTAAAAACGATCATGATAGTCTCAAATAATTTTTGGAGCAAAGGTTATCATTTGAGGAACAACAAAAGTGGGTAACAAAATGTAGGGTTATGATTTTGAAATCATATACAAAAAGGGTAAAGAAAATGTAGTAGGCGATGCATTGTTCGGAAGGGATACATCCGTAGATGCCTTACTATGTGGAATGTCCATGTTGATGGATGATTGGGTGGATGAAGCATGATTGGAATGGGATCAAGACAAGGATAAAAATCTCTAATACAGAATATCAAGCAATGCTCTATAACATCTAACAAATTTGGTGGAAAGGTAATGTGCTATTATCTTGCTAAGGACATGTTATGTTTGAGTAAAGATTCTGAGTTGAAGCATAAGATTCTTGCAGAGCTACATGCCTCACCTATTTGAGGACACTTTGGGTTTTTAAAGACATATCAAAAAATAAAAAGAGAATTATTTTGGGAAGGACTCAAGGGGAGGTACAAAATTTTGTATCGAGTGTTTACATGCCAACAGAACAAAGGGGAAACAATTAAGAAACCAGTCATTCTGACCCTTACCAATTCCTAGCCGAGAGATGGGAGGAGGTCTTCATGGATTTCATCACCGAATTGCCTTATTTAGAGGGTAAGAATGTTATTTTGGTGATTGTGGATAGGCTCACAAAATATGCCCATTTTTTCCCCTATCACATCCATTTTTAGCCAAGATACTGATGCAACTATTTTTTGGAGACAGTTCAAAAAGCTACATGGAACCCCAAAAATAATTGTAAGTGACCGTGATCCTATTTTCACAAGTAGTTTTTGGACATAATTATTTTCATGTTTGGGTACTTAGCTAGCTTAGAGTTCATCTTATCATCCTCAAACCGATGGGAAAATGGAAGTGGTCAACAAATTCTTAGAGGGTATCTACGTTGTTTGTATCGTATAAGCAGGAAAGGTGGATTAAATGGCTACCACTTGCAGAATGGTGGTATAACACATCTTTTCATACCTCTTCTCAAATGAACCCATTTTTAGCATTATATGGTTACCATCCACCTTCTATCACTTCTTCCTTGAGGGTGCAAACTAAGGTTATAGATGTTGAGGAACACATTCAACATCAACAATAGGTTTTGGCTAGTTTGAAGGAGAATTTGGCATTGGCACAAAACAGGATGAAACAACAAGTAGATCAACACCGTAGTGAAAGACATTTTGAAATTGGTGACTGGGTTTTTTTATGTCTCTAGTATTACAAGTAGATGTCCCTAAAGAAACAAAAAAAGGAAAAAAAAATTGCTCCTAAATATTATGGCCCTTATTAGGCTCTACAGAAAATTGGCAGTGTTGCTTATAAACTAGAGTTGCCTCCATCTTCATGCATACACCCAATTTTCCATGTTTCCTTCTTGAAGAAGGTTATTGGACATAAATTTGAAGCCCAGACAAAGTTACCCAAATTTGATGAGGAAGGAAGAATCATTTTGGAGCCAGATAATATCTCGAAACGTGTACTAAGAGGCTGAGAACTAGAGACATTAAGGAATATTTGATCAAGTGGAAGAATATGAGCATAGAAGATGCAACCTAGGAGGATGAAGGGTTTCTGTAGCAACATCTAGGATTATTCAACATTGAGGACACCATTGGTTTGAAGGGGAAGGGAATGATACATCCTTAACCTATTGCTTGTATTAGGATATGTGTAGCCCACTTGTGGCTTACCATATCATTTTATTATATCATTTATACTTTCTCATGCTTAGTAGGTCGGCCTTGGTGATGGCCATAACATAGGAATAGTATATATAGGGGATTGTAGGTAGTAGATGATTCATCATTGGAGCATTTGAGTCTATTTTATGGTTTGGAGGTTACCCCCTCGAAGTGGCGAAGCTATTCTAATTGTATATTGAGATAATTATTCTGAAATATTGTCTTATTTGGTGCATTATTGCTTCTCATAATCTGAATTATACAAGTAATTTCATTACACGCTACTCCTACTATTATGTATTGTGACACTGTGTGCGTCTCATGTTTACAACTCCATGCCTATATTTGAATATGATTTTACATGATTTTTCTTACTTGACTACACACTAGCTTCTAGTGATGATTACACTGTTATTTTTTCTACAACTTATGACATGATTTTTATACTAGTTGCACACTTGTTTTAGTATGGATTAGGCCATTATATTATATTACTTATTGATTTAAACATTTATTATTTTTTTTTCTTGTTTCATTTTACTTGTTATGCATGTCATGGTTTCCACCATGCACAACCCCTTTTACAAGTCCATATTTCCAACATTGGCCACCACTTTAGCATTTCTTATTCACCTAAATATTATCAAACATATAGTACATGAGTACACATATTTTCTTTTGATCCACACACTTTGGAAAACATAATTTCCATATATATGGACATATTTTAGTCTAAGAACTTAAAAATATTTTTGTTATTGGAATCCAATACTACAAATATTGGAATGCATTTAGGACAATTTTGGAATAAATGTTTTATAAATTGGATTCTATTTAGTGTTATATTGAAATGAAATACATGGAAGGTTACAAAAAGTGAACTGAGACATACATAACATGATTAAAAAGGAAACAAAATAAATGTAGGTCATATGGTCCAAGAATTAAGGAAAAAAATTGGAAAAAATATTCAAAATATAATCATCAATAAAGTTTCACTTCACATATATGGTTAAATTGAAATGATGCAAAATATGTATAACTAGAAAGTGTAAGGTCTGAAAAGCATTAAATATGGAAGAGATGGTGGAAAAATAAACAAAGTGCACATATAAAAAACAACTTAAAATAATTACTTTCAATTGAAATAAAAACAATGGAAACTCCTTTGTAGATGTGTTGTTCACTATATAATTTATACAAATAAAATAAAATACATTCGTCATGGGATTTCATCATAACATGTACTTAAAAACTATATAAATTTAATTAGTATTTGTTAAGCATTCATCTGCAATGTGAAGTAAAAGATTACTTGTAAACTATATGTTAGAAATAGAAACTCTCTTTTAGAAACAACGTTAAGGAAATAATGTCTTGCAATAAAAATAAATAATACCACGACAATAATAGATTCAAAACTAGTGATCGCTAGATCTAAAAGGTATTAAACATGGAAGAGATGTTGGCATTGAAAAGTGTCTACATGTATTTACAAAATGTTAAAATTAAAGATTGCTTATAATTGAGATACGAAAAGCATAAGTTTTTTTATCTCATTTCATTAATTTAAGTATATATCTTGGACTTCATCCACATATTGCAAGGTTGATATCATCTACCATAATTATCATAACATGGTAAGTGCATGGAAATGGGGGGCCAAAAGGGGGTAAAAAAGGAACACATTTTTCTTGAAATCAGCGAAACTTGAACTTCATCTAATAATTCAGCATGCATATGCTCAAAATTTGACAAAGTGATAAGAATAAGTACCGTAGAGCTCAGAATATAGTTTCTAAACTACTAATTTTTTTCAAAAATGGTGGAGATTAAGAGGGTTGAATGTGGCATGCACACAAAGTATGTCTATTTTTGTGTCAAAAAGATAAGAACCTATTGTGTGTGTATGCCCCCCCTCCATTTTTTGAGTTTTATAAATTATTTTTCAAATCCCTTTGGTAGAAAGTTAGGTAATTCCATGTACGAGGTCCCACTAATTTTTCATAATTTTTGGATGAATATATAATTTTTTATTAATTTTCAAAGTGCACACATCTCGAAAAATGAAATATTTGTGTGTACACCCCGTAACTTTGAGAAAAATAGTCATTTTTGTTTTTTTAGTGCATGTAGAATGGAGTTTAGAAGAGGAGTTTTTTTTTTGAAATTCGATGAAAAAATCATAAATTGTGTACAAAAACATATGCATATGTTTTGACAAGAAAAGAGGGCACTAGTAAAAGAAATTAAGGATGAAAGCCTTAAAATAATTGGATTTTAGAAAGAAGCATATCATCACCAAGGTAAAACCAAGATTTATGTCGTAGTATAATATTTTTGAATATTATGTTATAACGCATAAGATATCGGGGTGTACACGTGAGAGTTTGATGTTTTTTGTTAAACACGGATTACATAGTCCAAGCCTTAGGGTGGGATATCCAAGGAAAATCCAAGCCTATGGATTGGGATTCCCAAACCCATAGAAGATGAAATGCAGCGTGTTATAACACGCTCATGCTCCTGTTTGTTATGTGGTATATGTGCTTATAGGAGGGATATATTTACAAGTATAAGTTTTTATTTTATTAATCTTTATACTTTATTATTTCTTATACTTTAAATTTATTTTAGTAAATATAAGAAGTTAGGGTCACTCTGCACCTTATGGAACTAGTCTCACAACTCCATCTATCACAATTTAGAAGATGGTTTTTCATATTCTAACATGGTCAATACATAGTTATTTTTTAGGATTTCAACATTCAACCTAAAGCTTTTAGGGTTTAAATTATATAATCAATGTCTATTTTGGGAAAGAATATAGTCATTTTTTAGGTTTTGGGGCCTTTTGGATTGGTTATTGACATTTGTAGGAGTGTTAAATGTGTTAAAATTAGAATTTACAAACCTCACAACTCCCAAAGATAGTGAATCAATTTTGTCATATAATATGATAAATCAATATATGGACTCATGAATTTTCCCACAAGCATGGAGTTATGAATCCCTAATTTTAAAAGTCATATAATATGATAAATCATACTATGGACCTCCAGAGTACCTACTTTATAGCTTAGGGAATGCATCTTTTAATCAAATTTCCTGGTCAATGGTGTGTCCTTGAAAGCCTACACTAAAGCGGTGATACACCTAAAAGGAGGGTCAAGTACCACTCTCAACTTGATCAAAAGAAATTATGCAACAAGGTTTTTATAATTTTCCTGAAAGAACATAATGTGCTTGATGGATGATTGCATGATGAAGTTCCATATTTTATTGCTTCATGAATCTATAACTTCCTCGGATCACCATGCAAGGAGTCACTAAAAGGCTTCATTTTGAGCTAATCAAAAAAGATGAGACCTTATGAGAGAGTTCAAATAAATATATATATCAAGGCTCCCATACTATCCCAGTGATGTCGAGAATGACCATCTTAATTGAAGTAAAACAACATTGGAACCTAGCCACGTTTTTAAAAATATCAACCAATTTAGGAATATTATTTAGGGCTTCCAATGGTAGGGTTTTCGTTGAGGGTTTAGGCCTTCGAGAGTTTTTGGAGTCACAGTAGGCGTTTACGTCAGTGGAGCATTAAAGGGATCAATATGTTTAGGGTTTAGGGTTTAAGAAATACGATGGTTTGGCGTAGGGCTCGTGATCGTTCGAGAGGGTCCATTTTGTGTTTGGAGCTCGAGTAAAAAGTTATGGCCATTTAGGTTTTTTTCTTCTTTGGGCTTCGGCTTTTCATAGGGCTTTGTCGGGGATGAAAATATCAGCCCGGCTGATTAGGGCTTAGGTTTGAAGACACGTGTTTATGGTTTAGGGATTTTCAGGTTTTAAACTGTTTTGAAGGTTTTTAGTAGGGTTTAGGGTTTAGTCCTGCAGTTTACAGGGAAAAATATCTTTTATGGGCGTCGAAATTTAGGTTTAGGGTTTAGGGGTTAGGGTTTTTTGTCCCGAGATGTCCCAAACCGTGCGGGTTTAGGGTTTAGGGGCCATTTAGGACTTTTCACGGTTTAGGGTTATGATTTTCTTCATTTTAAGTTTTAAGGTTTAGGGTTTATGAAATTAAAACAATCTTGTTTAGGGTTTATGGCTTAGGATTTAGGGATTTAGGGTTTTTAGGTTTTAAGGCTGGATTTGATGGTTCATTGTTTAGGAAGATATAGGGCTTTTGGGCTAATTTATGAGAGAGTTTAATAAATAGGCTATCGGGTGGTTCAAGTCTTGAGGTTTTAGGGTTTATGGTGAGGGCTTAGGGTTTAGGGCTTAGGTTTAGGGTTTCATGGTTTAGGTTTTAGGGTTTATGGTTTAGGGTCTCAAGGTTTAGGGCTTGATGTTTAGGGTGTGGTAAAAATAGGGTTTAGGTTTTAGGGTTAGGGCTCGGGGTTCGAGGTTTAGGGTTAGGGTTTAGGTTTAGGGATTAGGGTTTTTAAGTTTAAGGTTTTGGCTTAGGGTTTATAAGTTTAGGATTTATGATTTAGGATTTTAAGGTTTATGGTTTAGGGTTAGGGTTTAGGGTTTAGGGCTCGGTTTAGGGTTTAGGGTTTAAGGGTTTAGGGTTTTAAGGGTTTATGGCTTAGGATTTAGAGGTTTTAGGCTTAGGGTTTGGTTTAGGGTTTAGGGCTTTGGGATTAGGGCTTTGAGGGGTTGGGATTAGGGTTTATTTGAGGTTTAGGGTTTAGGGTTTATGGTTTAGGGGCTTAGGGCTTATGGTTTAGGGCTAGGGTTTAGGGTTTAGGGTTTAGGGCTCAAGGTTTAGGTTTTAGGGTTTAAGGGTTTAATGTTTAGGGTTTGGCTTAGGTTTAAAATTTAATTTTTAGGGTTTTAGGCTTTAGGGTTTAGGGTTTAGGGTTTTAGGGTATAAGGCTTCTGGGTTTGGGTATAGGGCTTAGGATTGAGGTTTATGGTTTGGTTTAGGTTTAGGGATTAGGGATTAGGGGGATTTAAGGTTTAGGGTTTAGGAAATCAAGGTTTATGGTTTAGGGCTCAAGGTTTAGGGTTTAGGGTTTAAGGTTTAGAGTTAAAATTTAGGGTTTAGGGTTTTGGTTTTGGGTTTTGAGGTTTATGGTTTATGGTTTAGTCTTGGGGTTTAGGGTTTAAGGTAGTAAAAATAGGGTTTACAATTTAGGGTTTTGAGATTAGGGTTTAGGGTTTAGGTTGTATGTTTAGGGTTTAGGGCTTAGGGTTTAGGGTTTAGGATTTATGGTTTAGTGTTTATGGTTTAGGGCTCGAGGTTCGGGGTTTACGGTTTAGGGTTTAGGGCTCGGGGTTTAAGGTTTAGGTTTTAGGATTTAGGGTTTAGGTTTAGGGTTTAGGGATTAGGGTTTAAGGTTTAAGGTTTAGGGATAAGGGTTTAAGGCACATGGTTTAGGGTTTAAGGCTCGTTTTAGGGTTTAGGGGTTATGGTTTAGGGCTCGGGGTTTAGGCTTACCCATTAACTCACCGTAATGTTAGTCTTACCCATTATTATTAGTATTGATAAAGAGTATTCAAGTAAAAAGGGTTCATCTCCTTCTTAGGAAAAACATTTGAAGAGAGTCATCATAATTTGATGCCTTTCATCTATTGATATTTTAAAGGAGGAAATGCCAGATATCCAAGAACAATTTGGTACAAAGAAATGTTACCCAATACAATTATCTCCTTTTTTCTATAACTTGTGAAATATTTAGAGCTCCAAAAGCGTTATAAATTGATAATAACAAGTCCATGGTGGTATTTTTGGGTCTAATAAATTATGATACCAAGAAAATTTGATCTTTTTAATTCTCTTTTGAATAATTTTTTTAGTTTAAAGTCATTCAGGGAATGAAGGTTTCATTTGAAGAACAAAGCTTGATATGTCCTATGCTTGTGTAAGATGGAAATTTGAGAGGATTCCTAAGGTTCAATTTTATTTTCTAAGATGCATTACTGCGCAATGTTTGAAAATGTTTCTCCAAATGCAATGAAATTCATTCAGGACACTCGATGATTCGTGAATGTCCAATCCTACCATGAGACCCAGGTAGTTCTCAATCCTTGGATACATGGAGACACTGTTACTTGGCTTCTATTGATAGTGATAGAGATATTTTCGTGTTATGACCTCTAAATATGTATACATTTAAAGTTGTTTTGAAATCACATCACACCCTTCACTAGGGTTTATGACTACCCTTATATTTTTGAAGGTGCTTTTCAAAGCATCCACGGAGTTTATCATAGAAGGTAATATCAATGAATAGAAGGTCACTAAGTCGTAGGCCAACCGAATCCCATTTTAGAACTAAACAACAAAGATTTAATAGGAGATTGATAACCCCTGTGTTCTTAGCCATTTCTAGAAGTTGATTCCATCCGAGGAAAATTCTAGATCCAGGAGGGGTAAGAGGATGATCTTCATATAGAGCACCATATATATAAAAATGAGAAATCATATAATTTTCACTTGATGTCACTCAATTGGTAGTGTTCTTAAACACTCATTTGAACCTTGTAGTGTGATCACACTTCAAAGGATGAAGGACATTACAACCACCTCATTTCAGTCTAACAGTGGCCACATGACAATAATCTCATTCAATGATAAATCCTTCCATCTACATGGTGAATACCTATTTCAGTAAGTGATAGATAATAAAAAATGGTTTGAGAATCATGGAGTTGATTTGTGGTCACTAGGGTTAATTGTGGAGGCCTTGAAAATTAAGAGATTTTAGGGATTTAAGGCTTAAGGCTTAGGGCTTAGGGTCAAGGTTAAGGGTTTAAGAGTTTATAGTTTAGGGATTAGGGTTTAGGGTTTAAGGTTTAGGGTTTAGTATTTAGGGCTTAGGGTTTAGGGTTGTGTTTTTGAGTGACGAAACTTCTAACATGAAAAATTGGTAAAAATGAGTTACCATGAGTTGAAAACATGTTTCTAAAACCTCAAGTGATGACTTAAGTGTTTAGAAACACTATTATGAGACCTACATTGTGATGGGAATAGGATGCTCTCTTCTAATTACAAGGAAAGAGTGAGGATCACTCTCTTATTTTTAAAGGCCTCCACAATTAACCCTAGTGATCACAAATCAACTCCATGATTCTCAAACCATTTTCGATTATCTATCACTTACTGAAATAGGTATTCACCATGTAGATGGAAAGTATTTTTCACTGAATGAGATTCTTTTCATGAAGCACATATTGAAATCTTTCATAGATGAAGAAGGCATAAATGGGTATCTAGAAAACCCATTAGTATGGTCTGAAACCCCCTAGATTGAAAGGTACACTAGAAAATGCACAAGACTAGAGCTAAAAGAGAGTTAATAACCTAAAAATTAGAAAACGTGATAACAAGATAAGTTTAAAGGGTTGAAATTTGAAATTTGTCATGCATTACACTGAGCTTGAAAGGTATCTGATGATGTGTTTGTTTAGTTGTGGATATGACTAGATGCTTTTAATTATGGATCTTGCATGGGAATGGCTCTTGAGAGCTAAAATAGGGCAGGATTAATTAAACTTGAGAGGATTAATGATTTCTTTAATTAATTATCACTTTTTTTGAATGGTTTCATGTTATTCTGAGCATGGTGAAACAATATAAAGAGTTAGAAGGAGAAAATGGAAGCAAAAAAGTCTAAATTTGTGTTTGATTTGGAATTAGGACACTTAAAGCTAGTGAGAGGAATAGAATGGAAATGAGGTTTTACAATAAAATGAGTCATGTTAACAGTTGATTGGGCTTGTGTACAAAATGTGAGAGTAGGATATGGGGGTCGAAGGGTAAGTTTTAGGTTGATTGTGCCATTTTTGCATATTTGAGCCTATAGAGATTGTTGGAAAGACTTCTAAAAACAAGATACTAATGAGAATGATTGAAATTGGTTATTATGAGTTGATGAATGCATGCAAATGTGTTAGATATCTGCATCACCTCATGATGTTTCAAATCCTTCACAAACCTCATGATGACCATTCCCTTGATTATTTGAATCGATAAAAACTTACAAATGTGTTTTGATTTATTATGTGTTATAAGGAATTGCATGAGTCCATACATTCAATCGTATCACTACCTTTGGGAGTCCATATATTCAATCAAATATTGTCGCTTACCTTTGAGAGTTGTGATGTTTGTAAATTCTAATTTTGACACATTTAACACTCCTACAAATGTCAATAACCAATCCAAAAGGCCCCAAAACCTAAACAAAGACTATATTCTTTCACAAAATAGATATTAATTGTATAATTTAAACCCTAAAATATTGAAGGATGAATACTTGAAATCCTGAAAAATACCTATGTACTAACCATATTAGAATATGAAAAACTATCTTCTAAACCATGACAGATGGAGCTATGAGACTAGTTCCATAAGGCACAAAGTGACCCTAACTTTTTATATTTACTAAAATAAATTTAAAGTATAATAAATAATAAAGTATAAAGATTAATTAAAGTTGAACCATTTATTTTACTATAATATATCCCTCCCATAAACACATATGCCACATAGAAAATAGGAACACAAACATGTTATAACACGAGCACATTATGGATCAGATTTATCGAGCCATAATGTACTCTCAAGATATAACACGACCCCAAATTTTTCCATCACATTATAATGCAACCAAGCCATAATGGGAGCAAGTTATAGCAAAATGGCCAAAAATGGATTTGTGTCCGGTTTTTGGCCCCTATTTCCATGCACTTACCTAACAATTATGTGTCATTACAAGATTTTTTTATTAAATGTATTTACAATTATATAGTTCCCCCTTTCATTTTACATATTTTAAACTATGGAATAATCCATAAGAACAATATTCTTGTAATTTTTATCACCATTAAAATGGTCCCATACAATGATCAAAACTTCATAAAAAAATGCATGGATTCCTTGATCCATTATAGCTTACATGTTTAGACTCCAAAAATCTTCTTGTGTGCATATGAACTCAAATAAATAAAAATTCAATCCATTCATTTGACATAATGTTAGCTTCATGTCATCTACATTCAACTTCCTTGTATGTGTCCAAAGGAAAATCTTGAAGCAAGTTAAACAATTATGTAAGAATTCATTTACATCCATCCGATATATATTTTTTGAGTTGGAACCACCATGGATTTTTAACATATTATGTGACACATCAACCTTGTGCAATCGTATGAGCCAGCGAACACCATTTATATTTAATATAATCAATATTATGTTGAAAATTTTGTTTTATGGAAATGTAATAGGTGAATGAATTGTTGTGCATGGATAATAAATTGGAAAAACATAATCCCCAACATAATTAAAATAATTATATTTTAATATTTTTTAACGATCAATACACACTACTATCATTAAAATTTGTGTTGAAAATCACACCATTATGTTCATTATTTATAGGAGAGAAGTTTACACATTTTGTTCATTCGTAAGATTTTATTTCATTCTCATGCACCAATAATTCGTTTGAATGTTTTCAATGACCTAAAAATGTTATTTTGTTGCCATGCATACATAAAACAAAAACCTAATTGAGTATAAATAAATATAGCATTTTTATTTTTCCATCAATTTTCCAACATGGAAGAGTCTTGAGAGTGATTTCTTCACTAATCGCATAAGATATGTATCTTTAATCATCTATAAATAGATTTTTTCCATATACATATTTTTACTTATCTAATACTTGTTGGGTTAGACATGAAATTTTTTTACTTTATCCTCACCCCAAAATGAACTTAAAGAAAATATTTTGTAACCACACCAAACAATTTATCAAATTGTACTCCATAAGTCTTGAATTTAGACATGTTGACCTTCGAAAATGTCAAAATGTTCTATTGCAATTGTTATCAACTCAACACTAAAAGCTCTTTCATAGTATTTATAATGCGAGTAAAATGCGGTAGTCTATTTAGTTGAAGTGATGTCAATTCCATAAACTCTAAATAGAAATCCTTTAGCTCCCAAAACCAATAATTTTATATGCCTACCAACTTAATTTATAAAATGGTTTAGAAAAACATTAACCATGAAATTACTAACAAGTTTAAAGTGAAAAACAATGTGAAAGAAAATCATTTAATATTGAAATACTTGTGTAGTATCTAGTAAAAGTATACTTAAAAAATAAATAAAAGTATTTTCAAACATATAATAAAAACTATATCTATTATCTACATTCATTAAGTGAAAGTTAAAATATTTCCAATACTTGAAGTTACAAAAATTGTCACAAATGAAATTGAAACTTTGTTTATTCCCATATTGTTCTAATAAAATCATTATCAACATAGTTTCAATTCCAATATTTTCTAAAGTTATGTAACATATGAGTTGAAATAATTGACTAGTGCTATGTTGTAAAAATTGTGCATCAACCATGCATCATTGGAACAATATGCATCAATAATTTTTCCCTACAGTTCCTTAGGTTTTCCTTTACTGAGCAATAGTTAGTTATTATGTTTGTTGAAATATACAAAATGTATTCCCTACCCCACACTTCTTGTAGGTATTTTATTTTTACACTATCTTATGTAAGGAAGTGTTCTTTTCCCCACGATAAAATGGTTTCCATGTAACAAAACATTGGTTATATATTGTTTTTTTGTAATTTTCTCTACATCTCTAGATATTAGTACATTTGGCCAAATCTTTGTTGAAGCTCAAAATTGCACCCTTCTTTGAATCATGAAGACTCATAATTTTGAGGCAACATGGGACTATCTCTAAATTTAATACTTACAACTTGAGATAGACCTCCTGAGAAGGTCAAATTACTTGTTATGGATAAGGGAAACACGCACAACACAACCTACTTCTAATGCTAAACTACTCCTACAACTAATCCTACTCTAACAATTCGAAGGGAACAAGGAGAGAGATGTGAGAAATAAGAAAAATAAGCTAATAGAAGCAAAGATAACACCAAAATGAGGTGGAACTTTCCCAAATCCAAATGAAACATATACAAATTTGTAGAACTTTGAATATGAAGATGCACATGATTCTAATGAAAACAAGTAAAAGAACAAAAACAAAAAAGAGGGTAGGGTTTTCACACCAAAAATAGAGTATTTGAAGGAAAGGGAGAAACCACACTTACGTTTATCAATATTTTACATCTTACATATAGAGTCGAGGAAATAAAATCTCCATTCATAAATTACAGAGGTCGAATGTATGGAGTTTCAAGTTTCACAGAGAAGAGATCAAAAATATGCTAAGGAAAAATGGGAGAATAATCCCTACAAAGTGTGTAAGAACTTGCATTTATACAATTTTATGGAAAGAAGAAAGAGAGGAGAGAGGGGAAGGAGAAAGGACCGTTGAGCTGAATCCGTCCCCAAGATGTGTTGAATAAACACGGAGCCATGAATTCTTAAAGATTTTTCTTGTAGTATAGGTATGGAGACATGAAATGAGAGTCAACAACCATAACACGACCCCTTGAGTATATTTCATGCAATCGACTACGAGAAAAGGGCTCCACGCTTCAACAAAATTCATTGGTTGGGGTGGTTGGCTCTCTAGTTTGAAGTATGGCATGGATATGAAACATTTCATGGCTATACCTTCGTTGAGACCTCTATGGATTTCATTCATGCTTGAGATCTATGACAACTATTTCCTTGTCTCATGGCTTATATCATGACTTTTGAAATTTCCTTCCTCTGCAGGGCCTTTGTTGCTATCTCATTTCCTTTCCCTAATGTGTCGAAATTCCTCAGTAACACCAAAAAAGGCTTGGTCCTTTGATTCACGAATTTTTACCTAAAGACCACTTTCCTTTGTTCTACTGATTTTCTACAACTTTTGAACTTATCTCTTTTCTCCATCTCCCAACATATATGAAATTCTATGGTACTTTGTCTATCTTTTTATTGTGGTGGGAATTATTTCCTTAGTGTTGCAAAGGTTGGATGATTTATGAGGAACACTAACTTTACAATTTTTTTCTAAGTCCTAGGTTGTTCATCCTTTGTTCCGTAGGCTAGGAGAACCCACAAAACACTAAGTTCCTGCATTCTACGGAATACTACATCAATGTCCCGCAGATTTTTCATATCACAAAAATGGTTAAGTCCAGTTTGATAAGTTGTTCAAAATTACACGGAGTGTAATTTTGGACAACATTTTGGCAACCTCAAAGGGAAATATTCCTGCTAGAGGATGAAGAATAGTTTTCTTAAAGCATACATTGGGCATGGAGTCAAGAAAACCTTAAAGAAACTGATTTAACATTAAAAAAATGTCTCTTGAATCAGTAAGAACTCAACATTAAAATGAATACGATCTTATGAAACCATGAGAATACATATTGAAACCCACTCCAACTATCTGATTTTTCCATAAAAACTACTATGAGGTAATCCGTGTATGACCGCAAGGTGTAAAAGGTTATGTACAAATTTGAAGATCATAGATGCTTCAAGTGAAATAGGTAGAGATTGCATAAAATTACTACAAAAAAAGATCACTAGAAGGAATGAGGAAGGGAACTCAATCAATAGTCAACACACAAAAAATGAGGAAACCTCCAACAACACACGAAACACACAAGTATTTACATTATGTAATGAACAAATTAATGGGATTGTTTGAGATAAATCCCATTGATTGGGATTTTTAATGCATCCCCATCAAGGCTGGAAAAATCAAAGGAATTAGCCTTTCTACATGCAGTGATGATGTATGGACCACTCAAAAGTGCATCAAACTTGGAATGCATCCCCAATTTAGCTCTATCTCGCATCTCACTTGAGGAAAAAATTGTCTTCCTTAAAATTTTCAGTTTATCTTTCTTTTCAAACCACTACTCAGTTGATTATTGATGCTCTTCCATATTGACCATGGCGTATTTTCTTGGTTCTTCAAGTTCAACCAATTCCACCATCCTAACTTCTCTTTGATATGTTCCCTCAAATTCCAATTGTTGTGCTAGCTCCAATGAAGGTAACTCAAGTGACAATGAGATCCTAGCTTCTCTATCATACACAAGAAGGAATGGGGATTTTCCAATTCCCTTCTTTAGAGGGATTATATCGAGCCAAAGATCATTCTTCACTTTAGCGATCAACCTGTCTTTGATTAATCTACATAGTTCTTTTCATGATCCTAATCAAATTCTTATCGGGTGATTATGTCAAACCCTTACTTTGTGGGTGATAATTGGAGGAAGTTTTCAAATATACTTTATTTATAAAAGCCTAATTAGACACCTTGGATCCTAAAAATTCCTTAGCATTATCGAAATGATAGTTTGAGGAACATCAAACCTTTTAATATCATCCAAGAAATCAAGGATAACCGATTCGAGAGCCTCCTTGAGTCCTATGGCCTCGGTCCAACCGGTGAAGTAATATTTTGCTATTAAGACCCATTTGTAACCCATGATTGATGGAGGATTAATCATGTTAATGAAATCAATCCCCACTAAGAGAAGGGATCATCAACCTAAATATGATTAAGGGGAAGGGCTGCCATATTTTTCTTACCAATGAAGAAGGAACATTCCTTACATCTCTTGAACCATTGATATTCATATGGAAACAATATGGGCCAAAATATCCTACTATGAGGATTTTCATTGTTATAGCCTTGTCTGAGAAATTTCCACCAGAGAAACCATCATGGAATTTTTCCAAGACCTTATTTGTTTGTTTTCCTTTAATGCACCTTAGCAGAAACCATACTAATTTATTTTGAATAGAATCCCACCGATTAAGATATAAGGATTTGATTGTAACTCCGAGATGTCTTATTTTTCCTTACTCAAACTAGGAGGATAAATTCAAGTTGCTAGAAATATTGTCATATTATCGATCTAATTTTTGCATCTAAGTTGAGTTATTTTATCTTGTGGGTCCTCGAATGTTGAGTGGGTGTTTAATGCTTTATATATCTCCATTATCCCATTGGTTTACAACACTCCACGAGTTTTCTGTTGAGTGACCTAAGTTCGGTGAATCTTCTATGGTTTGTTCCCACTCCTCTTGATTAAAGAAAGAAGCTTCTTTATTAGCCTGCAAATCTAAGTCAATCTGCTCACATAATTCTCTTCCTCTCACCAACTTTGTGGCCTTGATGGCCATGTCAAAATTCATGATTTTGCTTACCCATCCGGCTATTTTTCACTAATTTTTCTCCATGATGAAGTCTCTCACGCTAGGGTATGAGAGTAGAACTTGATGTAGGTGGTGGCTAGCATGGGTTTGAAATTTTTGAGAGCTCACAAGATGGAAAAAACTTTCTTTTCCAAATGGCTATACATGAGTTTGAAATATTTCAATGTTTGGTTGAAGAAGGCCACATGATGCTCCAAGTCTTTGTGATTCTTTTCGGTGAGAAAAATGGCTATACTAAGATCCATGCCATAAACATAAAGGATGAAATCCTTTTCAAAAGATATATTGATGAGTGTTGGCACTTGAGATATTGCAGATTTGATATTAGTGAAGCTTTCCCTTCCTTCCATGTTCTATTTAAAATAAATGTCCTTCCTAAGTATCAAGGTGATAGGCCTGAGGAATCCTACAAAGTTAGGAATGAATTTCCTAACAAAATTTATCTTTCCTAGAAAGGAATGAAGAGCCTTCTTATGAGTTGAGGAGAGAGATAATGGAGGAGAATATTTCCACATCAATTGTGATTCTATCCTTTGTGTCAACATGACCCAATAATTTACCTCGCAAAACTGCAAAAGTGCACTTCTTGGGGTTCAAAGATACTCCAAATTATCTACATTTCTTGAAAACTATCTCCAAATGCTCCATGTGGTGTTGGCATCAATTTGAGAAGACTATGATATCATCTAAATAGATAAGGAAAAACTGATTGACGAGTCCTTGAAGAGTAATATCCATTCCATCCGAAAGGTGACACCCACCTTTGACCAACCAAAAGGAATTTTATGGTATCCGTATTTTCCCCACTTGGTTTTGAACACAATTTTGTATTGATCCTCTTTTATGATTTTAATCGATTAAAACCGAATATCCATCAAGCATGGTGAATATTTTAGATCCAGCTACCATTTGAAGGATTTGCTCCATAAAAGGTAAAGAACAACGATCTTTTAGTAATACTTGATGGGAGATACGATCAAATCCATAAAATCCATGCGAACTTGATCTCTCCATTTTTCTTCCTAAATGGAATTGAATTTTCCACCCAGGAGGAATACTTGATGGGAAATATTATTTTTGAATCAATAAACTTAGATAACTCATTCCTCGTGAGTGGTTCAATCTGTGGTTCATCGGCCTTTATTTTTGTCTAATCGGCTTAGTTGCAAGATTAAGATCAATGGCATGTTGAGAAATTTTGGGGTCGAAACCTTTTAGATCCTCATAATTCCATGAGAATACATCGTGAAAATTCTGACAAAAGGAAACAAAAGATTTTTATTTTTCAAAGACTACATACCTTTTCAAGGAAAATCTCCATACCTTTTGTAATGATGACTGACTTAGAATCTTCTTGACCCTCAAACATGCTTTTATTTTTCCCTTCACTTAATAATCAAAATTAAAAATTAATTCAAGGGTGACTAATCCTTTGGGTAGATTTTTTATCCATAGTTGAATAATTTTATCACCATAACCCTCTTGTAAACTAGATTATGAGATTGAGATAAATCTATCTTATTCTAATGAATTATAAATTTTACTCATTGTTATTAAAAAAAATTCCAGTTGGCATCGTTATCTAGAATGGATGGTCTCATAATCACTATGACATGTTAATTTTATTAGATAAGGTCATCCATGGGAGAAAACCTAGGAACCAATGGTTTCTATTTGATCTGCCTCCTTATTTTTCTTCTTCCGTGGCACCACCTTAGGTTGAAAGATTTACAACTTTCCAGGAGGTCCCAAACCTGGTGCTTATAAGCTCTTAAATTTTTTTCTTGGCTACATACTTTCCTCTAACTTGGTGACTAGCTAACTCGGTATTCTCTAAAACTTGCAAATCTTTGATTTGTTTCTTTTTTTACTGCAACCAAAAACCATGAACCAATGCTTCATATTTCGTTACATTGTTAGAGAATGTAAATCGAGTGTATGAGTAAAGAATATATTTTTGTCCTCTATGGATATAAGGACTACACCTGCCCCAACTCCATTCCTAATTTTAGAACCATAAAAAATACATATCCCATAGATGAGAAGCATCATTATCTTCTTCCTTGTATGCGAATGGGGATAATGAAGTTTTCTTTGTGGATGTAATAAGTGCCCATACCGAGTTTTCATAATTGTATCATAAGGGTAAAATTTATAATGCTTCTTGGCCCATTCATCCATCATAAGAGCAAGAATTACAACTAGTGAGTGTACTATTTTAGCTGCTTTAAGATATGAATCTACTTCTCGTTAAATCATATAATTTGTATTAACAAGACTAGGATCATGAACTTCCACATGATAAGATAAAATAAGTTCAATTGTAATTTTAAATCTAATTACATACCTTGTTACGAGTAGCATACGAGACTAATATGAGGAAATATATCCACCCACCTTGGCTGTGAAATATCTAGAGAGGCAGAGAGAAATAATGGTGGAAAATCAATCACAGAGATATATTGTGTTATAGTTAGGTTTGGGAAAACATGAAGATTTAAGTACATGTTGGGCATCAGAATATTGATTAAGTCTCCATGGGCACGTGCTCACATGGGACCAATATGCCATATTCGGCATTCGGCATTCCAAGAAGCACACGAGGAAGGCGTGTGACCCAAAAAAACATGTGGAGTGGATAAGGTGCCAACTTGGTGACTTGGTGACAATGAAAGGAATATTCCATGTGATTAAAGGATCTAGAAAGACATCATTACAAAAAGTGGAGATCTCGGATCGAGTAAGCATGCTCTATTGGAGGACCACATGGACACTTGGAAAGTGATATAATCCTGAAGGAAGGCATGGAGGTGGATGCTAAAGCTATATATAGATATTCTCGGGTAGAAGAAAGGGTGCGCTATCAAGGGAGAGAAGAGGGATCAACATAGAGGGAATGAAGGGAGAAGCTCTATAGAAATAATAGGAGGTTCCAGAGGGTTGGGTTCTCATTAAGAGGATTGTAGGAGTGATAACATACTTAGGGGATGGGTTTGTGAAAATTTTGTAATATGGAAAGCATAGCTAGGGCTTTTGATGCATGAGTCTTATTTGCATTGATGCATTGGCATGTTATGGCCTTGGTGAATGTAATGTGGTAATGAACTATGATCAATATGAATATATGGTTATGTTCTAAGAATATAATGTTCATGGATGTAAAACCTAGTGCCATTTCTTTATGTTATGGATCATATTTGTTATCTGTATGATGTTTCTTTTTATTTGAATGAATGTATTGATATAATAACTCATCCTAGGCTCTCAAAATGAATGCATGGTCCTTTACCTTTTTGCATCTAAGTTTTTGTCCTTAAGCAATGTATTCTCACAAAACTCACATAAAGGGGGGCTCAACACTCGCGCGTGCCTTGGTGAGCACCCAATGCCCATTGGGTGATAGGTCGACGCGCATGGGATTAGAAGGTTATTCTAAGGGCATAAAAATGACTACATCTTGGTTCCATTTTCGGGACCTCTTTTCAAAGTTGTTGTGAGAAATGGCTACATCTTGGTTCCTTTGATGCGTGATGATAGAGTGCTTGACCCTGGAAAGTGTTGAAGCGTGGTTTAAGAGCATAGAGGATGATTTTTCTCAAAGATTTAGTATTGGACCTATTGAGTTTGATGCACGTAGATGGGTAGAAGAGCACATATATCATGAGTTATATGAGACCTTCTTTTGTTGCTTTCCAGTAGAATTGTATGAATGGATTTCAACATATGCATCCAGATTGAGTTGGTACTATAGATCATGTGTGTGGACCCTAGATGATTACCAGAGGATGAAAGACATAGATCTGGCTTGGACACATGTTGTTGATCACTGGTGGAGAGGAGTGATGACCAGTTATACCCTAGAATATGCCATTTCTACATATTCTTGTCTAGAGATTGTTGAGTTTGAGTTCTAAGGAACCTAGAGGATCATTTTTACGTGCTATCCCATTGGCTATGAAGATCTTGATTCATTACATTAAGTTTGGAGGCATTCCTATGGTTGGCTAAGCTTCTCTGAGCATTGGGTGAGGAAGCTAGGGTGGAGGAAGATGGTGGACATTATGGCTGAAAAGGAGAGGGAAGAGAGATGACTCAAGTATGGTGAAGCTCATGAAAGGGAAATGGCTAGACAATGTGAGGTTGCATAGGAGTGATGGATTTATGGAGGTAGACATTACATGGGGAAGGAGTTGAGGTTCACGCAGAGGACATGGAACCTTAGAAGTCTATGCTATCCCATCTCGGCAAGCATGGGAGAGAGACCCCTTAAGATTCTGATGAGAGTTCACATGTGAAGAAAGGAGAGATTCATCGGCACATCATGAACCCACCTAGTGACCAACCCATGGTGCACTTAGTTTTCCAGATCAAGAGATAAGCATTGCTAACCCATTAGTATCGAGGAAGTAACCAATCTACCTAGGAGATATAACTTCTTGTTTGGGACATCTATGGATGCAAAAACCATTCCTATGTTTGGAGAATTTTTGGGCAAGGTGTAAATACATGAAGTTTGGGTATCACAAGTGGTGTAGGACACACATATGACAATGGGGAAATATCACAAACCATCGATGCACGTAGTTTAGTGGGACATTGGGAACACTAGGCATGACCACTTTAGGCCCTTTTTAGCTACATGAAGTGGATCTGGTGGTGTAGGAGCCGGAGGACTTGGTGGGCCTAGTGGATCTAGAGGATTTGGTGGGTCGGAGGAAAAGACCTTGGTGGGTCTAGTGGGTCTAGTGGTGGAGGAAACACCAGAGGAAACCAAGGTTTTGGGTCAGGTGAAAGGAAGGGCCTCAACCACCTCCACAAGTATTTTTTGAGATGTCATTGCACCTACCAGACTACAGAGGTATTGAGGATGTTGTAGAGCATGTGCACAAGTGTGAATTTCTATGGCACGTGAAAGGGATCACTACCTTGGAGTGAAAGGTGAGTCAATTTGCAACAATGTTGTAGGGGCGCACATAGTTAGTACCACAAGTATGACCCCATCAGATGGTGGTGGATTACACTGCACTAAAAAACCTTCCTAGTAGAGTTCCATATCCTTGAGTTTGAGAAAAGAGCATCAACACTCAAAAAAATCCAACAAGGAATGGCAGAGAGTGTGTGGGAGTATGACACATGATTCAAAACTCTCTTGTCAAAACTATCCTATGACATTCACCCTTCTCAACATGCTCAATGGTTTTTGGAGGATTGATAACACCATTTAGAAGGAAATCACACAAGACTTTCACAGACCCACGAGGCCTTGAAGGTGGCCCTGCATGTTGAGGCTGTTGGAAGCATTAATACCAGTGTTAGCCCTTTCCTTGAGGCTCAAATTGTTTGCAATGGTGAAGAAGCTAGAGAAACTATCCACAAACTCAATGCATGAGGCTCGTAGTGGTCTTTGGTGCACAGATTGTGAAGTAGAAGGGCATACAAAATATAGTTTCCCCAAAATTGGTATGTGCCATGATAATAGACTATGAAATCTTCCACGGGGACCATGATGTAAGTAGGTGTCCTCTACTACAACAGATCCATAAGAATGTGTCTTTTTATTGCAAGATTTGTACCTCTACGACCCATGACACCAAGGATTGTAGGATGATTGACTAGATTCATGATGCCATTGATCTCGGTGTGTGCCAGACTAGCCTTGCAAGTAGTTCCAAGGATGATGATCACCACTATGAAGGATGCGTGGATGGAGGAGCACATGGAAGAGGTTTCCATGGAGGATTTTGTGGTCATAGTAACCATGCGAGGAGGAAGAAGTGAGTTCTCATGGAACCTATTATAATTTGGGTCGACAGAGCATTATAAATGTGAGTGTCTTGATCTTTGTTGCTAATGCTCATGGTGTGAAAGAAACATAAGTATGAGGAGTGTCCTAAGCTATTTGAACACATGAGCCAGCAACAATGAAAGGATAAAGGCATTTTGGGATGGTGAGCATAAAGAAGGCCAACCCATAGTGGATGCCAAGAGTGGCACGTGAGTCAGGATTAGAACTTGTATTGGTGATGACACAAGTGGAGGCCACACGTGCCAGGGGAGATACCAAGGAAAAGAACACTAGTTATGAGAGAAGAAGTGGTACATGGAAAGTATCTGGACCCTTCTCATCAAAAAGAGGTATATCAAGAGACTATGGATGTGATTCGAGTTTACAAGGAGAGATCCAGTGTTTGAAGGAGTAGTCAAGGAAGTTGGAACAAAGGAAGAATGTTGAGGCTCCACAGAAGGATCTGGATGAGGTCATGGAAGTATGTAAGATGTTAAGGAAAGAGAATATCATTCCCTTTCTAGGAGAGTGGTTATGGGAGAAGGTACCACACGTTAGAGGAGAGCATGAGAGGCAAGTGTTGCATGCTAATATTCCTCCCCATAGCCTTGACTATGACAAAGAGATAACCTTGAATGTTGTTGTAGATGGATGGCTTTTGAGCAATATTTTGATCGACATGGGTGTGAGAGTCAATGTTCTCACCTTGGATGCATGACATCAAATGGGAAGGCCCACACTATAGCCATCCTCAAATGTGTTGTATATGGAAAACAAGAC
Source organism: Taxus wallichiana var. yunnanensis (assembly GCA_018340775.1). Classification (NCBI taxonomy): domain Eukaryota; kingdom Viridiplantae; phylum Streptophyta; class Pinopsida; order Cupressales; family Taxaceae; genus Taxus; species Taxus wallichiana. Next base: position 366,635,995 of record CM031243.1, read on the forward strand.
AAAAGGAAATGCCCATTGGTGTCTTGAAGGATGCAGTTATCACTATTCAAGGGGCCAAGTTCACTTGGGGACTTTGAGGTCTTGGCACTAGCCAAGGTGGATAACTTTCCAACATTACTTGGGTGCCCCTTTGGTGTTACAAAAACAATGTTGACCTATGGTTTAACAAGGGGTATATCAGTTTCGAGAACAAGGAAGAATGGGTCATCATCCCTTTAATAGATGGATGGGAAGTCAACCCTATATTGAGCCCTTAGGAGAAGAAGTCCTTGACAGAATCTATGTGCACTATTAGAGACCCTAAAGTAATTCATCCTATAGAAGGAATTATCCAGTTTGAAGATGCTCAGTCTATGAGTGATACAACCAACATAACATGTGACAATTGGGCACATGGACCTATGAGTTAATTGGGTGATAGTTAAGAGGATTTGTAACAAGGGTGACAAAGGCACACTCAGTCAAGTGCCTAGGAAGGAAGAAGCTACCAAGTTACTCTGGAGGAGCAAGCCCTAATGATGATTTCTTGCGAGAGATGGAGGCTCAGTGGAGAAATGAGGACAAAAGGAGAAGTATGCTCAGTTATAACTTGCTCGGGACTTACAACGTTGGTGGGAAACACATCACGAGAGTCTTCTAGAGTGGTGCGAGGTAAGAGTCACATTCTCTATTAGGTTTCTAGAAGCAACACACCCACTTTTATTATCAAGACTACCATGGAAAAGAACCCACCTCTTTCCATATCCAAGCATGTGAGAAGGCTTGGATGGAAGGCACAAAAATTTACCACCTTCGCTATGGGTACATAAGTTGTATTCCACCTTACAAGGTTGTGCATGTGTATGGTATATTCACTCGAGACACACCATCAAACAAGGGAATTGGTAGGAGTTAGCGATGATCTCATTCAAGCATTCGAGTATCGAAGTACAAATCCATCAATGGATAAGGTGTTGTAGGTGGTCAAGTGCCTTACAATGGGAGATAGTGCTATGACAGAAGATAGGATACTGGAGTTATTGGGTGAACCTAGTTTGGAGATGCATTTTTGATGAAGATGAATATGAAGAGATACAACTTGAGCATGCATGCATTGAAAAAGAAAAAGGAAAAATGGTCTATGTGATAGATGGAGAAGAAATGGAGAGTCTAGATGTTAACCATTCTAAAGGTACACACAAAGTCATGGATAGTGCTTGATGAGTGGCATGCCTACCATGAGCCCTTGAAAACAAAGAAGGTTAACATTGGTTCTAAAGCAGAACCTAAGGAAGCTATCATTGGGGATTATTGGTTAGAGAAAGAGGTTTCTAAGATCATTGACCTTTTGCATGAGTTTCAAGATTTGTTCCCATGTGGGTACCATGAGCTCAAAGGCATTCACCACTCCTTGGGGAAATGTGGATCAAGTTGAAGGAAGGTGCACACCTGATTTGAAAGAGACCATATCGGATGAATCCAAACTTACGTGCGTATGGGTCAAGGAGGAGATAGATAAGATGATAGCATCAGGCATCATTGAGGTTGTGGAGGAATCAAAATGGGTGAGTCTAATGGTCATAAACATTAAGAAGGATAGAAGGATAAGGATCTGTGTTGATTACAGGACTTGAATGTAAGTGTGTGTCATTGACCCTTTTCCAACCCCCTTCACTTGAAGAAATTTTGGAAGGAGTAGCCGGGCATGAGGTCTATTCTTTTACGGATGGGTTCTTAGGGTACCACTAAGTTAGAATTACAAAGGAAGACTAGGAGAAGACAAATTTCACCACTGAATGGGGAATTTTTCCTACATGGTCATGCCTTTTGGGCTAAGAATGTGCACTATTGTGTTCTCATGCATCATGGTACAAGCCTTCCAGGACTTCATCCATAAATTTCTTTAGGTCTACCTAGATGACTGGACTATGTATGGGCTAGTAAAAGACCATTGTGACAATTTGAGGATGATGTTTGAGAGATGTCGGCAGTTGAGGATATCCCTCAATATTAAGAAATGTGTCTTTCTTTACTCCATTTGGAACCCTATTGGGACATATTATATGTAAGGAAGGCTTGTTGGTGGATCCCACCAAAGTTGTTTGTTATTGTGAGATTGGGAGCCTACCAATTAGAGTGTTTTGTGTGGATTCCTTGGGCATACGGGGTACTACAAGAAGTTTATTAAGGGGTATGCCAAGATCACATGCCCTTGGAAAAATTACTTAAACACAAGAGTTCCTTTCACTGGGAGAGGTGCAATAGAAGGCATTTGACACATTGAAGGATAGGCTTGTCACTGCACCCATATTACACTTTCCCTCTTGGGATAAGCCTTTCCATGTGCATGTTGATGCCTCGGGACAACCATTGGAGAAGTACTAGCACAACTTTGGTGAGGGGATTATTGATCACCCCTTTGTTTTTCAGTAGGAAGTTGACACCAGCAGAACAAAATTACACTACTACTGAGCATGAGGCATTGTCAATGATCTACATTGCATAATAAGTTCAGGTAGTATCTATTGTTGCAAACACCATTTATATTCTACACAAGATCACATGGCATTGAAATATTTGGTAAATAAGCCATTTTGTAAGGGCACATATGTCATTGGGTCCTATTGTTTCAAGAATTTGAGTTTTCAGTTGTGGTAAAACTAGGAAAAAGTAACTCAGACCTAATCACTTATCAAGAATTGACTCAGGGGAGGATGCACAAAGCATTGAGGATACCATGCCAGATGCACAACTATTTAGGTTGTAGTGTGTGCCCTCCCTCTGACTTAGAGGATATTGCATTGTTTCTTAAAATGGGTGTGGCACTAGAAGGAATGAAGGCTTTGGAGAGAAAGCAAGTTGGCTATATGTGCACACCCTACATGTTGATTAGTGGATATTTATACAAGTTAGGATGTGATGAGGTTCTACGTTGATGTGTGTTAGAACATGAGCGCATTTGTAATTATGGAGGAAGCACATGGTGGGATTGTAGGAGGAACTATGCAAGGAATGCCACGCATGTGGAATTCTAATGGCAAGGCTTTGGTGGGAAAGTATCTACCAGAGATTGTATTGAGTTTTGTAAGGCCTGACCATTTTAGCACCTTGGAAAACCTGGAAGGAGGGATGAAATGCCCTTGCGACCGATAACTAGTGTTGAACCATTTGAAAAATGGGCAATTGACTTTGTAGGACCAATTTCACCTACCACGAAAGGACTAGCTCACGTTACATCATCACTTACACTTGATTACTTGACAAGATGGGTAGAGGCAACACCTACAAAGGATTACATAATAGTGATAACAATGAGATTTCTTATGGGAAAACATAATCAATAGATATGGATGTCCGTTGAGTTTAACTAGTGATAGGGAACACATTTTCTAATGAAATGGTCAGGATCTTGTTGGTAGAGTTTATGGTGGCCCATCACAAGACTACCCCTTATCACCCTCAAGTGAATGGAATAGTTGAGGTGTTTAACAAGATACTAAGTCACACATTGACCAAAATTTGTGATGTTGGAAGACAAGATTGGGATGACAAGGTATCAACCATTCTATGGGCATACAAGACAACCTACAAGAGGTTGAACAAGGCCACACCATTTCAATTGGTGTTTGGCATGGAGGCTTTTTTTGGTTGAATTCATATTACCATCATTACATATAACATGCATACACGGGAGGATTAGCTGATGAGAAAACTCGAGGAAAGGATTGATAAGTTAATGTAGTTGGATGAAAGGTGATCACTTGTTAGATGGAGTCAGAAGACTAAAAAGGCCAGAAAAAAGGCATGGCATGATCATCATATCAAGAATAAGTAGTTTGAGGTTGGGTAGATGGTTTTGTTGTATGATTCCAAGTTTCTGCACCATCGGGAAGTTGAAAGTCCATTGGTTGGGCCCATACATCATCTCGTACATCCTTGAGTCAGGTGCACATGCTAGTTACAAGCGTTGGATGGGATAAAATACCTGGCCATTTCAATGGGAGTAGGCTAAAGCCCTACTATAAATAAACCTTCCTTGTGTTTGTAAATAAGGCAGTATTTCCAATTAGCTTAGGATTTCTCTTTATGCATTTCCCTTTCCTTGTGTTTCCTTTCTTGTTGTTTGTTCCCTTTTATTTGTGTTGTTTTTCACCTTGTGCACTGATAACCACATTACTTTCAAAAGGTTGTGTATGTGTAGAGGACCATGCATCTATTTTAGTGTGGGGTGGAGTAGTGCGAAGTGAAATACAAGCTGGTAGTAAAAGTTGTATGGCTTGGATTGAAGGATTAAAGGTGTGAAAGATAGAAGAACGTGCATGGAAATGGTGGAAAAAAGAATTTTTGGTGTCAAGATAGCTTAACAAAGACCACATATAAAGGATAAGAAGTGCAAGAACAACATGAGGTAGGTGAGGGAAAAAATCAGGTCAAGGATAGAAGAAGTGCCTTTGGTGCTGCAGACATGTGCGTAAGAGTCTTTGGTCGGTAAGGATTTTTTTGTGTGCTCTAGAAGGTTGTAGAAGGTTTTTCATGTAGGATTGGGCATGTGGGTAAGGGTGCTTAAGGATGGATTTAGTGGAAAAATCCACATTTAATGCTAAAGTAGATTGGTGGGTGGCATAACATTTATTTCTAAAGAAAAAAAAAAAGCTATAAGTATGAAGTCGGGCACATTATTATTTTACCTTTCCATTATGAGATTGAAGAAGCTCTTGTGAACTAGGGCATCCACAAAGAAATATTTGTGTGAAGGGAGAATCATAGAGATATGAGTACGTGACTAGGCTGATCTACGAACCAGAGTGGAAGGAGTACACGGGTATAGGGAAGAAAGTTTTAGAGGAGTATGCCATCTTGTGGAAGAATTTTTCCAGGTTAGGGTTCTGTAGCTAGGGCACAAAGTAGAAGGATTGTTTCACGAGTTGAGCCACAAGATTGAGAAGAGAAAGGAAGAGAAGAAAGAAGAGTTTAGGTTTTAACTCTAACAAGTAAATGGCACCAAAGAAGGTAACCATTTCACCAAAAAGGGCAAGGGAAAAGGAAAACAAACTACCCACCACAAGTTTTAATGAGGAGTGGTATGCAGAGATGTAGTACCTAGATGGAGTGTTGTTGGGAAAGAATGGGTATCCCATGTGAGGAAGATGGCCATGAGTGACTACAATCATCACACAAGCATCACGGAGAAAGAGATGGCATTGGAACTGGTCCATCTTCGATGGACAAGAAGACACGAGGAATGTCGATCTACAATGATGAGGTAAAGGTGAAGTTGGGAAAGGTCGGGTTCTTTGCAACTTTATGAGTTGCCCTATTTTGGAAGCCCGAGTGGTTATACCAATGGTTGATGTCGTGCATGCATGAGGACCACTTCTATTTTGTGGGCCACAAAATGCACATAACTCCTCAACTCATATCAAAGTTTACTGGCCTGGTTTGTGAAGGGGACTCCATAGATGATGACTTGGAGGATAAGGAGGCCATCAAGGAGACTATGGAGGCCTATGATTACAAAAAGGGTTCACTACTTTGATATCATAGATATCCCCACCCTGTAATGAGGATGGTTGTGCACTTGGTTACCAAGCTAAATGGTCAAGAGAGGTGGACACAGGTAAACAAGGCATGGTTGAATGTATGCCATGGAAGATTTTAGAAGGAACCATCTACAACATGTCCACCTATATTGATGAGATCATCAACAACGATGCGCAGGAAGGGGATAAGATAATGTTTGGAAATGTCCTTCTCACCATTGTCTTCTTAGAGATTGGAGTGCCCGATGGGCCAGAAATTTGTATGGGAGTATCTAGACAAAGATCCCTCACCCATAAAAATATTTGAAAAGTATACTTGCGATACCATGATGGCCACCCACAAGGCACACTGGAGAAATGGTATAAGTGAATGTGCACATTTTAGGGAAAAATGGAGAATACCCAAATAGTTTCCCATGCTAGTAGATGGAGAGGCTGATTTTTTTATATACCAACACTTCTACATTGGTAGATTCACTCTGATAGATGGGACCAAAATTCCATGGTGCAAACTACCTTTCTCTTTCACCACGCAGTATTTCCAAGCAGGGGTCAACCACTTCAAGGAAGCTAAAAGGCTAAGGTTTGACCTTAGCAAAGTGGACCAGACCACCACCATGAGCTGCTGTGAGAAACTCATATATACCAAAGAAGTGCACGTATGTGGAGAAGTATGTCTCCCATGAAAGTACAGATGATGAAACCCTTGACGCTTACCAATTTCGGGAGGACCGTAGTGAGGGTGTATTTGTGCATCAGGCCTAAGTTTGAGAAGGGAACCTACTTGGAGAATGATGTCTCCATCCTGAGGATCCCACTAGTAGGAAGAAGGCCACGCCAAAGAAGAGAAAAGGAAGAGACCTGGGAAAAGAAGCTCATGAAAAAAAAGCACCAAGTGTGTAGAGATAACAACATATCTGTGGGCATGCGAGTCAGGTGCAAGCCAAGAACCTACAGCATACACGCAGGAAGAAGTCTCCCATCAAGGAGAAGGAGAAGACACTTGAGGAAGAGGTGCCAGAAAAAGAAGAGTCACCCAGAAGGAATCACTGCTTTGAGGAAGAGGAAGAATCCCCAACTAGGAAGAAATAGAAGGTAGTGGGAAGGTAAGACTCGGAGGAAACAAAGATCTTGGAGGCCTATAGGGGTGAGAAGGATGATGATGAGGATGAAGAAGTTCAGAATCATCCCATGTATGATATACATGATTCAAGAAGAAGAAGGAAATGAAGAGAAGAATGGAGATGAGGAGGATGCCCAAGGAAAGGGGTTAGCGAGGAGGTGAACACTAAGGATCAGAGGACCCCCAGCCTCACCAAGGAGTAGATAGAAGAGGCCATAGAGAGAGAAGTAGTGGGCATAATCAAGAAGTTAGTAGAGTAAGAGGTGGAGTGGAGTGCGAGATGAGATACTCAAGGAAATAGAAGATGAGAGTGTTGGAAAGGAGTATGGAAGCATGGGAGGGGATCCCAACCTAGCGGTGAGATTTCCAAGGGCGTGCACACATGGGGAGGAAGAGTATGGTTGTAGCACAAGGGAAGGGAATGGGTTATATCAATGATCCAAACAAAGTGCTATGCATGCATGATTCCAAAGCACTATGCCAACATAACAACTCTTGTGATGTCTTCATTTGATGAGGAAGGTGTACCATGAACTAGGAAGATGTTATCTTGGGCATTCAAGTCCCATGTTGATGAGCTAAGTTCAAAGTAAGACAATAGCATTGATGAAGATGCGAGGAGGAAAAGGGATAAACCCACTAGTAAATGCTCAACAATTATCTTGATGAACAAGTTTATAATGCACTCAACAAGGTTTCAGTGGAAGTTGAGGCAAGATTTTTAGAAGGAATGATTGGGTGAGATTCCTAGAAGGGGAATTGGAGAAGAAAAAGGAGGAGCTAGTTGAAAAGAACAAGGACCTAAAGCAAGAAGAGTTGATCAAACAAGCTAAGGCGTGAGCTATGGGAGGAGAAGACAAAAGGTGTGAGAGGTCTACAAGAAGGTAGAAATGATTACAGATGTTATTATCTTAAAGCATCTAGACCTAGCACCGCTCGAGAAGAAGTATGAGTCAACCTTGCAATTCTTGGAAGACCTAACTACATCCTCACCATGGAGAGGCAACCTCTCACTTTGGAATCAATAGAAGAATTGGTAGTGCTAAGAGAAGAGGAGAAGCTAAGGTTGTGGAGGTAGTTGCTCGGTACACTAAACTCCTCGTCCGATGTGAAAATCTTCCGTATAGATAGATGAAGCTGATTACTTATGAAAATTATGTTGATAGGATAGAGTAACAAGCATCCTAGTTTCCACCCATGAGGTAGATCTCAAGGAGTTTTAGGAGAAGAATAAGGGAATAGAGAAGAATGGGATAAGATCCTAGCCAGGTGGAGAAGAATTCTAAAGCCATCGAGACCTTGAGGGGCTCGATCAAATGGCTAAAGGAGTTATATCCCCAGATCACCCACATGAGGATGGATGCACTTGATGACTTTGGAAAACAACTGGAAGGGATCATTGATATAATGGGTGCCAAGGGGATGAGATGAGTTTCGATGAGGTAAGTGCTCTAGTGGGTGACCTACTCTAGGAAGAAGCATAGAATGAAGTAGATGCCTGGGAGAAGATTGAGGCAGATATAAGGAAGGATTTCCCACTCCTCCTTCTAGCAATAAACATATTCTTCTTCTTTCCTCCATTCTTTAATTCTTCCATTCTTCATTCCTTCATTCTTTGTTCCAACTATTCAAGAGTCCCACCATTCTTTATTCTTTGAAGGAAGGATGTTTTTGAGGATGGAGAACAAGCTTAGTGTGGGGTGATGTTGGGCCTCGAATATTGACTAAGTCTCCAAGGGCGTGTGTGTGGGACCAATATGAAGAAGAGGGCAGTGTAGGGAAAAAAAGTGCATATAGGAAAGGGTTTTAGAAGGGTTTAGTAGAAACCATACGATGCACATGTAAGGAAAAGAAAAGGGTTTCAAGACTTAGCCATATTCAACATTCCAAGAAGCACATGAGGAAAGTGTGACCTAACCAAGCATGCAGAGTGGATAAGGTGCCATCTTGGTGACTTGGTGACCAAGAAAGGAATATTCCATGTGATGGAAGGATCCAAAAAGACATCATTACAAAAAGTGGAGAGCTCGGATCAGAGTAAGCATGCTCCATTGGAGGACCACATGGACACTTGGCAAGTGATCTACTCTTGAAGGAAGGCATGGTGGTGGATGCTAAAGCTATATATAGAGATGCTCGGGTAGAAGAAAGGGTGTGCTATCAAGGGAGAGAAGAGGGATCAACATAGAGGGAATGAAGGGCGAAAGCTCTGTAGAAATAATAGGAGGTTCCAAAGGGTTGGGGTTCTCATTAAGAGGATTGTAGGAGTGATAACATATCTTAGGGGGATGGGTCTATGTGATAATTTTGTAATATGGAAAGCATAGCTAGGGCTTCTGATGCATGAGTCTTATCTACATTGATGCATTGGCCTATTATGGCCTTGGTGAATGTAATGTGGCTACTGAACTATGATCAATATGAATATATGGTTATGTTCTAAGAATATAATGTTCATGGATGTAAACCCTAGTGCCATTTCCTTATGTTATTGATCATATCTCTTATATGTATGATGTTTCTTTTTGATTCTAAATGAATTTATTGATGTAATAACTCATCCTAGCTTGCAAGATATCCCTTTGAGATAGAAATGATAAGGCACCCCACATTGTGACATTAAGATTAGTCCTTTTCATTTTCTCCACAATGTTAATGGGAATACCTGTAGTTTTCCACAATGAAAGAGTGAGATGCTCTTTATTTTTTGTTCCATCCAATGAATATATTTAGTTTAGAAATATTACACACCCTGTGGGTCTATAGTGTTGCACAAATTTGTTTTATTCTGTCAAAATTGTTCATTCTATGGCTATTGAGTAACCCATGGTATATTGGATGGAGCTACATTTCTACCCAAATTCACGAAGTGATTAGAAATGTCACGTGGAGTTGGGGAAGCAAGAGGAGGAGATATTACATCCATTTCCTCTTCTTATATATTGTGTTGTATGCCACATGGAGTTACAATCTATTTAAGATGTTTGTGTATTGATTAACTACGTAAAAATATTCAAGTATGAATAATATGAATTTATGTTTAGGGGTGGCTTCTTGTATCTCCTCTCTACATTGCTTGTTGATGGATCCACAATTTATTCTTATAGGTAGAATGGAGTTTGAACCATGATAACTTTCTCCTGTAAGGAGTTCATTCCAACCTCACATGTATATTGGTTATGTGGTTGATCACAAGGATAACACCATTAAAAATTTCAGCCATGTTGTTTTGGATTGAACAATGGATTTGCTTAAGTTAGGAGCTAGCAAGGGCTATAGATTTGCATTTGGCGCTTTTCTCAACAAGTAACTCTATGGAAATATTTGATTTGGATGTGGAAAGCCTTGTTGTGGATAACATTGAGCTGTAAATTATGGTTCAAGAATTTAGGAACTCAACAGTTGTAAATGCTTGAGATTCCTGGGTTGATTTAGTTTTCCTTCTCCCATGTCCCTGAGCTGAGAAACTATAAATATGAGCAATTTGAAGTGACCAAGCAAGTGTTTTTGGGTGTATTCAGTTTGAAAAATATTGGAGAGTTGGATTATTTTCATATTGTTCATTATTGGAGAGTTCTTGTTGTTATAAGAGTTTGACAACAAGTAGATATAGTTAGAAGGAATTTTATTCTTTTGAAAGGCCAAGTTTCTAGTGGATTGTATCATTTGAGTTTACATAGTGAAAGGGGCTAATTTTCTCACCCAATTGGAGTTTTTCCCACATTGGGTTTCTCTAGGATAACTCTTGTCTCTTTGTTGCTTTGTTTTCTCTCAATTTTATAGTTTGAATGGGGGTTGTTATTGCACACTTAACTATCTTAACAAAGAACTCCTAATTTTCATTCATATTCATGAGCACAATGATCTATATTTTAATAGAGTTAAGTAATTTATGGATCAGATTAGTATCAGAGTAGTTAAGATTTCAGTATTTTGTGTGGTTAACTTGTGTTGAGATTTTAGTTAGATGCCCCTTACTCAAAAGGGAAAAGAAAGCGGTGAAGGTAGCCTTATTCCTTTTGAAGTAGAGATTTCTACAAGGAAGTGGAAGTAAGGAATTCGAGATGTCTCGAAGAGATGATGTAGAGGATAAGGATTAAGATAATTTCTACAAGTTGGAGGCTAATGTGGAAAGTATGTCCAAAGATGTGGGTAGTATTTCCTTTTCCATCGGGAAATTGGAGTCCATCATAGGACTACTCATGGAGAAACTTGGTGTTTCACATGAGACATGGGAAGAACGTGAAGAAGAGTTTCATGAAGAAGAACCATCCCATGCCATTTCCATACCTCCTCCATTCAAAGTGGAGGAAAAATTTGAAATTTATCCTTATGATGGAGATGTGAATGTTGAGAAGCTAGACCCTTGGCTAGCTCAACTAGAGGTATATTTCAGTTTGCATCAAATTAATGAAATTCAAAGATTTCCTTTGCTTGGTTAAAATTAACCAAACATGCTTTAACTTGGTTTGAAATTTATGTTCATACCTTGGCTATTAAGAAGATTCCTCCGATTACTAAATGGGATGTTTTTAAGAAGCTAATCCAAAATAAATTTTATCCTATTTGTTATGAGGAAGAGAGGTCCATGTATTGCCAGTATCTCAGGAAAAACAAGGCTAGAATATGCAGGAGTATACCAGTGAGTTCCAAAATAAATCTATTCAGATGGGAAAGGATGTAGTAGACCGAGACCTATTGATGAAGTATATTGGTGGACTCCATAGCCATTTAAGGAGACTCATCCTCTTGGCAAAGCCTATAGATGTAGACGAAGCTTATACGCAAGCTCACTATTTGGAGATGGAAAAGAAAAAGAGTTCATCTACCTCTCAACATGCTTTGAACAAATAAGGTGACACCAAGCAGAAGGACAAAGGAAAAGGAAAGGGTAAGAAAATTTCCACTTCTATTTCTAAAAAGGATACTAAAATTCATTATGGGCATTGTGATGTTGACACTCATTATGAGGAGAAATGTTGGAAGCTCCACCTAGAATTACATCCCTTCAAGAACAAGAAGAATAAGAAGAAGGCTATGGTTTCCCTCTAGGGAGAGGAAGTATTTTGCAGTAAAGAGGTGGATGATACTATGTGTTGTGCCTCCATCCGTAGAGAGGTATGTTTGGGTAGTAACAATGTTGCTCAGAAAATGAACTAATGAATCTTTTTCATTTAAAGATTCAAGTAAAGAAAACTAAGGTGGATGCTCTTTTTGATACATGTCTCAAGCTAACTTAATCAGTAAAGAGCTAGTGGACAGTTGAAGTTGGAAACTTACAATCACCCAAGCCCATATTCTTTGGGTTGGGTAAAGAAAGGTGTAGACATCAAGGTAATGAAGCAATGTAAGATCACTTTTGGTATTGACAAAAAGTTTATTGATGAGGTTACTTGTGGATGTTGTTCCCCTTGATGTGTGTGGTGTATTTTTGGCAGCCCATATTTGTATGTCAAGGATGCTATCTTCATAAGGAGATCTAATTAGTACCACTTGGTAAAGGATGGTAAGAGCTACATCATTTCATCCTATTCGGAGATTCAAAGATATCTTTGGTAAGTGTCAACGAAGCCTAGAATCTCATTAATGCTAGTGGTAAATTTGCATTACTTATGTTAAGGGATATGCTAGATGATGAGGTTGTTACATCTAAAACCATTGGTAGCATGTTTTCTAAACAAAGAGCAGGCACAAATAATAGAGTTGGTTCAATATTTCAAAGAGGTATTTCTGGAACCTACAGGCTGCCCCTAATAAGGGAAATTGAGCATGAGATCCACTTTCTACCCGATAGTCCACTTCCGAACTTGGGATTGTATAGGAAATTTTGAAAGATACCAATGAGGTAAAATAAAAATTACAGTGTTTGATTAAACAAGGTATAATCCATCCTAGCACTTCTTCATGTGGTTATCCTATTGTTTTAGTACCTAATAAATATGGTTCATGGAGAATGTGTGTTGATTATAAAGCTTTAAACAAAATAACCATTAAGAATTGATACCCTCTTCCTCACATTGATGATTTATTAGATCAGTTACAACATGTTAAATATTTTACTAAGCTTGATTTGAATTTTGGATATCATCAAGTGTAGATTAAGGAAGAGGACATCTAGAAGACATCGTTCAAGACCAAGAAAGGGTTATATGAATGGTTGGTATTACCATTCAGGTTATGTAATGCACCAACTACCTTCATGAGGTTGATGAATGAGGTAATGAGGCCATTTATTGATTCCTTTATTATTGTGTACTTGGATGACATTCTAGTTTTTAGCAGAACTTATGAAGAGCATATTGATCATTTGTGTCAAGTTTTACAAGTACTTAAGGAGAACTCGACTTGTTTTGAATGAAAAGAAATGTGAGTTTTCACAACAATCACTTGTATTTTTGGGACATGTGATTGGAGATGGGGAGTTAAGGATTGATCGACAAAGATAGAGGCCATTCAAAATTGGCCTACACCATCAAGTTTGACAAAGACCAGGAGTTTTGTTGGAGCAATTCAATATTTATGGAAGTTCATTAAGAAATTCTCTTCCATAGCAGTGCCACTACACTCAATGACAACAGGGGTAAGAAATTTGATTGGGGTAAGGAACAACATAGTGATTTTGATTCTTTTAAGTATAAAATTAGTCATGCTCTAGTTTTTGCCTTACCTAACCTACAACTGATGTTTGAAGTGGAAATTGATGTTAGTGACTATGCTATTGGGGCTTCCTACTTCAGGGAGGTAGGGTATGTTATCACTTTGAATTGTTTCACGGTGCAATTATGAATTATTGTACTTATGATAAGGAATTATATGCTCTTTTTCAAGTAGTCAAGAAATGGAAACATTATTTGATGGGTAAGGAAACTATCATTCATATGGATCATCAACCTCTCCAATATCTACAAGATCAAAATAAACTTCAGTAAGCTAGGCACTATAAATGGATGGGTTTCTTACAACAGTTTTATTTGGTTATTAAATATAAAAATGTGTGATTAACAAATTAGATGACATGTTATCTAAACCTCCTTTGATTTCAGTTGTGGGCATGTTAAATCTTCTTGATCCTTTTGTGTGTGAAGCATATTAGGAAGGCTATGAGCAGGATCTAAACTTTGTAGATATATTTCAGCAAAAACTCCAAGTGAGAGATTTGCACCTATAGGGAATACCATTTCCAGGATGGTTTTCTCTAAAAGAATGGAAAACTTTGTGTGCCTAGGAGGGAAAGAGTACAATTGATGAGAGAATCACACACTTCCATGGTAGCTAGTCACTTTGGTGTGACAAATACTATAGCACACTTACAAAGGTATGTGTATTGGCCAAACATGTAAGCTGAAGTTGCTAAATTCATCAGGGGTTGTGTTTTATGTAGTACAAGCAAGCCTAATAATAGGAAGTTGGGGTTATATATGTCGTTGTCAATTCCTTCCCAACCATGGGAAAGTATCTCCATGGATTTTGTGGGTAGTTTTCCTACCACCAAAAAGGGCATGATTATATATTTTTGATTGTAGATCGATTTAGTAAAATGTGTATTCTTATTCCTTATAAAAATACCATTAAAGCCAGTGATGCAATTGAGTTATTTTTTGCTAATGTGTGGGTTCACTTTGGTTTTCCTAGTTCTATTGTGTCAAACAGGACTCATGATTCATAGGGAAGTTTTGGTCTACTTTGTGGGAAAATATGGATATGAAGCTGAAGAAGTCTACCACCTTTCATCCACAGATAGATGGGAAAACAAAGGTGGTGAACCATACCTTGGTCCATATCTTGAGAGGGTACAATAGGAAACATTCGAGGACCTGGGATGAGAACTTGGTGTATATCTAACATTATTATAATAGGGTAGTTCATGCTTCAACTAATAGCACTCCTTTTGAAACATGTTTTGGTTATTTTCCTAAGAGTGATTTTGATGTTTTTTTGAGATTACCATGCAAAGATAATGAGAAAGTGGAATTGGAGGTCCAAAAAGATGAGAAGTTTATTGAAAATATTCAACAAATACACCTTCAGTATAGAAGAGGTTGACAAAATCATAGGCTAAGTAGAAATCATGGGATGATCAACATAGGATTTTATTAAGGGCAAATAGTTTTGAAGGGACTATACCCTTAAAATCCGTATACAAAAGGGCTCAAAAGCCGATAGAACACTAAGGATTTCAAAGGTGAGAGAAACAACCCAGAGAAGGGAAAAATGGCCAACCAAAGAGGGCTCAACAGCCAAATATGACAATACAAGTGAAGAAAGGATCCAAACGAACAATGATCCAAAAAGAAGCAGAAAAGATCAAAAAGCAACCAAAAGAGAAACAACATATAGAACTCCGCCAAAAAGTAACGCTGCTAACCACCAGATAACAACAACTTCACAGCCAAAAAATAACATCACAACAACCTCGTTACTTGATAGCCCTGTCAATCTTGGTCTTGATAGCCTGCAGTGACATGAAGAAGGCAATGGCAGTGGCCTGAGAGGAGTCTCTCATATCCACCTGAGCAATTGCAATATCCCTTTTCTCTTTAGGGCCCCAAATGTCCTCATTAACCCCACTTAAACTGCAGACACTATGAACATGTTGTTCAATGAAATTATAAATGCTTTTAAGGGTAGATAATATGCAGTCATTGTGACTTTTTGCATTCCCCATTCTACCATCCAAGGACTGTAACTTCTTGAAGACTTCAGCAATAACCCCCTCTTCATCATCACTTTGAAGAATTCCTTTTCCCTTAGCTCTTTCCATATTTTTTATAGTCCCTTTGAGCTCTTGTATCTCCTTTTCTAATCTGTCCACTCTGTCCATCAATTCCTCCTCCTTGGGCTCCTCCATCGGTTTACTGATATGCAGGAGGTTCTCAGCAAGTTCCAGGTCTTTGTGGCTCCTTAGGACCCATTGGGAAGAAGGGATTTTAGCTTTTATGCTCTTGCTTTTCTTGCTGGAAGCAACAGCTTCAATCTTCCTTTTTAGCAGGGGGGAGTGGAAGCGGTGCGAGCAGGTGGAGGTATGGAGGAAGAAGGTGGGGTAGGATTCATGGGGGGGCAGCTAGAATAGTGGCGATGGATCAGGAGGATAAGCCCCTGGTGCAAAGGGACAGCCCTAGAGTGGCTCAAACTTCCCTAATTGATTTCTCCAGCGAGTTTATCAAATAGTGAGGAAAGTTGATGATGATATTTCTACGAAAGTGATTTAGAAATATCAAATGTTTTTGAGGTATAGTCACAAATCTTCCTTCAAGAGTTACATACCTAACCACCATCCTGGAAAGCTCAGCAAAAGGCTCAGGAATCGATGCCACCTTGATGCCAGCAGTCACGAATTCAAGATTCTCCCCATCGTCCAGGAACTTCTTGGTCTCCACCTCCCTGTCCACCTTCTTACTGAAGAATTTGGTGCCCTCCAGGCTGAGGCCCGTGATCTGGGTGATGAGCTCTTCCGTGATCTCAATCTCCATGTTACTGTATTTGACAATCCGATTCTTCCATCCCTGGGTGAATCTGATAGAAATGTCTTGGTCAAATCCTTGAATCCTTTCAATTAAATTAGACAGACCCCCGATTTGAAGGTAATTCCAAAGCTCCGTATTCTCTTTCCACGCCGGATTGTGGGTCGGTTCAGTTTTGCAAGGTGGACCCCCCATGTTTCCTCTGTTCCTTTTCCTGTTCTCAACGGTAAAAATGCTACCACTATGCGGGACAGGCAGAGCTTTGATGTTGGTATTTGAATCTTTCCTTTCCGTGAAAGCAGGTTTAATTATTATGCCATACTTGTAATTATTGCCCCGCTCCTCGGCTTTCCTCCTATGCCTAGAAATGATGACAGTCCATCTCGCACATATCACATCAATCATCCATATCTTATGTGATGTCATCATATTGTACTTGAGGATCCGCACATTAGCGTCCAAATTACAGCCGTTAGTGCTGATTTTCACTGCCATGTAGATCATTGATTATGGCTTTATTGATTTGAGTGGGCAGAACGTCCCCCCTAAGCCAAGTTTGAAAGGTATTAGTAACACCGAGGTTAGCCAAACTATCAGTGACCCTATTTCCTTCCCGATAGGTGTGGGTGATTTTAACATTTTCAAAGCTCTTGCATATATCAATAGCTTCCCCAATAAAATCTCTGATAGACCAGCTGGGGTGTTGCTTTTTGTTTAAAAGATTGATGATATTCAGAGAATCACCTTCAATTATAATATTCGGAATATTACAATCTCTGGTAAGTCTTATACCCCAAAGAGCCACCAGGGCTTCAGAATAATGATTAGTCTGCCTGCCCATTCTCCCATAGAAAAAGTAGCAACAAAACAACCTCTTTGATCTCTGATGACTCCCCCTCCTCCAGAGTCCCCCGGATTGCCTTTTGAGGCCCCATCAAAATTTAACTTGTGCCAATCAGTGGGAGGCTTAATCCATCGACTGTGTTTCTATCAATACCATTGTTATTCTTATTGACAGTGTCAATATTCCAATCAGTCAGGATGTATTCTTCCTTCTCCGGGTAAAGCCTATTTTTAGGAGGTTTAAATCTAGCAATATTATCTTGCACAACAATGATAATTTCCTTGTAGACTTTGTTACATGCCTTTCTATTGTTTCTGAAAATGTTATCATTACGAGCCTTCCAAACTCTCCACATAGTGTGGGGTAAAACAAGTTGCCACAATCTTTTCACCACACAATGCTTAAACGGAGAGTCCCATTGTTCCCAGGCCTGAAGACAGGTAAGGGGAAAAATCCATCTCTGATTAAACTTTGCAAAAACAAGCTGCCAAATTTTGGAAGCAAACTCACAATGGAGGAATAAATGCTTTATATCTTCTGCCTCTTTCTGACACATGCAACATCTATTCGGCATGATGAATCCCTTCTTGATGAGGTTGTCATTAGTTAGGATCTTGCCATTAATAATTAGCCACCAAAAGAAGTTCACTCTAGGGGTTAACTCCGGCATCCACAGCTTGTGCCACTTAATTTCACTTTCCATGGATACAAAGAAAGAATTATATCCTGATTTAACAGAGTATTCCCCATCAAAAGAATCTTTCCAGATGAGTTCATCCTTAAGATTTTGATTACTTATATGGATTAGAGAAAGTTGATTCTATAAAGATGAAACATCAGCCTGTATATTATCATTCTCCACTTTTAGTTGTTTCCATTTTCTTTTGTTTCCATCCCTCTCAATGTACCCCTGGATTTTGTGCCCATACTTTGTAATTAAGTTGTCTTTAATGTGATCATAAGCAGAAATCCAGTTAGAATCAGTCCACTTATCAGTCTAGAAGTTTATGTTTTGTCCATCCCCAAGCTTCCAGCTACACCCCTGAGAAAGAATGTGTCTGCTGCGAAGAAGGTTGTTCCAGAAAATAGAACCACTCGGAAGAGACTGATCATATATGAAGGAAATCTTGTTTTGGTTTGAAAGATATTTGATCTTAACCAACTCTGTCCAAGGTTTGTGCTCTTTTATAAGCCTCCATCCTAATTTTGCAATAAGGGCAGCACTCATATGTTTGATATCTTTGATGTCTAACCCCCCAAGTCTCTTAGGTTTACATACCTACTCCCAAGCCACAAGATGATATCTGAATCTGTCCTCAGTACCGTGCCATAAAAAGTGCTTTTGAATCTTTTCAATACTGTTCATCACTGCTGCAGGTATGCTGAACATTGACATGATGTAAATAGGCAAGTTTTGGAGCGTGCTTTTAACCAATAGGCACTTTCCTGCACTTGAAAGTACAACTCCTTTCCAGCCAGCCAACTTTCTTTGAAATCTCTTAATAAGATCATTCCATACCTCCACAGAAATCTTGCCAGTACTTAAAGGTAAACCTAAGTAAGTAGCTGGTAGAGAATTAATAGTGCATCCTAGAATATTAGCAATCTTTCTTTGCCTTTCCAAAGGAGTATTGAAGAAATAAATAGAGCTTTTGTCAAAATTAACTTTTTGTCCCGAGGCTTCCTCATAAAATCTAAGGACAAGTTTTGATAGCCTTTGCCTCAATGATTGAGGCCATCAGGAGAAGCAGAGTGTCATCAACAAACTACTGGTGTGAGGAGATCTGATTGCCAGAAGTTGGAGGAAGCCTTTTATCATGCCAATGCAAATAGCTTTGGAAATAGATCTGCTTAAACTGTCAGCCATAATAATGAATAATAGAGGGGAAATTGGGTCACCTTGCCGGATACCTCTATTGCTGGAAAAAAACCCACAGGTTCCCCATTAACAACCACTGAGAATCTAGAGGTAGAGATACAAGAGTGAATGATTTTTCTGAATTTGATTTGAAAACCAAACTTGGATAAGACCTCATCCATGAATCTCCAGGAGACTCTGTCGAATGCTTTATGCATGTCCAGCTTGATAGCCATCCCCACCTTTTTACTTTTATCCATAGAATGTATAGTTTCATGAACCATGATAATTCCATCTTGAATAATTCTTCCCTGGATGAATCCGCTCTGCTGTTGTGAAATGATCTCCATAAGAATAGGTTGCATTCTAGTGGTGAGAATCTTTGTGAAAATCCTATATATAACATTAACTAAACTGATAGGCCTAAAATCTTTGAAGTCCTTTGCATCCAACTTTTTCGGGGCAAGCACAATGTGTGTATTATTTAGTTCTTTAATGAGATTTCCCATTCTGTAAAACTCATTAACAACTTTCAAGAGATCTTCAGAGCATATTTCCCAACATCTTTGGTAAAAGTTAGCCAAAATCCATCTGGACCTGGAGCCTTATCCCCTTCTAAAGCAAAAACAACCTTTTTTAATTCCTCAATGGTGACAGTTTTTGAAAGACTTTTAAATCTCTCAGTAGGTATCAGATTATTAGGAATGGAGTCTAAGAGGAAAGAGGCCTTGTTCATTGTAGGAGTTATTCTCAATGAGGAGGTTCTTGTAAAAATTAAGTGCCTCTATTTTGATGTCCTCTGGATCCTTAGTAATGTTTCCATTGCCTTTAGCAACCTCAGATATTCTGTTACAAGCTCTATGTTTGAGGGCAGTCAAATGAAAAAAATTGTATTCTGTCTCTTTGCTTTAAGCCAAAGGGCTCTAGACTTCATTCTCCAAAAGGATTCTTCATGGTTGTTTATATTATGCAGATCCGAGAGGAGTTTTTTTCCCACTGATGATCCTCTAGAGACATACCTTTCATGGAAACATTTAGCTCAAGCTCTTCTAGCTGTTGCTTAAGTTCTTTCTTCTTTTCAAAAATGTTTCCAAAAACCTCTTTATTCCAAATTCTAATCTTTTGTTTAACATTCTTCAACTTCTGCAGAAGCCTGAATTGGGCCATCCTGTGCCTTCCCAATACCACCACTCTTTAATTCTGTCCAGAATATCTTCATGCTCGAGCCACATTTTCTCAAATTTGAAATTACCATGAAAAGGTTTTGTCCAATTGAAGAAATTTAGGACAATTGGATTATGATCAGAGCCCGTTCTGGGGAGAGAAGAAAGATGAAAATTCTGGTCCAGAATCCAATTGTAGAAATAAGAGCTCTGTCAAGTTTAACCTGGATTAAGTTCTCCCCAAATCTTCTGTTGGACCAGGTAAATTGATTGCCATGAAGCTCTATGTCCATAAGATTAAGAGTCGAAATGAAGCCAACAAATTCTTCCATACCAAGGGAGAATTCAGAGCTTCCCCCAAATTTTTCTCCCGGATTCAAAGGAGTATTGAAGTCTCCCATAACCAACCAGTTCATGTTTTCAACATTGCTTCGGAATAAGGTTAACTCTTTCCATAGATTTCTTTTACCAGTAGCAGTATTGGGCGCGTAAATATTAGACAGAATCCAGCTATGATTATTTTCAAGACTTTTAAAAATAATAGCTAAATGGTTCTGGGTGGAGGAGAGTACCTTACCGTTAACAATCTTGGTATCCCAAAAGATCGCTAAGCCTCCAGAAGCCCCTTGAGAATCAACAACAGCAAAGGCAACGTTCTCCCAGAAATATCTTTTGTAGTCTTCAACTGCCTTACTTTTCATTTTAGTTTCCTGAATAAGAAGGATGTTGGGTCTGTTTGATCTTTTAATTTCCTTTAGCATTCTTTGCTTAGGCCCCCCATTGAGGCCTCTGACATTCCAAGAAATAACCTTCATTAAAAAAATTTGGAGATGCATTTTCCGGATGGTTCAAAATTCTTTGTGTACCATCTGCAATTTCTTTTTCAGTCTCTTTTTCTCTTGCTTCTCTCTTTGATAGCCTACCTTTTCTATATGTGACTCCAATATTTGCAGTTCTTCTAGCAGTGGCCCTTGTGATTCTTGAGGTGGAAGCTTCCCAACTTCCAATCTACTTTTTTTATCACTATAGAGTGATTCCGGACTTTCTTCCAGACTTTTTAGACCTCTTTTCTTTCTTTTCACTAAGATGAATCCATCATTATCACAATCTGGTATATTTTCCTTGCTAATGGGGTAATTTCCCCATCCTCTTTTCCTGTGACAATATCAGTCTGTTTATCCAGTTTAGAAGCTAGCTCCTCCATATCAGTATCCTCTTTATCTTGGTTTAGATCTCGTGCAATGGATTCTAGATCCTCTTTGACTTTTCCTTGTCTCATTTTGAGTTTCTCCAGAGAGTTATTTCTATTTAACAGCTCTTGATGAGCAGTGATTTTTTCCATCTCTTCTTCCATATAAGAAAGAGAAATGATAACTTTTTCATTTTCTTCATCAACCTCCATGCTCAACTTTACCGGATTTGGTGTCAAAGTGTTCATTGCTGAATCCACTGACATCTCCCTTTTGTTTTCTTCCTCTTTCGGACCCAGATCGATTTCTGTTGAGTCTCAACCAGTTTCTTAGGTCTCCATAGTTTTCTATAAACCGGTGGCCTCTTCGCCTTAAATCCTTTTTTCCTTTCTTTTAACCTGGAATGCCTCTGCAAACGTCTATTTCCAGTAGTTGGATCAGTTAGCAGCTCTTTATCAGCCTTATCCATCTGTTTCTGTCTTTGAGCTTCAGATATATCTGAGAGTATTTCCAGCTTTTGTACTATTTGATCAGGGCATTTGTTGGCAAAGTGGCCTAATTTATGGCATTTTCTACATCTTAGTTGGAAAGCTTCATATTCTATTTGTTGTTTCCATACTCCAAATTTGGACTGCAGAACAATGTGATCAGGAAGCTCTTGATCCATTTCAGTAGAGACACAGAACCTAGCAAATGCCAGCCTTGACCTATTTCTCATGGGCCCATCCAGTCCAATAGGTGAACCAATCGATTTGGCTATATGAAGGAGGATTTCATCATCCCATAAATGCAGGGGTAGCCCTGGGAGTCTACACCAGATGGGTATGGCATGAATATTCTCAACAAATGGATTGAATCCAGGATACCATTTTTTTAAAAACAGTCCCATATTACCCAGACACCAGGGACCACCCAACAAGACCGAGTCAACATCAGATTGAGATTAAAACGGGCCAGAAAAAATCCCTTTGCCATGGTGGTGATGATCAAATCCCCTTTTGGTTTCCATCTGCGAATGGCCCATTTTCTAATAATGTCCACATTGGGTCGTGACCCCAAAAATTTTCCGACAAGGGCCAGATTGGTTTTCTCCAGTGCCCTATGCAGACATCCGTCAGGCACCTGTAAGTGGGTCACCCCTTCAACATCTTTTGTACTTTTAAAAATCAGATCACATGCAGGCTGAGGCCCCACATTTTTGTCAGAGGAATCTTTACAACATCCGCCCAGGCTCTAGATCCAAAACTACCAATGGTTGATTATTTCTCTTTACTCGTGCTTTAAACCTACTACGTAGTCCTCTTCAAAGACATTCAAGCCGCAGCCATTTTCAAACCCTCACGCAGCTCCGCCCGCATTTTCAAACACGCAGCCTCTCGCATAGCTCGTAAATATTAATTTAAGTTAGTTTTACTTAGGTAAATATTATTTTTTATATTGTTGTATTTTTATATGGTTAAAACCATATATTTTTCTTATTTATATTCATGTATGTACTTTGTTGCATAATTACAACAATGATTTTTTTTGTATTACATTTTACTATACTTCTAATGTATCTAGTTTGTTAGTTATTTAGTCTATTACTTGTACAATACCTATAAGTATTGCATCACTTCATTGCATCTCGTAATCTAGATGTAATCTACATATTTTGATATCACTAAAATATCCATAGGCTTCCTCCTATTTCGGTCCTCAACATTTGGCATCGAGTTGAGTTTCAAGAGCATATGCAAACAAATATGGTTATAGGACTACATACGGTTTAAGTGTTATTTGGAGAAAATAATTTCTTCTAGGACAACTGTTAACTTCAAGATCTTCTTAGAACCACCCTAGATTCCCATAACATTTATTTAATCTCTAGGTCTTTGAAAAGTAATTTTATTTACACCGCTTTGCCTCCTACACTAGGAAAAGTTTGTTTTTGTTGGAGAAACTCGATTCACATCAAAGAAAAATAATAAAAATTTCATTTTACCCCCATTAGGGTTTTCCTCTAAATTTAAAGGCATATTCAATAATTGTTAAAGTTAGCAGTTGTGTTGTATTTGGAGGTCTTGCATTGAAAATATAGAGGCGATTTTCTTTAAAGCATTAAGTTGGGCCAACTCTGTGGCGAGTTGGGTCATGTTTCATTTGTATTGGTGGACCAAGTTGCATGTAATCTGAGTTGAATGATCTCTAATTGAGCTAGACATACATAAGTGAGTTACAATCCCCTCTATACCATGCCATTGCATTCATCGGTGAGAGAACATTGCATTGTTGGTATTTTAACAACCGAGCCACCACCATGAAATATCATCGAAGTTTGAGTCAAGTTACCTACATTAGAAACCTATTTTACAAACACTGATTGAGTAAGATGAAGGGATGGCCGAACCATTGTCGACCCAAATTCCCTATATATGAAGTAAACTTGCAAAAAAATCATAGGTTGCATCCATGTTTTTGGTCTTCAACATTTGGTATTAGAGCCCGGACCTAGAACCAACAAACAAAACATATAAACATCATGGCCAAAACAAATAATAAGTATAAAAACATACAAAGAAAGAAAGGAGGAGATAAAATGAAGGTTTAAATGACTCGAGATCCTGCATTAGCGGATTCCTTTATTCGCCCCCATCTCTTGCGCAACCACGTGGCCCTCCAACTTTGCTACACATAGGCCTTATGAAAATGTTAGTTTTGTGGGAAGCTAGTTAGGAGGTAAGATCCCACCCAAAAAACCAATTTTTTTAAATATTACATTTGGTAGTGTTTCTAGCCAAACCACTAAATCTAGTGGCTAAAAACCTAGCCAAAGGAGTTAGTCATAAATGAACCCCCACTAAAATTAGTGGCAAAAGTACTAATTTTGGGCAAATATTTTTCTCTTGTACCACTTAAAAAGTAATTTTGGGACACATTTTCTAAAGTATGGGTACCTCAAAGTGCCATTTTGATCCGTTTTTGTTTTTTTCAGTTTTGAACCATTATGAGCTCTGGGGGCCACCAGACCTCAAAAAACAAAAATAAATTGCTACCATTCAAATTTTCTACACAATCGAATGTAATATTGTATATCATATTTTTAGTGTATTTTTACATTTTTTTGTGTTAACAAGCCATATATATGGGAATAATCTAACCACCCTCTATGACAAATAATGCTTTGAAATTCTTCTTTCCTAACTCGTGATTACTTTCCGTGATGATAACTATGCCACGTGAAAGAATGAAGTTTGAACTCAAATTGAGTTTGAAGATATTTGGATTTTTTTGAATGGTTCCACAACCAGATCAACAAGATGATGTAACCCAACAATGAAAATTTGATAGGGCCAATCAGAAGGCCAAGTTGATAATCTTGTTTACAATGTCCGATGACATGCAACCCCACATTCGAGATGCCAAAAATCCAAAGAAGTGTGGGATAAGTTAAGCACCGTTTATGAGGAACAAAATAAGAACATAATATTGAATTTGCAGATTCAATTGCATACACTCAAATTCAAACCGAACGAGAAAGTGGAAGCTTTCTTGCAGAGAGTTACAACATTGAGGGATTCACTTCTAGCCCTGGAGAGGAGGTTACTGATATAACTCTTATTCCCATTGTTTTGAGAGCACTTCCTTCCTCTTACCACATTTTTGTGACGACCCTAAACTTTTCAGATCATAAAATTACTTTTGAAAAGCTAGTGAATTTACTACAAAAAGAAGAATCAATGTACAAAAAATATGATGAAGAGGAACATGCACTATCTTCTCATCAGAAAGGAAAATTCAAAGTATAATCTTCTCAAAAGTACCAAAAAAAAAATCAACAAGGAGAAAATTAAAATAAGAAATGTCCTATCCACAAACAAAGACATGATTTAATACATTGTTGGTTCAATACATACAAGAAAGGCTCATCGAGCAATTCCAGACCTCAAAATAAGCAAATCTCATCGGGGACAATTACACTACAAGAAAGGAAAAGGAAGGGGAACTGGTAAAAGAAACCCCATCAATAAGGAAATGTAGCTAAGAAATAAGATCATTCAGATAATGAGGAATTCGTGTACACTTCCCATTCTAGTGAACCATCCACGTCATCTATTGTTGTTTGGTACATTGATTTGGGAGCTACTCAACAAATAACTAGGCACAAAGAATAGTTTTTAACCATGAGGTACAAGGTATTGGGAATATTTCTCTACCTCTTGGTTCAAGAAATTATGGATTAACATGTGTATTATATGTTATTGTCTTAACAAAGAATCTACTATCAGTTAGGTAACTTCTATATTAGAATATGAAGATTTATTTTGATAGTCACTTCGGTAAAAAGTGTGTTTGATTTGAGACAACAAATCTAGATGGTAAAAATTATTGCAAAATCCTCAAATGTTGGATGTATGTTCCAACTTGTCTTTGTCCACAGGATGAACATGCACTAGTGGATAATAATTCTTCCTCTATACAAATATGGCATTAGATAATTGGTCACATCGGTTTCAAATATTTCAAAACACTTCACCAAGTATGATATGGTGAGAGGATTTCCATATCTCAAGAAGGATATAGATAAGTGTCTTAACTTCCTATCAGGTAAACAACACAAAGCTTTATTCCAAATAATTACTTATAGAGCTCCAGGTAAGATTGATTTGGTTTATATCAATATTTGTGGTCCAATACAACCTAGTCATTTTATATTTCATTTTTCATGTTATGTGTTGATGATTATTCTAGAAAAATGTGGATTTTTTTTTTTCTTTGTAAGAAAAGTGAAGCTTTTGAGAACTTCAAAAAGTTCAAAGTGGTTATTGAGAAAGAAACTGGTTATCATATCATATCTCTCCACTCAGATCGAGGGGGAATTCACCAGTAATGAGTTCAAATCCTACCTACAAGCTCATGGGATTCATCAACAGATGCCTCCTCCACACACACCGCAATAGAATGGTGTTGTTGAGATAAGGAATCATACTATCATGGAGATGGTGTGTTGCATGATCAATGATTTTGGACTAGCAAAGACATTCTGGGAAGAAGCAACAAAGACATTAGTATATTTGATGAACAAAATGCCCATAATTACTCTTGATGGATTAACACCACATGAAGCATGGTTGAATCATAAACCATTTCTTGTACACCTCAAAATATTTGGGTGCAAAGACAATATGTACATACATAAGAAAAACATAAAGAAGTTGGATATGAAGTCATAGAAATTCATCTTCATTGGCTACAATGAAGAGGCTCTTGGGTACATATCAATGGATTTAAAGACCAAGAAACTCTACACCATTATATATGTTGAGTTCTTTGAGAAGAAGGAAGATAAGATTGCTTCTCCATACTCACTTGATGTAGATAGCACACCTTTTGTAAAAAGAGAAGAAGATGTTCTCATTGATGATAATAGTGATGATGGGGATGATGGTGATGACCATACATGACCACAACCTATGGGAATAGTATAGTGTATGCCCAAGTGGTATAATAACATGATTTGAGATGTAAAATTGGATGCTCCACTAGATACATCCACCACTGACCACGGATTCACAATAAAGCATGAGAAGAGGTGAAATTTTCTTTGATGAGTAGAGTTGTTGAATTTGTTAAGCCCTCTATTGTCCAGGAATCCCTATAGTCAAAATATTGGAAAGATGTCATAGATGTTGATTATCACTTAGTGATGAAAAAAAAACTTGGTAGCTTTTCGATCTTCCACTAGGGAAGAAATCCATTAGTTACCGATGGATATTCAAAAAAAAATACAAAGAATATGGTACCATAGAAAATTACAAAGTGATTCTAGTAGCAAAGGGGTATGCACAAAAGGAAGATAGACTATGAGGAGACATTTGATCCCATAACTAAGATCAAAACAATCAAGATGATATTTTCTTTAATCGCTCAATTTGGTTGGAAATTCCATTAGATGGACGTGAAAAGTGCCATTTTGAATGAAGATATACTTTGGAAGAAGTCTACATGACTCAATCTAAGGGTTTTTTCATACCTGGTGAAGAAATAAAGGCATGCAGACTCATAAAATATATGTATTACCTTAAAAGGTACCTCGGGTATGGTGAATCAAGATTTATGAACATCTCGTTCAACATGGATTTTTCATAAAACCACATGATCCTAATCTCTACCTTAAGAGGAAAGGTTGAGAGATTGTGATAGTTGTTTTATATGTCAATGATCTAGTCATCACTAACAACACAATGAAGATGATCGATGCTACAAAGAAAGATCTTAATCGATCATTTGACACAACAAATCTCAAGCTCATGCACTAGTGACCTGGATTGGAAGTATGGCAGAAGGAGAGTCACATCATAGTTTTTTAGTTTAAATATACCAAGAAGACACCTAAGAAGTTCAGGATGATGGATTACACACTACTTCCTACACCCATGGAGATGGGAGTGGAGTTATCTCATTCAGATCCATCTCCTCTGGTAATGTAACTCTTTATTGACAGTTGATTGGGAGTCTCATTTACATAACATATACTAGACCAGATATCATATTTGTAGTGATCTATCTTTCCAGGTTCATACAAGAACCCATAGTTTTTCATTGGAAATAATCAAGATGGATCTTGAGGTATATCAACAATATTATTGATCTAGGTCTAGAATACAAGAAGAATGATCAATTCTTCTTAATCAGTATTCGATTCGATCAATGTAGGTAATATTGATGATAGGAAATTCACTTTTGGATTTGTATCCTTATTGGTATTTATATTGATATCATGGGGGAAACAAGACACAAAAATTTATTTCTCGCTCTTTTACAAAGCTTGAATATCGTGGTGTAGGTGGAGATGTCTATGAATCGATATGACTATGTTGTATACTTGAGGGACTTGGAGTTTCAGAAGAGAAATCCAATACCTTTATGTTGACAATGAGAGTGTTCTCAATTTTTTTTGCAATCTAGTGTTTCATGAGAGAACCAAGAATATTGAGGTACATGTTCAATTCATACGTAAACATGTGTTGAAACATAATATATCAACTTTAGTTTTTCCCAAGATCTAAAAAACAAGAAAATATATTCATAACATCACTTGCACATGAAAATTTTGAGTTGTTCGAGAGAGTTCCTCTTATCATCCCTTGAGGCAATGCAAAATTAAGGGGGGAATGTTAGTAAAACCTATTTTACTAGGTTAATTTATGCATTGTATTTACCATAGGTAAGTAAGTTTTGTATACACCTAAATTTTATGCTTTCTATTTTCATTCCTATTATTAAAAATTTCTCTTTTTAGGTTAGAGGTCGTTATGAAACTATCTATGGAATGGGTTCCTTAAGGGATCATTCTAGGATAGGGGTATGGTTATTCACGTAACCATTAGGTTAGGGATGATACATGAAGAGAGAATAGATTTTGGTCCCATTTATGTGTTTCTTTTTCTCATATTCCTCTTATTTTACTTCACATACTTCCGACATCTTGATATTTCATGTCCTCATATATTATTTCATTTTTCATCATTTTTATCCTTCATGACTATTTTCACATCTCCCCTTGCTTTTCCTCCTTTTACGATGTCATCACCTATGGGTGATTGTGTCGATGAAAATTAAAAAACCATGCCGATGCCTTCACTCATGGATGGTGGCGTCGGTATTAGTACCCAAAATCCCATTTACACATAAATAACATGAAATAATTGCACAAAGGAACTCACCATTAGATTTTATCTTCTACGCCAACTCGCACCTACTCACTTAGCCACATAGCCATGGATTTTACATCTTGACTCTTGGCTTGGAGATTATTTTTACTTGGATTAGTTGCTTGCACTTTTGGGTCATCTATAGTGAGTTAGGTCTAGATTGTTTCCCCTTCTCCACCTGAAATATGTTCTCTTTATGTATGGTCATTAGGGAGATAGATGCATCAATGACCACCCCCAACAGGTAGGTAAGTGATCTAACTCACTTTGTCATTTTGTATTTATTAGTTCCTTACATCCACTTCATACTTTATGTTAGCTTAGTAATTTATGGACATGATAGGTTAGCATATTGTATTTCAGTTCTTTACTTCATGTTACATGATTTCTTTAGGTTAGCATAGGATTTGCATGCTTCTTCTCTTTATCATCCCCCATAGTGCCAATACCTCCATAGGGTTCCTTCCTCTTCTTCAACATAAGGCCTTAGAAACCTTAGTTTTCCTAGTGTAAGGGTTACTTCCCTTGGGGTATGTGATCATAGCAGTCCTTGTACCCCCTTTAATTCTATCCATTTGTGTGTTGGTCTTGGTGTGTCCTTTACTCGTTACTCGAATAACCTGGTTGAATGGATGATAAGAGTACATGAATCTAGAAACATTATTTACCTACCATACATGATTGGTGAACTTGACGTGAAACCTATTTTTTCCTTAAATCGAGAATAAATCGTTAAATGCACCCACTTTTCATTTTTGTCTTACTTCAATTTTTAAAATTCCAAAAGATATAAAAATCAATCTTTCCATGTTAGAGTAGGTATTTACCTTAGCTCATGTTTACCTAGGTACATTATTTACCTTTATTGTATTAATCCTCACCCACTTATGTGTGTGGATATTTCTTTTTATTTATTTAGATATTAGGAGATATTATCTAGTTGTTAGATATAGTTCTTTCCTTGATCTATGGTATTGACTAGATCTTTCCTAGATCTATGGTATTGACTAGATCCTCGATGTCTAGTTCTCTCATACATGTATGGACTTGACTAGTTCTTTGATGACTAGTTCTTTCCATGATTTATGGCTTGATCTACGACCTTGACTAGTTTTTAGATTGTTATTCCTTGCCTATATAAGCAAAGGTCCATTCTCATTGTATTTCATTGAGTTCCATAATAATATATGATATTGCTGCTCATTTATTTGCAAAGGTTTATGTAAAGTTATTCTGGTAAATTACTTTCATCTTATTGATCATGATGTTTGATTAGCATCTGTGTTCTTGGCTTGGCATGATCTGGTTATCATTCCTTTTATGGTATCAGAGCTTCACGACTTTCCCTCACACCAAAATATTGAACTAATGGTGGAGAGGGATCTCATCATGTTAATCAGTTGCTACGCCAAAACCTCCCGCACGATGGAGCCAAGTATACACCCAATCAGACCCAACGGCATATTAAGAGGAAGTGACATGAGGAATTTCCCGGGAGGTCACCCATCCCAAAATACTGGGGGTGGTGCGCTTAATTCACTGGTATCGAGCTGCACGACTTGCCATCACACCAAAACCTCGGAGTAGGAGATTGATATTTAACATCCGTCTGCCAAGTTTCAGTTTCATTTTGCAAGCATTTTATAAAATATTCATATATTTGGGATTTGTCTCGTATTTTGTTTCTTTGCGTGTGTTTTTATTGCAAAACAGAGGCTTTCATTAGATCTCGGAAGGTAGCAAAACCTAAGATCGGTAGTATGGTCAACTCACCATTTCTTGATTCCTACTTTTGTAGGTGCTTAACTCCCTCGGCCCCTTTTATTTTATTTTATGTGTGGTGAAGGCAAGAGTATTTTATTCTATTTTAGTGGAAACTAAAATAAATAGTAGAGCATAATATTGAAAAACTTGTATCTTTTGATTGGTAACTCGGTTTTGAGTGCCATTTTTTGCAAAAGTGCATAGTTTTTATGCTCTTTCCATTGGAAATATTTATTTTGAGAATCACACTATAATTATAAAGTGCCATATTGTAACACGCACTCATTATAAAGTGCCAAAAATCTGGGGGCTCTTGTTGCATTGTTTGGGGGTCTTGTTACATTGCTTGGTTCTTACATTTCTTTTGGTGATTTTTTTGAGGATGGCATCTTTATCTACTTCTGCATTAGATCATGTTGAGCCATTAACAACACATAATTACCACATAGAAACCAAGAATGAAAACAATAATTAAGCGGAAAGGATTATGGGCTTTAACTTCTTTAGAACAACCAATGTTCACTAGAGAATATGAGAAATTTCAGTACCAGTGAAAATTTGATGAGTGTATGGGTTTGATAGGAACTTATGTAAGTGACAGTCTTTTATTTCATTTGGAAAAGTGTGACTCTCCTTTCAAAATATGGGAGAAATTGAAGGATTTATTTGGTAAGGTGGATCATATGAGAGCCATGCAACTTGAAATTGAGATCACCTCTCTTAATCTTGAATATTTTCCAACAATTATAGACTATCTTACCAAGTTCAAGCATTTGTTGACACAATTGAAGGGGAGTGGAAGAGATAAGAAAGATGAAGAGTGTGTTTACTTGATTCTATCCAAGTTGAGAGGACCATTCCAAATTTTTTTCTTCTACCTTTTTCTCTAGCATGGATGCTTTAGGTGACACCTTCAAAATGCCTAACTTAGAAACATTTTGTGAAAGACTTACTAGGGAAGAATCCAAATTATATCACCTTGAGTCTTCCACCTCTCAAAAGGCATTAGTTGCATCTAATCCTAAGGGCAAGGGAAAACCAAATAGTAAAACCAAATCCACACCTTCTCCATCTCAAAATGCTCCTAAACCCAAATAAAACAACTCAAAACCCAAGGAGTCTTCTAAATCCAAGAATAAGTCTAGCCGTTCATGCTCTTTTTGTGGGGGTAGTAATCATGAAGAAAATAGGTGTTATAAGCAAATGCAAGCCTTAGAGGATGCAATCAAGAAACACAAAATTTCTATCTCCACTCCACCTCCTTCTAATCAACATGGAAAATCACTTAATGTTGTTGGAAGATCTCAGTCACCACTTACAGACAATTGGGTTATAGATTCTGGTGCTTCTCATCACATGACTTCTTCCAAGGAGTCTTTTGTTTCTCTAGGTTTGAGTTCTACTTCCAAAATTGAGGTTGGAGATTCTTCCTTTCTTTCTGTTGAGGGAAAAGGTGATATACAACTTAATGGTGGTAATATCCAAGATGCACTATATGTTCCTAACATCACTACAAATTTGCTTTATGTATATCAAATTTGTCATTCTGGTCAAGGGAAAACAATGACTTTTACACCACATGGGGCAGAAGTAAGAACTTTGTTGGAGCCTTTTTCACTTGTTTCTCAGGGTATTTTTGATCATAGTTCAAGACTATATCACTTTGAGGGTTTTGATGACACTTCTTCTCTAGGCAAAGGATTGGTTTCTCATTCAGATTCAGAGAGTAAGCTTTGGCATGAAAGATTTGGACATCTCAATTACAAATATTTGAAGGAGTTGAGCACTCATGGTATGGTAGATGGTCTTCCTAGAGTTTCTTTTTCTTGAGGGAGTTTGTCATGGTTGTGCATTAGGGAAACAACACCAAGATCCTTTTCCTAAGAATTTGTCTAAGAGAGCTTCTTCACCACTTGAGCTTGTGCATAGTGACTTGATGGTTTTTCCTACCCCATCTTTCAATGGAGCTAAGTATGCACTTACATTTATTGATAATTTATCGAGGCGTACTTGGGTTTATTTTCTCAAGTACAAAAATGATGTTTTTCACACTTCAAAGTCTTCAAGGCTTTGGTCGAGAAACAATCTTCTAGTAGCATAAAGAAACTTCACACTGATAATGGGGGAGTACTTCAACAATGAGTTTTCTAAATTTTTGGCAACTCAAGGCATTATTCACCAGCATTTTGTTCCTCATACTCCACAATAGAATGGATTAGTAGAAAGGAAGAATAGAACTTTGAAGGAAATGGCTAATTGTATGATGCATTCTAGAGATATACCTCCTATCTATTGGGCAAAAGCAGTTAATTGTGCTAACTATATTTAGAATCACACACCACACAGAGCACTTGAGAATTTGACTCCAGAGGAATCTTGGTCCAACACTAAGCTAGATGTCTCATTTTTTTGAGTCTTTGGGAGCCATGCTTGGGACTTTGTGCCAAAGAAGAAAAGGAAAGCTTTGGATAAGAAGAGTAAACCCTTGATCTTTGTAGGGTATTGTGAGGACATGAGAGCTTATCGTCTTTTAGATCCTGATACACATGATGTTCTTTTTCGAACACATGTTCAGTTTGATGAGCATTTCACTCCTCATGATTCTTCATCTTCTTCCATTCCTTCTTCTTCTTCATCTCATCTTGAGGATCCTTTATTTGAGGAGATTGATGAGGAGGTTATAGATTCCATTGAGGATCCTATTCCCACTGATGTTGTCACTATGCCTAAGTGGGCTCATACTATAGTTTCTGAGGAAGAACCTTTCATAGAGGATCTTCCACCCACTAGGCATCATCACGCACATTCTACCGGTTCTGGACTTTTGTGTCAGGTAGTTTTGAGGATCCACAGTCTTTTTCAAAGGCTCATGGGATATAAGAGTGGGATGATGTGATGACAATTGAGTATTCTTCTTTGATGAAGAATCATACTTGGGATTTGGTATCTCTTCCTAAAGGAAGAAATATGGTTAGGTGTAAGTGGGTATACCAAACCAAATACGTAGCTAATGGGTCCATTGACAAGTATAAGGCTTGTCTTGTTGCAAAGGGTTTTTCACAAGTTGAAGGTATTGATTACTTTGAGACTTTTGCACCCATTGCTAAGATGGATTCTATATGCCTTGTACTTGTTATTGCTGCATCACAGGGGTGGCCCATATACCAGATGGATGTGAAGAGTGCCTTCTTACATGGAGATCTACAAGAGGAAATATATATGGAGCAGATCAGCTAGATTTGTTCAGATTCTTCTCTTGTTTGTAGGCTCTCGAAGGTCTCTCTACGGTCTCAAACAAGTCCCTCGGGCTTGGTATGAGAAGATGGATTCTTTTTTCTATCTACTGGTTTTGTTCATTTCCATTCTGATCATATAGTGTATCTCCAACATGTTGGTGAGGATATTTTGATACTTGTCTTGTATGTTGATGATCTATTACTTACTGGCAACTCTTCTTCCCACATTTAGAGTATTCAGAGGGCTCTTTCTACATAGTTTGACATGACATATCTTGGGCTATTGCATTATTTCCTTGGTTTGTAGATTTCTCGAAATATTTAGGGATTCATTTGAGTCAAAAAAATTACACCCATGATCTTCTTAGGCACTTTGATATGGCTGATTGCAAGCCAAGTCCATCTCCTTTTCAATCTGGGGTTACTCTTACATCCACATGTACCACACCACTTTGTGATCCTACGTTATATAGGTAGTTGGTTGGGAGTCTCATGTACTTGACCCATACTCACCCTGATATTTCATTTGTAGTAGGGCTTGTATCTCGGTTTACACATTCTCCTCATAGTAGTCATTGACAGGCTACTAAAAGGATTTTGCACTATTTACAGGGCACTTCCCACTTTGGCCTACACTACACTAGGGGTTCTACTCAGTTGGTTGGGTATACAGATTCATATTAGGCAAGTTCTATTGATGATAGGCATTCTACTTCTGGCTATCTTTTCTATCTTGGTTCTTCTCTAGTTTCTTGGGCATGTAAAAAGCAACAAGCTATTGCACTTTGATCTTCGAGAGGCGAGTACGCAGGCGATGAGTTACATCGAGTCAGCAGATTCTTTAGCTTCGCTAGTTATTGATAGAGTTTGGATTCCCACAAGATTCACCGACTATAATTTGGTGTGACAACCAAAGTGCAATTCACATTTCGCAACCCATTAAGCACCCATGGACCAAGCATATCAAGATACACATCCACTTCATTCGTCAACACATTCAAGATGGAGTTCTTTTCTTGGAGTACCTTCCGACTCAACAACAGGTTGTAGACATCTTTACAAAGCCTTTTGCATCACCTCGCTACCTTGAGTTGCGTGGAATGCTTGAGGTTTCGAAGTTGTTCTTGGGGGTGTTCGTGAGAATATCTTCCTTCTTCTTCTTCTTTCTCTTTTCTTATAGCAAGATTCTTTCCTTCTTTTGGTTTGAGATTTCTTCATGGATATATTGTACATGAGTACCTCATCAGGCCTATTTTCCGGGACTCATACTGTGGACATGCCACTTCTATTTTTGGCCCCTAGCTTCACTTGAGGGGGTGTTAGAGTAGGTATTTACCTTAGCTCATGTTCACCTAGGTACATTATTTACCTTTATTGTATTTAATCCTCACCCACTTATGTGTGTGGATATTTCTTTTTATTTATTTAGATATTAGGAGATATTATCTAGTTGTTAGGTATAGTTCTTTCCTTGATCTATGGTATTGACTAGATCTTTCCTAGATCTATGGTATTGACTAGATCCTTGATGTCTAGTTCTCTCATACATCTATGGACTTGACTAGTTCTTTGATGACTAGTTCTTTCCATGATTTATGGTTTGATCTACGACCTTGACTATTTCTTAGATTGTTATTCCTTTTCTATATATGCAAGGTCCATTCTCATTGTATTTCATTGAGTTCCATAATAATATATGATATTCTTTACTCATTTATTCAAAAGGTTTATGTAAATTTATTCTAGAGAATTACTTTCATCTTATTGATCGTGATGTTTGATTAGCATCTATGTTCTTGGCTTGGCATGATCTGGTTATCATTCCTTTTATTCCAGATTCCATCGGCCCATGTGTTCATTTCGTATAAGGCCGATCCTATCTTCCTTAACCTAACCTCTCCAAAGACGCCATCGACCCTTGTTTCATTTTTGTATAGGGTCGATCATGTCTTTCCTATCAAGTATTTACCATAGACTCCTTTGGCCCTGTTAGTTCGGAATCACAACAGCCCCAAATGGCTTGGGTGTGATGTGGGGCATTCGATGTGATTACATAACATTGGATCATCTCTCAAGATGTGGTACTTGCAAACTTGAGATGATCCTCTAGAGAAATTTTTTCTTGCTTCCTAATCTACCTACCACAAGCTACTCCAGTGTAGGTAGAACCTATTATATCCTAATCTAACCATTCCAAGGGGATAAAGAGAGAAAGAGAGGGGGTGAAAGAGCCTACATTAAGTGGTGATACACTAGAAAAGGAAGTGATTGAATCATAGACTTGACCACCTGAAGTGGAGAGAGGTGAGTAGAGGATAGGGTGGACAAAATGCACCATAGACCAAAGATAGATTTCACATAGACACCACTTTAAAACCCATTAAACACAACTCCCAAGACCTGTAATGAACATCAGAATATGTACAGTATACCCTGCAATGATGAGAGGTAAGAAGAGAAAAAAATAAGCCAAGGATGGACATATGCATCACGAAACAGATTTTATTGCTCTAAAATGTTACATAGTACATCATTAGTGGGAAAGAGGAAAGAAAATGCCATTACAGAGCCATGGGAGGAGGCTTAGACTCCGCATTCTACCCTAAGGAAGAAAGAGAGAGGGACGGTAGAGGAGAAAAATGACCAACCCTTTGAATATGCCTCTTCATTACAATATATAGGAAGAATAAGAGAGAGAAGAGGGAAAAATTAGAATAACCTGCTTCCAACCACCTAGAGATATGCATTGAATCCTACTTTGAAATATCAAACCTATTAATTAATGCCTTTCTCAAATCCACCCCAAATCTTTCATGTCATGTCCATGAAGGATCAAATCGAATCGAATCGGTAGGTTGAAGCTATCGAGATCCTTCATTAATAGCTTGCAAGACATTTTCCTACTTCTTACCCACCTAACCCTGTCAAAATTAAAGTTTCATGAATCCATGGTGTAGAGGATGTCGAGACCTTTCCAAAAAGTCTTCTCCCACCCAAATTTGAGTTCCAAATCAAAAGATATGGCCATCTGAAGTACCTCGGGTCAGGTGCTTAATGTGACTTGTAGTATTTAAGGGTTTGTTCATATAAGGGCCATGTGGCAGCCCCACTCTCAATTGAGATTTCACCCCTTGCCTTCTCTCTTGAAATTTCACTGGATTGAGACACGTGGAGTCATCTACAAGTTCCACTATGTCTTCTGTATTCTGCTTGAGTCTCTCCTGCTGGTGAGACATTATGCCTGACCTAAGACACGTGGAGGCCTGATGCTTATTTGGGAACTACCTTTTGGGGTGCACCTTTGAAATTACGTAGATGAGACATGTTGTGAGCTGGTGCATGTTTGTGGACCACCTCTAGATTCACCTCTTGAAAGTGAATCAAAGAGACACGTGGCTCTTTCCATTGGCTTGTACTTTTCTTTGCATTGGCTTAGTCCCTTTTGCTTGGCGGGGCCATACATCTAACTTTGGACACGTGGAGGCTTCACTCTTATTTGGAAACTGATCCAAATTTTACTTTTGAAGTAGCATCATGATGACACTTGGCTCCTTCCGCTTTCCTTTTCCCTATTTTGAGTTTTCAATGGCCGATTCTGTCACCTTTTGGATTTAGGACACATGGAAGGCCCGCGCTCATCTGAGTCTCTACTTTGGGTCACGCCTTTGAATTTATGTTGATGCAACACATGGCACCATCCGTTGGTTCTCTATACTTAGTCAATTTAAACGGATGACTGACTCCCTCATTGACTTTGTTGGACCCTAGACACATGGAGAGTTGGCGCTCATTTGAGTCTCCACACTTTGGACCCAACCTTGGTGTTGCACTGTCGAGACACGTGGAGGCTTCCACCGGCACTCTTATACTTAGTCGATTTAAATGGCCGGCTCTATCCCCTTTTCGACTTGGGACATGTGGAAGCCTCGTGCTCATTTGGGAGACCCACTTTTGGATTTACCTTTGAAGATGCGCCGAGCTAACGCGTGGCAGCTTCCACCGGTTCTTCCATACTTAGCCAATTTGGGCCTGCTCTGAATCGTTTGTGAAGCCCGAAGACTTTGATCCTTTCCCCACTTCTCTCCTAGAGAGCCTCTGGTTTCTCCATTTCTAAGTCTACCTACAACCTAACTATTGGATTTGAATGTGAGCTCACAGACAAAGCCAAACCTTAGGTTTTCTTACTCATGCAGGGTCGTATTTGATCAATTTTACCGGGGGTGAAATTGGGATAACAATTTAGTAATTCATGGGGACATCTACTGCTAGATGAAGATACCAGTGGCCTTGAATAATCCATTGGGAATGGAGTCAAGAATGATAGCCTGATATTGATCCTGTCTCTGATCCACGAGCCCAATGGTTTACACTTGGTGACCCTGAACCTACCTTGGAAATGGACTGCCTCGAAACCCATTTTTATTTGCTTTGTATTTGTTTCATTTTGGAACTAGCAACTATTACAGAACAACTATGGGTCTTTCTACCATGAATACTGAAGGGCCTAGCCTCATGCACCTCTAGAGCAATATGAACAAAACTTATGTATAAAGAAAAATCATACATGCCTCAAATGAGACATGCAAAGTGTGCACAAGCACTTGTTCTACTGAAAGCAAACCTAAACCTACTCCTACACTAACTAGAGAGAAGAGGGACTCAAACAAATCCTGCAACCAGGGAGAAGTAATTTCCCTTTCTCAAGAGGGGCAGTTATGTAAAATGATTTGACATTAAATATGGTTTCTTGTATGAGTTAAAACCGACAATAAGCCCGTCCTCCACCTAAATCATCAAGGTATCAACATCAACCAAAAATACCTCCTCAGCTGATTAGCATTGGAATCCTAGAGTTATTGATGATGACCCTTGGTACTTTGATACTCATCCTCATGCCTTGAAGTAGGCATGACTGGTTTTGTATTCTCCCTTGGCTCTAATGAAGCCAAGTACTTGATTGGGCACGGTCTGATCCTTTGGATGTGCCCATTGCTCTGAACTTCAACTCCAAAAATGGAGTCTTCTTGCTGACCTTCCTGGGTGGATGGTGTGAGAGAGATGATGACATCCTCTTGCTCTTTCCCTTCCTTCTCTTATGAAGAACATGGAAGACTATGATCCTCCAACCTTGGTTCCAGAGGGCTGTCATGAAGTGCAAGTTGTTGTCCTTGAATGCTCTCCTTCATGGCAGCAGGCTCGTGTGCTTGGAAGGTGGATGATGGAGGAGAAAATGATGTGATCTCCATGGGATCCTCTCCATCAAAGCAATCTTCCAAGTCTGACAGACATATCTACCTCCTTGCTGTCCTACTGCATGTGTTCGACCTCCTCCATGGTGTCCTCCGGATCTGAAATTTTCTCACCATGGTCCCCCTCATCTTCAAACATGAAGTTTGAAAGCTCAAACTCTTCTTCAACATTAGATTTTGAAGGGGATGAAGTGGGAGGAAGAACTAAAGGTTCTCTTGTGGCTTGCTCCGCACTTGAGCCTCTAAAACTATATGGTCCTCCTCCATCGTGGGTTCATCAATCAAATCAGGCCCTTGAAATGAAAGCAAAAAATCTTCAATGATGCTTTCTTCATTGAGTGGCTTCAACTCTGATTTGATCTCTCCCAGATGCTCCTCTTCAATGGGACTTGGAGCTGGTTGTTCTTCCTCCTTAACTGGTTGTGTAGCTTGGGTTAGATCAACATCCTCTTTAGACAAAGTGCCATAAACAGACTGTTGATTTTCTTCCTCTTGTTCTTGCTCTTCTTTTGCTACAAACTTAGCCTTAGCCACCACTTGGCTCTTCAACCTTTACCTCCTTTGTTGGCTTAACCATCAAGGGGATCTTTGTAAACTCAAATCTGGCAGCCCAACTCTTCATATTTTCTGTCATTTCTTCTCTATTGGGCTCCCCTTCTTGTTGTTCTCCTTGAATGGATTCTTGAGTCTCTTCCCAACATGGACTTGGGAAAGCAAGAGGAGTGGTAGGTTGGGTTCAACCAGTTTTGCTATTGTTTTTGGTGGAGAGGGGAGTGGAACTTCTTATTTGTTTGGAGGGGATGACTGCTTGGAAGGGAAAAGGGAAGAAGAATCAAGATGAGGTGGAAGACTAGGAGATGGGGAAGGGAAGTCAACACTTGGGGCAGAAAGTGAGGGGCTTGACTCATGACACTGCTGAAATGATAAAGATTGAGGAAGAGGAAAAGAAAATCTAGGAGGTGGTGGACTTACCCATTGACAAGGTTGTCTTGTGTCCAACTCATAAGCCTCAATATCCTCAATCCACTTTGTGTAAGTTGAGGTAACACTTCAACCATGAAGTCAAGCTTCTCCTGAGGGCTATAATGTCTTGGAAAAGGGCCTCCCCATGGACAAGGTTCCCTGAAATAATTCTGAATGCCTTCATTTATGCTATAGCCCTGGACTATACCATGCTAGCCTCCATCCCTTGAATCTTCTCCAATAGATCAACATCTTCCATGTAGTTGTCACCATCATATGTGTCCCCTTGTTCTTGATAAGCTTCATGGCCAAAATGTTTTGACCCTGTTCATATGGGTAAGCATAATGGTTCTGGATCTGATCATAATGCTGATCTAGAGGAGCTAGGAAAAACATTGGAGGTGGACTGCACTGCTTATTGTAGGTGTGAATTCCATGAAGGGAATGAAGTCATGATTTCACAACTTCATGAAATGGAAGAAAAATGGGAGATATGGAAAGAAAATTGAATGAATATGGGTGGAAATGGATGGAAAAGGTCTGTAACTTCAGAGATGGGGTTGTTGACCAGATGGAGTCACCAGATGTTCTTGCATGTGCCTCAAAAGGTTAAACCTTAACAGGAACACACCAACTTGCTAAGATGAAGTGGTAAGGTACTTTAGACCTGTCCCTACGAGCATGCCAAAACTATGTTAGTGTAGAATCACAACACCCTCGAATGGATTAGGTGTGAAGTGGGGCATTCGATGTGATTTCATAACATTGGATCATCTCTCAAGATGTGGGAATTGCAAACCTAAGATGATCCTCTAGAAAAGTTCGGTTCTTGCTTCCTAATCTACCTGCCACAAGCTACTCCAGTGCAAGAAGAACCTATTCTATCCTAATCTAACCATTCCAAGGGGAGAGAGAGAGAGAGAGAGAGAGAGAGAGAGAGAGAGAGAGAGAGAGAGAGAGAGAGAGAGAGAGAGAGGTGAAAGAGCCTACACTAAGTGGTGATACACTAGAAAAGGAAGTGGTTGAATCACAAACCCGACCGCTTGAAGTGGAGAGAGGTGAGTAGAGGAGAGGGTGGACAGAATGCACCATGGACCAGAGATAGATTTCACACAGACACCACTTTGAAACCCATTAAACATAGCTCCCAGGACTGCGATGAACAATAGAATATGCACAGTATACCCTGCAACGATGAGAGGTAAGAAGAGACAAAAAATAAGCCAAGGATGGATAGATGCATCATGAAATAGATTTTATTGCTTCAAAATGTTACACAAGTACATCATCAGTGGGAAAGAGGCAAGAAAAACACCATTATAGAGCCATGGGAGGAGGCTTAGACTCCATGTTCTACCCTAAGGAAGAAAGAGAGAGGGGGGAAGAGGAGAAACAATGACCAACCCTTTGAATATGCCCCTTCATTACAATATATAGGAAGAATAAGAGAGAGAAGAGGGAAGAATTAGAATCTTGCTTCAACCACCTAGAGATACGCATTAATCTTGCTTTGAAAGCTCAACCATTATCAATCAATGAATTTCTCAAATCCACCCCAAATCTATCATGTCTAGTTCCCCAACGGATCAAATCGAATAAGATTTGGTAGGTTGAAGTAATTAAATCCTTCATTAATATCTTGCAAGACATTTTCCTACTTCTCACCCACTTGACCCTATCAAAATTAAAGTTTCAGGCCTCCATGGTGTAGAGGATGTCAAGACCTTTCCAAAAAGTCTTCTCCCACCCAAATCTGAGTTCCCAATCAAAATATATGGCCATCTGAAGTTCCTCGAGTTGGGTGCTTAACATGACTTGCAGTATGCAAGGGTCTATTCATACAGGGGCCATGTGGCAACCCCACGCTCATTTGAGATTTCACCCCTTGCCTTCTCTCTTGAAATTTCACTGAATTGAGACATGTGGAGTCATCTATGGGCTCCCCTATGTCTTCTGTATTCTCTTGAGTCTCTCCTGTTGGTGGAGACATTGTGCCTGACCTAAGACACGTGGAGGCTTGACGCTCATTTGGGAACTACCTTTTGGGGTGCGCCTTTGAAATTGCACCGATGAGACACGTGGCGAGATGGTGCATGTTTGTGGACCACCTCTGATTCACCTCTTGAAAGTGCATCAAAGAGACACGTGGCTCTTTCACTTTGGCTTTCTCTTTTCTTTGCATTTAGCTAAGTCCCTTTTGCTTGGTGGGCCATACATCGACCTTGGACACATGGAGGCTT
Organism: Taxus wallichiana var. yunnanensis; assembly: GCA_018340775.1. Classification (NCBI taxonomy): domain Eukaryota; kingdom Viridiplantae; phylum Streptophyta; class Pinopsida; order Cupressales; family Taxaceae; genus Taxus; species Taxus wallichiana. The sequence continues at coordinate 366,678,299 of CM031243.1, forward strand.
CGCGCTTGTTTGGAAACCACTCTGAATTTTACTTTTAAAGTAGCACCATGCTGACACTTGGCTCCTTCCGCTGGCCTTTTCCCTATTTTGACTTTTCAACGACCGATTTTGTCCCCTTTTGGCTGGGACATGTGGAAGGCCCGCGCTCATCTAAGTCTTTGCTTTGGTCGCACCTTTGAATTTACCCCGATGTAACACGTGGTGCTTCATCCATTGGTTCTCTATACTTAATCAATTTAAACATCCGGCTATGTCTCCCTCTATTGACTTTGTTGGACCCTAGACATGAGGAGAGTTAGCGTCATTTGAGTCTCCGCACTTCGACCCGACCTTGGTGTTGCATCGTCGAGACACATGGAGGCTTCCGCTAGAAATCTTATACTTAGTCAATTTAAATGGTTGGCTTTGTCCCCTTTTCGGACCTGGGACATGTGGAATCCTCATGCTCATTTGGGAGACCCACTTTTGGATTTACCTTTGAAGATGCACCGAGATGACACGTGGCAGCTTCCGCTAGTTCTTCCATACTTAGCCAATTTGGGCCCGCTCTGAATCATTTGTGAAGCCTGAAGACTTTGAGCCTTTCCCCACTTCTCTCAGAGAGCCTCTGGTTTCTCCATTTCCGAGTCCACCTGCAACCTGACTGTTGGATTTGAATGTGAGCTCACAGGACAGAGCCGAGCCTTAGGTTTTCTTCTATGCAGGGTCGTGTTTGATCAATTTTTCCGGGGGAAAAATTGGGATAACAACCCCTTTGAAACACTTTTTGCATGGCTGATTGTGTTGGTAGCCCATTTTTTTGAGCTTCTTCTTTATCGATCAACACTCCATCATGGATTATCTTGGCCTTTGGTTCTCTAACTCTAGTGAATAGTCACTTTCAGAAACTAATTTTCCAGCATCGGGCTTTCTTTTTTATTCAGACTATTATGTGGTAGGATCTAATAGGAAAAAGTATAACACCCGTAATAATATCTCAGTTGAGGAAGAATAATAGATTTAGATTGAGGAAATCTCTGACCTCCCACTTGAAATCCAAAAATTCCTTAACAATTTTCCTCAATAGAAAGGGTAACTTGAATCAATAATTCATAAAAATATTATTGACTTTGTCTTTGAGAAACTTGATGATAGGGTGGATAGTGGGAAGGCTACCATGGTAGGCTCATCTACGAATGCCTCTAGTTTTGATCCCACTAATCTTATCCTACAACTCATAGAAAAGATGAGTCAACAACAAACTACCACTACGACCCAACTCCTTCAAATGCAAACCAATATGGTTCAAATGGTCAACTTTCCTAACATGAGCTCCGAGGGTGAAATTCCCTACCCCTACCCAATGGACATAATGGGGCACCTATTTCCCAACCTTCCATTCACAACAAAGTCTTTATGGCTGTCCAAAAAGAGCTCCTAGAACCTTACATTGATAGTATGGATTTAGAGGTATTGCCCTCTATCTCATGATGGGTTAACCAATCCCACTTTACATATTAAGGCCTTTGGAAATCTTTACAAAGAGTTTATCATATTCAATTCTTATGCCACAACTAAACTCTTAGCTAAGACTCTTACTGGAGATGCTTTGGAACGGTATCACACTTTACCCCTAACTCCATAGTGGAGTTAGAATCTCTGGTGACAACCCTAGTTAATGAGTTTCAATACCATAAATTACTTGAAAATAACATCAATGCTTTTATCAACTGCAGCAACATGAGAATGAATCAACTCAAATGTTCATCAAGTGTTGGAATACCTTATCTACTAAGGAAAAATACAATATTCCGAATGATAGTATTTTCCAACTCTTCCTTTAAGCCTTAGAACCTTGCCTTTAGTACAAGGTTAGGTCCTTTTCTCCTACCTCCTTGGATGAGGCTTTTGAACAAGATAAAAGACAAGATTATCTCATGAGGGAGTTTGATAAGGATCCTCCTAAGAACCAAGAAACTAAATAGATACAAATCCTACAAAAATCAAAGAACAAGAATGCCATAGATGATGGGGTCTCAGATACCCTTCCTCTCATGGATTCTACAAATAGAAATGTCTTTTCTATTGATAAAAAACTAATAATAATAAGATTTAACCTTCCCATTATCATCCATTAACTAAGGATGAGTTGAGAAAGCATATGCCTAAACCATTTAGTCAAATCCTAGATCCTTCTCGACCCATTCCCTAATGACATGATGAAAATAATTTTTTTTTGTGGCACGCCAATTGGGGTCACTCTCATTAAATATGTCTTTCCGTGTCGGACATCTGCCATCACTTTATTTTTAGGCCCTCAATTTGTCCATGAGGCTATCTCTAGAGAGTGCTTTACTGAGGCAATCAAGTCTCATGATGCTCAAATACAATAAGATCATCACAATGCCATTAATCAAGCCAATGAAGAACTTAAATTTTTCTCTAACCCTATGCTAAATCATGGTTTAGGAGAAATCTCCAAGAAACTATAAAATGACATGACAAATGTGGTTGATCCTGACTACCCTCCTAAAAACAAAATGGTTATAAATGATGTGAGGCATGTGATAGAATTTATAGAACAAAAATACCCTCCATCAGTTCAGCCTAAGGTTCACAGAGTCATTTATCCACATGTATTCCAAAATAAAAATCCTAAAATTAAAACCCCATCTTCCATAGAAGTCATGGCCGATGTAAGAAAACGATATAGGGTGAGGGTGTTTGAAACCATTTTTCAGCCATATATGCCTTCGGCTAGGCCAATGACATCGAGCATAAGAAAAACTATGTTTGAAGTATTTCTAATCACTCCTCCCCTTCTAAGATTATTTCTAAGGATTCCAAACACTCTCATCCCGCTTATCGACTAGCCACAATGAATGGGATCCTTTAAAAGCACTTTCTCAAATTCTGGACCAATCCCTTTTTAAATCTCATGTGCATGTCACCTCACCATCGTGAGTGACTCATGACTACATTGTTTGACATGAACATACCCTTCCCTCCTACTTTGGGGTAGTCTCCTATGTTACACGGTTCGCCTGAAGAAAGTATTCGATGTCAATGTGAGAAACTCTTCATTTTTATGGATTGAACCATCGATGTCAAAACTTGTGTCCATTTTCCAAAATACTCAATACAGATTCTCATTCTTTATCTTAATCAAGACCACCCGCACACTATTTTAGAATTCATTAAAGCCTTAGGGTATGATCATCCAAGGGTATGATCATCGGAAAATTCCACCCATGGGTTGTATTTGGTTGCTAATCACTATCACTCCTAGGATAGTGCGTGTGAAGGTTATGGTCTAATTTTTTTCTTTATCTTACAACATTCTCCTTAGTCGACCTTTGACCCACTACATGTGTGTGGTTGCCTCTTCATCATATCAATGTGTTAAGTTTTCACACCAAGGGGAAATCTATAAAATCCAAGGTGACCCAAATCCTGGAATTATAATAATCTTCAAAAATGGAACTTATAAATTCTTAACCCTCCAAGAACAATCACCTATCTCATTCCATAAATATAAACCTTTTAATTATCCCATTGAGTCTCTTTGTAGTAATGTGGGTCATCCAGTTAGTCGGTTGCACGCCTCCCAATATCTTAGATTTTGATGATGAAAAACTGATGAGATTACCATTAGAATCAATACTTCTAACCTCTCTGGATATTATCATCTCACAACTTCCTCCTAACTTGCAACCTCGCAAGAAGGAGCCATCAATTCCCGCTACTATTTCATGAACACCTCAACCTCCACCCGAAAAAAAGGTTCAACTTGAAACCATAGTTGATTCTTACACAATATTTACTATTACCCCATTACTATGATGATGGTTACACTCGAATGATATCCATTTGGCTAGTTACACCCAAATTTGGGATAGAGAGGTATGACATTACCAAATATCCTCCAAAACATGCTCACTTGTGATGTGAATGTCATTCTTGTACAAGAAGACCCTTCACATTCGATTAAACCTCATCCTAACAGTTCATGCTTGAGCCTCAAATAACTCCGCTAGCCTCATTTTCTCATCTCAACTCCATCAATAGATCACTTAATGTACTTCCTCATATAAGTGAAGGGGAACATATACTTGTCTTTGATTATGAAACCGATGATCTCATGAATGATGAAGTGCAAAGAACACCAAAATAATATATGCCAACCCATGTCGAGTCCACCCACATCCTCCCTTACCATTACGGGCCCTCCACCTTCTAGGGTAGAGCCATACTACACATGGAATAAGGCTCTGGGCACGATGTGTTTGACTGCGAAAGCCTCTAGGAAGCACATGAAAAATATTTTAGTTGATTTGGGATGAGATAAAGCTCGAAAGGCTACATGACCTTCCACCTCAGGCCCATTTTATTGTTCACACCATGGTTACTAATCACAAACCGATCCAAATTATCGGGTCATGGAAAACAAATTTCTAGTTCCTAAGTCCTCTTCATGTGGAAATAAGTGTAGAGTAGACTCTTCTCGTATCCACCCACCTTCCCCTATACCTTCCAAACCATAACCTATATATGGCTCTCCACCTTACCCTTAGCCTCGCCATACCCTTGATGACATTCGGCGTGGCTTCCTTTTTTGGTTGGAGGACCGCACAGATGATACCCTATTGCCACACTCTCTAAAGTCCATCGTTAGGTACCCATTACACAACATGCTATCGAGGACCTCATGAGTTGTGCATGAAGTTATATCTTGAACCAAGTAGATGATATCATCATTGATAATCTACGTTGATTCATCCCTCATGGTTGGACATCTCCTCTAGAAATACCCTAAAAAAATATTTTCTTTGGCATGGAATGTCACTTCCACTTGGACTCTCACCCGCCTTAGGTTTATCATCACCTATATTTTTCCTTGATATCTCCTACCATTGGATTGTCATGGTCTTGATTCCGTCTATCTTGGCTTCTTTTTCCTTGACATCTCCTATCATTGGAATTTCTGGTCTTAATTCTCGCCTATCTTGGCTTCTTTTTCCCCGACATCTCCTACCATTCGAATGCATCGGTCTTGATTCCACAAATCTTGGATTCTTTTTCCCCTAACATATCCTACCTTTGGAATGTTGTGGTCTCATTTTTTCTATCTTGGCTTCTTTTTTCCCTAACATCTCCTACTATTGGAATGTATCGTCTTGATTCCACCTATCTTTCATTCTTTTTCCATGACATCTCCTACCTTTGGAATCTTGTGGTCTTTCTTCCACCTATCTTGGCTTATTTTCCCCTGACATCTCCTACCCTTGGAATGTCACGGTTTGATACTTTTTCCCCGACCTTTCCTAGTGGATCGTTGCATTCTTGTGCATCCTCGCTTAGGTTCTTGACCTTGCTTGGATTTATTTTTATTTAACGAAAGCTCGACACCCTATTATTGGTTGTCTTGACCTCTTTTCCACCTATTTTGTATATTATTCACCATGGCCTTTCCTATGGGATCACCATGGTCTTATGCATCCTCGCTTAGGATCATTGTCTTGCTTTGATGTATTTGTCCCTCTTATTCTTATGGCATCTACCTTACGGTTTTTTTCATTATTCAGCATTGCTATCCACCACTTTTCTTTGACACTTTTCTACCCTATATCTCTAAATTCCAAATCTATGACATCCATCCCATGGCCCCTAGCTAGGTGATTTATGTATTATTTTACTGATGATCATCTAGTGTTTCCTTTTAGTTTTTCTTCTCCAAGGTTCTAGCAGCATGGATTGCACTCGTATGTGGAAAGATGACTGATAGTATCATGTACGCATTGGTGGGTATATTTCATTTTAGCTAGTCCTTTCCTTACTTTCCACACTTACTATCAGTTTTGGATGTTATGTTTCATTCTTTCCACTGACTACCCCATTTTTTTCTATTATGACATGTGATAATTAATGGCTATGGTATATGAGGGGGTGAATCATTCCTACAATAATTTTTACTTCATTTACAAAACCATACATTCATCATTTAAGTTTTCCATACATCATTCATAACCATACATGTGCATATTAGATGTGCATTAACCATTCACAATAACACAACACAAGAGAGAGTACATAAGACACCAAATATAAGTGGGAAACCCTTAAGGGGAATAAAAACCACTAAAAATCTTCTTATATTACATAAATAGAGAGATTTAGTGAAGCACCAACTATACAAGGAGTACTAACCCCTAGTTTAGTAGAGCAAGAAGCACCAACCCATAATTTAGTGAAGTACCCACTCCATAAGAAGGATAAAACCCCCTAAGATGATCAATAACCTACTCAACAATATAAAGATTAACATATTTGAATGTTGTTTCTGCAACAACTAACGGAGATCACTAATTCAGTTCACACACACACTTTCAAACCCCCATTCACCGAACTCACTATTTATTCTTTTTTAATGGACAAAATTGGCCTCAAACCATTACACAAATGATATCTAATATGGCTTAAACATTTACAAAATTACTTAGGTTTGAAATTATGCCTTCATACCTTGTTTAAGACTTGGGTCACACTTTTTCCATCTCACTTGGCTAGTGAAAATTTGAATTCAAGCATGCACTTTATACTCTTCTCAACTCACAAACATGAAAAAGTAGGTCCTAATCGATTAACTAAAATTAATTAATATGTGGGGGTAGTTAATCTAATATAGGAGGACTAAAATTTTGTAAACTATGCTAAGACAATATGGAATGATTATAAATAATTATATCAAATGAAAAAAATCCTGAAGTATACAAAGATGTAAAAGGAAAGGACTTAGGCTGATTGACGAAGACTGTCGCAGTTGTCATAGGTATAACTATGGATTCCAAGAGTAGGAATGATCACTCGAGAGATATCATAAAGGCCGATCTAGATGATATGAGTAGACTATAGCAGCCCAAAAGGTACTGTGCTCCTCGGGGTGCCCTAGTCTGTAGAATAGGCACCCTAGTCTCTGTTAAAGCTCATAATCTGGTTTTGGTGGTATCAAAAGATACCATCGATATTTTTTTCCTATCACATTGGATCTACTGAACTACACCGATGTATGAAATAATGTAGGATGCCGAGATGACCTATAGAAATACAAAGAGGTATCAAAACCATAAAAATAAAAGATGAAAAATGAATGGTTGATGATCGACCTCAACCGCCATAACAAATGGGGCTTACTAATATGAGCGCTCCACTACATTTCAGACCCAAATGTAGTTTTGGTGTGTGTGTGTGTATGTATTGCCCTAGGTTCTCTTTTTCTAGTCATACTTTTTGAAGTAGCGAGCAATAATAACTATAGAAAATGTACTAACATGTGTGCATGGAATAAAATAGAATCCCTCCCCTATATTGTGTGTGTTGATGCAGATCTCCTAGCCTTGATGCATGACACTATGTGGATGTAAGTGATGCAATGGATGTAAATCTAGATGGAGTGATATTAGTATGTGATTTTAGGAACCTCATTATGGTCTCATAACTTTATATTTATAGGTTATCTTGTTCTAATTTCATAATTAACCTCGACATGGCTGACTAGGAAAAATATAAGTATGGGAAAATGGATAGAAAGAGCTCAAAAAGAGGTGGGAAAGTGAAATAAGGATTTGGGCACCCCTGGTAGATAGGACCAGTGGTGCCTCGGGGCACCCCATTTTAGGGTAAAATGATGGGACAATGAAGAAATAGTTGGGCATGCATATGAAAATATGTGTGAATGATGAAATAAAAGATAAAAAAGATGGAAAAAGGTGGGATTAATTACTACTTTCTTCACTCAAGAACCTTCTAAATAGTAGAGCATGAAAACCAAACTAAATAATTTCGATGTGAATGATTTTGCGACTATATTTTATCCCCACTTTATGTTGTTGAGTGAAAATATTAGTAACATAAAGCGGATAGAAATGTGTACCTGTTATCCATATAGAGTGTAGTAAAGACATGTTGATGGACTAGAATCAAGTGTGGAATGAATAAAAGAAAAGGTGGAGGAGCGTAGATTCTAAAGATGTAAAATGCACATAAAAAGTGATGAGAGTGAACCTAGGGCATAACACGTGTATATATGTTGTGGTGTGTAATGTACGTGTATAGTTAGTAAGGGCAAGTGCATCACGGTCCTGTTTTTTGTTGTGTTGTTGTCATTGTTAGTGTTGTTATTGCCCCCAATTTGACTGCTTGTTTCTCATATGGCCGGACCTGTAAGGAGAAAACAATCAAGTAGTCAAATATGTATGTATGTAAATTTTTATAGAAATGTAAAATATGTGAAAAGGAAAGTGTAAATGGAACATGTGCACCTGATCCATGTCAAGAGAAAGGGTGTAGAAGGATATCTTGTTAAGTCATGCGAGTTTATTAGGCAATCTCACGCCACCTTGGGAAGAAGTATAAACAAGAAATGCTCTATGTCCTCCAACCTTTAACTGGTTTTGCTGAAATGTGTGAAGATATTTTTGTAGCCTCCTATTTTTTAGGTGATTTGACACCAAATGGTTGAAGTAGTGTAGAGAGGCACACCCACTGTAACCCCCAATCCTATATCTACTTCCCAGAAATGCCAAAGGAAACCATGTCCTAGAGAGGCCACTATGTATGGAGTTCATAGACTGGTCTGAACTCACTCACTGTATGTAAACCCATAATTCAAAGGACAGAAAGTGCACTATAATGAACTGATGTAAATACAATGAATTAGTATGTAAAACCCTCAATGATGCCCCCTCTTTGGGGGTGCATGTGACGTCATTGAAAGGAGAATGTGGCCCCAAAAGAGGACCTACCACACTCTGACCTATAGAAATCTTCCCTGTGGGGGAAAGGGAAAGCACTTGGTAGAAACCAAGGCACACACAAAAGGGGATGGCTAGCCAAAATAAGTGTTAGTTTGAAAACACATGCATGCAATAAGACAAGTGTAAAATACACAGACAATGTAGTAACTACCAAACAAATTAGTGTAAACATGCAAGAAAACAAGTAGACCGCATAAAGAAGGTTAAACATGAGACATCAATCGTAATGTCACAAGACATGTAAGGCCGTCATGGCCACAAAAATAAATAAGTGTGCAAAAAATCAAAGGGAAAATCCTACATACATTGGAAAAAAATGACAGACAAGTAGAAACAAACAAACAAAGATTCATGGAGATGTATAATCCTACAAAACAAGTGTTGCACATGGAACACCCATTAGCATGTTAGATCAATAACTAAAATTTCAAAGCATGTATGAGAAAGTAATATAAGATTCTAAGTACAAAATGAAACAATAACACCTAGATGAGATGATTGTGGATGCCCCTAAATGCGACCAAAGATAGGAAGGGTAAGGCGAGCATCCATGCCACATGTAGGATCCTTTATTTGTGATCACACTAAAAAAGGAGTAAACATGCATGTGTATATGATATAGATAATGACATATAAGAAAACAATATAACATGTGTAGTAAAGTGATCATGCAAAACACTAGTAAATAAGAGGAAATGTCCCCAAGACAATGCAGCATGTTGTGGGGTGTATGGAATGGAATGATGGGAGCAGCAGCCCCCAGTGGATGGAAGTGTATGTAATGAGGTTTGTTATTTTTGTCACCTCAAGTCAAGAATGAACCATAAACAAGAGAGTATCATCTGAAATAGTCAAGTAGTGTACATTGTGCCTAACACACTACGCGATGAATGTGTATGTGTAATGATTATGAGATGCGACATGTAGGGATATGTGCATGAAATCTATAGCCAAAGCATATTTCACAAATTTTTGAATGGATGGGTGATGATTTAGTCCTAATAATATATCGTTATAAGATGAAAGGATGAGTGATGATGTAGCACTAAGTGTATATCCTATGAGATAAAAGGAGGGAATGGTGATGTAACATAAGTTGTATACCACTACAAAATGATTGAATATGTGACAATTTAGCCTAAAGCATATGTCACTAAGTTGGAAATGTCACGTGAGGAAATGTTGCATGATGAGTGTAAGGTCCATTTGATTGGTAAACCCTTGGTAGTCGAGTATGGACCGAGGAACTAAAGTGCATCATAGGGTAGTGAGTGCAACATGTAGGAAACAATGTAGTATAGGTGGTAGTGAGAATAATGACCATGTGATGAGTAGGTTTTGTAAATGTGCAGTGTGGGCAATGTAATATTGGATGTGTAGGGTGTGTTGGATGTGTAATATGTAAGATGCGATGATATGTGTGGATAGAAATAGAATATGTAGTGATAACATGTAAAGCTAGCCCCATATATAATGTAACCTAGCGGAGTATGTAGAATATATGTGGAAATGTGTAGTATGACTATGTATAGGTTATGCATGGATAGCCTAGTAATGTATGTTGTGTGTAGGGTAAGGACTAGTAAGATGTAGAATGTAGGGATGAAATGTAAAACTAGACTCATATGTAATGATGACTAGTATAGTATATAGGAAATGTTTGATATGAAAATGCGTAGTGCATAATGTGACTAAGGGCGTAGATACCATAATGAATGTTATGCATATATAGGGACTAGTATAATGTGGAATAAGTGTAGAATGAATAGTGTATGACACATAATGGATAATGGAATGCCTTGTATAATGCCTAAAGTGTAGTGTGTATGGGGTTCAATGTAATGGTAATACCTCAACAATCAAGTGTGAACCGAAGCACAAGAGTGTGTCATTGGGTAATGATAGTGTTAAAACATGTGATGAAAATGCCTATATGAAAAATGTAAAAATGAGAGATGTGTAAATGAGGGGGGTGAGTGTATTAGGTGTTATGTCCCCCAAATGCACTATGATGATGGAGAACTATGCAACAACACAAGAGGTTCTATGCCATTATGGGAGAGCATTGTCTATGTCATGATAAGAGAGAGGGCCAACACAATGGTAGGAAAAAGAAATAGTAGGACCATGTAATGGTGGTGGAATTTGAGATGTGTTTTTATCATCAATAGAAATAGTATCTTTGAAAAAAGTGATTGGATGCGATAGAGGAGTGTGACCATCAAATGGTTCATCATCATATTAAGCATCATCTGTGTCCCAATAGTCAATGCATGATCTATAATGCATAAAGTAATTTCAATATTTACTTTAGGTGGTGTTGCTACGTATAACTTGGTGAGATGGCCAATACCTTTAATGGAAGAGGAGTGATTCATCCTTAAGAGGAGGTTGCTTATGTTTACTTGGCAATGCCAGAGATGATTTAAGTAGAGGTGGTGTATTAATTTTGAGGGTGGTTGCTTAGGTGGATCTTGAATTCCCTTATAAGTAATGGCATGATGCTCATTAGATGAATCATATTTAACATCCCATTGAGATGTAATAAGTGGAGATGACCATGTAACATAACGTTGTGTGGTGAATGAGATGAAACCTTAACACTCAATATGTTTAATTCTTCATTGTAAAGCATAACAATCATTTTCATTATGTCCATTGATTTGATGATAATTACAATATGGGAGACCATGATATTTTGTAATTCGATGAGGAGGATTATAATGAGTAGATGAAAATTGGATTGATTGATGAGTTATGAGTTTGGGAAGTGCATATTGTTGCGTAACATTGATTGTTAACTTGAGAGGCGTAGGTAGTGGAAAGATTTGAGGTTTGCTAATATGAGCACATGTAGAAGACATAGGATGAATATGAGAAGAAGAATAATTGTGAGCCTGAGAAGTATCCTTAAGCTGTTGAATTTCAGATTTAAGAGATGTGATTGTGGATTCCATAGCTTGAAATTTATCTTGAAATACAAAATGAAGAGCTTGAAATTTATCTTGAAATATAGAATGAAGAGCTTGAATGGATTTACAAATAGATTGATTGGAATGAGAATCAAGGGAGTCCACAAAAATATGACCAAAAATAGTGTTGACTTGGGTAGGAAATATGTTGATAGGTAGACACATATTCTCTAGGGTTTGTTGAAGAGCATCTTTACAAGATGGTGCATTTGAAGAAATTGAAACAAAGAGACTAAATAGACATTAGAATACATGGTATAAAATATGAGAAAATCCATAGAACAAAGGTGGAGTCAATGGATGGGTTTTCCAAAATGATTAACTAAAATTAATTAATATGTGGGGATAGTTAATCTAAAATAGGACTAAAACATTGTAAACTAGGCTAAGACAATATGGAATGATTATAAATAATTATATCAAATGAAATAAAACCCTAAGTATACAAAGATGTAAAAGGAAAGGATGTAGCTAATTGATGAAGACTATCACAAGTTGTTGTAGGTATGATTGTGGATTCCGGGAGCGAACATCGCTCGCCGCAGGTCTTGTAAAGGTTAGATCTGAAAGATATGAGTAGACTATAGTGCACTAGGAAGTCGGGCACCCTGAGGTGCCCTGGTCTATAGAATAGAATCCTTGGTCTTTGTAAAAGCTTGAAATCTATTTTTGCAAAGTCATAATATACCCTAAGATATTCTCTTCCTATCATACTAGATCTTCCGAATCTGCATAGAATATACAAAATAATGTAGGATGAAGGAATGATCTCGCAAAGATAAAGAAGTATCAAAACCCTAATAATATGTGCAAAATTAATGGGTCAGATTGACCTCACCTTCCACAACAATGGGATTACTAATCTGATCGTTGCACTACATTTTTGACCCAAATGTATTTCTGGTGTGTGTGTACATGTCGTGCCCTAGGTGCTCTTGTACTAGTCACACTTTGTGAAGTAAATGCAGTAATAATAACTATAGAAATTATACTAGCATGTGTGCATGGAATAAAATAGAATCCCTCCCCTATGCTATGTGTGTTGATGTAGATCTCCTAGCCTTGATGCATGGAACTATGTGGATGCAAGTGATGTAATGGATGTAACTCTAGATGGAGTAATAGTAGTATGTGACGCTAGGACCCTCATTATGGTCTCATAACTTTATATTTATAGGATTCTCTTGTTATTATTTCATAATTAACCACGACATGGTCAAATATTAAAAATATAAGTATGGGAAAATGGATAGAAAGATCCCAAAAAAGATGAAAAAGTGAAACAAGGATCGGGCGCCCAGTGGGGACCAGGCGCCCGTGGCGCTTCAAGACAGGCTTGGGTGCCTCAGTTTAGGATAAAATGATGGTACGGTGATGGAATAGTTGGTAATGTATATGAGAATACATGGGAATGATGAAATGAGAGATAAAATAAGATTCCAAAAAGGTGGGATTAATTACTACTTTCTTCACTCAAGAACCTTCTAAATAGTAGTATGAAAACCGAGCTAAATAATGTCTAATGTGCATGATTTTGTGACTAAATAATCCTTTATCTCGACCAATAAATCTTAAAAATCCCCAATACATTCATAAAAATATTCACAATGGACCCATGTACGTCAACCAAAATCAAACATAACAAACAAGCCAAAAATGGCTCAAAACCCCATCACCCGGAAAGCCAAAGACCAAAAACACAATAACCATGATTATTCCAGCTCCCTAATTAATAAAAATTCAAATATGACATAAAAACATCATCTATGGTCATTAATTATCTTTTCCAAATCAAATTCTTTATAACTCACTCAAGAAGGCTCATATCCTTCACCAAATAGTGGTTTCCAGGAACAAGTCTTCACCTTTGGACCTCAATATCACCAAATATCATCTCAAATATGGAATTTAACCACTCATTGGAATCCAATTGACATGTAGATCACACCCATTCTTTATATATCTCATGAAACATCCATACATGCAAGCCACACCAACTTTCCTCTTCATTAAACTAAGTTGCTTAGAAGCGCTTTAGAAACTCAAATAGTTTACACCCTTATTGCCACTTTAAATACATCTAAATTCCTTCAATATGAAAAAAATCATCCATTTTCACTCTAAATCTGATAGAAATCATCATCCAATCCAAAACATGCACCATCTACCTCAATATTTTAGCATGAGCAATCCTATCCTAAAAAAGAAACCTTCTTCTTCACAAACCGGGCTGGATGAACTATTAAACCTCATAATAATGACACAAACCATATAAAATTAGAATTAAATCTGAATCATATTTCCATAAAATCTTACATTTCCTTCCAAATCCAAGTGGAAGGCCTTCAACCAGTCCATCTCTAGAAACTACTCATTTAGGCTTCTAAGACTCAAGAACTAGTCTTGAGGTCAACTTGCTCCATCACCTCCAAAAACACTTCCAATATTAATAAAATCATGTAAAACAATTATACATGTTTTCTAAGCACTCAAAAACCTTTAAAAAACATGAATAACTCATAGCAATCACGTTACCTCATGAATCAACTCACGACCCTGCTTAACTAGGCATCCTCTAGATTTGACCTTCAAAGATCAAGTCATAAATTTATCATAATTTATCAAAAATAAAGCTTGATATGTCAATGGAAATCTATATGAATCAGGATCACAACAAAACTTTAACCAAGCCCTAACTCCACATGTAGCACATGTAATTGCACTTTTACCACAGATCCGCTCCAACATGTCCCAAAACTAGTCTTCATAAATAGGGCACACTTTTCCATTTATAACCTCAACCATGATATGAAAATATTGTGAACATCTATAAAAATCCTTGGATAATTTTTTTCAATTTAGTCATCACCTTTTTGGATAAATTTTCCCAAACACATTTTCTTCATAAAAATCATTTTTAGGTAGGCCCACATACAATCTGTTTGTGCTCAATTCAATTCCTTAGATCGAGATAGTATTTTTCATAGAATTTATGTAAATGTGACTATTCTATGTGCTTCATATGTTTCCTTGTGCTTCAAAAATCAGTTTGAGTAAAGGAGACTTGTCAATTTGTGAGAAATGTTGTGCCTTATCAAATGAAAAGAAAGGATTCAAGGAATTGGTTAATGGACTAGTTGATCAAAGTTTAAAAGCTTTGAACCCGTGGGTGATCGGGATACATTTACATATTTTGAAAAGAACTTGTAATCAACACTCTATGAGTCATTTACTCTAGAATTTGAATCTATGAAGGCCCAAAAGCGTCAACCCGACCATGAAGTATAAAGTTATATGATCGAAAAACTCAGTTAAAATGGACTTATCAATTTTAAGGGAAAAAAACGGTCATACAATCTTCAAATTCCACCTCTCAAAACCACCATCCATTGGAATTCAAAAAACCATGGGAGACTAAGGATAATTCATTAGCGGGTTATGTTTAAAAGCCATTTGACATACATTTGGCCATCAATTTCAACACCAAAAATAATCGGGGGCTGTGGTAGAAGATCAATGGTCGAAAACATGGCACGTGTTAGCATTACAATAGTCTCTAAGTGATTTGAATTTTGTGGACCTCAAGTCCATGGAATAAACTAAGCTCAATAACAATGTTCGATGCGGGTGGTCGGGGCTTTCAAGGTAGGATATGTGGGAGGATTCTATGAAGCAAAAAGTTTTAAGTCTCGCCCAGATGGAAATTGCGACGTGAAGGCCCAACCAATGAAAGGAAAACACGTACCATACATGGAGATTTTCTCTTGGCTCATGTTTCGTGGAATTTAGAAGGGGCTATCAAACAAGCTAACATGCGAAGTAGCATTTAGCTTTTTTATTAGCTCATGCTTCACAAAGGACAATCAAGGTTCTTAACGCAATTCCACACGGCTTGACATTTGTGAAGAGTATGAAGTTTCCTCATTGGTGGAACTTTTAGTCTATCACAAAAAGGTAAAAGAAAGACTAACATTTATGAGGAGCATGGAGCTTTCTCATTGGCTCATGCTTCACAAGGGCTAAGAAGAGTTTGACAAGGTGAAGGAGTGTGGCATTGTCTTATTGGCTCACTTTTCATTAAGGAACAAACCTACTCGCAAGGACAAAGGAATGCAGAAAAGTAAAAGGAAGTAAATCCTAACCTAAGACCTAATGAAAGACCAAAACATGGAAAAAGTAAAATTAATGCACACATTGGCAGAGGTGGTCCGTGAACTAATTAAAGGTTGTCACGTGTCATTCTCATGTTCATCCCAACAAGTAAAACTTCAAAAGGCCATAACTTTCGATTCCCTGCTCTAAATCTTGCAAAATTTATATCATTGGAAAGGTATCTTCAATCCCTTCACTTTGGCATCATCGATTAAGAATTCAATGGCATTTATTAAGATAAAAATAGAAAAAATAGTTTGGGCATTAATGTGTAGATCCGAGATAGGTCAACCACCGAATTGATTTGTAAACATAATGGAAAATACTTCTACTAAAACAATGTTTACTAGGATATTAAAATTTATCAGTTTCCCCAAAAATATAATTAATTGAAACTAATCAAAATTAGGTACGAAATCTGATCCAAAGTGTGTTTTCAAAATGAGTTTTAAAATGAATAACAACACTCATATCAGTTAACCCACTGAACCATTCAAAATCCCATTATTATTTGAATACACAAAGTTTCATTACTAACTTTTAATATGAAAAGTCCGATTAAGTTGCAGAAATAAAAATCATAAAATCTAAATCATATCAGCAATAAAATGACACAAAATTGATAACGTAGGTCACCTAGTTGGGATACGTCTCGCAGTTACCAAAAACATGAATCAATCTATTATAAAATCATTTTAAGTACAATTACCCTTCCAAAATGATAAATAGATTTCAAGGACCTACAATAAGAGTTGGTACCAATATGAAGACTCTATAAACAATAAAAAACCATCCCCAAATCCATCCGTGGCTCTGCAAGTCTTCCCACAAGCGTTCTCCATCCATGAAACAATCCCAAAAACCCTATAACAAAAAATAAAAGATGCTTGAAGGAAAAGTAAAAACACTTGAATGATCATCTTTGAATTTTGAGAAACTCTCCAGTTCTACTCGAAGTCTAGTTTAGCCTCCAAAGGATTCAAAAATGGCAATCTTTAAAAATAAGCCTATTTTGCCTATCCACATTCCTACAAACATGCTTTTTAAATAGTTGTGAGCTCATTTAGCTACACATCAAGCTATTATGGCTTGTCGGTGGGGTATGTAATTTGTAGAGGTTGGTGGTTGGGGTTCAAGCTCCTAACCACCATTCTCCACGTTTTATTCCCAAAGGGAATAATCCCACATTTGTGGGGATAATGCATAATATATCCTTTATATAGGCTTCCACCTTTATGGCTAATTGTGGTTGTGCCATGCATACCTATTTTTCTACCCACATAGGGGCCATTGCTTGATCTGTGTAGTTTTTTTCCACGTAGTGGGTTAGTCATTTGGTTAAATGATCAAGGTTGGGTTGAGTTGTCACATGGCCCCGATTATTTGAAATGCCCAAATTGGGTTAGGTAGTGTCATGTTGAATACCCCTTGATCTATGTTCAAATGCCATGTATGTGGCACCGAAAAGGTGAATACGCCATATGGTTTAGTCAGATTTTAAGGCCCGCGTGGATGTTGAGTTTTGTTGGATAATGTTGAGTGGGCTTGGTTGTAGACTCACCAAGATGAATGGGGGTTGGTTTCCATAGAAGGATGGTAGTAGCTTGCTAATATAGTTAAAATAGCTTATCCTCCACAAATGCAAAGTGTTTATATAACATAAACTCATCTAATCAAGTTATTCAAAACCAACCGAGTTGGCTCGGTAATCAATATGACAATACAATGCAATATGAAATCCCACATTGACAATACAAATACACTAAGTGGAATTTATGTATAAAATTATGGCAATGCCATAGTGAAGAATGAAGACAAAGACACCCTCCGTTAAAAGAGTGTGTCGATCCTAGTGAGGGCCCCCAACTAGCAAATAGCGGGACCCACCTTTTCAATCTTGAGTTTTGAATACTTTGTCATTCCAAAACAAATTTTTACCATTTTGATCAAACTTTAATTTTGTCACGTGTCACTTTATGATCAGCCAATTGACCTCATCTCCTCAAAATTTGACCACTAAGATCTTGAGCATCCGAACTCTGTTTCTAGCATTTTTGTTACCGTAAAAAGATCTTGGAATGCTCTTTCATACTTGACATGGTTTAGTGAGATCTAGGGCACATCCAAATCTCCAAAATGTCACTCAAATCATGAATTGATGAAGTATGGTGCCTATTTCTTCTCCAAAAAGAAAGACAATAGGAAAGAATGACCTTCGCATCTTTGCACATGCTCCTTTTTAGAATTTTAATGCATCTTATTGGTAGTTGAAGAGGAAATTAGATTTTCTCTTTTTATCTCTCTCTCTCATCTTCTATATATTGTAAAATTATTTCATGTTGAGCGAGAGAGCGCGAAGGGGGTAGCTATATAATTTTTTTGATCAAATTTTAGGTTCCAGTTTATAGTTTCTTGTAAAAAACAATTTATGTATCCAGTTTTGTGAGGAAGAGCGAAGGTGGTTGCGTTGTACAACCATTAGCATGTTTTGAAGGAATTTTTTATGTCTCATTGTCAAAACTTACATGAATTAATCCTCTTTGTTTTGATAAAATATAATTTAAAGATTCTCATGTTTCAAAATTATGAACGAGGTAATATAGTTTCTGTTACAATATTTTGTTGGTTTTAATTTGTTAAGTACACAAGGGTCCTTCTTCATTGCTTCATTCTTCTGGTCACTGTGAGAATATTGTAGAGTAGTGTATACTTTACAATAGTTTAGTCTAGTTGTAAAATCATAAGGGAAACATCACTATTGAAAGGATATTGTTATCCCTTAAGGGTATTTTGGGTGTATGAAACAAGTATAGCAAGTTCTTTATCTAAATTCTAACTCAAGGATTTATAGTTAAGTTTCTCAAGAGTGTCTATCACATTTGTGTGAATTGAGTATTAATGAATGCAAATGTTATTTCACAAATTATGTTAAATTGATTGTTCTTTTCAAGAATCATAGTTAAGTATGGATTATTTCCATGGGAACATTAACATACCAAATTCATAAAAATTAATTACCCCCACCTTCAAATCTCATTTAAAAACATCCATTTATCTTCATACCAATTAAGCATATCATACCTGCATACCATACATATGCTTATTCTAAAAAATTGTGTTTAAGAGTTATTTATTACGAGTATGCTTTGTTGAAAATCCCACCAACTCTATGATCCAATATCATTTTAAGTACCCTTGGTTCATAAATATTAAGCAAACATAATATTTGAAATTTTACATTATTTTTTGTTTTAATCTGTATTTGATGTGTCATGTGCATACAATAATCAAGTGAAAAATATTTTGAGTGAGTATTATATATGTGGTTTCACTTGATTTAAATTAAGTTTCACCAATCATAAAGAAAACCAAGACAAGATAGCTTTTCCTTTATTCAAATCCTCTAACTAGGTCTTCTCACCTTGGTCCAAGAAGAGCCAAAAGTATACGAGTTAAGCCATCCCCTTTGTTAAGGTGTCTCCTGATCACCTCGTAAGTTTGAGTTAGTAAGTTGAGTGTTGAACAAATCCCCGACTATCAACAACAAATAACTTTTCATTTTCATCAATCCCTCAAATACAATCCTATGTTTAGTTTCTCGGTTCCTTGGGTGCATATTTGGGAGACAACACCCGAGTGACACCATTATCAAGGAGTTCTTATCGATAATATTCCAAATTATAATAAGGTTTTCCATAAAACATGTACTTCCTTCAACACACCCGAGTGGTGCCATTGTTGGGACTGTTAATATGAGATTCATCTCATTGAATGGGATTTTGAGTTAAATTTTCTCAGGATGTATAATTTGTTAGTATTCCTATATATTAGGTAGGCCCATCAACAACACCCGGTTGGCTCCATTCTGGGAGACAGACTATGTGTTTAAAGGTTCCATCTATTTCTAGAATTTTATATTCTAGTGGCGAATCTCTAAAGTAAATTTAGGATAGACTAGTTTCATTCGATTATAATTACCAATTTGGTTTTTACAAAACTAGAAGGTTAGGGTCTTCATCAAATCTGATCCCACAAAGAAGTTACTTCCTAAGTTTGAGTCTTTTAAGAAAAAGAAGTAGATATGGAAGCTCAGAATTGATCATAGTTCAAAGAGAAGTTGCAGTTAAGTTAATAAGCTTGATATTCCACTAGTTGAGGATTGCTCTAGCACATTTGAAAAGTCTAAAGCATTTGGTCCGAATTATCATTTACACTCTTTGTAAAAACAAGCTCATGTTTCTAAGGCTATACAAGGTAATTCTAATCCTATTCTTTCATTTACTAAGGAGAACTAGGGATTTGGTTTAAATTCTACTCCTTCGGAAGCTTTCATCAGGTTGTTCAAAATCCGTTTGACCAACAAAATCTGTTCAAAGATTGGTTACACCATCCTCCACCTACAAATCTTATTCAAAATAACATGGTTAGATCCTCCTCTAGAACCTTTCAGGTTAACACATATAAACCTATTGATTTTAATGACATGGAAGGTTATCCAAATGAGGTCCCTAATGAGATTAGAATGAGGTTTCCTAAGTTTCAAGGAAATAATGCTATCAGTGGTGATCATCATTTAAATTTATTTCAGAATCTGATGGATGATTATGAGGTTGAGTTTGAGGATGTATATGTAAAGTTTTTTGTACACAATCTAGAAGAAGATGCTCGTGAATGGTTCAAAGCCTTTCCCGATTAATCAATTGATTCATGAATTTTTTTGAAAAATGTGTTCAAATTTTCATATGGTGATAAAACTGATCCAAGGTTTTTGTTATCATAGTTTAATAACATTAAAAAGAATCCAAATGAGTTTGTCCAAGACTTCAATACCAAATTCAATAAAACCTTGACAAGTTTTCCCAATAATATAAGACCCAGTGATGAGTCTTTTCTTATTAAGTAGTCAGATGCATTTGATAAGAAGGAAATATACTACTTAAGAGACAAAAATCCTTAGACCTTGAGACAATATTTTACCATGGTTATTTTGATTCATAATAATATTAAAAATGTTGGGAAACCACCAAAGAGGGAGGGTGTGAACTTGTTTAACCTAGAGAAGCCTCATACTAACAAGACAGTTGACCTTGAAGAAGTTGTCAAAACATTGGCGGTGTTAAGGAAATTTCTTATAAGTCAGCTCAAGATGAAAAGGGATTGTCTCCCAATCCTCATAATCAACATCAAAACACTAGACACAATAGATTTTGGAATCATCACAAAGAAGATCACTAGGCTGAGGATAGAGGAAAAGAACATATGAGTCACACTGGTAAGAAACAAAATTTCAGAGATAACAAAGCAATTCCTGACCCTTTAGTGGGAAGAGTAGCTATTATTGAGGAAGAACATGCCATTGATTGGTGTGACAAATTATTATTACCCCATGTACCACTGTGATCCAACCGGCAGATGATGAAAGTGATGACACTGATTTTGGTGATGTGTGCATGATGGAATGTCAACCATAATGTGAGTAAAATGTATCTTCTATTGACTTCCTCAACGCCATAATCGTGGTTTATTTCTCGGACTTGTGTTGAAAAGATTGGGTCTCTACCTACTTGAAATAAATGTTTAGGCTGATATGGACCAAGATTTTGAATTTCATAATCATGCTTTTGAGTATTTAAGAGCCTTGATGATCAATAAATATGATGGTGATGTTCCTTCCAGTGAGGATAGAAAATTATTGATCAATGTTGCGGTTGCTAAGGAAAAGGGATACAATCTTTAAAATAGACAAATGAAAGGAAATGATCCTATAGCTAAAGAAAGGATGCCTATTTTTTCTAATATCCACAAAGATTCCCCTTAGATAAATGTGTTAAATAGAACTCTTGTAATTCATCCCGAGCAATAGATTTCTTCCTAAAACCTCACTAAAAATAACCCTTTTGCATCCGACAAGACTATAATAGTGGCTTCCAAAGTGATCCTCTTCCCCGAATATAATGTATGTGATATGGCCCATATTTTAAGTTAGATAAAGATTACAATTCCCATTGTATAATTATTAAGGATACCTGAGCATAAAAAGCGGGCCTTTGAGTATTTGGGTTTTTAAGAGGATGAGATTGTTACCAATAAGGATTGTTGATGAGAAATCATCCCCCATAATTTTTGAAGATGAAGTATAAGGAACTGAAGAGGATATGGAAATTCCTCCTAAGGTATATCTAGGAACTTCTTTAGTGGAAACACAATTGGATGTTGACCCCTTTTTCACATCCCTTATTGTAAATGGATGGATCTTACACAATTGTATGTTTGATTCTAGAGCTTCATGTAACATCATGCCTCTTGTAGTCATGAATGAGTTAAACCTTAAGATAACTATTGATTTTGGGAAATTCTATGTTATGGATTCTAGAGAAGTACTTGTAGTGGGATATGTGAAAGGATTGATTGTACAATTGGTAGCACATCCAAGAAAGTACTTAACCATGAATGTTGTCATTGTTGATTTCCATGCCAAATGGGGGATGTTGTTGTCAAGAAAGTGTCCAGCTAGTGTCCAAATGGATATGTCCTATGATTCCATACCATTATAAAGAAAATTTGTCAAGTTATAGATAGAATACAAAATGTTACACCTCATTAAGGATCCTAACAATTCCTCTTATGAAGTATTTTTGTTGATGTAGACATGGAAAATTTTATAGGTAATTCTGATTTTGAAGAGCAATTTATGGATGCAAATTCTCGGTTTGAAGACTCATAGGTCCCATGGACCACGCACTTTGATGGAACATGCTTAAGTAGTGGTAATGGAGCACAAGTGGTGTAGAGTTCTCCACACAATGAGTCTTTCAACTTTTCTTTTAAATTGAAATTTGAATATACACCAATAATATGGTTAGTATGAGGCACTCTGTTAGGATTGGGAATTTCTTGGAGGCATGGGATAAAGGATCTCCTAGTGAAATGGGATTACGAGTTAGTGATTAAGAAAATAAGAAATTTATATAAAGCACAAAATCAAAGGTTAAAATAGTACAAGAATGCACTATGGGATCTCATTGAATGTTTTTATTCATTCAATATTGAGTCACATGAGAGAAGCAAAAATGTAGTAGTTGATAGATTGAAGTCTTGGGCTCACAATATGACAATAAGGATTCATCCTCTTACTTTGTAAGTTTGAAGTGGAAGTATTGGTTTGACCTTATGTACTTGATAATATTCAACACTGGAAAGTATTTGATGATGATTCACACATCAAAATATTTTTAAATTTCCAAGGTGAGTTCACTAAATAGATCATTTATTTAGAACCTATGGTAGAGGTATGTGAGGGGAAGAAAATAATCTTTGGTAAAGAAGTAATTCAATTAAAAACTAATGTAATCCCAAGAGGATTAGTTAGTTTAGAATATACTTTTGATAGTATTGATAGAGCAGTTTGTAAATCTACTAATTTTCCAAGAGATGTTGTGGAGTGCAATTTGGGTTCATGCCAAGATCCTAAAAATGTATGGTTAGGGAGTAATCTGAATAAGAAAGAAAGAGAGGCTTATACTAAGTTGTTAAGAAAGTATCAAGACTTCCTTGCTTGGTCTTATTCTGAGTTAAAGGTTTATAGGGAGGATTTGTTTTAGCATGAGATACCCTTGGCACCCCACACTAAGCCTTTTAGACAGAAGTAGAGGCCTATTAACCATATTCTTACAACCAAGACACAGGAAGAGTTGAAGAAGTTTCATATGGTGGCATCATAAAGCCTACTAGATATTTTTCATGGGTAGCCAATTTAGTACCAATGAGAAAAAGAAGAATGGAGACATAAGGATTTGTGTTGATTTTAGAAATATGAATAGGACTTCACTTAAAGATAATTATCCATTTCCAAATATGGATAATTTATTGCAAAAGGTAACATGATTAGAACAGTTATCTTCCTTGGATGGTTTCTTGGGATATAATCAGGTTGTGGTAAAAGAATTAGAACAATATAAAACTATATTCACTACTCCATGGGGTAGTTATGTGTATGTTAGAATTCCATTTAGATTGATGAATGTTGGGGCCACATTCTAGAGAGAAATGGATGTTGTCTTTGTAGGATTTATAAATAAGTTCATTGTGGTGTATCAAGATAATATCACGTTTTTTCCAGAAACATAGGTGATCACTTGCTACATTTGGAGAAAATTTAAATTCAATGTAGGGAATATGAAATCTCTTTAATTCCCAAGAAATAACATTTTGGTGTGTAATATTCAAAACTCGCTTGGACACATAGTGTCTCACCATGGATCATGATTGATCCGAGAAAGAGTAGAAGTTATTAACAAGGTTCCTATCCCCAATCAAAGAAAGGTATTCATTCAATCATTCTTTGGGAAAATTAATTTTTAAGAAGATCCATTTCTAAATTTTTGAAATCACTTTACCAATCACCAATTTGTTAAAAATGATTAGGTGATCAAATGGGGTAATGCAAATACCAAATCTTTCAAAGGAGTGAAGGATTCACTAAAAAATGCTCTGTGTTGGCCAATCCCGATTATAGAAAGGATTTTCAAATGTTTTCATTTTCCTCTAAATTCACTATTACCTCTGTGTTGTTACAAAAGAATGAATAAGGTTATGACAAGCCTATTGCATTTTTAAGAAAATATTTGAAAGGATCTAAGTTGAAATATTTTCTGTCATGGAAAAAGTAAGATTTTTTCTAGTCAAAGAAACCAAGATCTTCAAACCTTATATTATTAGTTCAAATATAGTAGCCTATATACCTCACACAATGGTAAAGTACATCTTGTGTCAAATGGAATTATCCAACAAAAGGTGTAGGTGTGTTAACAAGATTCAAGAATATTGTTGAATATTTTTCATTGTTATATGTGTTAACATGGATGTCAAGATGAATGAGTTGATATTGAGTTGCATTGATGGAAAAATGAGTCAATTGGTAAAGTGAGCATGTGGATAATATGAAGTTTTATTGGTGGTGTTAACCCACATAAGCTTTGATATGATCAAGGATAAGTCCTAAAGGAATTAGACATCATTTGAGCAAGCCGTGGATATAAGGTTTAATCCTCCAAGTACATAGAGAGCCACAGAGTAAAGAAGCTCAAAGAAGGAACTATAGACTAAAGAAAATATCTAGAAGAAGCCATTGAAGGAAGGTGAGTGCCAAAAAATAAAGAATTTCAGAAGGTAAATCCGTGGGTATGAAGATTTGGAAAATACCGCATATAAAAGAAAAAAATGCAAATCCGCTGATAAGTAGAAAAGACACTAAGTATAGAAGATTTCCACAGAAAGAAGGAAAGTTGTGAAGAACTAGGAACATAGAAAATCCATGGAAGGTAGCAAACAAGGAGGAAGCCACGAGAAATTGAAAAAGCCGCACAATGCATATAGATGCCACAGATAACTAAAAATCCATATAAAGAAGGGAAAATCCGAAGGACAAAAGGAGAATCCATGATATGAAGGAAAAGATCAAAGACACCAAAGGAAGCTACGGAATGATCAAAGTGAATTGGAGTGGATCAAGGACAATTAGTTAGAGTTCAAATTGAAAGAGTGAATGTTTGCATTCATATTTTGAAGGAGATTTGATTGACAGAGAATTGCAACTGCAAGTACAACTGGAACTTTGCATAGACCAATGAAATTCTCTATTCCAGCTACCAACATTTAATGCATGTTGACCATGAGGTAATTTGGTTATAAGCTCGATGGAGATTCCTGATTTCAAGGAAAATTAAAATAATGCAAAGAATATGGGTCGTCGTTTTAATTTCACGATGCAAATTCTAAACAATGCAAGTTTTCTAATTTTGAAGTCAGCTAATAAATTAGTTTTTTCAAATGCGTGGAAGGAGGAATGAAGTTGAGAAAGGAAATAATAAAATTTGGACTCAGGTGGAAACATTTAATGATACAAATTCACAGGAGACATATCAGGAAGAGTACACAATGCAAATTTTGAAGCAAGAATTTTTAGTCATTTGTGCAATAAAAGAAAAAATCTAAGTTATTTGATGGTTGTTTCTCATGAGAGAGAAATAAGGCACTAGATCCAAAAGAGAGACAAGAGGCAGAGAGAAGAAAATATGATGAAATCAAGTTGAGAAGAGCTACATCGGTGAAGAAGAGAGAAGGGTAAGATCGAAAATAATGAAGAACATAATCAGATAAGCAGAACATAACAATGACAGTTTGAATGAGAAAAAGAGAGAAGAATGAATAATAAGAAGAGTGTGATAGAGAAAGAACATAGATCGAGCCAGAAAGTGATCATAATTCATTGTATTATCAATTTTTGTAACTACATGATCAAAATGTATATGTAAAGAAGTCTAAGTTATATCTTAGCACATTTAGGGAGTTATAGCTTCCTTATAGGTGGGTGCTTGTAGAAAGAAATCTCTTGTGATGTGTAATATTCACTTGAGTCCTTTGTTGTGCATAATATCAACATAGGTGTAGGGGTTAGTGCTCCTTGTGGGATTGGTGTCTCACTAAAAAAATATTGTAAGATGTGTTATATTCTTATGAGTCCTTGCTTTGTGTAATATAAGAAACAATTTTGGTGGGTTTTTATCCCGAAAGGGTTCCCCCACCATGGTAAATCTCTATGTTCAATGTTTATGTGTATGATGAATAATTGATTGATTGTTTGTTGCTCATACGACAAATTAGTAAAGAATATAAAATTGAATTAAGAGTGCAAAAATTTTAATATGCACTTATTCACCCCCTCTATGTGCTTTTGATATGTAACAATTGGTGTCAGAGCAGGTCCTTTCTATAGAATCCTAACATCTTTAAGGAGATCCTCCTATCACAAGCATGACAATAAATCAGGCACAAGGAAGTTTATCTCTATCCATATCACCTTTATTCACAGGGACAAATTATGCTTTCTGGAGAATAAGAATGAAGACATATCTGATGTCACTTTTTTTTTGACATATGGGATTGTATCGAAAAATATATACAACTCCACCCACCGATCACCTCTTCAGCAGATAAGGCATAATATGAGTGCAACTCAAGAGCTATGAATGTTATTTTATGTGGCTTGACTGAGACAAAATTCGTGAAGGTAATGCACTACACAACAACAAAGGAGATATGGACCAAATTTAGAGCATCTATGAAGGAGATGAGAAAGTTAAACTAGAAAAGTTGTAAACTTATAGAGCTCAGTTTGAGAATCTGAAAATGAAGGATGATGAGAGCATCGTGACATATATGTAGAGAACAGATGAGGTCATAAACATGATCAAAGGCTTGGGAGAAAAGCTAGAAGAATCTATCATTGTCCAAAATATTCTGAGATCCCTAACCAACAAGTATGATGCAAAGGTTTCCGCCATAGAGGAAGCAAAGGACATGAAGAATCTTACAATGGATGAGCTACAAATCACCCTTCTGCATACAAGATGAGAAATGTTGGAACCAAGACCACTAAGAAAGAAATAAAGTCTAGTTAAGAAGATGAAGAAGCATCAGGTTCCACAGATGAGATGGATGAAGAAAATATTGAGGCATTGTTCATGAGGAAATTAAAAAGAGGCTCTGTAAGTACAAAGGAAAAATCCCATTTAAATTATTTACTTGCGGACAGGTAGGTCATTTTTCTAGTAGGTGCCCAAACAAAAATAAAGAAAATCATTCTGAACATGAGGAACATAGTCATAAACATAATAAAAGAGAAACTGAGTATAAAAAGAAAGATAACAAGAAGAAATTCTTCAAGAACAAAAGAAACTTCTACTCTAAAGAAGAATCTAGTGAATCGAGTTGAGAAACACATAAAACTAAGAAAATGAATTAAGATCAATCAGAATGTTTGTTTATGGATATGGATGCGGATGAAGAATGTAGCTCTAGAGGGAATAACTCTATTGAATATGAAGATTTTGATGAAGAAAAAGTTGTGGTAATCGTGAAAATCTCACGTCCATTTAGGAAGGCTGATTTTACGTAAAATCCATATGGACATGAAATCAACCTTCCTAAATGGTTTCTTAAATGAAGAGGTATACATTGAACAACCTGATGGATTCTCACTAACTGAAGATAAATATTATGTGTGTAAGTTGAAGAAAGCTTTGTATGGATTAAAGCAAGCTCCTAGAGCTTGGTACAATAGATTAGACTCATACCTCATTGAGAAAGGTTTTAGAAAGGAGTCGAGACAACAATCTATACATAAAATAAGAAGGAGAACATCTGCTCATTGTAATAGTATATGTGGATGACATCATTTTTGGTGGAGATCATGACAAGATGACATACGAGTTTGTATACATGATGAAAGAAGAATTTGAGATGTCAATGCTGGGAGATCTATCTTTCTTTTTAGGACTACAGATCAATCAATCAGATCAAGGTATATTCATCTCCCAAAGCAAGTATATAAAAGAGATGTTGAAAATATTTAGGATGGAAGAATGCAAACCTATTGGGACACCAATGGAAGTTGGATGCAAGCTGAGAAGAGATGATAACTCACCAAAGGTAGAAAAACACTTTGTATAGATCAATGATAGGAAGTCTACTTTACTCCACAACATCAAGACTGATATCATGCAAGTGATAGGCTTTGTTGGAATATTTCAAGAAGATCCAAGGAAAAAACACCTCAAGGTGGTCAAGAGAATTTTGAGATATCTCATGGGAACACTTGAGTATGGACTGTGGTACCCCAAAAGAAATGATTTCAACATAAAAGCATATACAGATGCAGATTGGACAAACAATGTTCATGACAGGAAGAGTACAAGGAGGAGAATTATTTGTTGGAAATTTCTTAGTATCATGGTTGAGCAAGAAACAATCATCAATGGCTCTCTCAACATGTGAAGCAGAGTATATAGTTGCCGCGATGTGTTACACACAAGTTCTATGGATGAAGCATACATTGGAAGATTATAAGGTAAAATCTAAAAATCCAATTCCTTTACTATGTGATAACACAAGCACAATAAGTGTCTCCAAGAACCCTATGTTCCACTAAAAACCAAGCATATACCTATAAGGTATCACTTCTTGAGGGAACAAGTAAATGACAGGAAGATCGATCTAGAATATGTGAGCACTAAAGAAGAAATTGTGGACATAATGACTAAGCCGCTGCCAAGAGCAACATTTGAACACCTAAGGAATGAATTAGGGGTCATTCCTGATCCCACAAACAACTAGAGGGTGTGCAGAGAAGGAAGGGAGCATTCTCAGGTATTATCCACTCTAAAAATAGTGCCAAAGTGAGGGGGAGCTAATATATTAGCTCAAATTTATCAAAGTATGCATTAGCTCAGGGGGAGCATTGTTGTGGAAACACCAGAATAGATGGATAAGAAGCATAAGCCTAGGGGATATTCTTGAGGTAAGCACATGAAGAAACTAGCTTACAAGTATATTTAGTTATATGTGGCATAGATGGCCATTTTCATTGTTGTCAAAGGGGAGAAATGAAGAAACCAGAAACCAATCCGTGGATATAGAAGAACAGGAGAAAGGAGGATTCAGGTATGCAATCATTTTTCCATCAAAAGGTTATAAGGTTATACAGGTTTCTACAGGTTGGAGTGTTGCCATCAATGAAAAAGGGGAGATTGTTGAATATTTTTCATTGTTATATGTGTTTTCATTGATGTCAAGATGGATGAGTTGATATCAAGTTGCATTGATGGCAAAATGATTCAATTGGTAAAGTGAGCATGTGAAGAAGATGAAGGTTGATTTGTAGTGTCAACCCATGAGGCTTTGAGATGATCAAGGATAAGTCCTAAAGGACTTAGAAAACATTTGAGAAAGCTGCGGATATAATGTGTAAACTGCTAAGTACATAGAGAGCCGTGAAGTTAAGAATCTCAAGGAAGGAACCATGGACCAAAGGAAAGCTCCGAAGAAGGCGTTGAAGGAAGGTGAGTGTTGCAGAATAATAAATAATGTCGAAGGTAAAGCCATGGGTATGAAGATTTGGAGAATACCGCATATATAATAAAAATGCAAATCCGTTGATAAGCGAAAAAAGTCTGCTAAGTATAGAAGATTTCCATGATGTAGGAAAGTCACGAAGAACTAGAAAAGGAGAAAATCCATGGAAGGTAGAAAACAAGGAGGAAGCCGTGAGAAGTTGAAAAATCCACACAATGCATATAGATGTCACGGATAACTAAAAAGCTGCATAAAGAAGGGAAAAGATGAAGGACAAAAGGAGAAGCCACGATATGAAGGAAAATATCAAAGACACCAAAGGAAGCCGCAAAACGATCAAAGTGAACTGGAGTGGATCAAGGACAATTAGTTAGAGTTCAAATTGAAAGAGTGAACATTTTCATTTATATTTTGAAGGAGATTTGATTAACAGAGAATTACAACTAGAAATTTGCAAATACCAATGAAATTATTTGTTCCAACTACCAACATTTAATGCATGATTGACCATGAGGTAATTTGGTTATAAGCTTGATGGAGATTCCCGATTTCAAGGTAAATTAAAATAATGTAAAAGAAGATGGGTCACCATTTTAATTTCACGATGAAAATTCTAAACAATGCAAGTTTTCTAATTTTGGAAGTTGGCTAATAAATTGGTTTTTTAGATGCATGGAAGGAGGAATGAAGCCAAACAAGGAAAGAATAAAATATGGACTCAAATGTGAAACATTTAATGATCCATATTCACAGCAAGAGATCAGGAAGAGTACATGATGTAAATTTTGAAGAAAACATTTTGAGTCATTTGTAAGATAAAAGAAAAACTCTAATTTATTTGATGGTTTTTGTTCATGAGAGAGAACTAAGGCACTAGAGCCAAAAGAGCGACTGAGGCAGAGAAAAGAAGATACAATGAAATCAAGTTGAGAAGAGCTACATCGGTGAAGAAGAGAGAAGGGTAAGATTGAGAAAATAATGAATAACATGATCATATAATCAGAGCATAACAACGGCAGTTTTAATGAGCAAAAGAGATCAGAATGAATGAGCAGAAGAGTGTGATAGAGAAAGAACATAGATCGATCTAGAAAGTGATCATAATTCATTGTATTAGCAATTGTTGTAACTACATGATCAAAATGTATATGTAAAGAAGTCTAAGTTGTAGCTTAGCACATTCAGGGAGTTGTAGCTTCCTTGTAGGTGG
Source organism: Taxus wallichiana var. yunnanensis (assembly GCA_018340775.1). Lineage (NCBI taxonomy): Eukaryota > Viridiplantae > Streptophyta > Pinopsida > Cupressales > Taxaceae > Taxus > Taxus wallichiana. The sequence continues at coordinate 366,709,336 of CM031243.1, forward strand.
GTGCTTGCAGAAATAAATCTCTTGTGATGTGTAATATTCACTTGAGTCCTTTGTTGTGCATAATATTAACATAGGTGTAGGGGTTGGTGCTCCTTATGGGATTGGTGTCCCAGTACGCACCCGAAATTGTAAGGTACTACATCACCTGGAATGATGATACACATGCCCTAATGATGATATGAGTCTCCTTGCAAGGTGTTCGGAATCTAGAAAGGCTCGCTAAGTATACACTTGTATCCCACATGCCCCGCTCAGCCTCTACATGCTTTGTTTTTCCCCTTTTTCCCCTTTCTTCTTGCATTTTGTCTTTAGTGATGAAACCACCACCCTTCCAGGGATGGTGGTCCCATGTGCCGTCCAGGCAGGCGGCGGTCCCTGTCCATACCACCACCCCGCACATGGCGGCGGTCCCGCACGCATTTTCCGATCCTTATGATGATCACGTCAAATGTAAATCTTAGATTTCACATGCTTTCTTCAACCACTTTAGCTTGCATTAATGTTTTATGCTCCTTGGGAATAGTGTTTTTCCTTTGTGTATGGTAAAAGAGTCTAATGGGAGTTACCCTCTCCCAGTAAATGCATTAGTTATAAATAGCTAGCTTGTTTTCAAGCAAATGGCCCCTCATCCTCTCCATTCTCTTGTTTAATTTTTCAATTTCTTGCTTAGAATTTATTAGTTTCGGGTTTTGCTTCCATTGTTGGCACTTTGGAGGTCATTATCATCTTCTTGTTTCAAGTCTTGTTTCATTACTACTGCATACAATCAGTTTAAAACATTGAATAGTTTCATTTCTAGACTATAATCCATTAAAATTATAGGTTTTGTTTTGTCACAAGGATAATTTCTAAAACTCTCGGTACACTTGTGTTGTATTCCCGTAATAAATCCCACTAGGAATTTCATAGTCAAGCTCTGTTCACTTGCAATATCCCTCTCCTACTTGCATTATATTCGGTCTATATCCAAAGTTTCCATTGTTCGATTGTTATCTTCTGTTGATACTATCATATACACACTTTCTAGATTCATGAGGACACAAAGGAACAAGGAGATCACATTGAGGGGATGAAATCACACACAACCGGGATTCACCACTGTTTTGTAAACGCCGGAGTTTGAGCTATCAAAGTTCTAGTTATAACATATCAAATAGAGTAGTGAATTATTTTATTTCAGTCAAAATCTTGTTCTCGATATCGCTAGGGAAGCTGTGGGGATTGATAGTTTCTGAGAAACTGTGATTCATTCCTCACTTCTGAGGTAGAATCGAGAGTCTTTCAATTTAATATATTTAGTTAGATATTTAGTATAATATCACAATTACACAGGAAATAGCCATACCAGGCTACTTTGTTTGTTTTCATTTTGTTTCTAGATTAGTTGTCCATTTTATAAATATACTAGAGTAGTTGCTCTTCAATTTCATTGAAATATGTCATTGAAAAATACAAAAATAGCAGGATGCTTGCATAGTGTAAATACCTCTTTTGTAATCAGTTTATTTAATGTTAGTTAGAGGTTGAATCATCTTTGTATGACAATCACAAGACCTAGAGAGCCTAGAGAATATATATTTGAACCTATAGTACCTCAACCAAATTTACCCACGACTTTAGCTGATATAGATCAGGACCTTAGGATACAAGTCTTTCAAGCCACAACAAACTTACAAGCAATTAGTGAGAAACTAAGAGGATTGAATATCGAAGATGACAAAGCTTACACATTCTAGTCAAACCATTTGAATTATAGATTGCCTTGATAAAACACCTGAATGACCGTGCAAGGGTTCAAACGAGAACAAACATTTGGTTGTGATCCTTTGGTTCTGCAGCCTAACGCAGAGACCTCCTCGTTGATATAGACACTAGCTTACGTATCCAAGTTTCCAGAACACCTGTTAGGTACTCCGAGAAAATCATACAACTTCTAGTTCTAAACGTAGAAGCTGAAAAGGCATATGATTACTTGGATAGTCGAAAGAAGGGATTGATTCTTCACATGACCATAATAGGTCCTCAACAACCACGTACTCATGGTTGTGATCCCCAAGTCCCACAACCCAACGGGCCTACAAATTAGTCAAGTATTGACACCAGCTTGTGAACGCTGGTGTTTAGATCTTCACCACTCCCGCCAGATATTATAGCACAGTTTTCCATATTAAACATAGAAGCCAATCAATCCAATATTTTCTAGGCTAGACCAGAAAACCACCCATAACTAACCAAAAATCCACTAAAATGACTTACTACTACTTTCATGACCTTGTCTAGAGATATATATGAAGCTCCCACAGGTCACTTCCCACGTATCCAACAACCAAGAAATAGGATCTCGGTAGAGCTCGACATCGATTGGAGCCTCCGAGTAGCCATTATATCTGAACGAGCCATCACACCAATCCAAGTTAGGAGGGCCTTCTTCGCCTTAGATTCACAGATTCCGTTATTACGTATTGAGGATTTAAGATTACCCGATTAGCTCATATATATCCATTCACATTCAACATTCACCGACTGTCTCGACATGACCTCAGGAAGTCGGGTACGAGGAAAGGGTACTTGTAGATTCCCATAGTCACTTGTCACTTTTCCATTGTATAATGTCTCACTAAAAAAATCTTATAAGATGTGTTATATTCTTATGAGTCCTTGCTTTATGTAATATAAGCAACAATTTTGGTTGGTTTTTCTCCCAAAATAATTTCCCACGGTAAATCTATGTGTTCAGTGTTTATGTGTATGATGAATACTTGATTTATTATTTTCTTCTCATACATATAAATTGGTAAAGAATATAAAATTGAATCAAGAGTGCAAAACGTTTAATCTGCACTTTGATTTACCCCCACCACCGCCTCTCAATGTTTGTAATCTATAACAAATATGACATGCACATACAAACTACAAGCTAGTGCAGGGGTCTATGCCTTGTAAGGTTGATGGAAGAGAGAAATCTACAAGTAGTTGAGATACACAATGTTGAAGAATATGGTCCACACCCTCATGAAAAGGCAAACACTTTAGCTTGGTATAAAGATATAGTCTATTACTTGATAAATTTGAATTTTCCTATGCACTTAGACAAGAATCAGAGGAGGAAACTCAAGCTAGTTTCCTAAAAGTATATTTTGACTAATCATGGGCTAGCTTGGAATAACCTAGAGGAAGTTCTCTAAGATGCATCAACGAAGAAGAGGAACCTAAAATAATTGTATAATTTCATGGGGGAGTATGTGTAGGTCATTTTACTAGGAGAGTCACTACTCATAAAATTTTGAAGGAAGGTTATTGGTGGCTATACGAATGAAAATTGACACTTGACCTTCGATCATAATCGGAATCTCGATGTCATGCTAGGGATGACTGATGTGGAAATGTGTGGATGGTCACTGGTAATGAAATGTGATAAGTGAGTGAAAAGGTGTGGGAATGGGATCAAATAAGTATCCGGGAAAAACAATGTTCTTAACGCGCAATATCGGGATCTACTTGTCAAGGGAAAGGAAGGCCCTTCTAACCTGAATGGGTCTAATGGATGGATCAAAAATAATAGCCAAATGAAGACTTCAATTGATTTTGATCTTTGTAGAAATGCTTTCTAACGGTTGTGGGATGCGTGGAAAACCAATGGGGGCATCGTAATGATGTCTAGATAAGGTCATGGAACGAGCGAGAGAGGCATGGTTTCACGAGATCTAAATACGATTGGATGAGGTGGTCCAAAATCATAAGATTTGTCGAATCGATATTCGGGTTTTTAATTGTGAGATAATATCGGTTGGTAGTGGTGATGTTTGAAAAACCAGCAAGCATGCAAACTCCGTGTCAATGTCTGTAAGTATTTTGGGCCCGTTTGGTTGGGGGACCCTAGGATCGCTACCATATGTTCTTGTATGTTGTGGTTCTTGTATGGTCATGTGTGCATTTGTGTGATTTTAATCTAATCAAAGAAAATAACAATCTAATCTAAATAAGCAAAGATTACACTATGTTTTTGTATTTTGTAATATAAGGAAGAAAACAATACAAAGCAACTAATCTAATTAAAATATTTTTATTTTTATTTTTCTAAAACATTCTGAATTAACTAAAGAAATGAAAAAATGAAGGCTTTTAATCTAATTAATAAATACTAAAACAAACAAACAATTAGATGTAGTTTCTTATCTGTGTAAAAGAAATCTAATCTATTCTAAACAATCAAAGCTTCTCTAAACTATGGATGCGAACTAAAAACCTCTACTTTACCTGAGAGGCACGATAAGAAATCAAAGCTTCTCATAATATTTTCTTCCCCTGCAACTTCCCTGAAAAATTAAAGAAGGATTTTATGGAGGATCTTATAAATGAAATTATGCTTTGGTTGATTTCTAAATTAACACAAAAACTTTCTTCCATAATCACCTCTTTGCAAATCTATAGAGATAGGAAAAGGAAACTATCTATCCTAAGAAATATTTGTTAAAGAAAATGATCTACTGTAACTATTCAATGATTGAAACAATGAAAATGGAAATGCCTTTTCTATTGTAGTAAATGATGTGCATATAGATATATCAAATAAAGAATTAAAGAAATGATGAAACCCAATTACAACCCCAACCTAGTAATTGCAGTGATATGGATATCCAAACAGTAGTGTGATTTTGTGTCCTCTCGGTATTATTTTTGTCCTTGGGTGTCCACGTGAGTCCAAGGAGTTGGGAATGCGGAGGAAGGCTGAAAGAACGTGTTGGAGCAAGTAATGACTTATTAGGAAATCTGGTGGCAATGTAAGTAGAGGAATAACAATGCAAGTGAATAGAGCTTGATTGTAAATCTCTGCAGGATCAGAAGTGAGAAAAACATAGCAATACACAACAAAATTCTTTGGCCTTTATCTTTAGAAGAAGTGATGGTTTTATAGAAGGTTGGCTGGGAAATGGTCCAGCCATTTGGTAGCAATGGAGTGCCATATCATAGCATGAAGGGGGAGTTAAACACTCAATCAACAATCAAAAGTGGAAGAGGAGATTGATACGAATCAGTCAAGCCCAAAATTAACTAAATTTATTCACAAAAGTTTGCTAAAAGTGAATCTGATTAGAATTGACACGTGTCTAATTCATGCACAAAGAGTTTTATACAAAAACACACAAAACCTACACCCTACGCAGGGAAACAGTTATGCAATCTCTGCTCAGTTAAGGTGATGGTTACAACCACTTCCTAGGTATGGCCACAGTTACGTAACTTCTGCCTAGGTAGGGTAGAGGTTCCATAACTAGAGGCCAAAAACTAAGGAAAAACATGGTGGAAAGCTAAGGAAAAGCATGTGATGGCTAAGTAAGGTAAACTAAGCTACAAATATAATATGCAAAGAGGTTAAGGAGCTCGAACACCTTTGGAAAAGACATGAATCATCATTAGGGACTTTGAACCATTTTCTGACAATGTAGCTCATGTAAATTTAGGTGCGTACAATGGACTTCATTATTCAAAGATACTTCCCTATTAGTTCGAAGATGTGATAGTTGTCAACATTTTTCTGGAAGATTGAAATCCTCTGGGGCCCTACACTTGTAGCCTATGTCAGTAAAATATCCATTCAAATAATGGGGATTGGATTTTATTGGAGAATTATTAGACTCTTCAAGTGCTGGTCATAAGTGGATATTGGTAGCCATTGATTACTTTACCAAATGGGTTGAAGCTATTCCTACATGGAAGGAAACTCATCAAGTAGTCATGGATTTTATTCTCAATAACATAATCTGTAGATTTGGGGTTCCCACCAAGATAGTTGCTGACAATGCCATGAGCTTTAGAGCTAAACCATTGAAAACAATGTTAAGGGAATATTGAATAAATTTGGCTTATGCATCAAATTATAATCCTCAGGGAAATGGCCAAGAAGAATCAAGCAATAAGAACCTGCTTAAGATCCTCATAAGAACATTAGAAACAAACAAGAGGAATTGGGGTGAGAAACTAAAATTTTCACTATGGTCGAATAGAGTTACCACTAAGAGGTCTACTAGAAAGAGTCCTTTTGATTTAGTTTATGGAATTCAATCCCTTTTCCCTTGCACTTACAAATTTTTGCATATTAGTTCATGCAAAAATTTGAATATGGAGAAGAATTAAGTCCATATGAGACAAGGATCAATCAAATTATGGAATTGGATGAGGAAAGAAGAGAGTCCCATTAAATACATGTCAAGTTAAGAGAAAAACTCAAAAATATTTGACAAGGTCTTTCTAAGAGTTTTCAACGTTGGAGAATTGGTCTTGTTATGGGAAAAGAGACATGAAGACAAAGGAAAACATGAAAAATTTGATGCCCTATGGATGGGACCATATTCTATTGATATCAGGGTTGGAGAACATACTTTCTTTCTGAAAGACCTAGAAGGACATTTGCTGATTTACCTATCAATAGAAGGCATCTAGAACATTTCTTGGACAAAGATGGAGGGTCGGGTATGATTTTGTATAGTGTACAATTTTATATTTGTTGTTTTGTATTTTTTTGTTTGTTGTTTCCCTTTTTGTGCTTTGGTCTACACTAACCAGGTTTCTTTAGTTGTCAATTTTCCCCAAAGCATGTTCTCAGTATCTATTCGGTACATCCATGTGTGTTTTGTTTCCCAAACTCCATACCCAATGGACTAGGAATTTGGTCTTTATCTTTGTTCTTATAAGCACCCACATGGGGTACCCATCCCCAGCGAGAGCCGATGTTGGTGCTCAATCCAGTTCCTTAGATCGAGATGGTATTTTTCATAGAATTTCTGTATATGTAAATGTTACATGTGATTCATATTATCCCCCATTCTTCGAAGATCACTTTGAGTAAGTAAAGGAGACTTATCAATTTGTGAAAAATGTTGTGCCTTATCAAATGAAAAGAAAGGATTAAGTGGAATTGGTTAATGGATTAGTTGATAAAAGTTTAAAAGCTTCACCTATGGGTGATTGGGATACATTTACATCTTTCACAAATAACCTACGATAAAAACTCAATGATTCATTTTCTCCAGTGAATTCAAGCTCAAGGCCCAAAAGCATGCAGCTCTGCCATGAAGTATAAAAGCTGAATGATCGAATAACTCGCTTAAAATGGGCTTAGCCATTTTAAGGGAAAAAATGTTCATACAACCATCAAATTCCACCTCTCAAGAGAATTATTTGTTGGCATTCAAAACCTGTAGGAGACTAAGGCTAATTCATTAGCGGGTTATGTTTAAAATCTATTTGACATACATTTGGTTATCAATTTCAATGCCAAAAATCAGCGGGGCCACATGGTAAAAGACCAATGGTCAATGACAGGGCACATGGTGGCATTCCATTAGTCTCTAAACCATTTGCATTTTGTGGACCTCAAATCCATGGAATAAACTAAGCTCAATAACAACATCAGGTCATGGTTGTTAGGAAAGTCAAGGAAGGATATGTGGTAGCATTCCATGAAGCAAAATTTTTTTAAGTCCACCCAAGATGGAAATTTTGACGTGAAGGTGCAACTAATGAAAGGCGAATGTATGTTATACATGAAGATTTTATATTGGCTTCTATTTTGCAGAAGTCAGAAGGGGATATCAAATAGACTAACATGTGAAGTAGTGTGGAGATTTTTATTAGGTCATGCTTTCAGAGGCTAGTCAAGGTTCTCAATAGGTCTGACATGGCCTAACATTTGTGAGGAGCGTGGAGCTTCCTCATTGGCTATAACTTCACACTCTATCAAAAGAGGTAAAAGAAATACTGACATTTGTAAGGAGCATGGAGCTTTCTCATTCGATCACACTTCGTAAGGGCTAAGAAGATTCTAACAAGGTGAGAGCGTGGCATTATCTTATTGATTCAATTTTCATTAAGGAATAAACCTTTTCACAAGGACAAAGGAATGTAGAAAAGTAAAAGGAAGTGAATCCCAACCTCGCGACCCAATGAAATACCGACACACACAAAAAGTAAAAACAATGCACATGTTGGTAGAGGTAATCCATGAACTAATCAAAGGCTACCATGTGTCATTCTCTTGTTCATCCCGACATGTAAAACTTTAGAAGGCCATATCTTTCGATTCCCTACTCCAAATCTTGTAAAATTTATATCATTGGAAAGGTCTCTTCGATCCCTTCACTTTAGCATCATCATATTAAAAAATTAATGGCACTTCGTGGGAGGAAAAGAGAAAAAATATTTTAGGAATTAATGTGCAGATACAAATGGATCAACCACCCGAATTGATGAAATATGGTTCCAATTTCTTCTCTAATAAGCAAGACAACATGAATGAATGGCCTTGGTAGGTCACAATGCTACTTTTCATAATTTTAATGTATCTTGCTAGTGGTTGAAGAGGGAAATCATATTTTTTTTTTTTTCTCTCTCTCTCATCTTCTATATATTGTAAAAGTATTTCATTTTGAGTGAGAGGAGGAAGGGGGATAGTTGTAGAATTTTGTTGACCAAGTTTTAGGTTCCAGCTTTCTTACCAAACATTTTGAATGTATCTAGCTTTGTGAGGAAGAGCTAAGGTGACTGCATTGTACAACCATTAACATCTTTTGAAGACATGTTTTTATGTCTCCTTGTAAAAACTTACATGAATAGATCCTCTCGCTTTGAAAAACTATACTTTCATGTTTCTTATGTTTCAAAATTATTAATGAGGAAATATAGTTTCATTAAATCTTGTGTTGGTTTTACTTTGTTAAGTATGTAATGGTCCTTCTTCATTGTTGCATTCTTCTGGTCATTGTGAGAATATTGTAGAGTAGTGTATACTTTACAATAGTTTTAGTCTGGTTGTAAAATCCTAAGGGCAACATCACTATTGAAATGCTATCGTTATCCCTTAAGGGTATTTTGGGTGTATGAAACAAGTATAACAAATGTTTTATCTAAATTCTATTTTATAAGGATTTGTAGTTAGGATTTTGAAAGTGTCTATCACATTTGTGCAAATTGAGTATTAATAAATGCAAATGTTATTTCACGGGCTATGTTAAATTGATTGTTCTTTTCAAGCATCACAATTAAGGATGGATTCTTTCCATGGGACCATTAACATACCAAATTCATAAAATTAATTACCCCCTTCAAATATTATTACAAAATATCTAGTTATCTTCATACAAACTAATATATCATACCTACATATTATACATACGCTTATTCTAGAAAGCTGTGTTTAAGATTTATTTATTACGAGTATGCTTTATTGATAATCCCACCAAGTTTGATCCAATGTCATTTTAATCACCTTGGTTGATAAATATTATGCAAACCTAATATTTTAAATTTTCCATTATCTATCTGTTTTGATATATATTTGATGTGTCAAGTGTGTAAAATAATCAAGTGAAAACTCTTTTGAGTGAGTATTGTATATGTGGTTGCACTTGCTTCAAATTAAGTTGCACCAATCATAAAGGAAACCAAGCCAGGATATATTTTCCTTTATTTAGATCCTCTAACTAGGTCCTCTCACCTTGGTCCAGAAAATAGAAGTAACAGGTTAAGCCATCCCCTTTGTTAAGGTGTCTCCTGATCACCTCCCAGATTTGAGTTAGTAAGTTGAGTGTTGAAAAAATCCTCGACTATCAACAAAAAATAAATTTTCATTGTTCATCACTCCCTCAAATCCATCCCACTTTTATTAGCTTCTCATTTCCTTGGGTTCAATTTTGGGATCCAAAACAATCAAGCACTATCTTTACCTTTCGCAAAATCTAGAGGAGTCCTATACAAACTTTAATCATCACTTTTATAGAAAATCAAAATATGTTCAGTACACACCTATTTTTCCAATTCAACTTTAGCTAGGGTTTCAAAAAAATTATCTTCTTAACGATCGTTCATAAAAATGTGACAATCAAAACACCTCATTTTTTTAAACCTTCTTGAAATTTCCTTAAACTTTACAAAAAAATTGCATGACTAACTAAGGAAGTCTAACACCATTTCCACCTCTAGTCAAGGTTCTAATTCTAGGAATGTAACATTAAGATAGAAGCTTAAAGGAATGCTTAACTAACATGAATCTAATTCAAAATCTAACTAAACATGCCTACTAATATGTTCAATTACCTAACATGGGCCTAAATAGACCTAAGAGGGCAATCAAATTGGGATGGTTGCTACTCCAAACAAGGTGAAATGACCTCTCCAAATGACTTATTAAGTCACTTTAGATATCCATCTACTAACCTTGTTGAAGGCTTTAGGCAAGGATTGAGCTTGGCTATAAATCATATTTATTATATGAGATGCAAATCAAAGCATGGTGTAAAGTTGGAAGGTAGTACTTAGTCTTATTTATAGTTTTCCATTTGGGGAAAACTTGCATCTTGGTGCATGTGGGACTAAAAGTACAAAGAATATTTAGATTTTCTAATCATGATTAAGCTTTTCTAATCACAATTAGTGAATTATCAAGTGATTAAGATGTGTGGAGCCTTAATCAACCACTTAGGGTCAACTAGGAGGCTAGGATAAGATTTTGAAGCTTGCGATACTTTTTGGAGGAAAATGGGGTGATTTTGAGTGGTTGGAATAGGGGGTTTGAGTCAATAGTAGGGTATATTGACCAAAACAAGGGGAAAATAGGCTTAATTAGCTAATAATCACTAATTGTTTATTTTGAAGAGGATTTTGACTTATGATTCATCGTAAAGTGGCATCTTAAATGCGAAAGAGGATTAGTTAATCAACAATGTGTTGTTAATTGGATGAAGTGGCAAGAAATGTTAGTTAATTAGCGAAAATCACTAATTATGATGAAATTGGTAAGAATGAGAGTGATTTGCGTGTGTTTGGCAATAAGATTGCGAAAGAGGAATTTAGGTGTCTACATTTTCCCCTGTTTGAGGTGAAGTAAGTGACTTCTCTTCAAATATAGTAGACAAACATAAATAGGTAAATTTTTGAAGAAAAATTAGTAGAATGAAGGATGCCCCCTCGAGTGTCGATGGGGTGATAAAAGAAGTCAATCGATGATCAAAAATATGATTGAAATGGATAGAAGAAATAGGATAGAATAAGTGTAAAACCCTTGGTTATTTAGAAGAAAAAGGATAGGATAAACATGGTTTTTTATTTCCCTAGGTGATTTGGAAGAAAAATTAGTAATGGTAATAAATGATAATGGAGAAGAAATGATTAATGGAGAATATAGGAAAAGCCCAATCTTTGCATCCAACCTTCCAATAAGTAACTTTTTTGTATAATTTTTCCCCTAGGTCTACATCATCAGCCTTTATTGAAATAAACAAAAGTGTAAGATAACATGAAAAGATAAATTACTAGCATTTGCTCATTGCTACATAACTCCATGCAACATACATAATGCAATGCAATACGAGACAAGAAAAATGACGTTTAACTCCATGCAACATAAATAATGTAATGTAATACGAGAAATAAATAAGCTAACCTAACAGAGAAAACATGCACAATCATACATACTCGAACAAACAACGTTCAAAATAGTTACACCAATGTTTTTGTTATCAAGTTATAGTTCCCGAATGTTCGTGTTGTAACGACAAGGGTTAAAAATGGTGCCCCAAGCAAGGATACATGCAAGAGGAATAACTAAGGACAAAATTAGGGCCATGGAAAAGCTTTCATACACTATAAAACAGTCTCTAGTAACTCACTGTTGCATGGGAGTACCGACACAACATGCAGCTTAGGTTTTGTTAATGGAGGTAGATCACGATGATCCACAAGTCGTTTGAGACCAAACAAGAAAGAAACTTAGAAAAATGTTTTTGTAGGACAAATTTAAATGTTTGAGGATAATACAAGTGATATAGGCTTCAACTCCATGCACATTGTTTACCAATTTTTGTAAAATTTTAAATTTTTACATTTTTTTGGATTTTTAATGATTTTTACCAATTTTTTTGAATTTTTTTGGGTTTTTTGAATTTTGAATTTTATAGAATAAAATATTATAGAAGAAATAAAAAAGTCGTGAGACAATGTTAAAAGTGACCATAAGGTAAAAATATGCCCCATGTAGTAGAAAAGGCCACCGAGAAGCAAAAATATGCCCCAACATAGTGAAAACATGCCTTGAAAATAATTATTTATTTAAAATAATCATCACGACGAGTTTGTAGAAGAATGTAGAAGAACCACGATGGCTCCAGGGAACTTTGGGGGTGAGAAACACGTCATGGGGGGTAAAATGAGTATATAAGACATCACGACAAGTTTATTTACCACATTCACTTACCATTTTATCACCAATTGGAGCTCTGACCTACAAGAGGAAATGGCGAGGGTGCAGAATCGGAGACACCGTGTGGATCACGTGAGAGACTACATGAGGCTCCTAGTGGATGGACCATATGTTCACAAAGCTCCTCTTTTTACCCTAGTTTTTAAAAGCATTTAATTTTTGGTTAAAATTTATTTTTTTGGGTAAAATAGGGCAAAAATGGGGGGGCACTATGCAAACGGTTACATGGGCGCATATGCGAAGATAAGTACACCTATGGAATTCATTATTTTATTTTATTTTTTTATTTTTTGTGTGTTGCGGGTGCGTGTGTGTTTGCAAATAGGGGTGAACCTACGCACCATTTTCTAGGGTTTCATGTAGGCACATTTGTGTTGGTGAAAAAATGAGTGCGCCTATGCAAATGTTCTATTTTTTTGCCTTTTTTGGTTTTCTAGTGGAGCATGGGAATGTTTATGCCAGTGCAAAAATTCATCCACCTACGCAAACGACAACGGGGGCACATATGCACCTATGCAAGGAAGGGTGTGCCTACTTACCAAGGTTTTAAGTGTTTAGGAAAATTCAGCTATGCACGGAGGAGTGTGCTAGTGTAATGAAGAGTGTGCTGGTGTAATGGGTGCACCTATGCACAAAGGGGGTGCATTGGTGCACTCAGGGGTGCACCTATGCACAAAAGACAATTTTAAAATGCCTTTAGAAGAAAATGAATATTTTTACAAACCTCGAATGATAAAAATAGATGAATTATAAGAAAAATAGAAGAATTTGATGATAGAATAGAAGATTAGATGATAGCATAGAAGAATAGAAGATAGAATAGAAGCATTAGATCATAATAAATGATATGACTGGTTCCACATGAAGATTTGGATGTGATGGAGACGCAGGAGTGGTAAGGGAAAATATGGGCATACAAGGCAATGCTTAGTTGATGGGACCATATTTTCTTGGAGATCACCCTGGAGGTGACTAGTTTATCTTATGTGGCCCATATGCCATGGATTACCTTAGATCATGACCTATTCATAGCCTTAGCTGAGAGGTGGTGGAGCGAGAGTTAGACCTTTTGTCTTCCTACTGGTGAGATGAGTATTACATTGGAGGATGTATAATAGATCCTACGAGTCCCTATCTAGGGTATCCCGATCACATATCATATTCAATGTTGTATAGGCAAGCTAATTGGAGTCATAGATGTACCCCATCAGGGTATGAAAATATTTATTCAGAGGTGCATGAACGATCAATAGCTGGGATGGGTACTTGTATTCATGTTAGCTCTTATCAGTGGCATATTGTTTCCTGAAAAGACTAGTACATGATTCCCTCTGGGTCTCATTGGAGTGATTCATGGCCTGCTTCAGGAGAGGTGTACTGTTGGGGTCAGTGTATATTAGCTCACTTATACTCTGATTTACACTTGATAGCCTATCATGGACAAAGGTCAGTGGGTCCTGCCACTTTATTATAGATATGGGCTTGGGATCATATTGCGATTGGATGACCTTTAGGAGCATTGAGAGCTCGGTTCTTGGAGAGCCATCTGTCATGAGCTAGGTTACGGATGGGGATGATACTCATGACCACCGCAGAGACATAGATTATTATAGGTGATATTTTGATGAGGTACAACCTCACATGATCACGTGGCGGCCCTACAGGTTGTACTAGTGGCCTCAGGATGTTGTTGAGTTGAGTACTGCTACCATGGATCATTTCATTCTTGGGAGCAGGAACTACATCTTAGAGTGGATAGGGTCCAGCGCTAGTTTGGTCTCATTCAGGGGATTCCTGGTGATGAGATATGGTACACACACGATTAAGAGAGGTCTTCCATATGGGGCCTCATATCAGGTTAGGCTGAGTGTGCACTAGATTTTTATAGGTGGTTCCACAACCTTGGGTACATTGAGCACAAATAGTGGATCTAGGGATGACCCATGATTATATAGTGTGGTATGTGATAGTGTTTCCACATAGATTGACTATACCACAGGAGGTATTGGATGTAGAAGCACGGGGGAAAGGCCCAAATCATAGGGTATAGGTACATCCACAAGGAGGACCACATATAGGGGTACTAGTACACTAGGTGTTAGTACAACAATGGGTAGTGGTGTGGCCACATGCATTGGCACCACATATTACCCTTCAGGTTCTATTATAGGAACCATTGTAGGAACCTCCATCACCCCCTCACATGATTCCATGACACAGTCCACCAGGAGGTGGAGGAGATGGTGGGGGTGGTGAGGATATGGAGGAGGATGCTTAGGATATTTAGGATGGTGGGGAGATTGCTTCCTTGCAGCAACCGTTATAGAAGGTGACATCCTTACAGCTCCAGATGATAGCTGAGAGGGATCATGTTGTTACTCAAGAGACCAAGCTATCGCAGATGGGGATCATCTCGTGATAGAGCAAGATCATGCCTAGACAGAGATATTACAGGACATGATTGAGTGATATCGGTGATAGTGATAGTTTATACATTAAGAGTAGGATATAAAGTAGAGGGATCATAGCCTAGTTATAAATAGAGCCTAGCTACGATAGAGAGATAGATAGCATGAGAGTGGAGTATCATACATTTTAGAAGGAAAGAATGTCTTCAAGGGTACAACTAATGATTAGGAATAGAACTACTATAGTATGTGAGGCCACATATTATAGGATACAGTACTACATGGTCATTTCGGTGAGGAGAGAACTCTTAATTATAATCAGATAGAAAACCGCACATCCCGATCTAGATCCCATATGCCATCACAATTAGTGTAATTTGTATAGGGTCCTTCAAGACAAAAAAATTCAGAGAAGCATGGCTCAACACAACATGGCACAACACCTTCTACATTCCCAAAGACCTCGAGATGCCCCTACCTAGTAGTGGACCTAGACCAGGAAGTCTTGGTGAGGGTCATGGTTGACTATCTTATTGATGTACTAGATGTACTTTGTTGTTGTATCACCTCGATATGAAGGCATACTTTTGTATGGATGTATATGTAGAATTATTTATCATGTCTCACGATGAAGGCATGTTTTTTACAAGTGTAAATTTATAAAGCATTTTTATCATGCCTCGTGATGAAGGCTCTCTTTTGTATAGATGCCCATGATGGCTCATTGTATCAGATGTACCTTTTGAGACACATTGTTTTGTACATGAAAATTTATATTTTTGATGATGTATGATGATTTTATGGATTACTGATGTACCACATGTTGTTTATGAAATATCATGCTTAATCTATATGTTTATATTTGTATCACATGTTTGTTAGATTATGAGATAGCCTTAGCTGATGTCATATTGTATGTTGATGAGATAATTTTGAGTAAAAACATGTTTTTATTTTTGATATTGGTGTGGGGGAAGGGTAGATTTGTGATCATGCACAACCCCTCTTGCCCCATTGATGATACGGTACTTGATGATTAGCTTTAGCATACATGTATGATGTAGACTTAACATTTATTGATATATGATGTATAGATGTGATGGGTTTATGTGATATGATGATGAAATGATAATAAAAATGTACAAGTAAAAATTGACAAGCACAAGTTTAAACAAATCTAATCAAAGCAACACATTTATTTACAAGTATGCAAGATAAAATGAACTCAATGCAATGCACCACAGATTAAAATAACATTCAATCTAAGTAAGCAAGTGAATCCAACTTAAAGTACATAATACGAAAAAAAATGCAACTAAAAACCATACAAACCAACAACTAAAAGCAAGAAAACTACTACTTTGTTTTTATGGGACTGTTTCGTGGATGTTTTTCGTTGTTCTTGGTTATATCTCTAAGACACTTTTCTATTGTTTTGGAGTTTTCTACAAAACGTATTTGAATGTTTTGATTTTTCTAAACAGTTTTCCAAAGAGAACATGCAAGGAAATGAAGAAACATGGATTCCCCCAGTGTTAGATGGGATGTACAAGGGTAGAATGCCACGTGTTATATGCTAGAAGTGACACTGTGAAGTTTCCCCTAGCATGAGATGGGTTCATTCAAAGTTAAATTCTCCGCATTCAAAAGGTTGGATCAGCCGATCATGGAAAAGAGGGATAGGCTCACAAGGGACTCATACAAAGATAAGGACCATCTTAGGAAAAATCTATCGTACTCCTAAACTTGAAATGCTTGTGAACAATAGACCCTCCCTTGGCACTGAAAACTAGTTTTCACCAAAGGAATTGTCCAAAGTGCCACCATTGCATGGTTTTCACTATTAGACGTGCTTGTTTAATTCTCTTTTTATTTTTCTATTTTCTATTTTTATATTTTTGATATTTTAGAGACCCCATACTTAAGCATACATGCTTGAGATGCATTGCATTCATGGGTTCTCGAAGCTCTTGGTCATCCGAATGGACTAGTTATAGGCACCAACCAAACTTGTAACCATGACATATGGTCCTAGCCAATTGGGTTCAAATTTCCATTTCTTTTCAATGTCCTTATTGGTGTTCTTATGATTCTCTTTTAACACCAAGTACCCTACCTCAAATTAATGAGGTATGAATCTTTAATTGAAGTTTAACTACACTTGATCCGATACACTTTAAGGTGATTTAGAGTGTGAAGTATTTTCTCATCTAACAGCTCCAACTCTTCCAGATGAGATAATTTATAGTCCTCTTCATTTAGAAATTCCCTTCACTCGATCCACAAAGAAGGGATATCAATCTCTAAAGATAGTTAGGATTTCGTGCCGAATACTAAGGAGTGTGGAATAGTACATATAGGGGTGCGGCTAGAATTTTTGAATGCCCAGAGGGCCGAGTGAACTTGTAGATGCAAATCAAGGCCTATCTTGTTCACCATCTTCTCCATAATGTGAATTATGGTTTTATTGGAAGCCTCGGCTTTCCCATTACCTTGAGGGTAATAGGGGGTCGAGAACTTAAGGGATATTTGAAAGCATTTGTAGAAAAATTTCACTATTTTATTCTTAAATAGCTTACCATTATCAGTGATAATAGCAGAAGGGATGTCGTATTGACAAATGATATGGTTCATGATAAATTTAGAGATTTGGGCACCTTTAACATAGGTGAGAGGAACAACCTCTACCCATTTCGTAAAGTATTTAGTTGCAGTAATGATGAATTTATGACCATCTAAAGAGATAGGGTTAAGTTTCCTATTAGATTGAGAACTAACTTTGAGAAAATCCAATGGGGTTGTGACAGGATGTAAATATTGTGTCGACACATGTATAAAGTTTCGTACTTTTGACAATCCAAACACTTCTTCACATAGTTACAATAGTCATGCTCCATGGTAGGAAAATAGTAGCCTACTATGAGTATTTTCTTTGCAAGGATGATCCCATTTGTAAGAGCCCTGCAGCTTGACTTCGTGCACCTATTTGATTGGTTAGATAGATTCGTCTCTAACTTAAACATCACAACAAATTCCCATCATAGCCTTGGTGGAAGAGGGTACCCCATAGTATGGTATAATGGGCTATAAGCTAGATGAGGTTTGTTTTCAAAGACGGGAAATGTTAGTGGGAAAAGTTCCATCATGGAGGTAACTAAATATTTCAGCATACCATGGGGAAAAAAAGACAAACAACATCACACACCATATAGGAATAATGTATGTTATATTCCGGTGTTACGATATTTTCTACGAAGAATGGCATATCATTATTCCTTGGTGGAATACTCAACATGGATCCTACTGTAGCCATAGCATCAGCTACTTTGTTTTGTTCTCTTGGTATTTTCTCAAATGTTATCTGCTCAAAGAACTCCTTTAGAGAATCAACCATCCTTTTGTATGGAAGAAGTTTCTCATCTTTGACCTTGTATTCATCTATGACCTATTTGATAATGAGAATTGAATCACCAATGCAATTGACTCATCTGATATCCCATTTGATGGCTAGCTTTATCCTTGCAATGAGAGCTTCATACTCCACTATATTATTCATGCATGGGAATGTGAGACGGAATGCTTTAGGAATTAAGTCTCCCATAGGCGTGATAAATACAACTCGACACCTAAAACATGAAAGTTAAAGGAGCCATCAAAGTATATTTTCAAAATGATAGATTCCTTATGGTACATGATAGATGCATTTGGTAGCTCCGGACTCAAAGGTTCAATACGTGGTAGTGGAGCTTCTTTAGTTGATCTGCTAAGACTTGTCCTTTCACTAACTTTTGATGCACATACTCAATGTTGAATTCACTTAACAAGATGATCCAATTAGCCATCTTTCTAGTTAGGGTGGGTTTTGATAGTAAGTATTTTAAAGGATTGACCTTTGAAATAAGCTTGACTTTATTATTGAGAAAATAGTGGCGTAGCTTCTGGAAAGAAAACACTACGGCTAGGCAAGCCTTTTCGATTTGTGGATATTTGAGCTCATATGCTATCAATGTTCTGCTTAAGTAGTATAAATTTTTTCTCTCTCGCCCTTTATCATACTGGGCCAATAGTGCCCCAATTACAAAATGTGTAGCATAAATGTAAAGCAACAAGGGTTCTCTTGTCATGGGTGGCATGAGAATAGGGGGTTTAGCCAAGTATTCTTTTAGCAAAGAAAATGCTTGTTGTTTTCTCCCCTAGGTGAAATTAACATATTTCTTAAGAAGATGTGTGAATGTATGACACTTGTCTACTAGTTGTGAAATAAACCTTTTGATGGCTTGAATTTTCCTTGTAAGCTACGTAGTTGTCTAATATTTTTAGGGGAGGAATTTTTGTGATAGAAATGACATTTATGGGATCCACTTCTATTCCTCTCCTTGACACAATGAATCCTAGTAATTTCCCAAATAACAAACCGAAGAAACAATTCTTCGAGTTAAGGAGGACTTTGTAATATCTTAGGCATTGAAAGATACACCACAAAATCTATGGGTGCTCCTCCTGATTTCTAGATTTAGCTAGTATATCATCTACATAATCTTATATGATGTCTCTTACCATTTCATGAAATATTACACTCATCACCCAATGATATGTAGCCCTTTGTATTATTAACGTTGAAGGACATGAATTGGTAGCGAATGTTCCCATGGGGTTGTGAAATTTGTCTTGTGTTGATCTTCCTCCACAATTTTTATTTGATTATAACCTAGGAAGTCATCCATGAGTGATAAAATGTCATAAACAATAGTAGAATCGATGATCATGTTTATGTTAGGGAGTTGAAAGTCATCCTTGGGAAAATCTTTGTTAATATATCTGAAATCGGTACACACTCTGATACCGACTAGATTTTTCTGAACTGGTACCACATTAGAAATCCACTTTGAGTAGTCGATAGGCCTGATGAAGTATACTTTTAATAACCTTTTTGGCTCTAACTTTACCAAAGAAGGTGACGTAAAGATGCATCTCCTGAGCTTTTGTTTGATGGGCTTGGTGTCCGAGTGCACAACAATATTGTGCAACACTAATTTCAGATCAAGTCCTACAAAGTCTTTGTAAGACCAAGTGAAAATATATGCATACTCTCTCAAAAGTCCTGTAAATGTTTTATGTTCTTGAGCTGAGAGTGAAGCTCCCAACTTAACTATTCTAGGCAACTCCTTCGTGCCGATGTTAACATCTATTGTATCTTCCACTAATAGCTTTGACTCATCCTCCATGCATGTAGGATTAGGAGGAAGATTGAGATCCTCCTCTATAAAAGGTGGTTCAGGGAGATCCTCATATTTATATGAGCACACTATATTTTCCATAGGTTGTTCTGCTTGTTTATCCACAAGCTCCTCAAAGAGGTTTTCACTATAAGACTTCCCTTTTTTCTTTACACAAGGCTTTGTTAATGTGAAATCATAGCACCCCTAAATGAGTTATGGATCTACTTTTCTAAGGCAGGGTCATTTGGTGTGATTTGCATAACATGGGACCATCTCTCAAGCTATGGGACTTGTGGACTTGATATGGCCCTCCGGAGAAAGTTGGCTTCTTCTTCCTGATCCTAATGATAAACTACTCATAATGTAGAAATGACATCTAACTACACCTATCCTAACAATGCCAAGGAGACATGGAGAGAGAAAGTGCATAAAGAGGGAAATCCTACACTAATGAGGTGATAGCACCAAGAAAAGGGAAGTGTTGGTCATAATCTCAGCTTCTGAAGTGGAGAGAGGTGAGCAAAGGAGAGGGTGGACAAGATGCACCACATACCAGAGATAGATTTCACACAGAACACCACTTCAATCCCCACAAACACAACTCCCAGATATGCAAATGAAACATCCAAAACATGCACATAATACTCTAGAACAATGAGAGGTAAGAGTATGCAATGAAAACAAGCAAAGGATGGACAAATGCATCACAAAAATGAGTTTTATTGCTTCAGAAATTTACACAGAGCATCATACATGAGCAAGAGGAAAAAAATGCCATTTACAGAGTAGGGGAGGAGATTCAAACTCCATTTCGACCCTGGGGAAGAAAAGAAGGGGAGGCAGAGAAGAAGAATGAACAAAACAACCTTTTACAATGAATCTTGCCCCCATATTTATAGATTTGATCGAGAGAGAAGAAATAGAGAGATGGAAATGGGAAAAGTGCATAGAAGCTCAACCACCGTTGTTAATGCTTTTGATAAAATCTACCCCCAAATCCATCTTTACTACATCGATCCTTGGTTTGGTGCCTTGAAAGAAGAGGAAACGATGGAAATAGATCGAATCCGATCTAGTTGTTGAGACAGATGGATCCTGCATTGAAGGCTCGAAGACGTTTCCTCCATTTTCCTTTACCTAACCTCCTTAATAAATTTAAGTATCGACCTCCATGTCATGGGCAAGGCCGAGATCTTTTCAATGGTGTCGATTTGTAACATTTTGAGCCTTGAGTTGAAAGATATGCCCCTTCTAAGTTTTTATCGTTAAATACAGAGGGTGGGAAAACAACTTGAAAAATGGGTCACCTTTAGATATGGGACACGTGGTAGCTAGATTGGAACAAAAATTGGGCCTGCGGGTTAAGAATTTATCTTTTCCCTCTTTTCTGCGAGAATCACAAAATCTGGAAAACTCCCACATCCCCACCGCTCCACTTATACACATGGTACCCTTTTTTTGGTTGGGGAGGTGAGCTCCAATATTTTCCTTTGTGCCATTTTGACAAAAGGAAAATGTTTACTTTTTTCTCCAATGGCCCGCTTTGGTTTGACTCGGGCTCAAACTTTGACTTTTTCCTTTGCCTCATTCTAGAATGCGAGCTCATAGGTCCGAAACATTTTCCCTTCATATTTTCTCTATGTGTGGGGTTGTCTTGACCAAATTTTCCGGGGGGTGAATTTGGGATAACAATTTGGTGACTCACGGGAACATCTGCCTACTAGATGAAGAGACCAATGGATTTTTTTTTTTTTCATCCATTGGGCATGGAGTCCAACCTTATAAACTGATTCTGATTTGAACTCTAAAATTTTAACCTCTGAACCTCTTGGAAACCCGCTGAAACTTGAATTTGAACTTCACCAAAAGCCAGCTGAATGCACTGTGCAAGAGCAATACAACAGCACCAAAAAACTATGTACAAACTGAAAAATCATACATGCTCCAAATGGAACATGCATAGTGTGTAAAATCACTTCTTATGATGAAAACAAACCTACCTACACTACTCTAACCAAGAGCAAAGGGAGCTCAAACAAAGCTTGCAACTGGCAGGGAGAAATAGCTTCCCTTCCTCAAAAGTGGCAGCCATGCAACTGATTTGGGCACCAACTGAACGCTGGTTGGATGAGTGAAAAACTGACAATAAGTCGGTCCTCCACCCAAATCATCAAGGTATCAACATTAATGGAAAATACCTCCTCAAGCTGACTTGCATTGGACTTCTAGAGGTGTTGATGATGACCCTTGGTACTTTGGTATTCATCCTCATGCCTTGAAGTAGGCATGACTAGTTTTGCTTCTCCTTTGGCTCCAATGAAGCCAAGTACCTGATTGGGCACGGTCTGATCCTTTGGATGTGCCCATTTCTCTAAATTCAACTCCAAAAATGGAGTCTTCTTGTGGACCTTCTTGGGTGGATGGTGTGAGAGAGATGATGACATCCTCCTGCCTTTTCTCTTCCTCCTCCTTTGAAGAACATGGAAGATCAAGATCTTCCAATCTTGGTTCCAGAGGGCTGTTATGAAGTGCAACTTTTGTTCCTAAATGTTCTCCTCCATGGCAGCAAGCTCATGTGCTTGGGATGTTGAAGATGGAGGAGAAAATGATGTGAAATCCTTGGGCTCCTCTCCATCAAGACAATCCTCCAAGTCAGATAGATAATCTACCTCCTTGTTGTCCTACTGCATGTGTTTGACCTCCTCCATGGTGTCCTTCGAATCTATAATTTTCTCACCATGGTTCCCCTCATCTTCAAACATGAAGTTTGAAAGCTCAAACTATTCTTCAACATCAGAGCTTGAAGGGGATGAAGTGGGAGGAAGAACTGAAGGTTATTTTGTGGCATGCTCCGCAATGGAGCCTCTCGAAATTGTATGGTCCTCCTCTCGCTAAAAACTCAGCCTCAACCACCACTACTTCTTCAACCCCGACCTCCTCTATCAACTTGACCACCACAAGGGGATATTTTCAAAACCAAAATTTGGCAGCCCAACTCTTCAGATTGTTTGTTATTTCTTTTCTGTTGGGCTCCTCTTCTTGTTGTCCTTGACTGGATTCTTGAGTATCTTCCCAACATGGACTTGGGAAAGTAAGAGGAGTGGCAGGTTGGGGTTCAACCAAATTTGTAATTGTTTGTGGTGGGGAGGGAGGTGGAACTTCTTGTTTGTTTGGAGGGGATGACTGTTTAGAAGGGAAAAGGATAGAAGAACTGAGATGGGGTGGAAGACTAGGGAATGGAGAAATGGAATCAACACTTGGGGCAGCAAGTGGGAAGCTTGACTCTTACCTCTGCTGAAATGATAAAGATTGAGGGAGAGAAAATGAAAGATAGGGAGCTAGTGATTGACTTACCCATTGACAAGGTTGTCTTGACTCCAACTCATAAGCCCCGATCTCCTCAGCCCACTATGTAAGTTGAGGCAACACTTCAACCATGAAGTCAAGCTTCTCCTGAGGGCTATAGTGTCTTGGAAAAGGGCCTTCCCATGGACAAGGTGCCTTGCAACCAATTCTGAAAGCCCACATTTGAGTTGTTTCCCTTAATTGAACCATGCCAGCCTCCATTTTTTGAATCTTCTCCAGTAGACCAGCATCCTCTACATAACTATCGCCATCATATGCATCCCCTTGTCCTTGATAAGCTTCATAGTCAAACTAGTTTTGACACTACTCATATGGGTAAGCATAATGGTTCTAGATCTGATCATAATGTTGATCTAGAGGAGTTGGGAAATACATTGGAGGTGGACTGTATTGTTGTAAGTGTGAGTTCTATGAAGGGAATGAAGTCATGATTGCACAACCTCATGGAATGGGAGAAAATGAAATAGATGGAAGAAGAAAATGGATGAAATGAGTGGAAATGGATGGAAAAGGTCTGCAACTCAGAGAATGGGTTTTGACCAAATGGAGTCACCAGATGTGCACCGAAAGTGCCTCCAAAGGCTGAAATCTTCAACAAGAGCACATCAACCCGATGAAGTGAAGTGGTAAGGTGCTTGCACTGTCCCACCAGTGTACCAAAAATTTTAGTGTGAAATCACAGCACCCCCAAATGAGTTATGGATCTTCTTTTCTAAGGCAGGGTCATTTGGTGTGATTTACATAACATTGGACCATCTCTCAAGCTATGGGACTTGTAGACTTGAGATGGCCTCCGAGAAATTTGGCTTCTTCTTCCTGATCCTAATGCTATACTACTCCTAATGTAGAAATGACGTCTAACTACACCTATCCTAACAATGCCAAGGAGATAGGGAGAGAGAAAGTGCATAAAGAGGGAAATCCTACACTAACGAGGTGATAACACCAAGAAAAGGGAAGTGCTGGTCATGATCTCAGCTACTTGAAGTGGAGAGAGGTGAGCAGAGGAGAGGGTGGACAAGATGCACCACAGACTAGAAATAGATTTCACACAAAAATTGACTTCAATCCCCATGAACACAGCTCCCAGATCTGCAAATGAAACATCCAAAACATGCATAGAATACTCCAGAACAATGAGAGGCAAGAGTATGTAATGAAAACAAGCAAAGGATGGAAAAATGCATCACAAAAATGAGTTTTATTGCTTTAGAAATTTACACAGAGCATCATACATGAGCAAGAGGCAAAAACACCATTTACAGAGCAGGGGAGGAGATTCAAACTCCATTTCAACCCTAGGGAAGAAAATAAGGGGGAGGTAGAGAAGAAGAATGAAAAACAACCTTTTACAATGAATCCTGCCCTCGTATTTATAGATTTGATCAGAGAGAAGAAAGAGAGAGGGAAACAGGAAAAGTGCATAGAATCTCAACCACTGTTGTTAATGCTTCTGATAATATCTTCCCCCAAATCCATCTTTACTGCATCGATCCTTGGTTCGGTGCCTTGAAAGAAGAAGAAATGACAAAAAAAATTGAATCTGATCCGCTTGTTAAGACAGATGGATCCTACATTGAATTCCTAAAGATGTTTCCTCCATTTTCCTTTACCTAACCTCCTCAAAAATTAAAGTATCAACCTCCATGGCATGTAGGCAGGCCGAAAATTTTTCAACGGCGTCAGATTTGCAATATTTCGAGCCATGAGCCAAAAGATATGCCCCTTCAAAGTTTGTATTGGGTCCGTATAGGAGGGTGGGAAAACAACTTGACAAATGGGTCCCCTTTAGATATGGGACATGTGGCAGCCAGATTGGAACAAAAATTGGGCCTGCGGGTTCGGAATTTATCTTTTCCCCCTTTTCCATGAGAATCACAAAATCCAGAAAACTCCCACACCCCGCCGCTTCTTGCTTGGACACGTGGCACCCTTTTGTTGGGTGGGAGGTGTGCTCCAATCTTTTCCTTTGTGCCATTTTGACAAAAGGAAAATTTTCACTTTTTTCTCCAACAACATGCTTTGGTTTGGCTTAGGCTCAAACTTTGACTTTTTCCTTTGCCTCATTCTGGAATGCGAGCTCGTAGGTCCAAAATGTTTTCCCTTCATATTTTCTCTATGTGTGGGGTTGTCTTGACCAAATTTATTTGGGGAGTGAATTTGGGATAACAGGATTTTTGTAGGACTCTTTCCCTTGCTCACTTTTTTACTTAAGTGTCCACATAATTCTACATCCTCTTCAAGTGCGCGCATTCATTGAGTTGAATGGAGAATCCTTTCTTGTGATCATTTCTTGGAATGTTATCTTTGATGCCCAAGAACTCACCAATAGCCTCATCATTCTGAAACATGTCAATAGGTACGTGTTGTTGTTGATCCCAATTCACGAGTGATGGGTAGATGAGGTTTAATGTTTGAGTTATAGGGGATATGGCAGGTGTAACATGGGTTATGGTAAGGATAGCCATGTTAGAGAATAGGTTCGTAGAGGCGAGGTCTTCGTAAAGACTACACTAGGAATTTGTTTCACTTTCATTTTCGAAAAAAATATCCTCACTCTTAGAAGAAGCATACTCGTTATCTGAAGGGTGAGACTCATACAAATGGACACCAATACTTGATTTACCCATTATATGATGAGGTATTGGAAGAGCTTCTAACAGACCTTATTCTTGTGGCCGCAACCACGTCCTTGATATCTCATAGTAAGCATGATTTTGTTAGGAATAACATACCTAGATGAATTATAACACAAATCCATTTCATCATCTTGAGGATGAAATATAATATCGTTGAGGATTCTTTCATCTTCTAAAGAATCCACCTGAAGTGAAATTGTTAAAGGGGCAATTCTCCCTTGATGTTTTGAATTTATAACATGGTCTACCCCGTGCTTGGGATTATAGCGGAATGTCTTGAACCATAAGGGATTGCTGAATATTATACTCTCCACATGTGATGCTTATGAATTTCATTTCCCACGTAAAAAGGAGATTCTCGATGTAGACGTAGTATTTTCACTAAGAGTTAGGGTGTCCAAATCCACTCGTTAAGCGAGGGCCTCCGATAAACATGGACAACAATCTCCGTAGATGGTAGGAAAATATCCTGATAATGCTTTGCAATGAGAAAATGGTTGGGAATCCCTTGTATAGTAAGTTTGTTATCCTTCATGCTATAAATTTAGAAACTAATGATACATTGATGGCACGACCTACATGACGTGAATATATGGGTGACCAAGCAAGATGTTGTAAGGGAGATCCAAGTCCAAGACATGGAACTTCGTATCAAGGGTTATGGGACAAACTTCTAATAAGAAAGTGATCATTCCAGCTGATTGTATTTCTTCATTATCATATGCCTTTATGGTGATGACCCTTGTCTCCAAATCAGCTTCTGTGTAACCTAGTTGACAAACTATTTTAAGAGTACAAATGTTAAGAGCCTATCCGTTGTCCAAAACACTCTCTTGACCTTCTTATGGTTTATTATCACCTCAATATTTAAAGGCAAGTTATGGGAGGGATTTTCGGTTAAGGATTTTATCGGACTGAAGGTTATGTGTCTTGCAGAGTGATTTGTGCTACCATGGCCTATAAATGCATTGGGTCAATGTCAATAAATACTCTTGATCCCTGTAAGGTTTTGCAAAGTATATCCTTATGGACGTTAGAAATATTTAGAAGGTCTAACATTGAAATTTTAGTTGTAGTTTTCTCCGGTTGATCTAAAAATCATAGTGAATCTCTTGAGGAGGTTGGGGTAGGTTATAAGATAACAAGGCGAGCCCATCATGTTTCCACAACACACTCTCTTGTTTTAATTCTAATCATATTGGTTTTCTCAACGAGTGGATCAACACAACCTATTAGTCTTTTTAGACACATAGTATTATTATTCTGATACGAATGTCCTCAATCGTATTTTTCTTTTCTTCATGATTGGGAATAGGCTCTTTGAAGATCCCTAAGTTTTTTTGGAGATTTGGTAGTAGCAGCGGATTCTACTTCTATATCACCATTGTTGACTAGGTCTTGAATGTAGGATTTTAATCTTAAACACTTGTCAGTTTTGTGACCCTTTACACGGTGAAATCCACAAAATTCATTATCTCTAAACCATGATGGTTTAGGTGTTTCATCCCCGTAGGGTTGTGTTTTAGGGTATTGTACCATGTTTATGGCCTCTAACTACTTTAGTATGGATGATATTGATTCAGATAGAGGTGTAAAAGTACGATGTTTATACTCCATAGGTGGATTTCCCTTTGCAAGATTCAAAGGTGCATGGTTTTGAATGGCTTGTACTCACTTAGAGTCTACTATCCCATCACCAATGACGTTTTTTTCTTATTATGAACCAAATTTGGTTTTTCGTTAGATTTGAAATCGTTATGATCATGGGAGAAAGGTTTTAGAGTCCCCCTAGCTAACAATGAATTTTCAATTTGACTCCTTTTTTCAATTACCTCTTCAAATGTGTTACCACAATGCATTTGTGAGTGGAACGTAATGTCTAGATGAAGGTTGGGAAAAATATGCTTATCAACTATTTTTTAGGTATTCGGAAAGGAAAATGGATAGCTAATCCTCTCCATCATTGTAAAAACTCCACAAAGTTTTTTTTTTTTTTTTGTTTGCATTATAGAGATCTAACATGGTGACATCACTCTCAATACTAAATGAGAAGTATCGTATAAAATGTTTAGCTAATCCAATGTGTAGATAGAGATCCTTGGGGATGCGCACAAACCAATCTAACACCTGTCCTCCTAAACTCTATGGAAAGAGGCGTATAAGATAATTTTCGCTAAATTCAACCTCTTGGCATGCCATATAATAATCTTTAATATGGTCACGAGGGTCACCTTTTCTCTTATACTTGTCAAATTTTGGAAAATACAAGTGTTATGGAAAAGGTACCTACAACATGTCCCTATCAAATGGATAAGGGCACAACTCATCAAACTGGTATTTCTTACTGTTACTAGTTTTACCTTCTTGTAATGCTAGAAGGGAATTATTCATAGTGGACCACTCTTAATTGAAGAGTGGATCTTGTGTGGGTGGCGTAGGTCTATACGTAGGATTAAATCTAGGTGTATTCCCACCCCTATTCTTTGTGAGAATTTCTTCAGAGGATATATTTTTGTCTCCCATCAAGGAGTTTTTATTAGGAACACATAAAACAAACTTTAGGTTTTTCCTTCTAGTATAGCTTGTTTTACAACTTTTGGTTGTTTCTTTTATATATGCAAATTCAAACTTCAAACATCACCTCTTTGTTCTAACATCACCTTCGTTATGATCTTCATTTCATTAGGGGTTGTGCATGATGATGAACATGTTCCTCATCATCTTCATAACATATTCTAACAACAAAAATTCACTGATAATATCCGTCATTTTCAAAAGGTACGTCCTCATTATTCTATAGCATAGAAGTAGAAGCATGACCTAGGTTTAATATTTCATTAACAAAGGTGATGAGGTCACTACTTCTTCTTCTCCTCGAACCATTCTAGAATGGGAGAAGGGTCCACTGTGGAAGGTAACTTAGCTCCTAGTTCCATAACATACATAAGAACCGCATGTTTGTTTTGAAAAATCTAATCGTCAAAATTGGTGGGAGGATGCTCTATATCCATACGAGGAGAATCTTCCTCTCCACCACTATGGTTAACCATGAGATTATCCTCTAAAATAGGGTTGTTACCTCCAAATATATCAGCTTCTAATCTTTGGGATCTCATTCTTGTAGTAGGCATACCCGAAAGAAGAGGTACAACGTGAAATATTTCCACTAAGGTTTACTAAAAAGGGACCTTAGTCAAATTTTTTCAAAGTAATAATGCTAAGTCGTCAAAACAAGGTGACTGTAGAATAGCCACAAAATCAATAGGTCAATGTGAATGTATGAACCAAAGAATAAAGAATAACCTACCCTAGCAAGGAAATATATATGACACAAGTTATCTAAGATAATGTAATGACGTCTAATACTCAAACTTCAGTCACAACAAACAATTTACTCCCTAATATTTTTCTAGATAGGTTTGAGACCAAATAGTGACAACACAATATCACCAATTAGGTCAAGTTTGAAATAAACAAGACCTAAATGCTAAGATAATGTTGACGTGATCCTCTAACAAGGTATACTCAAAACTAGTTTCTAAACACTAATAAAGTCTAAGTGTTGTAAAATGGACGATACAAATGTGAGTAGCGTAATAACACTATTTGGAAACGTAATACAAATTTGTGTGAAATCAAGATTTTAGTATAAAAATGGTGTTATAGAGATGATAATAAATTAACCTCAACACTTACAAAACTCAAGACAAGGCTAGGATGTAAAAATACGTCTATGTAACAAGAAACTACTATGCGTGTGAGCAACAGTAACAATAAAATATAGAGATTTAGGCCTTGTTTCACAATGGAAACAAGATGTAAATATCTCAATTAGTTGGCTATAATTTTGGTGATGTAATAAATCAAAAGAAGACAATGATGATATCACCTAACTACAAATGATAATGAGTCTCAAATATGGTTTTTGAGACAATGAGGGCCTACTAGATCGTGAGTATGTACCATGCACACTTTCAACACTTGCACTCCGACATTGCAACCTAGTTGCACAAGTAGAATACAAAAGTGGTGGACACATAATATGATCAAGTGGTATCCACGTATGTTGTTTCCTTTTGTCCCAAAATGGGCAACAAGAAAACAAAGGTGTAAACCAAGTGGTGTTGAAAAATACTTGGTGTAACTTTGGCAGAGTTTTACCTTGTCTTAGGACAAGTGAAAAACTAGGTCAAAGTAACACTAAATAGATTTCGTGATGAAATGTCATGTGGTTTCAACTTTAAGAGATTATTTACCTTGTCTATAAAACAAGATTTTGAATCCAACAAAGTTTTCACTTTGTGAGAGCTCTCAAGTATAACAACTAAGACAAAAATGGCTCCAAGCCGGCAAGCTTTCCTAGGGTTATCTCTCTATGTGTCACAAGATATCTCTCTCAATTTACCAAGGTTTCCCAAGGATTTTCCTGGCTTTACTTTACCCCCTTCTAATACAATGAGAAACTAGTGCGTTCATGTGTATTATCACTGGGGTCACAATGGAGATAACTTTGACTCTAAACTTTCAAGGAGTACTAGTCAATTTGGTAGTGTGGAGCACTTTCTTGTTTCATTCACAAGGTTCCCTCTTACGTGAACTACTTTAGGGTTCCTAGGACCACCCCCATTTTTGTATATTAAGGCTTATGCCAAAGGGTTTATGTCCTAGTTAAGTGGATGAGTCGTAGCTCTTAATCAAACCTGTAAATACAATGTGATGATTGTGGTGTGTTTCTTATATTTTAGACTTAATGTGGTTTTTGTTGCACTCCTTTTGGAAACCTACAATCACACATGAATGTTAGAATTTGGTTTGAAGAGAGCCCTTCTTTCTTTGACAAGTGTTAGGTCCTTCACACAAATGGTTAGTAGTTCAAAAAGATTCACAATATCATAGAAAGATAACAATGAAAATGCTTGTAAATCAACTAACTACCATAAAACTTTGAAATCAAGGTTTATTCTCAATTAATCAAAGTGCTTCTTAATGAAAGACTAAAATTGCTTTTGGTTCCCAAGATCACACTAGGTGCAAGGGAAGAGCATACACAAATTTTAGCCTTGGTTATTTATCAAGTGAAAAATCTCTTAAACTAAAAGATCAAGTACATGCCAAAAATGCAATTTTGTTCCCTTAAGCACAAAAATGAATGATGATTGTTCCTACTTACTCTAAATAAGCAAAAATTGGTTTAGAGGTGATTTTGATTCTCAAGATCACACTAGGTGTAAGAGAAGAGCATACACAACCATATTCTAAACTCAAAGAAAGTATGAAAACATAATCACTCATCAAGCCCTAAGCCAATTTAACCAAAAACCCCTTATCAAAACCTAAGGAAATTTTGTTAGGAATATTTCTCTAAAATCAATAAATTGACAAAAACAACTAAAAACCTCTAAAAATGACAACAATCTTAAAAACATAGAAATTAAAATTTTGAAGTTTGAGGAAATTTTACCTTAGTGCATGAGTGCACTTCTTAGTGGATGGACACACACTCAGAGAGCATGGGCACACTCGGTAGTGCACATGCGAACTAGTAGTGCATAAGTGCACCCTCTGTCAATTTTACATAGTCAGTGTTGCACATGCACATCCAGTGAGGCGTAGGTGCACCTAGTAGTGCATAGGCACAAGTTACACTCAGAGGCCAAAATATAGTGTTGCACAAGTGCACTTCGTAGTGCACATGTGTAATTTTTGCTGCATAGGTGCACCCTATAATGCACGATGCACTCTTTGTTACACAGGCACATATTTTGTTGCACATCCACACCCTTTCTTGTAGATGCTCAAAATCCGAGTTTTGAAAAGATTTTCTTGAAAAATATCAAAACTTTGCACTTTGGGGAAATTTTGACAGTGCTTTGCCTCCTTATATCCTACAAATAACATGAAAACACAACTTCTACTTCTTATCTAGTTGAAACAACTATCTAGCTTGAAAATTGAGCTTAAAAACTTTGAAAATTACTCTAAAAATTTGAAATTAATCTAAAACGCTTGATAAACTAATCTAAAAATCTTGAAAGTATTCTAGAAATCTTAAAATTAAACTAGAAAACTTGAAATTAATCTAGAAACTTGAAACTAAGATTAAAAAAACTTGAAATGAAAAACTTTGAAAGTAAGTTAAAAAGCTTTAAAATTTGAATACAATGGGGTATTGTCCCACCGGGCATGCTAAATGAAAGTGCCCTAAACTTTACAAAACAAATTGCATGACTAAATAAGGAAGGATAACACCATTGCCACCTCTAGTCAAGGTTCTAACTCTAGGAATGTAACATTAATATAAAAGCTTAAAGAAATGCTTAACTAACATGAATCTAATTCAAAATCTAACTAAACATGCCTACTAATATGTTTAATTACCTAACATGGGCATAAATAGACCTAAAATGGAAATTGAATTGGGATGGTTGCTACTCCAAACAAGGTGAAATGGCCTTTCCAAATGACTTATTAAGTCACTTTAGATATCCATCTACTAACCTTGTTGAAGACTTTAGACAAGGATTGAGCTTGGCTATAAATATTTTTATTATATGAGATTAAATCAAAGCATGGTGTCAAGTTGAAAGGTAGTACTTAGTCTTATTTATAGTTTTCCATTTGGGAAAAACTTGCATCTTGGTGCATGTGGGACTAAAATTACAAAGAAGATTTAGAATTGTTAATCATGATTAAGCTTTGCTAATCACAATTAGTGAATTATCAAGTGATTAAGATGTGAGGAGCCTTAATCAACCGCTTAGGGTAAACTAGGAGGATAGGATAAGATTTTGAATCTTGTTGAGACATTGTGGAGGAAAGTGGGGTGATTTTGAGTGGTTGGAAGAGGGGTTTGAGTCAATAGTAGGGTATATTGACCAAACCAAGGGCAAAGTAGGCTTAATTAGCTAATAATCACTAATTGTCTGTTTTGAAGAGGATTTTGACTTACAATTCATCATAAAGTGGCATCCTAAATGTGAAAGAGGATTAGGCAATCAACAATGTGTTGTTAATTGGCCAAATTGTGGTAAGAAACATTAGTTAATTAGCGGAATTCACTAATTATGATGGAATTGGTAAGAATGAGAGTGATTTACGTGTGTTTGGAAATAAGATTGCAAAAGAAGAATTTAGGTGTTGAAAATTATTAAATGACCTAAAAATATATGCCAAAGAGCTCAGTTCCCCATGAAAAGCACACAACTCCAAACGATCATATGAAACTCAACTTTTACCTCAAAACACATTCTAGAATACCCAGTTTCACCAAAATTGATGTATCTTTCAAAATATTCTTTAGAATGACCTGAAACTTGTTATAAATAATCATGAAAACATAATGTACCTATCCATACTAATCATCTATCCCAAATAGTTCTGTAAATTTGAAACAAATCTCACTTACCCGTGTTATCTTTGATGTTCTCCACCCGCTTGCTTCCCAAAACCTAATACATGCACTTTGTACCTATGAGTACTAACCTAAAACTCTTCATACATCTAATATATCATGTCACCATGTTGCTACCATGCTTGAAAAGGACTTATTATCTCCAAAACTCAAGTCACCATACCATACCACATGCTCTAGGACTAGGAATAGGCCTAGAATGACCTCGACTCAATCCATGTACCTCATGAGCTTACCATGATGACTCATTTCATACTCATGAAAACCTATAACACACCTCTAAGACCATTCTTGACCTCATGAAACCTTCAACCAATTCTAGAGATCTCATACCATGACTATACAAGCTAGAACCATGCCAAGACAACATGACAACTCACCAAATCCTGTCACTACCAATCAACCTTCATACTTGGACATTGAATGACACCGCATGAAGACTCACACAACACCATGACATGATTTTACATAAATGGTCTTTAAATAAATGACAACAATAACACACAATTTCCAACACATATATATACACCTAAATTTTTTATGTTTTCTATATTCATACCTATTACTAACAAATTTTCTTTTCCAGGGTTAGAGGTCGCTAATGCATCTATCTCTAGAATGGGTGCCTTAAGGGGCTCGTTCTAGGATAGGGGTATGGTTATTCATGTAACCATTGAGTTAGGGATGATACATGAATAGAGACCAAATTTTTGTCTCATTTATGTGTTTCATTTTCTCATATTCCTCTTATTTTTCTTCACATTATTTTGACATCTTGCTTGTTCATGACCTCATTTATTATTTAATTTTCATCATTCTTATCCTTCATGAATATTTTCACATATCCCCTTACTTTTTCTTCCCTTTGCGACATCATTTCCCATGGGTGATCGTGCATCGGTGCAAATTTAAAAACCTTGCCAATGCCTTCATCCATGGGAGATGGTATCGGTATAAGTACCCTAACTCCCATTTACACATAAATGACATGGAATAGTTTCATAAAGAAAATCACCATTATATTTTCTCTTCTATTTTAGCTTGCACTAGCTCACTCAACTTTTGGATTTCTTATATATTGACTCTTGGCTTGGAGATTCTTCTTTCTTGGATTGGTTTCTTACACTTTCGTGTCATCTATAGTGAACTAGAATTGTATTTTTCCAATTATCTACATAAAATTTGTTCTCTCTTTTTATGGTCCTTTGGGAGATAGACCCATCAACGATCGCCCCAACAGGTAAGTTCTCTAAAACACTTTGTCATTTTTATAGAGTAGTTCCTTACATTCACTTCATAATCTAGGTTAGCATATTATATTTCATCTCTTTACTTCATGTTACATGATTTCCTTAGGTATTAGCATAGGATTTTCATGCTTTTATCTTTATCATCCCCCATAGTTTTGATACCTCCATAGGGTTCCTTCCTCTTCTTAAACCTAAGGCCTTGAAACCTTATTTTTCCTAGTGTAAGGGTTACTTCCCTTGGGGTATGCAATCATACCGGGTTCCTGTACTCTCTAATTCTATCCATTTGTGTGTTGGTCTTGGTGTGTCCTTTACTCATTGCCTTGAATACCTTGGTTGAATGGATGATAAGAGTGAAAAGTGTCTAGACACATTTTTTCCTGTCATACAAGTTTTACTTAGGTGAATATTAATTTTTATATTGTAGTGTTGTTATATGGATAAAACCATACATTTGTCTTATTTGTATTCACATATGTATTTTGTTGCATAGTCAGCAACAATGATTATTTTTGTATTACATTTCACTATACTTCCCAGATGTATTTTGGAAGCTACTATAACTATGTATGTTAGTATTTTATTATGTACAATACTGAGAAATATTACAACTCATTTCATCTATAATCTGGATGTAATCTACATATTTTCATATCAATAAAATATCCAAAGGTTACCTTCATGTTATCAATCCTCGGCGTATTTTCATCTCTAATGGCTATTGCATACACATTTTGGTAATTGAATAACACCCATAGACTGAATCGCCATTGCTATATTAGAATTAAAAACTCTAAGAAATTATAAAAATGTACCTTGAGGAGTTTGGTCTTAGGACTAGAATTCTATCCCATGTTCTCTCGAACCTGAAGTTGAAATCTTCCATGAGCTCATTTGGATCTCACTTGATTGTGGCTAACTTCTCTAGAAGTGAAATATTATCCTCTTTCTCATCAAATTGCTAACAGAGAGTGGTCCCAAGTTCATCCCAAGTGTGTATTGAAGTAGTAGGAAATCTTATATACCATCAAAGGATTTTCCTTTGAGGGATGATTCCAACAAGTGCACTACAACATCATCTTCCATCACTTCATGCATCAATAGACATTTGAAACATATTGAATGTGTTCCATAGTGTGGTGGAATTTTTCCTATGAATAAAGGAATACTCTTTAAATAGGCTATGGGAATATCATGTTTCTCACCAAGAGAAATGGGATTCCTCCACTGAAACTAAAAAATGGTAAGTTTCTTTGATGTGCAATGAATGAAATAGGTATGATATTTTTGATAGGAAATGAAAACGGTGCATCCCTAAGGTGGAGTTGAAAAAATTATGTTTGAGGAACTGCAAACCTCTATGAAGATATTTCTCTTCTTCTTCTACATGGGAAAAGTTGTAGATAATCAAATGGTTCACCTTTGGACATGCTTAATTTTGTTTGCACTCTTCTCATTAAATATGAGGACCTGGAACTACTTGAAACTAGAAGATTAAATGTTGGGGATTTACGATGTGTTAGAGAATACCTATGAAGTCCGAAACCACTAAGTTGGACACCAAAACTCAATAGAGATGTAGTAAATCTCATGTTAGGGCATGCCAATACTCTTGAGCTCAAAATTGTAATCTTCTCTCGAATCATGAAGACCCATAATTTTGAGGCAACATGGGATTGTCTCCAAGTGTGGGATTTGTAGCTTGAGATAGACCTCTAGAGAAGTTTGTATTCCTTTTTCTGTGGATTTAGGAAAATCCACACAACACAACCTACTTATAATGTTAAAATACTCCTACAAATAATCATACTCTAACAATTCCAAGTGACCAAGGAGAGTGAGATGCAATAAAAATAAAACTAAGCTAATAGATGCGATGATAACACCAAAAAGAGGTGGAACTTTCCAAAATCCAAATGACACAAATGGAAATTTGAAAATTTGGGATTATGAATATGCACATGATTCCAATACAAACAAGTAAAATAACACAAAAAACACAAGAGGGCATGGTTTTCACACCAAACATATATTATTTGAAGGAAAGGGAGAAACCAAACTTGTATTGATCAATATTTTACAACTTACATATAGAGCCGAGGAAATAAAATCTCCATTTGTGAATTACATAGGTTAAATGCATGAATTTTTAAGTTTTATAGAGAAGATATCAAAAATATGTTAAGGAAAAATGGGAGAAAAACCCCTATAAAGTGTGCAAGAACTTGAATTTATACAATTTTTGGTAAGAAAAAAGAGAGGAGATAAATGAAGGATAAAGGACCAAAGAGATGGAATATGTCTCCTAAAGATGTGTTGAATAAGCATGAGAGCCACAAATTAATACAAAGTTTTAATGTAGTACAGAATTGGCACCATGAAAAGAGATTTAACCATAACACGACCCTTGATTGTATCACATGCCATTAGAATACGAGAGAATGGCGTCATGCTTCATTAAATTTTAGTGGTTAGGGTGGATGGCTCTCTAGTTTGAAGTTTGGTGTAATTTTGAAACCTTCCATGGCTATACCTTTGTTGAGACCTTCATATATTTCATTCATGTTCAAGATCCATAAAAACTATTTCCTTGTCCTGCGCACTCATACCAAATTTTGAAATTTCCTTCCTTCATGGGCCTTTGCGTATATCTCCTTTACTTGACCTGATGTGCATGAATTCCTTATAACACCCATGAAGTCTTGGTCCTTTAATTTGTGGCTTTTCCCATGGATTTGGAATTTATTTGATTTCTCCATCTCTAAACAAATATGAAATTCCATGGTACTTTGTCTTTCTTTAACTTTGTGAGGGAATTATTTACTTAGCATTGTGAAGGTTGGAAGGTCTCCACGTAACACTAATTTCACCAAAAATTTCCTAAGTCATGGGCTTCTCATTCCTTTTTTCGGGTTAAGAGAACCCGCGAACACTAAGTTCCTATATTTCACTGAAGACTGAATCAATTTCTTGAAGATTTTTTAGAGCACAAAAATGGTTAAGTCCATTTTGATAAGTTAAGTCCAATTAACATTCTAACATGTACCATGCTTCAACGATTCATACATGGTTCATAATAAGTGAAAATCACACATCATATCGACCTTCCCCCATAAAGAACAATAATTGGTGAATTACCTTAAAAAAATAGTGAACATGTGAGCCCAAAAATTAATTTTCCTTTCAAATGGAAAAGTATGAATTATTTCTTGAAGGTGAATTTTAGAAGGATTTACCAAAGCTATAAAAAATTGGTCTATCTAATCTCAACATATCTCCTCTCTTTCGTCATCCTCTATTTCACATCTATGGACACCGTAAATTGTGTACATAACAAAAACTTTGAAACTATATATCCTCATTGTACACCATATAAAAACCAGTAAAAACATATTCTTTTGAACCCTTTACCTTTTCCATGTGCCTTTTCACTATATTGATTTTTTTTTTGTATATCCCAGTGGTAATAGAAAATATTTACACAATTAATAATGTTCCTGTTGTCTAAAATACCCCCGAGCTATTTTAGCAACACGTAACTTCATTTCCTAATTGCGTAAAATTTGTTATCAATTCGGGGATGAGAAATTAAATTTTAAACATGTCAATATTTTAGGATCTTTATGGATCTCCACATGTTCCCTAATCCTTGTTATTCACTCCAAAAATCAATCAAAACATCTTTAAAAATGCCTAAGTGTCAAAATTTTCCCGGTATTTCAGATTTTGATATCGGGATCAAAATGTAGTTTACATGCAAATTGATCCTCAAACCCCGAAACCTAAGATACAAAGGATTTATTGTATTTCAGGTTTCGGGTGTCAACTTACAAATTGCAACATGAAGCCTGGTCCCTGAAACCCGACCCCAAAAGTGCATTTCAGGTTTTAGAACCCAATTTGAAATTTTCATGCAAGTTGTAAGTCAAGTCCCAAAACTCATCTCCCAACCACACAAGATCATTTTAGGTATCAAAACCCAATTCACAATTTACATGCAAATTATAAGTCGAGTCCAAAAATTTGAAATACAAAGAAAAGAGTGCATTTCATGTTTTGGGTTCCGATTTGTGTTTTACATACAAATTGTAACTTGACTCTCGAAACTTGAAACTTGACAAGCTGCAAAAAGGGTGATTGACTTTCAACATTAGTTTTTAGGTTTCCCAACATGAATTGTAGGGTTCAATTTCTACCAAAGAATACTTAGAAGTTTAGGGTCAGCATTTTAAGTGATGACTTCCGCTAAGAGCATTTTGGGAGTCGAGGTTATTTTGCAAGTTTTAAGTTCCACCCTTGTATTTCGAGGTCAACAGTGAAAATCAATGTCAAACTTCTAACAATCTCCTTCATTTCAGTCTTTTTGGATTCTTCTGCATTTGAACATCATCGATCAAATGCATGTATTTTTCCACTTGCATTCCGATCTTGAAACCTATTTCCTTTGTGTCAGGTTTCAAAGGTGTTTTTCAGGTTGAAATTACGATGGAAGCATGGTTTAACAGCTTCAACCACTGGAATTTATGGAAGTATGGCACCCTGAAATTCAAACGAACATAAATTTCACCCTATAGTTCCGATTTTCACAAAATTGGAATTTTTGAAATACCTTTGATGAGGTTAGGTGGGTGAAAAAGAGGAGATATTGTTGCCACATTAAAAGAATAGTTTTAGATTGCTCAACCACCAAATTTGATGATGTATGGTGCCCATTCCTTCTCCAATAAGCAAGTTGACATGGAAGAATGGATTTGACAGAGTCCCATTTCTATTTTCAGGGAATTCAATGCATCTTGTTGGTGGTCAAGGAGGAAATCCGATTTTCCTATCTTTTCCCTCCTCTTTCTCCCTCTTTCTCAGTATATAATGTAAACTTTCTCATTTATAAGGAGGATATTATAAAATGTAAAGGGAACTATGTCAAAATTTTCCCTGAGTAGCTATGAGTTGCAAACCTTCATTTTGGTCATTTGCAATTTGTTTTATTCCTTCTTCTATAACTGTACTAGTCTGTGCATGTCTCTATTGTAATAAAACTTGTTTTGTGGTGTTTTATCAACCCTAACTCGTGTTATCTGCAACTTTTCCTCTCTTTTATTTGTTGTAGTGTGTTGTGCATGCTTTTCTCATTTATAGGTTCATTTTGTTGTGTTTCATTGAGAATAGATGGTAAATGAAGTCTTGGTCTGTGTCACCTCTGTTTGACCTCTCCCTTCTCCATTTTCCTCCCTTTTCCCTCATTAGAGTTTCTTCACCATTTTCTTGGTGTTATCACCTCCCCTTAGTGTATGATTTCATTTTATGCATCTCCTTCTCACCCTGGTCCCTTGGAATCATAAAGCAGGATTAGATAGTCACATTTATTTCCTTAGGAGTAATTTAGCATTAGGATTAGGTAGATGAACCAACCTTCTCTAAAGATTGATATCACTTTTCAAGTCCCACACTTGTGAGATCATCCCATGTTAGAACAAAGTAGGGATATGTAATAAGAAAATCATAGGGTATTACTTTTCTACGATAATAGTTTTCATCCCTACAAAAATCTACAAGGAGAAATTCACGCTCATTTCATAGTGATGGAAATGGATCCACATCTTGATTTTTTTCCTCTTCTCCTTTTTTTTAGTTGGATTTTCCCATAATCTTTAAAACCTACATAAATTTGAATTTTCATTTTCCTAATATGATACCATTTATCCAAATTATATTTGAAATTCAATGGACAACACACCAATGGTGGAGTTTAATGTGTTATGGCAATACATTCATAATGAAATCACTAAAATTATATAGTTAAAAAACTATATTGTAGAAAATTAAATTATATTGTCACAAAAAGAAATCTAAATGTAGAAATACAAATATTTAATTACAAATGGAAATGTGTAGAAACTAGGAAAACTCTATAGAGAGATGTATGTCATGTATCTTTGAAATCAAGAATGGGTGTAGAATGGGAAATTTTTTTAGGAGAGATGTATGTCTCACAATTCTCTATATATTAAGATGCATATAGATGGGAAAATTATAGCAGAGGTGTTTCTTAAGAACTTAGAAACCTATAAATTATGTCTACACAAATTTTTGCCTTGTAAAAATGACTTCATTCACAATCATCTTCTTTTAGTCATACAACACGTAAGATGGAAAGTTGGTATGAATAGTAAATGAAGGGTTCTAAATGGGAATAAAAATTTCATCCTACATGGAGATGACATGTATCCACATTGGAGTGAATATTAATGGGAAAAAGGATTAAATATGAATATAATTATTAGTATTTTTAGTGCTCCTTATTAGGGTCATATCTCCTAGCTCATTGACCTTTTTTACAAAATAAGAAATAGAGAAAATTGCTAAAAAATTTGATTTTGTTAACAAAATTCATTCATAATCCTAGAAATGTTCTTAAGACCCTAAAAATAAAAAATAATCAAAAACTATAAAAACTTGTTAAAATAGATTTCAAGACTATCTAAAAATGAATTTTAGAAATCTTGTTGTGATTGCTAATATGAATCATTTTTTACTCTAAATACTCATCTCAACCATTAAATACTAAAATTAGATATTAGTACTTTCTAAAAATACACGTTTATAAATATTTCTCTCGAATACTAACATGGGTCAAGATTTCTTTTAGTTCTCATCTAAATCAAATGCCCCACATAATTGGAACATTAGGTGTAGGTTAGATTTGAATAAGCAATTGAGTAATAGTAGTTAAAGGACAATGGATCTCATGTATGGTGTATTTGAGGGTTGTAAACTTTTTTTTTTTGTTGAGATGATTATAACATGGTGAAAATACGATTAAGGTGTTACAGCCTTTATCCTTAAGTACTCATGTGAAGATATCCATTTTGATTATGAGTATACTATGTTGGATTATAGATTCTTAGTTAGCATTAAAATAAAATGTATCACCTTCATGATCAAACATAATCTCAATTACAATTGTATTTTTGTAATGTGTGTAGGATCACCATGAACATAAATCGGTGTCCCTTCAATTGTGATAGGAGTAACCTTAATGAGATAGGACATCATAACTTTGGATGTATGGGCCATTTTTTTACTACATTGAATAACTAAGGGTGTTCAAAATTTATATGTTTGATTACCACTCAATCATCAAATATGACATGTAGGAGTTGTGTATTTATCTTTCTTAGATGGAATTTGATGATATCATTTGATTATTCTCCAAAGGGAAGAAAGATTTTGGAAAAACCTAAAGAGAATATATAAAATCCCTAAAACTAGAAATGAGGACTAAGATCTAAAACACGGAGGAAAATATGAAAAATGGATGTTTCTTGTAAATTAAATAAACATGATCAAGAAAATCAGAAATAAAATAAATCACATATCCTAAATTCATGGAATGTAAATTATATGATTTATATAAAAACTAAAAAGTTAGATAAAGATTAGAAGTTAGGGTGGGGTTTAGTAAATATTCACCCAAATATGGATGAGGTGATATGATAATATTTTGAAAGTGTGTAAACATTCTATGTAGAATTCCATTAAACAATACTCAAAATATGGGATGTTAAAACTAAATAGAGGATGAATTCATCTTTACTAGGAAAAGTCACCTAGGTGGAATTTTTATTCTATGTGGGATTTTTTTATATTATCACTTGATTTTTATTCTATCAAAATAAAATTATATTCTTTTTACTTCGTTCATGTGTTCATATCTAGATCATTGCAATTTCATAGTTGAATAAGGGCTTATACTTCTTCCTTAAATCATAACTAAATATTTTTTTCATGAAGACCTAAAAAGAGGTTAGTATACATTGGTCAGCTTCCTCAACCCCCACTAAGTCATTCTTCAACCTTGTGAATGTGTGAAAAATGTCCAATAATAATGTGTTTTCCAATGAAGACCCCAATAAGACCTCTAACATTTGTAAATTATCTTTATTATAGAGTGTAGCTTATGAAAATGGCTTGTGGAAGTCATATAAGATGTATACATACATCTTTATGGTTTATGTGATTAACATAATCATTTAGTAATTGGTTGATTTATTCGATCTCCTACGAGTCCAAAGATGTGAGAGAAGAGGCTCCTTCAAAGTGGGTTAGGTGGTTGTGATTATATGTATGATTATTGTGATTTGTTTTCCTACTCAATTTACACTAAGACAACCAAGCTAACTTAAATAAATTTGAAAAGGTGACCATTAAAAAGTGGATTACAAAACCATCAATCAATTTCGATCATCATAGATGAATTCATTCTACGAAGATGAAAAGTTATCATTTTGATTAGATAATGTTTTAATATGTTTGAATATCTTTTCTATATTTAGAAAATAATTTTTAACTTGTCAAAATTGAGTTAAAAGTATTATCTAGTGGTTGAAGAGTGTTAAATTGAGAAAGTTACATTTATTAATTTGTCATTTAAGTGAATAATTATAAATGGGATGAGATAAATGAATATGATAGTTTACAAATGCCTTTGGTCCATATTTATGGTAATAAAACAAGATATAACAATTTAAAGCATTTAACATGACCCAATTAAAAATAAAACCAAGTGCCATATACTATGAAGAAATTTCTTTTGAACCCCAAGAAATTGTATTCTAAAACCTATACAAAATAAAAATTGTTTCACA
The DNA here is from genome assembly GCA_018340775.1 of Taxus wallichiana var. yunnanensis. Classification (NCBI taxonomy): domain Eukaryota; kingdom Viridiplantae; phylum Streptophyta; class Pinopsida; order Cupressales; family Taxaceae; genus Taxus; species Taxus wallichiana. The sequence goes on from CM031243.1 coordinate 366,752,527, forward strand.
ATCTAGATTAGTGAGAAAATTGAGTTAGTATATTGTGTGTTATTACATATCAATATGAGGTGTCAAAATACTTATATTTTTTTCATAAAAATTGTGAAAATATTCCATAGATGCACATCCCATGTAAAATATACCTAAACGTGAGGTTGAATATGATCATGGAAAGAATTTAAATTTAAATTTGGTTCCTTCTTTAGATTAGGTGGGAGGTTTTCTTTGGTGAATTGAACTAGATGTTGGCTGAAATATATCAGAAAATTGGGCCATATATAGAATATAATGTTATTAAAATTTTCATAGCCTTCCACAACAAACTTTAGAGTTTTTCCTTATAAAAATACCATGGGCTATGGCAAAATAAAAATTGATTCACATGTGACCATGAAGCTATTGTATGAATATGGCAATTATAAATAGGTTTCATTATGCATCATGTTCTTGAAAATTTTTATGATATTGAATTAATATAATGGAAGTATTTTTAATTTGGTTAGGACACTCAAAGTTTAAAGATAATAAGTTCATTGTGTTATATTTTATTTATGTAGGTGTCACAAATTCATTATTTTTGTGTTTTGTAAAAAAGCTAAGGTTTTTGGTCTTATTCATAAATAAATCAACAAAAAAAAGCTCTCCTTTCATGTTATTGGTATCCACTTTTGTATGGATCTCTCATTGAATGAAACATTAACCCCTAAATCAATAAGTAGCTCATTTAACATTAGAAATTTTTAATCTACTTTCCCAAATGAAAATTATAATTATGTATGACCAGATAATAGTAAATGTTTCATATATCATTAATGACATAAAATGTTATTGAGGAATCATGTATCGAGTATAAAATATATCTCAGGAATGAAAATTCACAACATTAGGTATTTTTGTGGCCTTTATTAATGATATCCTCATCATGTTAAAATATCCTAACCCATAAAAATGTGCTATCATTAGAAACATTTGTAAATAATTCCCACGCTTTGATTGGTTATGCATTGTATAAAAGATTCATTTATGGACAATCATAATATGGTCTTATAATAAATATGGATATACATGCTTACTCAAATACTAAAATAAAATGGGTATGTGTTATGCATTAAAAGATTGCCTAGATACATCATATGATGTATATAAATGTGTTGGTGAAATAATTTGTCGTATGGAAAATTATGTATTTCCACCAATGCTCACGGGCTACTCCTCCTTCTTGTGTATGGGGCCTCCTTCTTGTGTATGGGGAGGCTCCCATTATTGAATGTAACTATATTAATCATATATAAATATTTTGGGGTGGTGAAATAGGCTACAAATCACACAAAAAAACTTCATTGAACCTATGGCAAAGTGCTTGTATAGGGTACAAGGGAGGAAATTGCAGTGATGAGGGATAAATGAGAGAATTTAGGAAAGGGGAGGTTATTGTTGTGAGTAGGAAATTACAAAGTTCACACCCAATAATAAAATTAGTTCAACATTCAATTAGAGGAATGAAACAATGAAGCATCTAATAATACTAACAAACCAGAGACACATGGTTCTTTAGGTTCATCTATCAAGGACACCAAGTTCCTTCTTAATCACCATACTTTCAAAGTTTCAGAAAAGGGAGAGTAGAGGAAAAATGAACAAGGAAAAAAATGTATCTTTTATTCCTTGTGTTGGTGATAAAAATTTCAACATTAAAAACACAATTCACAATTGCTACAAAGTAAAAAAAATCAAAATATAAGATCCTTTGGAATAGAGAAGACATGATCCATCCCAATTTATAGCCTTGTGAATTTCCTTCTCATCTCCCCCACATGACTCTTCATGTTCCTATTCCACTTGTGACCTTTCATTTTCCCTTAGAAGAGAAAAATTAAGTATATCTCTTATAATTTTGAGAGAATACTTTTACAATTTACAAATATTGTCACTTAAGCAAATAGGACAAAATACCATGATTGTGTACAATGAAGAATTAGAAGAAATGGAAAGAAGAAGAGAAGGGAAATGGAATTACTGATGTGTTTAATAAGCTCCTCCGATGTAGAACTTTCTGATCTGAGGCATGATGATCTCACTTTCATCCATCCATCAAATACATGGATACCTCAAACTCAATGGTGTTTAGAAACACTTTCGATACCTTCTAATGTGAGCTTAGGACAAACATGGGCACTACTCATGATGATGAATTTTTTATCTCATAAAGAGAGTGAGGATCACTCTCTTACTCAGGTTTTCACAATTTTTGTTCACGATGTTCAAACCTCCTGATATTTGCATTCATGTCATGCACGTTGGATTGCAACATTTCCAAATTATATCTTTATAAACATGTGAGATGTGAGATCCCAAAAGAACAAATATGAGATATTTCCTAACTCACTTAGATTGACTAGCTCAATTATCTCACCAAGATCATTTAGCTCATCCCAACAAACTCAACTAGCTCACCCCAACCAACTTGGTCACCCAACTCACCTGGCGAGATGATGATGTTTTCCCTTATAATCTTATATTTTAACAAAGCATCAAGTGAAGATCACTTATATGATGTTATTATCTCAAGATTACCTTGGATGTTAGCATACCACAATCCTTGTGTGCCCCTTATAGGAAAGTATGATCTCTTGACTAGCTCACTCGACTCATCCAACTCACCTATCTCCCACCCTGAGCTCAAATCAGCTAGCTGCTTTCTGGGGTTTCTATGAAGAGTGAGTTTACTTATTTGAATTATGAAACAACCTTACAACCTTGTGAGGATTCCAAAAATTGGAAAGATGAGTGAAATTGGAGCCAAAGCTATAACTTTCTGCATCCAAAATAGAGACTTTCTATTTTTAGCAGGTAGGACCAGGACCTACTATTTTGGGAAATATCACCTATTTTTCTCAAATATGACCTCATAAAACTTCTAGAACATTTCATTCTCCTTCATTGATGATTCCTTTCTATTTTTAGAAAGTTTCTATTTTTAGAAAGTGTTTTTTTCTTTTTTTTCATTTTTGGGAAAAATTGCCAATTTTTCCTTCCTTCCATTTTGCACCATTTCTTATTAGTGATAAAATCTTATAATTTGAGGTAATTACTATGTTTAGCATGTGAATGGTTCCCCCATATCTCTATATAGGGGGCTAGGATTATATATATATGGGGAAGGGGGTTCATCCTCCTCTCCCCTTCTATATATCTATATAGGGCCAAGGACCATCGCCACTCCTATGTCAAAAGGACCTTAGCATCCTAGAATTCATTTATAAATGACCCAAAGTCATTTGCAGTGTGGAAAATATGCATCCCTCTTGATTGGTAGAATAAAATCTTTATAGATTTCGTGCCCATATCTATATAGGGTCCGGGTCCGAACAAGGGAAGGGGTTCAACGCTTATATCCCCTAGGTCCCACATATAGATAGGGGCAACATAACCCATATTTGTTATTATTACATAGTCTATCCATAGAGGGTTAACATTAACCAAGCACAACCCCCTATCTCAGCTATATAGATATGGGTTGACTAGAGTCTAGTCCACCCTCAATATAGATTCTAGATTTGTGTCGAGGAGGGTGAGGGCCATCTATGGCTATATGCTGCAGAATGAGGTCAGTTGCACCCTTTAGTTTTATTTTGGTCGTAACATATGTTATTTTTATAAACTATAAAAAAACCTCTATTTACATCAAAAACATCTATTTCAAATTAGTTCCTTATTTACAATCATGTGCTCCAAATTCCACTATGTTCTACCCATCATAATTCTTGGAAATCAAAAATAAATTATCGGAGGTAGGGTTTATAGGTCCAAATCTTTCATGACAAACATTATTGGGGTAACTGATCTTTAGTTATTATAGAGATGCTTTGTGTAAGAAAATTCAATTCAAACCCTTGGTATGATCATTTTCCTTATTCATCGGCTTTGAGAAAAGCTTTGATCTTGCAATAAGGATGCTATGGAAGAATTTTAAGAGCATGGTGGATCTGTTTGTAGGTATTTTGAGGTCTTCAATCATCAACCATTTCTTCCAAAGTCGGACCAATGAAGAAACAAGGGTAAGAAGAAGTTGCTTTCGTGTTTAAGCTTCCCAAATGGCAGGTGTTTTTAAAATAGTAGTAAGAGTAGAAATAGTTAGCCAAATTTCTTGGTTTTAAAATTCATGGTATGGGGCATATTTTACAATGGGGGCAGAAAAATTCACCCTTGTGTGGCTTGACAAGTGGGGGCTCTTAATTGGATGACGGGGAAGTGATGCAAATCAACATTTTAACACCATGGGCTGAGATTGGGTCATATGGAAGACCGTATTGGGGCTAGAGAGGGGTGAATTTTATTTTCCCATTAGTCCCCTAGGTATAGGGACATGAGGAATAGAAAAATTCACCCTACCCTAGTGATGACTAGTCGCACAATTTGATTGCACGACGGGAGGGAGGGCCTTGGAAAGAGGAAAAAGGCTTGTGGAGTGCTTAACATGGTATTATGAGGAACTCCGGATGAAAAATGGGGAGGTGTGAATTATTTTGTCCCATATATCTACTTTTGACAGGAACAAGAGGGAGAAAAATACACCTTAACCTAGAGGTGAAAAGTGTCCTCTTGTAAAAATGACTAACCCGCAAGAAATTACCTGCGAGAGAGAGAGACTTATCTGATGACGTTGTCGAGCTCCATGGGGTATTTTATGATGAATAATTATATGATTTTGACTACAAAGATTATTATAAGATTAATTGGATGGGTCTAAACTTCCAATTCTTTCCGAAACATCATAAAAATCTCCTTTTTCTTGAGATAACAGGGTGTGTCTGCATTGAAACTAAGATGCCATGAGAGATTCTTGAGTCTTGTGAAATATGTTAAGGTTTAATCATGTAGAGGAATCTTAAATTTTTACAATTAATATTTTTTTAATTATAACTCCTTATGGATCTCTTAGAATCATCTCATGGAATATCAAGTACCTATTTTAACAACCCTCCTTACACCTTAGAAACCCAATGTTGCTCAATTTGTCCCTAAACCTCCAAAACTTTCCTAAAATTTCCTAAATCAGTTCCAATATGTTCATATCTCTTCAATACCACATTTGGATGAGTTTTATCCTTTCATTCCATCTTGGAGGATGCCTACCAGTCCTAAGAAGGTTAAAATTATCCTTTTAGGCCTATGATAAACTAGTCATTGGAAGCATGTCACTGAATGAAATTGTTGAAATTTTTACATCATTCCAAAACCTTTATTTTCTTGTTCATTATACTTTAAGTAACTACAAGATAAAAATGGACATGACATAATTAACGGACTAACCGGGAGAGGGTTTTGGGAATACTGGAGAGAAAAAAATTCAATTTTGGCTAAGTTGTCATGCTTTAAAACTTGAAATTTTTATGTAACACATTTACATAACAACATCTCAATCTATCTTGGGGACTTGTTCTGGATTAAGTGCAGAAAATATAGGGCAATAAGTAATCCTATAATCTCAAGAAATTTCATTTACTAGTGCCTTGTCCATTGGGCTATGGAGTCACTATAGAGATACACCACACAACTTCCTTTATTGAACATGCACACAACAGAAACAAACACATGACAGGAAAAGGAAACACAAGACAAGAATATACAACACAAGGGAAACATGAAATGATATGGGAAACACACAACGAAACAACCTAAGTCACCTATGTACATGCGGGAGACAACCCACTTTCATTGAAGCACTAATTTGAACTAAGTGTTTACCCATAAATGGGTATCACCAAATTCCTTTCTTTCGTAAACATGTTGACATGATCAATGAAATATGAACCTATTTGTAGCTTTTGAGAGATCTAGCACGATTTCTTATGCAATTGATGATCCATTTGTTCATTTCATTTTCTCTATTGTTTTGACACCTCATTTCATTTTCTTGTTGATTACCAAGTTTGCTTCACCTACCGATTTCTCATTGTTGTTGTGAAGATGAGCATCGATCATACTTGCCTTATCATTTGCATACCACATCCTTTATAATTTGATGGAATTTTTCTCTTCACTTTTCATTTGCTTTTCATGATCATTGTGTTCATGAGTTGATTCTTTATAAACTTTGACATTATCACCAATCTCTTGATGTTCCATGTTTCTTCATTGTGTCAAGAAATCACATTTCTCATAATTAGACTCTTTTACAACATAAAAAATGTGTCATGTGCATTGGATCATCCTCTTAGAAATTGAATGAGCTCAAGGTTGGATGTGCAACATGGAAACTATAATTTTCTTCATTTTTTCCATTTTGGGTTTCAACATCAATTCAAGTTTTGATAGTGTCCTTATCTTCAGTAAAGTGAGCATTGAAAGGTTGAATTCCATTAAAAATGTTTCTATTTTGAACAAAACCAACCATATGATGAAGAAAATTTTCCTTTCCCCATTTTTCATTAAGAATGAACTTCCATCCTCGTGAAAAGGGAATGAGAAAAACACTAGAGCTGAAATTTTGTCATTATCGTTTTCCCATCCTTGATCACCGAGAACCAGAAATCCATTTCCTTGATGAAATCATCATCTCTTTAGATAGGTTCTTGTTTAAGAGTCGAAATATGTTGCCATTATCATATTTCTTGTCATCTTCTTCCAATGAGAAAGAGAAATATTCATATTCACAAGCATACCCATCACATGGAACCTCATACCGATCATTGGAAACATGATTGGAAACATCTAGGTTATATGTGAAGAATTTTCTTAGATCCCTCCTTTGTGATCTACATGACTCATATCTTCAAGATTACTTTATTACAAGTTTAGACTTTTCGTCACCATCATCGACATCCAATGGAACAACTTCATTTAAGTTCTCTTCCCATCAAAAGTACATACTCACAAACTTTGATTTCATCAAATCACCACCATTCTCTTTGACCAACTTTGTGATGCTTGGGCATTATTCCACCAACATGGGAAGCTCAAGATCATCCTTGAAGGTCATGAAAAATTTGTAATATTTGGAATTTTGACATGGGATATCTGTCATTGGGTCATTTGGTCTCTAAATAGTATACTTCATTTTCCTAATGGGAAGAATTTTCTTTATTTTACCATTGATTGGGATGGTGGCATGCAACCAATTAAGTTGCATATATCCTCTAACATCTTGATAGAAGATTTGGTCCAACAACATATGATATGAGGTGTGCATTTCTACTAAAATTATTCTCATTGTGATTTTCTTGGCAGGGAAGTCTGCCAATGATACCTCAACATCTTTAATCTTGACCATAAGGGGAACTTCTTTCATTTCCATGGAGAGGAAATGGCAAGAGGTAGGAGAAAGAGAGAGATAGAGGGATTTGGAAAAAAAATTACGCATGAAATTGTCAAAGGAACTGGATTCAATGATGTAAATTATTGAGTTTTACATGTTGAACAACAAGGATGTGTACAAAGTTTCTACCTTTCTAGAGGTGGAGGATGTGGAAGTGAGGAAATTCAGAGATGGAGTGGTTTGAGGTGTATGAGGTAGTTCTTTGGTGGTGGAATTTTAGGGCATGAAACAAAACTACTTCCTTTGATATGTTGAATGATTTTCTCAAGTTGCTTGGGATGAGTTCTCAAGTACTCATATTTAAAAATTTAGACTTTGGAATTTTTTAGAAGGTTAAAGTTATCAAGCATGAGGAAGTGGTAGGAACATTGCAGATTGTGGTAGCCTTGACTACTGAAACTGATTTTTCAAGGGAAGGTGAAGGAGACTTACTTGAAGAGGCAAAAGAATTCTTGGTTGGATTTGTATCATGTTTCTTCTCGACTAACCCTACTGAAGTAAAATTTGATGATCCTCATTTCGTTTTTATTTTTCTTGGATTCACATTTGAGGATTCACTTTTCTTAGCTTGGATAATAGAAGAATAGCCTTCTTTATCCTTTTTTGATCGAGTGAGCACCACATAGTAGTATTTTCAGTGGATTCTCATAATCATCATCAAGTGTGCATTCACAAAATCCAATTTGAGCACATTCTTCTTATCCTTTATTTTCAATTTGATTATAAATTTTCTTCTTCTTTATCTTCATTTAGCTCACATATTTCATTAACCGGTGGAGCATCCAAGGCAAGCCTTCAATTCAATCCTTCAATTTGGTTCCTATTCTAGTTTGGATAAGATGCTCATTTAGAACCTTCCTTTTTCAACATTTTCAATTCATTTTCCAACTTTTGCAACATTTGATCAACTCTCTCATCTTTGGAACCTTGGACTTATCCTTCATTAAAGGATTCATTATCTTCCCTAACATGATCATATCATCTTTTAATCCTATAGAAATTTATTGAGTGTTGTCCAAATCCCTTGATTGAACTCTTTGTGGAAATAAACTCACTTCAGAAAGTTGATCATTTATGAAGAATATCTTCAAGTTGTTTAGTAGGATGAGAAACTTCAAAATCTTGTTGATTAGCTTATTGAATTTTTCCACAAATTTTATCATGGAATCTTATGGTTCTTTCTTCATTTGAGTAAGTTGAGAAAGTAGAGCATGAGAATATTTGGTAGTCTTGAATATTTCTTCAAATTCTTTATTCATATCCTCCCAATCAATTATTGAGCATGAAGGTAAATAGTAGAACCATTTTGCCACGGAATCTTGCAATGATTCCATGAAGAACCGCACTACAAAATCTTCATGTTGTACTCCAAGGATACCACATGCTATGATGAATGTTATGATATGATCGTCAAAATTTTCTTTCCATCTCCATAGAACTTCATAAAGTTATTTCTTGATTCGTGTGGAAGTTCATGGAGTGGTGGAGGCAAAGCCAATGGACTAATGTTTTATCCCCATGGTATAGGTGTTTTTACTACCATTTCCTCTTCTCTTTCCTCCTCTCTTTATTCTTTTCTTTCTTATCCTCTTTCTCCTTCAGAAGGAATTAGGAATCATGGTTAAATAACTAGTTCTTCAAGATGACCTTTAAGAGGGTTTCCATTAACTTGTCTCCTTATCGACATGATAGGAAGTCTAAAATCAGGCATTTATTTTTCCTTGAATGTGGGATCAAAACACCACCTGCATGATGATTTTAAGTGTGTATTATTTCTGAAAACTTTTCTCAAGTGCTTAAGAAGGAAGGAAACTTGAAAAGTACAAATTTCTCAAAAGGATTGTAAAGAGGCTTTTGATTGTTCAAATAGTATTTTTGGTATTTTCAATTTTTTGATATTTTTTTGTATTTTCATATATCTATATGGGTGCATGAGGATAGATCTCTCCCAGAGGAGTCACCAAAAATTATTGGTGAAATAATTTGTCATATGGAAAATTATGTGTTTTCACCAATACTCATGGGGCTACGCCCCTCTTTCTTGTGTATGGGGAGGCTCCCATTATTGAATGTAACTATCCTAATCCTATCTAGATGTTGTGGGGTGGCCAAATAGGCCATGGATCACACATGCACACTTCATTGAACCTATGGAAAAGTGCTTGTATGGGGTACAAGGGAGGAAATTGCAATGATGATGGATAAAGGAGAAGAATTTAGGAAAGGGAGGTTATTTTTTGAGTAGAAAATTGTAAAGTTCACACCCAATAATTGGAGTAGCTCAACATTAAATTAGAGGAAAGCAACAATGAAGCATCCAATGAGACTAAAAATCAAAGACACACCGTTCTTTAGGTTCATCTATCGTTGACATTGAATTCCTTCTTAATCACCATACTTTCAAAGTTAGGAGAGAATAGAGGAAAACATGAACAAGGAAATGGAAGAATGTAGCTTTTATTCCTTGTGTTGGTGCTAAAAAATTCAACATCCAAAATAAAATTCACAATCGCTACAAAGTATAAATTATCAAAATCTTGGATCCTTTGGAATGGAGAAGCCATCCCAATTTATAGCCTTGTGAATTGCCTTCTCATCTCCCCACATAACTCTTCATGTTCCTATTCCACTTACGACCTTTCATTTTCCCTTAGAAGAGAAAAATTAAGTATCTCTCTTATAATTTTGAGAGAATACTTTTACAATTTACAAATATTGTCACTTAAGAAAATAGGTAAAAAACCATGATTGTGTACAATGAAGAATTAGAAGAAATGGAAAGAAGAGGATAAGTGAAAGGGAATGATGATGTGTTGAAAAATCTCCTTCCAATGTAGAACTTTTGATCTGAGGCATGATGATCTCACTTTCCTCCTCCATCAGATGCATGGATACCTTGGACTAAGTGTTTAGAAACATTGTTGAGACCTTCTAATGTGAGCTTGGGATGAACATGGGCCCTACTCATGATGATGCATTATTGATATCACAATCTAAGTGAGGATCCTCTCTTTCTCTTATTCTTTTGAAAAAAAAAATCATAATGTTTAAACCTCCTAATACTTGCATTCATGTCCTGCACACTTCACCTAACATTTACAAATTTTATCTTTAAAGGCATGCAAGATGTGAGTTCCCAAAAGAAAAATATGTGACATTTTCTAATCACTTTGGCTTCACTAGCTCAATCAGCTCACCAAGATCATTTCACTCATCCCAACCAACTCACACCAACTAGCTCGGTTACCCATCTCACTGGCGATATGATGATGGTTCCTCCGATAATCTTAGATTTCAACAGAGCCTCAAGTGAAGATCCTCATCTGATGTTCTTAGATCAAGAGTACATGTAATGTTAGCATACCATAATCCTTGTGTGCCCCTTATAGGAAAGGATGATCTCTTGACTAGCTCACTCGACTCACCCAACTCACCTAGTTCTCCCAGCTCATCGAGCTCAAATCAACCATCTCACTTCAAGGGTCCTGTGAAGAGTGAGTTTCCTAGTTTAAGTTATGAAACAACCTTAAAATGTTGTGAGGATGCCAAAAATTGGAAAGATGAGTGAAACTGGAGCCAACTACAACTTTTTGCATCCAAAATGAAGACTTTCTATTTTTAGCAGTAGGACCAAGACCTACTATTTTGGGACATATCACCTATTTTTATAAAATATGACCTTCTAAACCTTCTGTCACATTTCATTCTCCTCCATTGATTATTCCTTTCTATTTTTAGAAAGTGCTTTTTTACTTTTTTACTTTTTTTGGTAAAATTGCCAATTTTTCCTTGCCTTCCATTTTGCACCATTTTATGATTATTCTAAGTGATCATAACTTGAAATTTGAGGTAATTAATTTTTTAGAATGTGAAGGTTCCTAACATATTCTATTTTTACAAACTAAAAAAAATGGCCTTGGTTTGCATTGGAAACATCTTTTTCAGATTCAACTCTTAATTTTGATTTTGTGCTCCAAATTCCACTATGTTCCGCCCATCCGAATGCTTAGAAATCGAAAAAGTAATTTTTAGAGGTAGAGTTTGTAGGTCTGCAACTATCATGGCATCCATTAATGGGGTAAATTATCTTTAGTTATGAGAGAGATTCTTCCGGGAAGAAAATTCAACTCAAACCCTTGGTATGATCAGCTTTCTTATTCACTAAAGCATTGAGAAAAGCTTCGATCTTGCAATCAAGGAGGCTCTGGAAGAATTTTTACAGTATGGTGGCTCTTTTTGTAGGTATTTTGAGGTCTTAAATAATTAAACATGGATTCTCAAGTTTTACCAATGAATAAACAGAGGTAAGTAGAAGTTATTTTCATGTTTAAGCTTCTCACAATGTTTTTTAGTAGTAGTAGCGGGAGTAACAACAGCTTAACCAAATTTCTTGGTTTTAAAATTCATGGTATGTGACACATTTTATTTTCCCCTTTTTACCCATTAGATAGGGATAGGGGGAGAATAATTTTCCCTTATCGGGCTTGACAAGTGGCATCTCTTGATTGGATGATGGGGAAGTGAGGAAAATCAACATTTTAACACCCAGGGCTAAGATTGGGTCATATGGAAGACTTGTTTGGGGGCTAGAGAGGAAAATAAATTATTATCCCCTAGGGTTAGTGATAGGAGGGACATAAAAATTTCCATGCCTTGGTGATGACAAGTGGCACAATTTTATTGCACGACGAGAGGGGCTGGAAAGAGGGAAAAGGCTTATGGAGTGCTTAACATGGTCTTATGAGGAATGTGGAGGTAAAAGGGGGTGGGGAAAATTTTCATGTCCCCTCTATACCCTTGAGATAGGGACAAGAGAGACACAAAAATTCACCTCAACTTGGAGGTTACAAATGTCCTCTTATAAAAATGACTAACTACGAGAACTTGCCTAGCCTACGAGAGAGAGAGAGAGAGAGAGAGAGAGAGAGAGAGAGAGAGAGAGAGAGAGAGAGAGAGAGAGAGAGAGAGAGAGAGAGAGAGAGAGAGAGAGAGAGAGAGAGAGAGAGAGAGAGAGAGAGAGAGAGAGAGAGAGAGAGAGAGAGAGAGAGAGAGAGAGAGAGAGAGAGAGAGAGAGAGAGAGAGAGAGAGAGAGAGAGAGAGAGAGAGAGAGAGAGAGAGAGAGAGAGAGAGAGAGAGAGAGAGAGAGAGAGAGAGAGAGAGAGAGAGAGAGAGAGAGAGAGAGAGAGAGAGAGAGAGAGAGAGAGAGAGAGAGAGAGAGAGAGAGAGAGAGAGAGAGAGAGAGAGAGAGAGAGAGAGAGAGAGAGAGAGAGAGAGAGAGAGAGAGAGAGAGAGAGAGAGAGAGAGAGAGAGAGAGAGAGAGAGAGAGAGAGAGAGAGAGAGAGAGAGAGAGAGAGAGAGAGAGAGAGAGAGAGTTGTTGATGATGTTCTTAGAGCTCCATGAGGTATTTTATGATGAATCCTTATATTATTTTAACTCCCAAGATCATTATAAGATCAATTGGATGGGTCTTATCTTATAATTCTTCCCACAACACCTTGAAAATCTCCTTTTTCTGGGACAATAGGGTGTGTCTACTAAAACTAAGCTTCCATGAGAGATTCTTGAGTCTTATGAAATATGTTAAAGTTCCATCATGTAAAGGACTCTTAAATACTTACAATTAATATTTTTGACTTTTAACTCCTTATGGAGCTCCCATAATCATCCGTGGAAGATCATGTACTGCTTTTGATTGTCCTCTCCTTACACCTTAGAACCCGATGTTGTTCAATTTTTCCTAAGCCTCCAAATATTTGCTAATATTTCCTCAACTAGTCCCAACATGTTCATATCTATTCAATACCACATCCGAATGATTTTGAGCCTTTCATTCCGTAGGATGCCTACCAGATCCAAGAAGGTCAAAATTGGCCTTTCTAGGCCTCCGAGAAAACTAACGCTAAAAGCATCTCATTGAATGAAATTGTTGACCTTTTCACATCATTCCAAAGACATGTATTTTGTTTTTCATCATCTTGGAAGTACCTGAAAGATCAAAATGGACATGAAACAATTGAGGAATTGACTTGGAGAGGGTTTTGGGAAGACTCTAGAGAAAAAAATTCAATTTTGGCTAAGTTGTCATGCTTGAAAATTTGAAATTTTCATGCAACACATTTGCATGACAAACAAAATGGTAACAAAACAACCATATCTTATTAAATGACTAAAATCCAAATTGTTCCTATAGTATTACCTTGGTTTTTAATAACCCTAAAGTATACCTATCTCAAAAGCCAAGATTCATGAAATCTACCTCATTTAAAAATAGGATAAAACAATTAATCTCTAAAACCAAAAACAATGTTCGAAGGGTGGTGAAGCATAAATATTTGGTTTTTAAAATAATCATTTATAATCTATCAAGCTTAATTTCCCCACATCATGTGTGACTCACATCTCTAGTTGGAAGGGTGGTGACAAATTGGTAATTGTATATATATTTCCCCAATGCTCAAAAATTGGTAATATTTTCATCTTACTTAGGAAATGCAATTATTTCAAATGAGGTAACTTTACCCTTCTATTTGTGGACATTTGAATTGATACAATGGTTATAAGATATTTGTCTCCCACGTTTTGAACTATTGGAATCTTTTGAAATATGTGATGCATCACCACTAGAAAAGTAATTTTTGATTCAATGACATATTCAACCTTTCATTTTATAATATTTTGTCAATCCCTTTCTTTATCTCTTATAAAATAAAACTTCTCATCAATGGCATTAGTAATACTTTTATTCCATTTATTTGGACTAATCGGTTGTTTAGCGTCTAACATAATTTGATTCTTCCATATTTGTGGTCAACCCATATATTTAGTATTCAATTTTGATTCATACCGTACTATATTCATTAACATTTAGGTGGTGATTGATGAAGCTTTGCAATTGGAATTGATAAGTTAACTAATCCTACAATCAATTAAAGGTATAAGCCATGTAAGAAATGCTTTGTATTTTCTATAATTATAATCATTTACAAATACATAATAGAAATTGACAAGTTATATATGTTAAAATTAAAAATAAAAATTGTAATCCATCACAAAGATACTTTCAATAGACAAACTACTGCAAGCAACAATGTTTTTGCTATTCAAAATTCATAACTTAAACAACCATGTAATATATACCTATTATAGATAAAAAGATGGATTTAAAAACCAAGTAGTATGTAGTTGTTATTTACATGTATTCCTTAAATAACCACATAATATGCATTTATTATCAACACCCATACATTAAGCACAAATGTACATACCATATTTCACCTTTGAAAATTAGGCATATTGCAAAATGTGGATGAAATAAAAACTTGTGTAACCCATTCTACGAAATCATGATAAATGTTCCAAATGAATATGGGACTGTCTTTATACAACTCTACTTAATACTTCATTTCTATGGAATATACTAGAGTAGGCATGATTTGTGATATGCAATTTGAATCAAACATGGTTTAGGTTGTGAAATGCTTATGTTTTTCATTATAAACACATATGATGTTATCTTTCATGGTCACTATAATATAAAACATAGTGTTCTAAATGTTAAAGATATACATTATGTTGAAAATCAACAATATACTGATGGCAAATATTGAAGCATCTATACTTAAATGACTAATGACTTTAGAGAAATATATGAACCATTCATGCTATGAATTTTCACATAACTTAAATGTCCCTCATTTTCATCAGTGTCTATAGCTACAAAATGTCATTTCCTAGCACCTACTTTCATATATTGCAAGTATCTATTTAGATGTTGCCATGGAATCATTTTCTTCAATAATGTTTCTTGTTTCTATCTCTATTTATGTTAAATCTTCAATTTTTATTAAGAAAATAATGTCAATTATTTCAAAAAAAATGTAACTTTGATATGACTTGCATTACACAAAATTAAGAAGCCTTAATGCATTACACCTAATATTATGATAGCCTAGCAAAATTAAAACCCAATTGCTAGAGAAAATAATATATTTCTATTTAAATTACTATAATTTTGATAGCCAAAAAGTATTAAAGAAAACCATAAAATCATGAAAAATATTCTTTATTGAAAATATTTATGACTATTTAGGCTTCTTAATCACTTGGAAACATGAAAAATAACATATAGATATACACAATTCTTAAATAATCATCTACAAAGTCAAAAAATATCATGCCAAGTTTTAAAATCACATCATCTAGGAATGATTTGGATTGAGCACCGAGTTAGGATGTAGTAATGGTTGATGGCTCAAAATTTAGGATCTAAGCATCGATAAAATGAAATTCCTTAGTTATAGCTACTACACATACCAACCATAGATAAACATCAAACAAAATATATTTTAGTTTGACAAAATCCTTAAGTAAATTTGAGAAATGCAATTCCCAATTAAAAACAATCTAATGCAAGATACCTCATCCTAAATGAAATTATAAAATAAAACCCACACTAGATAAAAGAACATAATGCCTATAATTTTAAATAAATATATTAATCCTAATATTGCATCAACAAGTCATGAATTCTTGAAGATAATTGTGAGTAATTAATATACTTTATGTAATGATGACCCTAAAATCAACAAAGATGTGATAAAATCATCTAATATTCTAAAAATATAATCCACAAAACAAATAAATAAACAAAATTGTATTAGCATAAAAATTACCTAATTGAAAACACTAAGGCATTCAGTGGTAGTTGTAAATGCAAAGGCATTCTTATGACCTATTTTGAAGGCATTTGGTAGCTATAAAGGAAGTGGCATACATGGGCCACTAAAAACAATATAAATTATGTAGAAAAACATTTTAAAAGGGTTCCAACCAAAAATATTTTTAAAAATGGATTAACATGGGTATTTGTTCCTTGTAGCATTAGAATTGACCAAAAAAAGGGGTAGAAAAACTATGACATATTTTCTTGGTGTTTTCACCTAAGATTAACCGTAGGTTACCTATAGTTAGTATTAATGATCATTGTATTATTTTTGGTGGCAAAAGTTTGACGATTATTTATTCGGCTAACTTTAGTTGGGCATAAATAACTACAAGCTAAAATGTACATAATTATTAATTAATGTTACTCGATTAAAAATTTTAGGATATATGCATGTGTTAACATAACATTATGTGGATTGGACTTATTTTGCACTAATTTTATATTGAAAAAAATGCCCAAAAAATTATGAGGTAAAATTTATACAACCATATCACCTTGAATATTGCTCACAATACTACTTTTTGATAATATATCAAAATAAATTTCCAACATCCTAAGAATTATATTAATTAAGCATTTATGTGAGGAGAACCAACATATGAAAGATAGATTGTTTTCCTTGTAAAAAAATATTATTACACAATCTCCATTAAAATGCTCATTTATTTTAGATCATAAATCTAGTGCCACTTGTAATGAACTTATTGTATGGATTAAATCGCAATTTAATATGTGACATGATTAGATTAACAACGATCACTCACGAGATCAACCTACTAAAACATATGATTAAGTGATTTAAATGGCACAACATCTACAATTCTTATAAAATTTTAATATGATGATGAAATATACCATCATTAAGGTATGGGATATTAATACTTCTATTCTACTCTTATTAGAAATTATGATAGAGAGACTATCATATGTCATGAAAAATTGTAAGTGTCCTACCAAGAACTTCGGTTTGGTGTTTTGGTGTGGACTTACATTTACAAGTTAATTGACCCGAGATCAAATCCCGTAACTAGCATGTCTATGCCACACAAGTCTAAAACCTCCACTTGAGAGAGGCTATCATATGTCATGAAAATTTGTAAGTGCCTTACCAAGCACCCTAGTTTGGTGTTTTGGTGTGGACTTACATTTACAAGTTAATTGACCCGAGATCAAATCCCATAATTGGCATGTCTATGTCATGCAAGTCTAAAACCTCCATTTCGGTGTTTTGCATGACAATTTGTAAGTGTCTTACCAAGCACACCCAGATTTAGAGTTTTGGTGTGGACTTACATTTACAACTTAATTGTCCTTAAATGCTTATTTCAACATTTATATGTATATCTATGCTACTAATCAGCCACACACCTCTCCAACAACCAATAAGAGAAGGGTATATTAATAAAGTAGTAGACGTAAAAACTCAAATATTATATTGTAAAGTTTATTATTTTATTAGATATATATTGCCAAAAATATATATTAAGCATATAATTATGTTGATAGTTATGTCAATAGGTGTATTTGTTGTGAGCATTTAGTTTGTCTTTGTGTAATCAATAGAGGACACTCACGTCGTATCGTGCAAGCTCATGGATTAAATATCCGTCATCGATCACGTCTACCCGTGTGGAGAATGGATCGTAGTTAGGTGTTTGTCCTTGGTTGTTTTTTCATAGTTTATTTTTCCCAATTTTTTTGTCTTTGGCCATTGTGCCTTTTTGGCAAACTAGGCATTAAGTTGTTAGATATGTGACAACAAAGTTAAATGTTGGATCCCTTTGTGGTGCGGTTTGTAGCTCACTTTTCGAAGGGGGTGTGGGGGCTTGCCCCCACTATTGTCGCAAGGGTGTCCAGGTGGCGGCGACATATTATGGAGTCCCCAAAGCAAAAATTAAGGAGTCAATTCCTTGTTTTTAGAAAGACGAATTCAACCGAAATCTATTTTTAAGAAGGAAAATCCTAATGACATTTTTCCACTCTATTTTTAGGAGGAGGAATCCTAATTGTACTTTGCCAATTAGGTGTATTTATCTTTGTGGAGAGCCAAAGTAGCTCATAACGAGTTCGTATGTAATATGTTCATCTTGAGTTAATAAAAGCTTGATATCTTACACCATGGATGTTTACCTAGACACTCTTGTCACCTAAATCTAGTGTTCAACTCTTACATATTTGATCTTCTGTATATTTCTTTTATTTCTATCTTTGTAAACTGTTGTTTTGTTATTCAACTTTCTAATTATTCATTGTTGCAAAGTCTGTGGTTTCCTGACACAAACAGTGTAAATGTTGTATGAACGGCGTGCAAGATTTTCTCCCCTG
The DNA here is from genome assembly GCA_018340775.1 of Taxus wallichiana var. yunnanensis. Classification (NCBI taxonomy): domain Eukaryota; kingdom Viridiplantae; phylum Streptophyta; class Pinopsida; order Cupressales; family Taxaceae; genus Taxus; species Taxus wallichiana. Next base: position 366,770,887 of record CM031243.1, read on the forward strand.
TGCTATTAATGGGATCACTGTTTGGATCCAATGCCAATGTTACCCCTGCATCTGTTCAGTAATGGGAATGCCGTGCCTCCTTTAATGTCATTCATCAAGTGCACACTGCTGAAGACGAGCCCTTCCTCTGTTTTCTGTCTTCTACTCTAATGGATGCCGGATGGCCTTCCTAATTTTTATATTTTTTTTTTGTGGCCATGACAGTTGCATTTGCGAACCGTATTTTGAAGCGGTTTTTATCAATTTTTAATAGATTGTAAGAAGCTTATTTGCTTCCAACTTTAGAATTTCAGGTGAATATTTGGAAATGTTTGGATTCTTCTTTTCTTTGTTTTGAGTCTTTATCAGTGAATTTAACAACTTTCGGCCAAACTTTCATGTTTGTATTGAATGGATTATAATATGTGATACGTCTAAAGCTATTCACATACTAGATCATTGTAGGCATTTCTATGATGTTCATATGCATGTTTGTTCTTGTATTCTCATGAATTCAGAGATCCTGTTATATCCAGGAGCATCACACGATCCGTCTTGATTAATCATAAGTTATTCTAATAAATCAGGTCAATTTGATTTGTTCTCAGCGCAATGATTTTTTTAATCACAGATATTTTGTTGCAGGGTTTTTTCCTTCTCTCTTTTTTAGCTTTGTTGGCTTGTTCATCTATTCACCTCATCGTCAATCTGTGTCTCCCTGGGATGTGGTGAGTAGTAATCTATTATTTATTCTAGACTGAAATAGTGGGAAACCAATGTTTGATAGGTAAGTCACTGAGATAAACCTGTTATTTATCAAGCTCTATAGATCCATTAAATTTGTATAACTCTAATAATTATGTCAAAGTTTTCTGAAAGGCAAACGGAAATCTGTGTCTTATGGGTAGTTCACTTTCCAAGGCAACTATTTTGTACTCAAAAGAATCCTAAAATCTTCCTTGATGTTCTATTTGTCTGGATGAAAATGGAGATTGTATGCTTTCAGTTTTGGATATGAGAAGCGTATTTTAGACAACTTAAATTTGTAAGGATTTTTGTTATTCTGTGAAGTATTAGATCCATTTGTGTTTGGGGACCGACAATTTCATTTGTGGATCTTTGTGTTTTCCGTGCAGGGTCCTTGGTATGTATGTTGGCCTGCGGCTTTCATAAGACACTATTTTCATTTCAAAATCTGGATTTTGATATATTGGCCATCCTTTACTCACATGCTTTGTAAATTATATATTTAAAAATATCTATCTGTGCATGCCCTTTGTTTTCTCAGTTTCTTTCTCTTGTGGGATTGCTTGTGTCATACATTCTCTAATCGGGCCCCCGGGCACCCTATCTATATATGGGCATGGCCCCCTCCTAGTTCAGATTAGATATATGGCACCCCCACTATCTTCCTGGTGAGCCGAGCGGAAGAGAGCCGGTGATCCATATCATCTCATCCATATGGGGTCCCGTCCCTTTATCTCTCTATATGGCGAGACGGGATATACAACCCAACCGATGACTGGTTGTATCTTGGATAGAATGGATGCATCCATGCACCCCTATAGATCTATCTGCCCGGGGGCCGACTTCAGTATTCAGGGCCCCCTATCTATATATGGCATTGACCAGGCGACTTCAGCCGGGTAGGGGATTGACCTCTCTCTATATGGCCCCCTATAGAGAATAGAGATTAGATGGGCGGAGTTATGTCCTGTAGTTCAGGGCCATAGTGAGGTGGGTCACCCGAAATCACCCCCGCGCCCTGAATGAGACTATGGGGGCCCCTATCTATATGGCCTCGAGTTGGTGGCCCCTATCTCTATCTGTATCTCTCTCTCTCTATCTCTCGATCTATCTATATCTCTCTCTCTCTCTATCTCTCGATCTATCTATATCTCTCTCTCTCTCTATCTATATCTATATCATATCTCTCTCTCTATCTCTCTCTATATCTCTCTCTCTATCTGAACTCTATATATGCTCGACCTGGAGTTGGGAGCATGATTTGGCTAGATGGAAAGTTCTTGTTCGTGCGTATGGCTATGGAGCATGGTGAACATATTTAGCCGCATGTTAGTCACTACCTTATTACTAATTTGATTTCTGCAAATATTGTAGTCTGATTATTTTAGACGGCTGCTACTCTGTTCACAATTTGGGCTTGCATGATTGCTATATTCATGTAAGTTTTTATACTTTTGTTTGGTAGGTGACCTGAGAAACTTCGGCAGTGTTAGCATCCTCCTTCCTAATTTTTGTTTCATGCCACATCTTTCCTCTTTAATTTCTGGCGTTTCCCTATAATGGGATTTTGTTTCGTTCCAATAGTCTCCTTTAAACTGTACGGATAGAAATTAAGAAAAGAGGTGGTGTGTAGGGCATTGCTCGCACCCAAAATTGTTGCCAACCTTCTGCAGAATTCGGGTTGATCTGTTACAATCCTCCCTTTGCAGTGCTAGATAAACCTGTGGAGAAGACACTCAGTAGCAACTCCTGGGAAATTTGAGGAAGCCCTCCTGCATGCGACCACCAGATTTTTCTCTCCATATCATATTCTTTGGCACATGAACTTTTTTAGCCTTATTGACATTTCATGTAATCCTTTTCTTCAAATATAATTTGAATATTTCGGCTTTGTGGAATGGAAAGATTCGGAAAATATTCTATACATATAAAATAATTCCATCCTTAAATTTAACTTTTTGCATTACCAATTCCAATAAGAAATTGAAGTAAAGCACAAAACCTTTGAAACAATAGTTTGTCCTTTAAGATGGGATCATAAGAAATGAAAATTCACTTATTCTTCCATGAATTTTGTTTTGTAACAGAACTTGAGTAATTATTGAATCATCATTCTTTCTTTTTGGATGTTCCAGAATTTTGGGTCCTGAGAGGATACAGTCTTCCTTGGAGTTTTTGATGGACATTGTCCATGGACACACATCTGGAAGGATTCTTAGTCTTTGTTACTTAGCTAGCATGTCTCATACTCGATTGCGTAAGAATTCCAAAAATGAGCTCGTATTAGAAATGAGCATGGTATAAGGAGAATGATCTTGTTAGTTATGGCCTTCATAGTAGGATTAAAGGTTAAGAGCGCCCCAAGCAATAATTGAGTGGATATCTTTCTCAAAATTTTACTTAATAATTTTTTCCCGTCAAATAAATAAATCAAAGTTTACCTACATTATTGTATTTTAAAATTTGCATCATATAATAATAAATCACAAATTTAGAGAAATTTCTATACAAAAATAATAAAAATATTCTATAAAATTATCATAAAATGACAAGAAATATTCCATGGATGAAGAAATATTCCATGAATTGAATTGACTTACGTGGGTTGGATTGATGTCTTGTATCATTTCAACTCTTCAAATATTTTGAATGAAATTTACTTACTATTCCTATTTCCACGTGTGGTTTCGCAACTCATTCTACTAAAATTCATTGCATTGCATTGTGATAATTATTTATTCTTTGTTGGAGATAGTTCATTATTTATAAACCTATTTTATTGTAGGCTATTACAAAATGATATTCAAATATTGTGAATGAAATTTACTTACTATTCCTATTTCCACACATGGTTTTGCAACTCATTTTAATAACATTCATTGCATTGCATTGTGATAATTATTTCTTCTTTGTTGGAGATAGTTCATTATTTATAAACCTATTTTATTATAGGCTACCACAAAATGATATTCTTTACTACAAGTTGTTATGCTATAAGATTTTGTTATACTATACCTCACTTAGATCATATGTTCTTCCCTGTTTATTTTATTTTTATTATGGTTTGCGGATATTTTTAATATTAGTTTTTTCAACTCCTTGTAAAAAGGTAGCATCATCACATAAAAAAAAATTGAAGTCCATGATTTTGTGAAATTTGGTTGTTTAATTAACAATTACATGTTTAGAATGTTTTTGCTTCTTTTTCTTTTATCTCTCCATGTTGTCGATTTGGATCAAGTTTTGAACATGTTGGCATAGAATACACCTAGTGAATAATAGCTTTAGAAATGTCATTGTCATAATAATAGACAACAAACTAGTTTTGGTTGTGATTTCTTTAGTATGCATGTGCCCTATTTCAAAGCTCTCATTTTGACAACAATAGAGCATAGAATGTAGAGTGATACAATGTGCTAGGAGTTTCCAAGATAGTGTGGCTTCTAATGCATTTCTATTGGAATATTTTTATAGAATTTACTAGTAAAAGGCCATTGAAAAACATGATTGTTTGATCTAAGTACATAATGTAGAGGAAAGAATTAAGTTGCATTCATTATTTTTATTGAATGTATGTTTGGTGTGATGTTTTCCTTTATGCAAGGGATTGTGCATCCATTTCCCATCCTTTTAGAGCTTGTGGTTTTTGCATAGATGGGGCTATTTGTTGGGATATTTTATGGCATTTCTTATGTTGCATGAAGTCATATGGAATTTAAATAAATTCAATAGAAATGGGCAAGAAAAAATATGGACTTTGGAATTCATGCATTGTATTTACTTAGTGCATTGATTGCATACGATAGTCAATAAATAAGAATGAATGTTTCTTGATTTTTCACTATCGATTCCTTAGTCATATTTTTTAGGTGATTTTTCAGGAGGGTTCATTTGTATTCCTTTTTGTTCAACTGAGTGACTTGACATTGTTGTTTTCCTTCAACTTGTAAAGGTATGCACGTCCCATGCATTTATCCTCCTTTGTTATGCTTGATCAATGTGGAAGAATGCATCCACTTATTCGAGAACGTGTAAATTGTTAGATGACGTTGTAAAAAATGGATTTAGCCTTGCATTTTAGGAATGTTATTTGTAGGTTTGGAAGTTAGTTTTTAACTCATTTTGATATGTTCTTATTACATAATAGAGGTTGTTATGATATGGTCCCATCTCCAAAGCATTGCAAATGTGTAACAAAAACACTTCTCAAGTAATCACATGTTATTTCGAGTTTGGTTTTTTCAATCTCATTATTTCAAGTCTAGTTGTATTAATTTTGAAAATTTTGGTAGTCGCACAAATTTATTTTTACTATTAACAACTAATACAAACAAATTGAGTGTATGTTCCTCAAAAGGTATAAAATTTGAACAATTTCAATATTCTTATACTTACATTTATAATCAAATAAAAATAAAAATTAAAATAGATGGTATTTTCCCAAGTCTAGTTGTATTAATTTTGAATGTTGTTGGAAGTGGAAAAAAATTATTGTTGTTATTAACAAATGATACAAACAATGTGGAGTGTATGTTTCCTAAAAGGCATAAAATTTGAACAATGTGATTTAATTTAATTTGAATTAAATTTGATTGCATAAGAACTAGTGTAATAAATGATGTACAAATGATAACATACTAACACGAAAAATAGCATGTACAAATATAAAAATCTAAGCATTGGAGGAGATAGGAAGACTTATCTAATTTTTGAGCTAACTGGAGATGATATGGGAAGGTAAAAGTGTTGAACATGCTAGAAACAACATCATTAATGCTCAGTGTAAATTATGGAACTTAAGACGGAGTAGGACAGGGGCCATCCACAGGGAAGGCAAAGGCACCTAGGCGTTGGCGGCTGGATTTGGGTGTTGGTGGCCATGTAAGTGCTTAGAACTGGTTTCTTTTGTGTCACAAGGGCTTTGTTGCTGATTCATGTCTTGTCACTTGATATTTGCACCTTGATTTCCAAATATACATGTAACTTGCAAGAAAGAAAGTTCGCTTGCACATACCCACAAAACACATTAAACCTAAAAATGAAAATGTAGAATGGGAGTCAAAATGACCTCGGTGATCACCCGAAGAGTGAAATTACGACTAAGCGTTGCACTACATCTCGAGACTCCATGTAGTTTTGTGTGAATGTGTATGTAATGATGCCTCGGGATGCCCTTGTGCAAGTTACACAAATGATAGTGGGATAGATCTATAATGTAGCAATGTATAGTATGTGTGGATGGAATAGAATAGACTTCCCTTCCTATGCAGTGTATGTATAAGTATGCATCCATTGTCTCTTGTATGAGTGTTAGATGGATTCCTTTGATGTTCTTGTGCCTTTAAATGTAAGCTTAGCTAGTAGTATGTAATGCTTGGTGTGTGGTCCCTTATTTTTGAGAAGTAATTAAGTATATACATGATTCCCTTGTTTGAATTTGGTAATTGACAACTGGAAGACTAGCCCATAAGTGAAAATATGCCTAAAAGATAAAAAAGACCCAAAAAGAATGAGTAAAGGTAAGAAAGGGTCAAGAGCACCCAGTATGGATAGAAGTGCCTAGTACTGGTGTCGTGTCCTAATTGGGTGCCAGTGTCTAAGGCCATAAAGGATAAATTAGTCAAGTTATGTCAGGGTCTGTAGGGTGTGTAAGACCAAAGAGAAAACAAAAACAAAGAAAAGAGGCCAAAGATAGTTGTCAACCACTAGTTTTCTTGCTTAGGAATCATATATACATTAGTATGTTTTTGGACCTAGAAATGTACCCAAGTGTGTGATTTTGTGTCTACATTTGCCCCCAATTTATGTTGTTGAGTGAATATGTAATCCAAAAATAGATAAAATATGTGTACCTAATGATCATGTAGAGAAAAGCATTGCTGATAGAGTGTCGAGTGGACAAGTGAAGCATAGAGTGATTGCAAAGTGAAGCATGGAGACTAGGAAAGGGAAGTGGACCCTAGGGTTGAACCGTATGTGTTGTAGTTTACTATCAGTAACTTGTGTGAGTTTATTCTTGTGAGGATGTACCTATGAAAGAAGAGCAAGAAAGTATTCAAATTTTCGTGTATGATAAATCAAAGAAACATATATGTATAAGTATGTAAAGAGTGTAAAAGGAAAGTGTGCACCTGATATGTAAGAGAATATGAGATATAAAAGTGTCTTGTTGCTTGGAGTTGCTGATTTTGAATGTTAAGCTGAGGTTTTTATGTAATCTCATGCCAAGAGTGAGTTTTGGGCGATCTCACACCAATGCGAGTTTTACGGGAAATCTCACACCAAGAGAAAGTGTTGGGGATAGAGGTTTAGTTTTATTCTCCTTCCATGACTCTACCCAATAATTACCATTGTAGATGGTAGTGTCGATTTGTTTCATTTGTCCTAATTAGTTCAATTGTTTCGATTGTATCGATTGTTGATGAGATAGAATGCATTCTTGACTAAATTCTAGTGCTTATTATCTTGTATAATTGCTTTGTAAATTGCTTGATGACCGTGTTGTGTTGATAAATTGATTGTGTCTCCGACCCAGTGTCATTAGCGCTTAGGGAGGACATGAATTCCCGTGCTCTATTGTTTGTATTATGTTTGAGGTCCAAGTTAGTTTCTAGACCATTATGTGACTATGTTCCTATGTCATTTCTATAATGTACTAATATGAATTGTAGCTCTAAGTTGTTGTAGGGGTGATTTTATGACACAATGGATGTCCCCCTCATTTTAGGTGCATGCGAAAATAGCGGGAGAATGTCACCCAAAGGAGAGGACCTGACATTGATCTAAAGTGGATACCTATAGGGGGTAGGGATGTGCATGGTAGAAACCAAGGCACATGCAAAAAAAATAGGCTAGTACAAGTGTTAGTAGTAAAACTAGCATGCAAGAGAAGACAATGTAACAAGTAAGTGTGTAAACAAGATGGACCACGAAAAGTGGGTTTCATACATGGGACATTTCTCACAATGTCACAAGACAATCAGGGATGAAGTGGCCAAAAACATACAATGATAAAACAAGACATAGGACATAGCCCATAAATAATAACATATACAAAAATAAATAGTAAGAAGTAAAATTTATCGATAACCATGGTTATATGTACCCTGCAAGATAAATGCTACACATGAAGCACCTATTAGCATGTTAGAAAGATAAGTAGTATGTAAAAGTGTGTATTTAGTAGTGAAAAAGTAAAATTGATTGTAATGAAAAGTTGTAAATAATGTAACAATAGAACTTGTAATGTGTGTCATATATGAGAGTAGTAAATTTAGATTCCCTAGGATCCTTAGTGCAACTTGTCAAATGTGCAATGCTAAGCATTATTGTAGCACGTAAAACCTATAAGAGATCTGCATTCACCTCAAAAGAAAAATTGAACGTGTAGGTGTATTTATATAGAAATATGATGACATACTAAGAATCCATCTAGCATGGAAAACAAAGTGTAACATGTAGATATAATAAGCTAGCAAGAGTAAATGCAACCAAGATATGCAAATGTTGTGTATGAGTGTGATGGTGTGGTATGCAAAATGTGAATATGATAGGAACAACGTGCCCCCTAACGGATGTGTATGAGGTGAGGTTCATTTATAAAATCTCAGAACTATTTTCTTTTGTTTCACAAGGGCTTCACTGTTGATTCACATCTTTCACTTGATATTCACACCTTAATCGTCGAAGAAGATAGTTGTAACCTCCAAGATAGAAAGTTCACCTACAAATACCCATAAACCACATCAAAACTAAAAACAAAAATGCAGAATGGGGAGTCGAACTAACCACGGAGGTCACTCGAAGAGTGAACTTATGACCAAGCGGTATACTACATCTCGAATCCATGTAGTTATGTGTGAATGTGTGTGTAATGATGTCCTTGTGCAAGTTACACAAATGATAACAAAGCTAAATCTAGAATGTAGCAATGCATAGTATGTGTGGATGGAATAGAATAGACTTCCCCTCTTATGTAGTGTATGCAGAAGTATGCAACTCTTGTACCTTATATGAGTGTTAGATGGATGTATTTGATGCTCTTGTGCCTTTTAATGCAAGCTTAGGTGCTAGTATGTAATGCTTAGTGCTTGGTCCCTTTTTTTGAGAAGTAACCAAGCATATATATGATTGCCTTGTTTGAATTTTGTAATTGACAACTGGAAGACTAGTCCATAAGTGAAAAATATGTCCAAAATATAAAAGATACCCAATAAGAGCGAGTAAAGGTAAGAAAGGGTCAGGAGTGCCCAATATGGACAAAAGCACGTGGGTGTTGGTTTCCTAATTGGGTGCCAATGTATGAGGCCATAAAGGATAAATCAGTCAAGTTTTTCAGGGTTGTAGGGTGTGTAAGACCAAAGAGAAAGCAAAAAAAAAAGAAAAGAGGCCAAATATAGTTTTCAACCACTAGTTTTCTTGCTTAGGAATCATATATACATTAGTATGATTTTGGACATAGAAATGTACCCAAGTGTGTGATTTTGTGTCTACAAAATGTCAATATATGTATGTTATATTTAAATTTATATTCAAATCAAAATAGATGGTATTTTCCTCTTCTTTAATGCAAATGAAATATAGTCATCTCAGAATCAAGGAATACAACTAGAATTACGACTTTCTACCGAATGATTAAAACTTTGAAACTTATTACTTGCATTCTTGTTTACTATTGTATTGACGAGTCAAGCTACAATTATTCTCACTTAACACACATCCCTCATGGTGGTTGCCTATCGGTGTTTCCATTGCACACTTATGGTGTAATTATTAATATATGATTATAGTTCTACTCAAGCATTGAAAACTTGGCTCTATAATTGTAATCAAGAAATGTGACATTTTGATTATTAATCCTCACCTACGGAACAACTACAATTTCCATCAAAGGGAAGGAGTGTGATTTTCTTTCACTTTTTCCCCTTATTTTTCAATTTCTTCTCATGTGATCATTATTTTATTATGATCTCTTCTTCTCAATTTCTTTGGGTTCTTTCTTAATAAATGTAAATGGATTATTTAATTTAGGTGACTACCACATGTATAGAGTGCTTACCTCTAAATTACGTAAGTATCTCCATGTTAAAAGATTTGTTTATAAACATATGATTCTTATATAATTGTACATTTTTTCATTATTTTTATGATATTTCAAGTGGTTGCTATAATATATAATATTATATGGATGGCCAAATCATCAACTAATTTCTTAAAATGCACATATCAATTATTCAAACCAATTATGAAACTAACATATTGTGGAATCTATTATGGATAGTACTTGTCAAGGCTTCCTCTTTGTTGTGCCTTGTAGATATTGACATAAATATACTTCCCCACATTTTCAATTGATACTCCATATTTACCTAGAAAGTAGATAAATAGGGTTATTAGGGATGAGATATATAATATAATCTATATTTGAAATGGCTAGATGCACAAGAACGTCTTTCCTTAAAGCTTTGGATCTACTATAGTTCATATCTTCACTTTGAGGATGCAATCATCCAATCTCCGTGGTCCATTATATTTTAATTACCCTATAATTCAGGGGGGTATGTTAAAACCACATGTGCATAGAAAAAGAGCTTGGTATTCCTTTAGGTCCATGTATATTTGAAAAAATTTAGAGGATTGTGAAACCAGAGACCATTTTGTATTTAGATTCTCTCCTTACTATGAGATCAAGGGGTGCGACTTCTTTTTCCTATTTATAAAATCAAATAAACCTCTGCATATTTTTCATGGCTTTCGTGGATCAAATTTTGAGAGATGTTTGACATTCACCAAAGCCTTGTAGAGAATTTCCTTTAATAATGCTTTGCACATTAAGGATTACATCTTTCATTCATTTTGTTTCTTCTTCAAGATTGATCAAGAAGCAACCTCGTGGTAGGATTTTTAATATGAATATATTTTTGAGACATCGTAGGATTTTCTTTTTTTCACACATGTCTACTTGGGTGAATATTCTTATAAGTTTTTGTTCTACTTTGAGTTTTTGTTGTTGTTCTTGCACACCTAGTTATTTACTTTACATTGTACTTTTCTATCCACTAGGCTAATTATAGTTTTTGGTGGACCTTAATATTATTACCTTATCTTATTTAATAGAAGAAATTGGTTCTAATTATAAAGAGATATTATTACGCCAAGAGGAATTATATAATAATAGCATGGAGATGGTGGATTGTAATGTTCATGAATGTGCCTAGTTTCATTTCTGACCTTAAATTGTATGTTCATTTGACTTTCGCTAAGAATTTTTTCTAGGGGAAGAACAGTTGAAAAATCATAATAATTTGTACATATAATAAAATTTGGAGCCTTTTTCATCAAAAATTTGTTCAAATGTTACACATTAATGCAACTAGATTAACATCATTTTTCAATATTAAGTGGAAAGTTTATGAAAAGATAATGAAGTTATTTATAATTTTAGTATGTTAAAAATGTAAGATAACAATCTTAAATTAATACCCCTCAATATTTTTCAAATATATGTATTTAAGATAGATATACACACATATGTAAGGAAAAATGAAAAGCCATAATATACATATCAAAACATATGTATATATAATATGTGTTTGTGTGTGTGTGTGTATAGGTATGTTTGTATATATGTATATGAATTATTGTTTACAAAATTTGAGAAAAATATTAATTTTCGAAGATCCAAGATAACATTGTCAAAAGTTGGAACGAAAATTTTCACATTAAAACATTTTCCATAAAAACTTCATACATAGGCTTTGGTAAAATACATTAGGCATGATGCATCCTTTTTGAATTTACAAGGTTCTTACCAAATTAAGTAATTACAAAAATGGTGTAAATTGAACGGTCGTTGGTCTATTGGTGAAGTTGTTTGGCTCTCAAAGAGCCCACCATGGTTCCATTCTTGTTGAGGTAAAGACCTAGAGATACTGTAATAAGGGATGAGGTCGGGATCATGCCCTGTGAATTTGACGAATGAATACCCCTCGAGTCCTTGGCATCTAAGCCTAAGAATTCTCTGCACCTTACATGTGCAGGGCATAATACTTGACCTACCTAAAAATAGGTTTAAAAATGGTGTAAAGGAAACTCAATGGGCATATGCACAAAGATGGGGGCCAAAAATCGGACATAAATCTAATTTTAAGAAAAACACGAGTGCGTTTGGTTAAAGCAGAGCATTACGAATTATTAGGTTTGGTTATTACCAAGCCTAAAACATGAGTGCGTTATAATGTGTTTGTGTTCCTATGTGTTATGTGGTATATGTGGTTGAGGCATGCTTCTATGTACAAAAATAAATGTTTAAGTATAAGAAATAATAAAATATAAATAATAATAAAATAAAAAATAAAATATAAGATGTTAGGGTCACTCTACACCTTATGGAACTAGTCTCACAACTCCATCTATCATGGTTTAGAAGATAGTTTTTCAGATTCTAATATGGTCAATACATAGGTATTTTTCAATATTTCAGCATTCAACCTTCAATATTTTAGGGTTTAAATTATACAATCGATATCTATTTTGTGAAATAATATAGGCGTTGTTTAGGTTTTGGGGCCTTTTGGATTGGTTATTGATATTTGTAGGAGTTTTAGATGTGTTATTGATTGGTTATTGATATTTTTAGGAGTTTTAGGATTCCATCATGTTCTTAGACAACTAAACCACCTATTTCACTCATCTAGTTGCTCAACATTCATCCAAAGACTCCTCTCACTTGCCTTTACCAAAATTTCCCTTACATTGCACAAGAGCAAGGTTCATTGGTCACTTCTTGGTTTGTCTACACTACAAACTCTTCAAGCAAGATAAAATCATCCCTAAACACCCTTCTCAATCTCAAGGAGGTATGACAAGTTTGGTTAACATATATCCACTTGTATGGGGTTCTGTAGAGAGGTATTCATAATTATAGTAGGCTTTAAGGAGTTGCATCAACCGTGCCACAATAATAATTGTATTCTCATGAATAAACTTGACAGTGATTTGGCAATCTCAAAAATGCACTTATCATAATAATGGAAAATAAATCCAACTAATAACAATTAATCATCAATAAGTAAATTTGTGGCAGGAAAATCAATGTCTACCACGTGCCACCTCCAAATTCCAAATTTCATTTTATTTAAATTCACTTCAAGAAAGGTTAGGGGAAATGAACTCACCATTTTCTTCACGCTTTTAGAGGTCCAGAATGTCAATTCAACCCAAATTTGGAAAATATGGAGAACTTGGAAATTTGAATTGCATTTATAAAGATAAGCTTGAAGCAAAAGAATGCATTTCGTAAGTAATTCCAATCAAAATTGTTTTATTTTTTTGTTAATACCTACTAAAACTAGCCTTGTTATTACATCATGATAAAAACAAGTTCCCAAGAGTCGAGCAACCTTTTAAACTTATCACACAAGCATGGGGAGTTCTCTCCGATAATACCAGAAAGGCTACCAATGATTCCATGAGAAAAAACCAACAAAGGCACAACCCCACCTTCTACCAACCGAATTCCATAGGCACTGCCACTGCCATTGGCATTTCCAACAATATAAATGGGAATAATTATTCAAGTGTGGATTCCTTTCCTAAAACTTCCATATTCGATGACCACAACCAGAACTAGAACTCAAAATAGAACAGGACCAGGAACACGACCTAGATCAAGACCTAGACTGTAATTTGAGAGGATTTCTAAGGTTCAATTTTATTTTCCAAGATGCATTAATCCAATGTTTGAGAATGTTTCTCCAGATGCAATGACATTCTAATTCAGACACTCGATGATTCCTGAATGTCCAATCCTTCCACAAACACCAAAGAGTCCTCATATTTGGATACACTGGACACACTATTACTTGCTTCCATTTATAACGATAGAGATATTTGTAAATTCATGTTATGACCTCTAAATATATATGCATTTCAAGTTGTTTGAAATCACATCACTCCCTTCACTAGGATTGATGAATACCCCTATCTTTTTTAAGGTGCTTTTGAAAGCATCCATGGGTTTATCATAGAAGGAATTATCAATGAATAGAAGGTCACTAAGCCATAGGCCAGTTGACTCCCATTCAGAACTAAACAAGAAATATTTACTAGGTGATTGATAACCCCTGTGTGTTCTTAGCCATTCCCATGTTGTTATGCTTATTTTGTACAAGTAGACTCAATGATGGTTCTAGGCACAAGACTAGGAAATATGGTCCTAATATTGTCATGCCCTCCTAGTCAAGTAGTGGAAGCCATATTAGTCTTGTTGATACTTAGTACTAATTACCCATGAAATATAATTCTCCATATTTCATTTTCTTTTCTCATCTTCCATGTCATACTGAATAACTAATTTGACAGGGGAGTTTCCCTCTTCGATGACGATACACCGAATATGAATATGATCCTCGAGATTTGACCCTCATCCAACCATAATACCAGATGAAATCCTTTGTTGGTAATGTTGCACGATTAAGGGTTGAGTGTTTAGGGTTTAGGGTTTATGGTTTAGGGAACTTAGGGATCAATGTTTAGGGTTTAGGGTTCATGGTTTAGGGTTTAGGTTTTAGTGTTTAGGGTTTAGTGTTTAGTGTTCATGGTTTAGGGTTAAGGGCTCAATTTTTAGGGTTTAGGGTTTACGGTTTAGGTTTAGAGCCTATGGTTTAAGGTTTAGGTTTAGGTTTTAGGGTTAAGGGATTAATGTTTATGGTTTAGGGTTTAGGGTTTAGGTTTAGGTTTAGGTTTTCGGGTTCAAGGTTTAGGGTCCATGATTTAGGGTTTAGGATTTAGGGTTCAGTGTTTAGGAACAAACACTCTAATGGTATTGATATTTTGCATTTGATCTTCAGTCTATAGTAGTGATTACAAAGTGAAAACTACTCTTGATCTTCTGTACTATAAGGATCGACAAACCTCATATATTACACATCTCTACCAAACATGTTTCTCCCCACATATACTTGCACTATTGAATGTCAATTTATTCACACTCTGAAACAAATTTCACATTTCTCATATTTCCATGTATGGTATTATGCAAGCTAGGATGACCCATTGGAAGCTAGAAAAAATAACCACATTCTTAGATTCACATTCATGATTCACTTTGATACATGTTCATATTCACAAGAACCTCTTCTTCCTTGAAAGTTTCTAGTTTGTCTCACTAACTTGGTAAGGATTATGCATACTCCAGAAACTTCACATTTCTCATGATAGATATGGTCGTTGCCACATAGATGTTCAATATTGGAGTCTAAACTATAAAAATGAAATAATTATTCAAAAGAGCATAAAAAATGATCAAATTTGAAGTGGTATCCTAATCAGTCAGACCCAAAAATACCACTAGACTTGTTATTCTCAATTTATAACACTCTTGGAGCTCTAAATATTTCACAAGCTATAGAAAAAGGAGATAGCTATATTGGGTAACATTTCTTTGTACCGAATTAATCTTGGATATATGGAATTTACCTCCTTCAAAATATCAGTAAATGAAAGGCATCAAATTGTGATGACTCTCTTTGAATGTTATGCCTATGAAGCAGATGAACCCTTTTCAGTTGAATACTCTCTGTCAATACTAATAAGAATGGGTAAGACACAAAACATTACAGTGAGTGAAATAGTTCCCATGCGATGGGAAAAAGAAGATAGTTGTATTGGGTAACATTTCTTTGTGCAAGCTTCCCACAGGAAGGGGTTACTTAGAAAAGGGTTGTACCAAATTTTTCTTGGATATCTAAATTTCCCTCCTTCAAAATTTTTGTACCAATTTCAATCATTCTTATTAGTATCTTTTTTTAGAAGTCTTTCCAACATGTACTTTTAGTGTTCAAGGTTTGAAATTTAAGGTTTAGGGTTTACATTTTAGGGATTAAGGTTTAGTGTTTAGGGCTCAGGTTTAGAGTTTAGGGTTTAGGGTTTAAAGTTTAGGA
Organism: Taxus wallichiana var. yunnanensis; assembly: GCA_018340775.1. Classification (NCBI taxonomy): domain Eukaryota; kingdom Viridiplantae; phylum Streptophyta; class Pinopsida; order Cupressales; family Taxaceae; genus Taxus; species Taxus wallichiana. The sequence continues at coordinate 366,786,555 of CM031243.1, forward strand.
CTTAGGGCTTAAGGTTGATTTTTAGGGTATATGCATCAAGGTTCGTGGTTCGGGTTTAGGGCTCAAATTTTGGTAATTAGGGTTTAGGTTTTAGTGTTTAGGGTTGAGGGTTTAGGGTTTAGGTTTAGGGCTCAAGGTTTATGGTTCACAGTTTAGGGTTTAGGGTTTAGGGCTTAGGGTTAGGGTTGATGTTTTAGGGTTTAGGTTTAGGTGGTTTAGGGCTTAGGGTTAAGGGTTAATGTTTTAGGGTTTAGGTTTCGGGGTTTAGGGTTTAAAGTTCATGTTAGAAGTTTTGTCACTCAAAATCGGTGGCAGGACAATCAATGTCTACCATGTGCCACCTCCAAATTCCAAATTTCATTTCATTTAAATTCACTTCAAGAAAGGTTGGAGGAAATGAACTCACCATTTTCTTCATGCCTTCAAAGGTCCAGAATGTCAATTTGCCCCAAATTTGGAAAATATGGAGAACTTGGAAATCCAAATTGCATTTATAAAGATAAGCTCGAAGCGAAGGAATGCATTTTGTAAGTAATTCTAGTCAAATTTATTTTCTTTTTTTCTGTTGATACCGCTACAGGACCAAGAACACGACCTAGACTTTGGAAATTTGAGAGGATTTATGAGGTTCAATTTTATTTTCCAAGATTCATTACTCCAACATTTGATAATGTTTCTCTAGATGCAATGACATTCTGATTCAGACACTCAATGATTCTTGAATTTCCAATCCTGCCATAGACCCCAGTAGTCCTCGATCCTTGGATACAAGGAGACATCATTACTAAAACAAACTAGGGACTTTCAAGGAAGAAGAGGTTCTTTTGAATATATAGTTTTGACACATCACATCACACCCTTCATTAGGCTTGATGACTACCCCTATCTTTTTTAAGGCACTTTTGAAAGCATCCATGGGTTTATCATAGAAGGAATTATCAATGAATGGAAGGTCACTAAGCCATAGGCCAACTGACTCCCATTCAGAACTAAACAAGAAATATTTACTAGGTGATTGATAACTCCTTTGTGTTCTTAGCCATACCCCTATCACTATGTTTATTTTGCACAAGAAGACTCAATGATGGTTCTAGGCATGAGACTAGGAAATATGGTCCTAATATTGTCATGCCCTCCTAGTCGAGTAGTCGAAAGCCATATTAGTCTTGTTGATACTTAGTACTAATTACCAATGAAATCTAATTATCTAGCTTTCATTTGTTTTACTCATCTTCCACAAGACATATTGAATAACTAATTTGATAGGGGAGTTTCCCTCTTCGACGACGATACATTGAATATGAATATGATCCTCAAGAGGGGAGTTACACCTGAAAGGTATCATCTAATCCTACACCTAATCCCTAAGTTGTAATCCCTAAACCCTAAATCCTAAACCTTGAACCCCAAAACCTAAACCCTAAATCCTAAACCCTATTTTTACCACCTTGAACCCCCTAAACCATAAACCATAAACCCTAAAACCTAAATCCTAAACCCTAAACCTAAAACCAAAACCATAAACCCTAAACCTTAAAACTTAAACCCTAAGCCATCAACCCTAAACCTTGATCCCTAAACCCTGAGCCTTAAACCTTGAGCCCTAAACCCTAACCCTAAACCCTAAATCCTAAACCCTTAGCCTTAAACCCTAAACCATAAATCATGTTCCCTAAACCCTAAACCTTAAATTGTAAACCTTAAACCTAGATCCTAAAACCCTAAACCATGAGCCCTAAACCCTAAGCCCCGAGCCTTAAACCCTAAACCCTATTTTTACCATCATGAACACTAAACACTAAACACTAAACCATAAACCATAAACCCTAAACTCTAAACCCTCAACCATAAACCCTAAACCCTAAAATCTAAACCTTGATCCCTAAACCCTGAGCCATGAGCCCTAAACCCTAAACCATAAACCATGATTCCTAAACTCTAAACCTTAAGCCCTAAACAATATTCCTAAATCTTCCTAAATTACCTCCAACACTTCCAAGATTCTATAACATCACCTCAAGATGCTTGATATATTTCTTGAACTATCCTAGAGGGTGTTTGATTAGCTCAAAACTATTCAAGGATTAAGGTTTAGGGTTTAGTGTTCATGGTTTAGGGTTTAGGGTTTAGGGTTTAGGATTCAAAGTGTTGAGGGATTAGGGTTTATGGTTTAACATTTAGGGCTCACATGGTTTGGGTTTAGAGCTTATAGCATAGGGCTATGGGTTAAATGTTTAAGGTTTAGGGTTTGGGGTTAACATCTAAGGGTTTAGTGTTTAGTGTCTAGGGTTTAGGGTTTAGGGTTTAGGTTTATGGCCCAGGGTTTAGGGTTTAGGATTTAGGGCCCAAGTTTTAGGTTTCACAATCTAGGGTTTAGGATTTGGGTAAGTGCACCAAATTGGTGGGCCAAAAGAGGGTCTTAAGTGGACACATTTTTCTGAAAAATAAAAAAACTTAAACTTGTACAAGTTTTACAAATAGTTACACTCAAAATTGGAAGATGTTGTATAAACATGAATCGTAACATTTTGAGTCTAGTTTTTGAGCTACTAAATTGTATTGAAAATGGATAATTTTAAGTGGGTCAAATAACTAAAATACTAATAAGTGCTCCTATTTTTGTTAAAAAACATAACATAGTGACTTTCATGCCCCCACCATTTAGTAGTTTTGAAAACCCTTTGTAGAAAGATAGCTAGGAGATGTAGTTTGTGTTAGAATGTTGTTTAGATTTTTTTAGCAAGTATTTTTTTATGATTTTTCTAGTACATAAATTTTATGTTTTGAAAAACAACGGAGCTCCACCATGCCCTCTCCCCTAATTACCTCAAAAAATATTGAAAAATTAGAATTTGTTTTTGAATATGTATAAAATTAGGCCTAGTTTGTATTAGTATAATTTTTTTCAATTTCGATGACCCAAAAAAAGATACACGATGAAAGATAGATATATTTAAACTTCAAAAAATAGCTATAAAAATCCATAGTTAGAAAATAAATAATATGGAAACCTTATATTAGTCAGAAAATTTGAAAAAATATATTTTTAGAAAGAAGAAACTCTGCTCTACGTTATGGTATAATTTTTTTAAACGAATTGATTGTTTTATGTTGATTTATCATGGAGGAAGTGGCATTTTTACATTTTCCTACAAAAACATGTTGTTTTTTGTGTTTGTGCAGGTCCATGCCTCAGGCTTGGGGATCCAAACCAGATCCCAAGCCTTGAGGCATGGCTTGGAAAAAGTGAAAACGCAAAATGCATACGTGTTCTTTATAGTATAAACATTGTATATGCTTTTGGCATGCTTCTATTTACAAAAATAAATGTTTAAGTATAAGTTTTTCATTTAAATTATTTATGTAAATATAAGAAATTAGGGTCACTCTGCACCTTATGGAACTAGTCTCACAGCTCCATGAATCATAGTTTAGGAGATAGTTTTTATCCTATAATTTGGCCAGTACATAGGTAATTTTCAGGATTTCAACATTCACCATCAAGATTTTAGTATTAATTTCTACAATCAAAACCCTAAACTCTAAACCTTTAAACCCTAAACCCTAAACATTTAGCCCTTACCCGTGAGCCGTAAACCCCGAGCCTTAAGCCCTAAACCCCGAGCCCCAAGCACTAAACCCTAAACCCTAAACCATGAACCATGAGCCCTAAACCCTAAACCCTAAACCCTAAACCATAAACCATAAAAATTGAATCCCAAACTCTAAATCCTAAACCTTAAACAATGGATCCTAAACCCTAAATCCTAAACCCTAAGCCTTGAACCCTACACCCTTATCCCTCACCCCTAAAATCTAAACCCTAAACCCTAGACCATATACCCTAAGCCTTAAACCCTAAACCTCGAGCCCTAAACCATAAACCCTAAACCTTAAGCCTTAAACATTAAATCCTAAACCCTAACCCTAAACCATAAACTCTAAAAAATGAACCGTAAACCATAAATCCTAATCCCTAAACCCCAAACCATAAACCTTAAACCTTAAATCCTTAACCCAAATCCGTAAACCCTAACCATAAACACTAAAACCTAAACCCTAAACCCTAAACCCTAAACCTAAAACCTAAATTCTAAACCATGACCCTTAACCTTGAACTCTTAACCCTAAACCTTAAACCCTTAACCATGAACCCTAAAACCTAAACCCTAAACCCTAAACCCTAAACCCCAAACCATATTTCATTAATATTTCCTACTCTCATGCCTAGAACCATCATTGAGTTTGCTTATAGAACTACCTTGTTTATGAGAGGTGGGAAAAGTAACTAAATGGATATGACATCTACCTTTTTCCTCGAATTCATATTATAGATCTCTTCCAAACTTGTTTCTCCCCACATATAATTGCACTCTTGAATGTAAATTTATTCACACTTTGAAACAAATTTCACATTTCTCATATTTCCATGTGTAACGTCTTGATTTTTGGAAGCTACTATGATAACCTCTTTTCATGATGTTGTAACTGTGGAAATGAGGATAATTATGTTAAGATATATCTTTTAATCTTAAAAATAATGTGTTACTGATATGAACCCTTGTTTACTGTAACTTGTTTACTTGGGATGAAGGTCATTATAACTTGTGTTTTGCAAAGTGTGAAACAACAAACTTGCTTTTGCATTTGATGAACTCATATTGTTGTTGATAACACACCTTGAATCAATTCCATTGATCCAAGGTATGTTGCGGCCTTCTTTGTGATCACTTTGTCGATTTACTTTCTAATTAGAATGAAGTCTGGAACCAGACTGAAGGTCGTTATAAATGTTACAGAACCTGGTTACAGGTATAATTATTCAGTACCATGTTTCCAATGGAAAGGTTTGATTTCTGAACTACATACACATAGTAACGTTGAGAGCGTAATGCAAGAAGAGTTTTGGTATGAGAGAACAAAGTATAGATATGTCGAGCATGGACCAAATGTCCCGCATTATGTTGATATGAACGTAAGTTGGTAAACTTACTAAAAGAACCCATTAATTAAAATAATATGGATACATTTTAACCTATAACTATGTTTTATCCTATAACCTAACTACTACCCTATGTGGATTTTAAATTAAATGGGATGTAAATTATTGCAAATCCTAATGACTTGTGACCTAGGTGGAAAACCTAGCTATGGACAATACAACCTAAACTAATGCTAACCCAAGGAGGGGACTTGTGGATACATGCTGATAAAAGGATAAGAAGGGAAGGTTTGAAATTTAATAAAGGACATTAAATGATGTCCTTGAAGTTTTAAACACCAAGTTTGGGGAACATGGGAAGTTGGAGATATCCAACTAGCAATGTAGCTAAGAAGGAAATTACATGCAAAAATTTAAAGGTGGAACTCACCAAACCTGAGTCGGTGGTGGCGTGGAGATAGAGGAAAAAGCAATGCATTCAATGCATTTATTGATCTCGGTCTTGGTGACCAGCTCACCTTGGAAAGGGGAAAGAGGAATTTTTTGGTTATTGTTGTTCATTCGGGTTTTGAGTTTTGCTCTGCATTTATTTTATGGTTCTTTTGAACCTGTAACTATTCTGGTCATTGTTGTTGTTCTTTTGATTACCTATGGCTGTTTTTGAGCCTATGGGGGTAAGAGGTCGTTATGGAAAACTTGTTGTTTGTCACCATGGAAAAGAATAATTCCTGAGGGCGTGGACATGGTTTTCTTCAAGCCACAAGAAGTTTTACAGGCATGTTGAGCTCTTCTCTTTAAACCATTTTTCTCTTTGTTAAGCGTCTTCATTAAAAGAACTCTGCTCTTTTATTGGATGTTTTTGTAAAATGAAAATGTTGATATGTTGATGAGATTTCTGGGTTGAGTTGCCTTTTTGAGAATAAATACGAATTGGGTGTTTTCTTTACTAGGAGGGTAATGAGATGAAATCTATCCTTGCTGTTTGAATTTTTACAGTAATGGGTATTCGGTTTTATCTCCCATTATGGGTTTGATTTGATGGAAGTAATAGCTTGATGGAACTATACTGCTCTTATGTGTATGTGTCGCTAATGGTTATGAAAACCATAAAATGCTTGATGAGACTATTGTGTGACTATTATTTCATCGTATTTAGCGCATGGCGTAAGAATCCTCAAACAATGATTCATAATTATATTTGTATCTTTATATTTGTTTTTAGATCGATGTGATGTCCTTAAATCTGGAACAGTTCTTGGTACTTATCATGTATGACTATTTGGAAAGAAGTTATTATTTAAATGGAAACAAAGTGGCCTATCTATAGAATACGAACTAGGTAGAGCATACAATTTATATTTTGTTTCTTGTTGAACTCAATGATAGGGTAAGTGCACCAAGTTGGGGGACAATTAAGTGGACATCAAATCCTGAATTTTACATTAAAAACAACAAAACATCAAATTTAGTCTTCCATGATTGAACCATGCCGAAAAGTAAAAATCCATGTCATAAAAATGGTACCATTCGTGGGGAGACTATTAGTTTGTAGAAATACTGATTTTAAAGTGAATAGAAGAGGATAAATATCATTTTATAATATTTTACTAATAGTAGGTCTTTAAGACACTTTTTCCCGTGAATGTTTATGTCTACATTTAAGAATGAAAATTCATTTTTCAATACTTATTAGAATGTGATAAAAATATACCATCCCAACCGTGGTGAAATTATATACATGTTAAAAAAAAAAATTTTTAGAATAAATTATCCTATGGGTGCAGATCGGCTTGATTTCAAGATTTTTTGATGAAGTTATGAGAAGAGAAACGGAAAGTGCTCTTTTTCTTTATGTTTTAATACTACTTTCTTTGACTATTATCAAAAATCATAAAAATAAAATATTACTCAAAAAAAAAGGGAATACAAAATAAAATCCATCCCAAGATAGATAGTGGCATATAACTTCTCACCAAAGGAAAAAACTATATATATCAATTTTTGGTCATCTTTCAAATTGTGGGCAAGGAACTATAATCTTATAGGCGTTTTTAAAAAAAAATACCAAGTCATTGAATTTTGAGTGTTTAATATACTAATCTTATCCATTTTTTGTTTGACAAAAATTAGTATTTTAGAAACTACATTCCAGAGGCTACGATTCATAATAATATAATTTTGTCTAATTTTGAGTGTATGTATTGATAATAATCCCTTACAACATTGATATTATGTTGTTATTAGCTCTTGCAAATGATGTCCACTTTTTATGACCCTATATTTGTTACCATCAACTTCCTAAATAAGGAATGAACTTACCCGATATATATATATATATATATATATATATATATATATATATATATATATATATATATATATATATATATATATATAACTCTCGATTGATTTAAAACAAATTCTTTGTTATTTTTCATTAAAAGCTTAATTCGTAGATGAAGTTGATTTCTTAATCATAAAAGCGTGTCTTTTTTAAAAAAGATTCCTTTTATTATTTTTAATGATGAAATCATGATTTCGTTGAACTAACTCGTATACTCTTACTTGCTTTATACCATGGATGTAAATGTCTGCTATGTTGTTTATGATGAATAATTAAAGAAACAATTCTATTTAGAGATGTTGTTATTCTTGATAATTGCGGAATCATATACAAATGAACTCGCTTCTTTCTTTATGCTTCCATGAATGGTAGTTAGTAATTTTTATATATTGAAATAGACTTGTTAGAGAAATCATCTTATGGGAAAAGTGTGTTACTTTTAACTAGTTGATATTCGGCCTTGGAACTTTGAGAAGAGATAATATGATTCTTCTTCCTTTCATTTGATTATTGACCTTAATTGTTCTCTCTTTATGGGATAATTATCATTGATTGTTATCACTTCTTGTTTAAATCATCCAATTAGATTGTGATGAAAAGAAAGGGAATATTGGATGGGTAATCGAGGTAATAATTATTTTCTTCTCTTATCCAAATGAAATTTATAATCGATATTGAATGAATTTCTTACTACCTATAAGCTAATGAATATAAATAAAAAGATTTAATCTTGTTTTTTTCTTTAATAACCTTGAAGAAGTGTTTCTGCTTGTTGAATTCCCTCCAGAAATGATACCAAAACGTGTTGTCACGGTGAATGACTACTTTTCTCTTACGCATTTGATTTGTTTGAAATTAAATGAGTAATACAAAAGGAAGTAGTTCCTGCATTTGAATTTTTAATTAAATTCATCTCTTGAAATTTCAACTATAATAAGGAATGGAATTGATAGTAATTGCATTAGAAAACATTATATACATATGTGTATTAGCTCTTACAAATGTTTTTAATCTAGAACCATTTAGAGGAAATTACTTCGCAGTAATTGTTTTAAATACGAAATGAACCCCTTGCGTATTGGAATAAAAATAGTAACGAAATGTGAATAAAGTGTTGCGGGTTGTAGTAATTATTTAAGAGAAAGTTAGTAAATATTTTTGTCTCGATTGTGATGGTAATTAGGGATTTTGGGTGGCTAAGTTGTTCATCCTTATCAAATGGTCTTAATTCATAGATGATGTCCATCTCAATTTTATAAACGTTTATAAACTACGCTAGATTTCTTTTATTGAGAAAAATTGATCAAAGCACCTCATTTTAATGATAAGTGCTTTTATGCCCAATTCTTTGAACTAACCTATCGCAAGTTATTTTTGACGAAATGCATTATGTGAGTAAAAATGAAGATATGTTTCCTTATGATGCTTCTTTCTTCCTATTAACTAAGGGATGGATATTTTAAAGATTTTATTATTCTTCTCTTTGGCGCGAGGAAATGAAATAAAAAGAAAAAAATGCAATTCTTCTCTCTTTACGAATTGTTAATGTTGTTTGGCATGAATGAAGTCCGGTAGTATGGACTTGTATATTGTATGAGTTTTAATCTAGAGTAAAGATTAAAAGAAGAAGGTGTGTTATTTTAATGGTTGTACCACCTTGGAATTGTTTGAGTAAGATTGAAAATATAATTTTATTCATTGAATTTGGATATATTCAAATGATGGTTGATAGATTTTAAAGGAAATAATATCTATTCTTTCCTTGAATACAAATTTTAAGTTAGAATGTTTATGCATCTTAATTCATACTTAGGTCAATATGGATTTTAAATTGACATTTGAAAAGAGTTAAGTGAATATGAACTCTTAAATGAGCGATATTCACAAACTAGTATATAAGATCCATGAATATAAATAAAGAGTCTCACAATCGAATCCTGTATTTTGATTTCGTTAATATCCTTCAGATGTTTGATCCAAAGGATATTCGGTATGAGTAATCATATCTCCTCGTAAAAACCTTAACTAAAGTAAGGTTATAGTGAATAAATGAATACATTCATTTGTGGTTAGACCTCATTTAAGTGACGAATAATGAGATGGAAATATGAATTTAAATGCGGTTGCGAATAAAACTTGGTTAAGTTTAGTAAGTTGATCATACTACGTTAAGTTGTGGTGGACTCATTAGTTTGAAGCTTAAATTAAGGAACTAAGATGGAATTAAGCAATCCTTCACTAAGGAGGAGTAATATATTAAGCTTTAAGACAATTTAAGACTATGCAATCATAATGAGCAAAGTGAGGTTAGAAGATCAATACGGTTCTTTGAAACTTATTCTTAAAATACTTAAGATTATAATCTAATCACACTTCTAGTTGATGTGTATCCCTTGATGAGAGGATTCCGTAGGACCTTGGTACGCCAGGTTGACCGCAATCTGGTGTCTTCATGAAGGCAAGGCCTTCATGATGACACAATGTCAGCCCGACATGTTACAACGCCCTCCCAAATCGAACCATCAAGTTTACATAAGCTAGACCAAGTTACTTGGACGAGGTTAGGAATGTGATCGTGTATATGGAGTGACTCAGAAGACTAAAGGTAACTAGACACACACGTAGTCGACTAGGGTCGACAAAGTATGTCTACGTACCTTTAGTCACCACAAGTGTCTTCCTATACTCTTTCATATTGCTAGCTTGGGTTAAAGTTTAAACTTGGATGAGAATATTGAAAAGGTCATAAAAGATCATTCTAGATAATGATGAAGTTAGGTGAAGGATGTATTCCATTGATGTGTATAATGTCTAGGAATATGATCATACAAAGCATGTGAAAATCTTTGGCCAAAGTATCGCAAGTTGCTGGTTGCGTTGTCCTAATCACCTAGTTTAAGAAGCAGGATTTCAGATGAGTATCGGTAATAGATATTCAGATAGGCCTCTTAAATGGAACACTTCGATAACCAAAATTGGTAAGAGAACCAAGTATACTTAGTATACAATGCATGGATTAACATGAAGGATCGGTAAGTAGCCGAGTCATGAAATGAGAGATCGTTGAAACTCCGAGCCATAAAATGGGAGATCGATAGTTCTTCGAGTCATTACAACAACAAATGGTATATGTTATATGATTGAATGACATTGAATGTGTGTTCCATATTATAAATATGCGAACAAAGAACATTGGTTTTAAAAGTATTGTGTGTTCTAAATTACGTTAATGGGACAAGAGAACAATTATTAAAACTTGGTCATGTGTTCTAAATTATATAAATTAGAATAGAGAACGTTATAAAAAAATAAAAAATTCCCTATTCTAATGACTTAAAATGGGAATGTTACATCTTGGTATCAGAGCTGAAGGTTGCAGCTCTTGGACCTAATGAGTCCACAATTTAATAAGTTTACATTTTCTTATTAAACAAAAAATGGTTAGAACAAGAGGAAATGCTGCGAACAACCCGTTACCGGGTGGAGAAGCAACTGCTCGCTCAAAACTAGATGAAATCCTTGCTGCCCTACTAGATACGAGAGATCATTTGACTGTTTTGGAACAACAAGCAATGGGAAATGAGGAGGAGGAAGAAGAAGCTGATATAAATGATCAGCCACCTCCTTTGTGGACAACACCAATGGAGGGAATCCGGGTGTTGATAATAGTAATGCAAACGCTCCTAATCATCCTAAAAATAAAAGGGCAAGATTAGTGGCTGAACTTACAAATGATATAAAGAGAATAAGTCCTCCAAAGTTTGATGGAACAACACTTGGGGACGGGGCTGAAAATTGGCTCAGTGAAATGTAGAAGTACTTTACAATAAGAAACTTCTCCGAGGATACCAAAGTGATATGGGGAGCATATTAGATTTCTTAGGAAGCATCATCATGGTGGGACAACCATAAGGTTGAGTTGAACATTGTCAAAATAGACATAACTTGGGATCAATTCAAAAGTTGCTTTAGGAACAATGCTGCCTCAACTCTTTTTTGATTGGAAAATGACTGAATTTTAGAACTGGTCACAAGGTAGGCTGACGGTGATAGAATACTGGGAAGGGTTTACTAAACTCCTTAAGTATGTACCGCAGTACCAAGCTGACGAGAAGTTCAGGATATGAAAGTTCATAATGGGACTGAATCCCATCATTGGTGGTGAGGTAGATGTCCACGGTCCAACCACTATGGAAGGAGTTGTCGAAAAGGCAATAAGACAAGAACAAAAATTGAGAGAAATCTCTGCTCATAGGGAGGAGATTAGGAAGAAGATTCCCAACTCTTCTTCATCTCTCACACCCAAAAAGGACCCTGGAAAAGGTTTGGTATGAAAAAAAATTTGTTGTGGATAATAATAAGAAATCAGTAATGAACAAACCTGTTAATAGTGTGTGGAGCAGCTTTGCAAAAATTAGTGGTAATGGACAAAAGTCCTATGGAAGCCAGAGTGATAACTTCAAGGTGGCAAAGAAATTTAACCTAGGAAGGGGCCAGTCGGAGGCTGCTTTAACTATGGAAAGGACCATTACGCGAGTCACTATCCTCTGAAGAAGGATGATCATGATCAACAGCATAGGATACACGCTGCGGTGGCTAACAAACAAGCTAAAAAGCAAGTCACACCCATAGTAGTTCCAGGTAAGTTATTCGGTACACATGTAGTCATACTTTTTGATACTGGAGCTATTGAATGTTTTATCTCTACTAAACTAGCAATGAAATTAAAAAGGAAAGCTAAACGAATGGATAAGACATGGATAATGTTTTATGGAAATAATGTTGTCCATACAGTCGATATGTGCCTTTTTGGGGCAATTCTTGACCTGCCTAGTTTCTCCATAAAAGTTGACCTGTATGTTACTCCTTTAGGGTCATATGATATAATTATAGGAGTTAATTGGTTGGCAGAACATTAGGTGAAGGTTGATTGTTATGAAAAATAGATTTTTGTTTTGATGACTCGAAAAAGCAAAGTAGTCATTCAAAGTGTAAAGCGTGAGGTTGCAGTTAGGAAACTAACAACTATGCAACTAAAAAGGGCTAAAAATAGAGGCTGCACTTTGTATGTCGTAAGAATGATAGAAAATGCCAAAGAAGATAATGATTTTATGGAAAAGTATCCATTATTAAGAGATTTCAGCGATGTCTTTCTAGAAGAATTACCAGGTCTTCCACCCAAACGGAGTTTGACTTTGCAATAGAGATCAAGCCAGGAACCGAACCCATATCTAAGGCACCCTACAGAATGACCACCCTTGAGTTGGTGGAACTTAAGGCTCAGTTACAAGAAATTTTGACAAAAGGGCTGATAAGACCGAGCGTCTCACCATGGGGAGCGCTAGTAATTTTTGTAAAGAAGAAGGATGGCACACTTAGATTGTGCATTGATTATAGAATGTTGAATAAGGAAACCATTAAGAATCGATATCCACTTCCTAGGATTGATGATCTGTTTGACCAGATGTGTGGAGCATCAGTCTATTCAAAAATAGATCTCCGATCTGGATATCACCAACTGAGAATAAAGGAAGAAGATATTCATAAAACAACTTTTAGAACAAGGTATGGGCATTATGAATTCACAATGTTACCTTTTGGGTTGACGAATGCACCTACCGCCTTCATGAATTTGATGAACAATATTTTTCAAGAATACTTAGACAAGTTTGTGCTTGTATTCTTGGACGACATTCTTATATACTCCAAAAATGTCGAAGAACATCAAGAGCATTTAAGGATAGTGCTGGAAATTTTGAGAAAGAGAAGGTTGTATGGTAAATTATCTAAATGTTCCTTTTATGATGCAGAGGTGCATTATTTGGGGCATGTTATAAGAAAGAATGGGATAGTTGTAGACCCTTCAAAGATCGCAGCTATAACTGAGTGGCCTGCGCCTAAGAACGTGCATGAAGTAAGAAGCTTCATGGGCCTGGCAGGATACTATAGAAAGTTTGTTAAGGACTTTTCTAAAATTGTTGCACCAATCACTTCATTACAAAAGAAAGATAAGAAATTTTTCTGGAGTGAAAAATGTGAATCTGCCTTTAAAATTTTAAAGGAACAGTTAACTATAGCACCTATTCTGACTATACCTGACCTAAATGGAGATTTTATGGTTGTAACGGATGCATATGGAGAGGGTCTCGAGGCATTCTGTTACAAAATGACCATGTCATAGCATATTAAAGCAGAAAGCTTAAGTTACATGAACATAATTATGCTCCACATGACCTAGAGTTCACTGCCATTGTTCATGCACTTTAAATGTGAAGGCATTACCTTCTTGGTAAGCCCTTTGAGCTAAAAACCGACCATCTAGGGTTGAAGTACATTTTACCCAACCAAACCCGAATGCAAGACAATGAAGATGGTTAGAATTTCTATCTCAAGATATGATTTTGATATAAGCTACATTAAAGGTAAGGAAAATAGGGTAGTAGATGCTCGAGTCATAGGAAACACATCTCTACCCTTATAACATTAAGAACTCAGTTTAAGGATGAAGTGAAAGATGTCATGGAATCTAACTCTTATTTTTAGCAAGTTAAAATAACACTTATACAGATCCAAAGGATGCGAAGTATAAAGGATTTCGTTTTGATAATGAAGGATTCTTAGGTTTGAAAACATGGTATATATACCCTTGGAAATGATTTAAGAAATAAATTATTAACTGGATTTCATAATTCACCTTTTTTTGGACACCTGGCATTACAAAAATGCTTGCTGATCTCAAGCAACAATATTTCTTAAGGGAATGAAAAAGGATGTGGTGGAATTTGTGACACACTACTTGGAATGTCAGCATGTTAAGGTAGAACATATGCATCCCGCTAGATTATTGTATCCCCACAGCATTCCGCAATACAAATGGCAAGTGATAACTATGGATTTCATTCAAGGATTACCTATGTCAAGGAATAAACATGATATCATCCTGGTTGTCATCAAAAATTAACCAAAGTGGCACACTTCATTGCTGGTAATTTAAAAGATGATGCACTAGTGTTAGCAAGAAGATTTGTACATGAAATTTTTAGATTGCATGGAATACCCGAATTGATCATATCGACAGAGATCCGAGAATGACATCAAGATTTTGGCAAATGCTTAATGTGGCCTTGGGAACTAAATTAAACTTCAGTTTTGCATATCATCCGAAAAGGATGGACAAACTGAAAGAGTCAATCAAGTTTTAGAGGATATGTTAAGAATGTATTGCATGGACCAGCAGTATAAATGGGAGGAATACCTTCCACTGGTTGAATTTTCCTATAATAATACATACCACGCCTCTTTAAAGATGGCACCTTTTGAAGCATTGTATGGAAGAAAATGTAACCCCCATGTTAGCTTGGATAACGTAGAGGACAGAGAGAGGTAATTGGGCCAGAAATCCTTATGGAAATGGAACAACAAATTAAAATGATTTGGAACATTTAAAGGAGGTTGCCAATAGGCAAAAGAGTTATGCAGACTTAAAGCGGGTTGATAGGAATTATAAACTTGGTGAGAAGGTCTTTCTTCGGTCAACCCAAAAAGAGTTCTATAACTTTTGGCAAAGGATGCCAAGTTATCGCCTCATTATGTGGGACCTTTTGAAATTGTTGAAATAATCAACCCTACAGTAGCTTATCGTCTAGCATTACCTCTTGCTTTATCACAAATGCATGATGTTTTTCATATTTATTTGCTTAAGAAATACGTATTAGATTTATCACATGTGCTGAATTAGAATTCCTTGCAAGTCCAAGACCCAAGAATAATCGTGGTTAAGCCCATTCGAGTGTTAGAAACTCACCAATTGTACTTAAGAAATCGTGAAGTGAATCAATGTAAGGTCTAGTGGGACCATTTAGTGAAGAAAGTGCAACTTGGGAAAATCTCAAAGAAATGAGATCTACTTTTCCATACTTGTTTGATCGAAATTGAATTCGAAAAACTGATAATTCTACCAAACATGGACAATTATTGGTCTATTTTATGGTTATCTTAAAACATTGTTTTAATGATTAAATCTATTTTTGGTATGAACTTATGAATGAAAGGACGATAATTGAATTTTGTCCTAAAAACTCTATGAATTGGCTAATTTGATCATCGGGATGATGATTCTTTTAAGAAGGGAGGAATGTAACATCTTGATTTTTGGAAGCTACTATGATAACCTCTTTTCATGATGTTGAATCATGGAAATGAGGATAATTATGTTAAGATATATCTTTTAATCTTAAAAAGAATGTGTTACTGATCTAACCCTTGTTTACTGTAACTTGTTTACTTGGGACGAAGGTCATTATAACTTGTGTTTTGCAAAGTGTGAAACAACAGACTTTCTTTTGTGTTTGATGAACTCATATTGTTGTTGACAGCACACCTTGAATCAATTCCATTGATCCAAGGTATGTTATGGCCTTCTTTGTGATCACTTTGTCGATTTACTTTCTAATTAGAATGAAGTCTGGAACCATCGTTATAAATGTTACAGAACCTAGTTACAGGTATAATTATTCGGTACCATGTTGCCAATGGAAAGGTTCGATTTCTGAACTACATACACATAGTAACGCCGAGAGCGTAAGGCAGTAAGAGTTTTGGTACGAGCGAACAAAGTATAGATATGTCGAGCATGGAACAAACGTCCTGCATTATGCTGGATATGAACGTAAGTTGGTAAACTTACTAAAAGAACCCATTAATTAAAATACTACGGCTACGTTTTAACCTATAACTATGTTTTAGCCTATAACCTAACTACTACCCTATGTGGATTTTAAATTAAATGGGATGTAAATTATTGCAAATCCTAATGACTTGCGACCTAGGTGGAAAACCTAGCTATGGACAATACAACCTAAACTATTGTTAACCTAAGGAGGGGACCTATGGATACATGTTGATGAGCGGATAAGAAGGGAAGGTTAGAAATTTAATAAAGGACATTAAATGATGTCCTTGAAGTTTTAAATGCCAAGTTTGGCGGGAACATGGGAAGTTGGAGATATCCAACTAGCAATGTAGCTAAGAAGGAAATTACATGCAAAAATTTAAAGTGGAACTCGCCAAACCTGAGTCGGTGGTGGCGTGGAGATAGAGGAAAAAGCAATGCATTCAATGCATTTATTGATCTCGGTCTTGGTGACCAGCTCGCCTTGGAAAGGGGAAAGAGGAATTTTTGTGGTTATTGTTGTTCATTCGGGTTTTGAGTTTTTCTCTGCATTTCTTTTATGGTTCTTTCAAACCTGCAACTATTCTGGTCATTGTTGTTGTTGTTTTGATTACCCACGGCTATTTTTGAGCCTGTGGGAGTAAGGAGGTCATTGGGGAAAACTTGTTGTTTATCGCCATGGAAAAGAAGAATTCCTGAGGGCGTGGACGTGGTTTTCTTCAAGCCACAAGAAGTTTACAGGCATGTTGAGCTCTTCTCTTTAAACCATTTTGCTCTTTGTTAAGCGTCTTCATTAAAAGAACTCTGCTCTTTTATTGGATGTTTTTGTAAAATGAAAATGTTGATATGTTTGATGAGATTTCTGGGTTGAGTTTCCTTTTGAGAATAAATACGATTTGGGTGTTTTCTTTACTAGGAGGGTAAATGAGATGAAATCTATCCTTGCTATTTGAATTTTTACAGTAATGGGTATTCGGTTTTATCTCCCATTATGGGTTTGATTTGATGGAAGTAACAAATGATGTGTATAATGTTCTATGTGTTGTGTGCGCTAATGGTTATGAAAAACCATAAAAATGCTTGATGAGACTATTGTGTGACTGTTCTCTGTCATATTACAGCGCATGGCGGTAAGAATCCTCCCAGGGACAGTAAGATAATTATAGTATCTTTATATTTGTTGTTCTAGATCGATGTGATGTCCTACCTGTTTGTTCTTGGTACTTGTGTATGACTGTTTGGAAAGAAGTTATTATTTAAATGGAAACATAGTGGCTATCTCTTATAGAGCATTGGATAGGGCATACAATTTATATTTTGTTTCTTGTTGAACTCAATGATATATATATATATATATATATATATATATATATATATATATATATATATATATATATATATATATATATATATATATATATATATATATATATACATATACATATATATATAACTCTGTGGATTTAAAACAAATTCTTCGTTATTTTCATTAAAACTGGAACTGAAGTTGATTTCTTACTTTGGTGTCTGAAAATGATTCCTTTTATTATTTTTGATGAAATCATGATTTCGTTGTTTACTGTACACTCTCACTTGCTTTATACCTGGATGGAAATGTCCGTTGGGGTGAATAATTAAAGGAAACAATTCTATTTAGAGATGTCGTTATTCTTGATAATTGCGGAATCAGATGCAAATGAACTCTGGCATGCTTCCATGAATGGTAGTTAGTAAGTTTTATATACTGAAATAGACTTGTTAGAAGAAATCATCTTATGGGAACAGGTCTGTACTAACTAGTTGATATTCGGCCAGGCATTGAGAAGAGATAATATGATTCTTCTTCCTTTCATTTGATTATTGACCTTAATTGTTCTCTCTCTTTGACTGTTATCATTGATTGTTATCACTTCTTGTTTAAATCATCCAGTTCAGTTGTGATGAAAAGAAAGGGAATATTGGATGGGTAATCGGAAGTAATAATTATTTTCTTCTCTTATCCAGTTGAAATTCTATAATCGATATTGAATGAATTTCTTACTGCCTTAGGCGTAAGCAACTGCATTTAACTGTTGTTTTTCTTCTTTTCGATTTGAAGGAAGTACTATGTTGCTTGTTGAATTCTGAGAAATGACACCAGTGTTGTCACGGTGAATGACTACTTTTCTCTTCTGCATTTGATTTGTTTGAAATTAAATGAGTAGTACAAAAGGGAAGTAGTTCTGTTTGAATTTTTAATTAAATTCATCTCTTGAAATTTCAACTATAATAAGGGAATGGAATTGATAGTAATTGCATTAGAACAACATTATATACATATGTGTATTAGCTCTTACAGATGTTTTTAATCTGGAACTATTTAGAGGAAATTACTTCTGGTAGTAATTGTTTTAAATACGGAATGAACCCCTTGCATTATTGGAATAAAAATAGTAAGGAAATGTGAATAAAGTGTTGCGGGTTGTAGTAATTATTTAAGAGAAAGTTAGTAAATATTTTTGTCTGATTGTGATGGTAATTAGGGGATTGGGTGGTTAAGTTGTTCATCCTTATCAGCACTTAATTCGTAGATGATGTCCATCTCAATTTTTAAATGTTTCATAAAAGCAGAGTTCTTTTATTGAGACAGTTAATCAAGAGCACCTCATTTTAATGATAAGTGCTTAATATGCCCAGTTGATGAACTAACCCATGCAAGTTAATTTTGCAGATGGATTCCGTGAGTAAAAATGAAGATATGTTGTTTATGATGCTTCTTCTGATTAACTAAGGGATGGATCTTTTCTGAGATTTTATTATTCTTCTACGAGGAAATGAAATAAAAAGAAAAAAGTTGTATTCTTCTCTCTTTACGAGTTGTTAATGTTGTTTGGCATGAATGAAGTCCGGTAGTATGGACTTGTATATTGTATGAATTTTAATCTAGAGTAAAGAGTAAAAGAAGAAGGTGTGTTATTTTAATGGTTGTACCACCTTGGAACTGTTTGAATAAGATTGAGAATATAATTTTATTCATTGAATTTGGATATATTCAAATGATGGTTGATAGATTTTAAAGGGACATAATATCTATTCTTTACTTGAATACAACTTTTAAGTTGGAATGTGCAATTAATTCATACTTAGGTCAATATGGATTTTAAATTGACATTTGAAAAGAGTTAAGTGAATATGAACTCTTAAATGAACGATATTCGAACTAGTATATAAGCTAATGAATATAAATAAAGAGACAATTGAATCCTGTATTCTGATTTCGTTAATATCCTTGAGATGTTTGATCCAAAGGATATTCGGTATGAGGAATCATATCTCCTCGTAACAAACCTTAACTGAAGTAAGGTTATAGTGAATAAATGAATACATTCATTTGTGGTTAGACCTCATTTAAGTGACGTCTAATGAGATGGAAATCTGAATTTAAATGCGGTTGCGAATAAAACTTGGTTAAGTTTAGTAAGTTGATCTTACTACGTTAAGCTGTAGTGGACTGTTAGTCTGAAGCTTAAATTAAGGAACTAAGATGGAATTAAGCAATCCTTCAGTAAGGAGGAGTAAAGGCATATTAAGCTTTAAGACAATTTAAGTCTCTCTTAGCTATGCAACTGTAACGAGCAGTGAGGTTAGAAGATCAACACGGTTGCTGAAACTTATTCTTAAAATACTTAAGATTATAATCTAATCACACTTCTAGCTAGATGTGTATCCCTTGATGAGAGGATTCCGTAGGACCTTGGCACACGCTAGCTGCAATCTGGTGTCTTCATGAAGGCGGGGCCTTCATGACGACACAATGTTGCAGCTGACATGTTACAACGCCCTCCCAAATCGAATCATCAAGTTTACATAAGTTGGGACCAAGTTACTTGGACGAGGTTAGGAATGTGATCATGTATACGGAGTGACTCAGGAAGACTAAAGGTAACTAGACACATGCAGTCGTCTAGGGTCGACAAAGTATGTCTACGTACCTTTAGTCACCACGAGTGTCTTCCTATACTCTTTCATATTGCTAGCTTGGGTTAAAGTTTAAACTTGGATGAGAGGACTGAAAGAGGTCAGAAAAGACCATTCTAGATAACAGATGAAGTGAGGTGAAGGATGTATTCCATTGATGTGTATAACGTCTAGGAATATGATCATGCAAAGCATGTGATAATCTTTGGCCAAAGTATCGTAAGTTGCTGGTTACGTTGTCCTAATCACCTAGTTTAAGAAGCAGGATTTCAGATGAGTATCAATAATAGATATTCGGATAGCCTCTTAAATGGAACACTTTGATAACTTAAATTGGTAAGAGAACCAAGTATACTTAGTATACAATGCATGGATTAACATGAAGGATCGGTAAGTAGCCGAGTCATGAAATGAGAGATCGTTGAAACTTTGAGCCATAAAAAGGGAGATCGGTAGTTCTTTGAGTCATTACAACAACAAATGGTATCTGTTATATGATTGAATGGCATTGAATGTGTGTTCCATATTATAAATATGTGAACAGAGAACATTGGTTTTAAAAGTATTGTGTGTTCTAAATTACGTTAATGGGACAGAGAACAATTATTAAAACTTGGTCGTGTGTTCTAAATTATATAAATTAGAACAGAGAATGTTATAAAAAAATTCCCTTGTTCTAATGACTTAAAATGGGAATGTTACACCATATATGGTATTATGCAAGCCAGATGATGACCCATTGGAAGTTGGAAAAAAAAACCATCACAACACAAAAATTAATCTTAAAGGAAACAAAAGAAACATAGAGAATATACCAATGCGGAGGTGTAGGATCATAATTGAATTTCCTGTAGTATCCTCTCCTCCAGAAAGAGAAAGTTCTTGTTCTACTGGAATGGATAGTAAATTTGATAGAACTTCCTGAAGTGTTCAAAATAAGCATAGAAATAGGGGAATGACTAAGAACACAAAGGGGTTATCAATCTCCTAGTAAATATTTCTTGTTCAGTTCTAAAAGGGAGTCACTGGCCTATGACTTAGTGACCTTCCATTCATTGATAATTCCTTATATGATAAACCCATGGATGTTTTCAAAAGTGCCTTCAAAAAGATAGGGGTAGTCATAAATCCTATTGAAGGGTGTGATGTGATTTCCAAGCAACTTGTTATGTTTGTGGAGCCTATTTTCATGTTAGAGTGTGGTACACCTTCTATGTGTTACCTTCTATGTCTTTTTCCCATTGTTTTGATACACGGTTTTTTCCCTTGGTTTTGATACCCACGGTTTTGTATCAAACTGCTTAAGCAGTTGTCTATTTATATGGTCTTATGCATATGATAGATGTACAAGCAAATGTATTATAGATGTGTTTTGAATTCGGGTGTGAATTCTGTAGAGTTTGTTGAGCATAGCTCCAAACGGATTTGGGTATTGTATTGAGAGAGTGGAGGCTTGTAATAAAATCTGAGCAAGTGATTCTTGGTGGACGTAGCCCAAATTGGGTGAACCATGTTAAATCTTGTCTCTCTGTGTTGTGTTATTTATTCTGCACTTTTATTTGTGATCTGTAATATTTTCTGCATATTAGTTTCTACTATTGCGATTCTGTAAGGGATTATTCTCGCATATTTTATCTCTTATTTCCTAACAATTGGTATCGAGCACAGTTTCTGTCTTGAAGTGTTGAATTGCAGGGAAAGTTTTTAGCTTGAGTGGGAGCTATGGCAGATGAAGGAAGATCTAGGGTTGATAAATTCAACGGGCAGAATTTCAATCTTTGGAAGATGCAGATGGAAGATTACCTTTATCAGAAGGATCTTTATACTCCGTTGTCTGAGAAGGTGAACAAACCCTCGAGTATGACAGATGTGGAATGGGATTTGTTGGATCGGAAGGCACTTGGAACGATCGACTGAGTCTTACATCTTCGGTATTATTTAATGTTTCAAAGGAAAAGACTACAAAAGATCTAATGGATGCATTAGGGAAGTTGTATGAAAAACCCTCTGCCTCTAATAAGATATTTTTAATGAAAAAGTTGTTTAATATGAAGATGTCTGAGAATAGTTCAGTAGCAGATCATTTAAATGATTTCAATATGGTAGTGAATATGCTAGCTTTGGTTACAATAGAATTTGATGAAGAAGTTAGGGCTTTATTAATTCTATGCTCTTTACTTGAGAGTTGGAATAGCCTGGTAATGGCGGTAAGTAACTCGGTTCCAGCTAACTCGAAGTTGAAGTTTGAGGATGTTGTAGGGGTGATTCTAAGCGAGGAAATGCGAAGAAAAAGCTCTAGGGAATCTTCTACTTCAGGGAATGCTTTGACAGTGGAAACTAGAGGGAGACAGAAGAATAGAGGAAACCATGGAAAATCAAAAGATCGGGCAAGGTCAAAATCCAAGAACAAGATTGTATGCTGGAATTGTGGAAAGCCTGGGCATGCAAAGAAGGATTGTTGGGAGCTTCGGGATAAGAAGAAACAACAAGAAGAAAACAAGGAGGCAAATGTGGCAACGGGTAATGTATGTCAAGATGCTTTGATTCTTTCTTTGCACAATATTACTGAATCTTGGGTTTTAGATTCAGGGGCTTCTTTCCATGCTTCTCCACATAGGCATTATTTTGTTGATTATGTTCAAGGAGATTTTGGGCATGTTTTTCTTGGTGATGATGAGCCTTGCAGCATAGTTGGAAAAGGTTATTTTCAGGTTAAGATGCAGAATGGGAATACTTGGCTATTGAAGGATGTCAGACATGTGCCTACATTAAGATGAAATTTGATATCGGCAGGGCAGTTGGGAAGTGATGGTTGTACTGTGATATTTATAGCAGACTCTTGGAAGGTTACCAAGGGTGCTCTTGTGGTGGCAAGAGGTAAGAAGGTTGGAACCTTGTATTTAATCACTGATAGTACTAATGATTGTAATCTTGTGGCTTTAGATGCAGATACAACATTATGGCACTATAGGCTCGGTCATATGAGCCATAAGGGCATGAACATCATAAAGAAGAATTTGACTGGATATACAGAAACAAGTTTCGATTTCTGTGAGAACTGCATATATGGGAAACAGAAGAGAGTAAGGTTTCTCAAGGTTGGACCTACAAAGAAAGAGAGTAAGTTAGAGCTGGTGCATTCTCGAAGTGTGGGGCCACTCAGTATCATCTCTTGGGGGTTCAAGTTATTATGTTACATTTATTGATGATGCAACAAGGAAAGTTTGGGTTTATTGTATTAGACACAAATATGATGTATTTGACACTTTTGTTAAATGGAAAGCCTTGGTAGAGAATGAAACAGTCTTAAGCTAAAATGTCTCAAGTCAGATAATGGAGGGGAGTATTGCAGCAATGAATTTAATGATTACTGTTCTAAGAATGGAATCCGCAGGCAAAAGACGGTTCCAGGAACTCCGTAGCAGAATGGGGTATTAGAAAGGATGAACAGAACAATAATGGAATGTGCTAGGAGCATGAGATTACATGCAGGACTGCCTCTTTCTTTTTGGGTAGAAGCGGTGAGCATAGCTGTGTACTTGATAAACAGAGGACCCTCAAGTGCCTTGGATGGAGGCATACCTGAGGAGGCATGGTATGGTAAGAAAGTTGATTATTCATTTCTTAGAGTCTTTGGATGTGAGGTGTTTGTTCATATAGACAAGGATGATAGGACCAAGCTAGAGGCTAAATCAGAAAAATATACTTTCATTGGTTATGGCGGTGATGACTTTGGATTTAAATGTTGGAGTATTAAGGACAAGAAAATCATTCGGTCTAGGGATGTGGTCTTTAATGAGAAAGTCATGTATAAGCAATAGTTTCAGGAAAACAGAGAAAAATCCAAGAAAGAATATGCGGTGGTAGAGGATCTTCCTGGATGGGAAAGTGACCCATGAATCAGTTCAGGAACCTACTCAACAAGAACCCCAAACTCCTATAGTGAGGAGGTCTTCTAGGGTAAGAAAAGAACCTGAACGTTTTTCTCCTTCTCTTTATTATTTATTACTCACTGATAGTGGAGAGCTAGAGAGCTTTGATGAAGCAATGCAGGTAGATGCTAGTAAGAAGTGGGAGCAAGCCATGGATGAGGAGCATAAGTCTCTCATGGAGAACCAAACTTGGGATTTGGTGAACCTACTGGAAGGCAAAAGAGCATTGCAGAACAAGTGGGTGTACAGAGTTAAAGACGAAGAAGGAGGAAAGAAAAGATATAAGGCCCGGTTGGTGGTCAAGGGGTTTACACAGAAACAAGGTATAGATTTTGATGAGATATTTTCTCCTATAGTAAAAATGACTTCTATTAGAACTGTTCTTGGAATAGTGGCAGCAGAAGACTTGCACTTAGAACAGTTAGATGTAAAGACTGCATTTCTCCATGGTGATTTGGAGGAGGAACTATATATGCAGCAACCAGAGGGCTATGAGGTCAAAGGTAAAGAGGAGATGGTGTGTAAACTGAAGAAGAGCTTGTATGGCTTGAAACAAGCTCCACGTCAATGGTATAAGAAGTTTGATAGCTTCATGATGGAGCAAGGTTATATTAGATGTCATTCTGACCATTGCGTGTATACAAAGAAATTTGAGGATGGAAGTTATATTATCCTGTGTTTGTATGTTGATGACATGTTGGTTGTAGGTAAAAACATGCAGAAATAAAAGTACTCAAGAAACAACTAAGTGAATCCTTTGATATGAAGGATTTGGGGGCAGCCAGACAAATCCTTGGTATGAGGATAACTTGGGATAGGAAGGAACGGAAGTTGACTTTATCTCAGGAAGAGTACATTAAGAAGGTATTGGACAGGTTTAACATGTAGGATGCTAAACTGGTTGGGACTCCTTTGTGAGCCATTTCAAGTTATCAAAGGAGCAAAGGTCCCATGACAGCAGCGGAAAGAAACCAGATGTCCAAGGTACCTTACTCATCAAAGATTGCTGCGATTTGATGTATGCTATGGTGTGCACTAGGCTCGATATTGCCCATGCGGTAATGGGATTTATGAGTAGATTTATGAGTGATCTAGGTAAAGAGCATTGGCAAGCAATAAAGTGGATCCTTCGGTATTTGAGAGGGACCATGGGGACAATTTTGTGCTATAATGGATCAGACACCACTTTACGTGGTTATGTAGATTCAGACATGGCTGGAGATGTAGACAGCGGGGAGGACACGGTTATATTTACACCAGTAGGTGGGACAGCAGTGAGTGGATTTCACAACTACAGAAGTTGGTGGCTTTATCAACCACGGAGGCTGAGTATGTTGCTGCCACAGAGGCGAGCAAAGAGATGATTTGGTTACAACAATTGCTTGAGGAGTTGGGGCATAAGCAGGAGGAATGTAAGTTGCATAGTGATAGTCAGAGTGCTATACACCTAGCTAAGAACTCGCTTTCCACTCTAGGACGAAGCATATACAGCTTCGAGATATCACTTCATCAGGACAGCTTTGGAGGAAGATAAGTTGAAGTTGGAGAAGATTCATACCACTCGAAATCCTCAGTAGACATGACGACCAAGGTGGTCACAAGGGATAAACTAAAGCTATGTTCACTTTGGGTGGCCTTCGCAGATGACAGTGAAGGGTTGAGAAGCTTCCTCAGAATGGAAATCAGTCTCCAAGTGGGAGATTGTTATGTTTGTGGAGCCTATTTTCATGTTAGAGTGTGGTACACCTTCTATGTGTTACACTCGGGTATTTTTACGGCGGTCCCGCTCGCCGCTGAGCGGGTCAGGGGGGTTCGGGGCGAAGCCCCCGAAGCAAATTTTCATGGGTGGTTTATTAACCCATGGGTAATGGGTAACCGTTATGGGCTGTTTTTGGGCCCATGGTTTTTCGGTCTTTTGCCCATTGTTTTGATACCCATGGTTTTTGCCCTTGGTTTTGATACCCACGGTTTTGTATCAAACTGCTTAAGCAGTTGTCTATTTATATGGTCTTATGCATATGATAGATGTACAAGCAAATGTATTACAGATGTGTTTTGAATTCGGCTGTGAATTCTGTAGAGTTTGTTGAGCATAGCTCCAAACGGATCTGGGTATTGTATTGAGAGAGTGGAGGCTGTAATAAAATCGAAAGCAAGTGATTCTTGGTGGACGTAGCCCAAATTGGGTGAACCACGTTAAATCTTGTCTCTCCGTGTTGTGTAATTTATTCTCGCACTTTTATTTGTGATATGTAATATTTTCTCGCATATTAGTTTCCACTATTGCGATTCTGTAAGGGATTATTCCAAATATTTTATCTCTTATTTCCTAACACAACTTGAAATTCATATAGATTTAGAGGTCATAACACAAATTTACAAATATCTCTATCATTATAAATGGAAGCCAAGTAATGGTGTCTCCATGTATCTAAGGATCGAGGACTATTGGGGTCTATGGAAGGATTGGACATTCAGGAATCTGACATTTCCCTCCTTCAAAATATCAATAGATGAAAGACATCAAATTATGATGACTCTCTTTGAATGTTCTTCCTACGAAGTCGATGAACCCTTTTCAGTTGAATACTCTCTATCAATTACTAATAAGAATGGGTAAGACACGAACATTACAATGAGTGAAATATTTCCCATGCGATGGGAAAAATAAGATAGTTATATTGGGTAATATTTCTTTACCCTGAGCCCTGAGCCCTAAACCCTAAACCCTAAACCTTGAGCCCTAAACCATAAACCATAAAACATAAACCCTAAATATTGAGCCCTAAAACATAAACCTTAAACCCTAAACTATGAAACCTAAACCCTTAACCCTGAGCTCAAAACCCTAAACCCTAAATCCTAAACCTTAAACACTAAACTCTAAACCTTGAGCCATGAACCTTGAACCCTAACACCTAAACCCTAAACCCTAAACCCCGAGCCCTAAACCCTAAACCCCTAAACCATGAGCTCGAACCCTAAACCCTAAACCTTAAGCCAAAAACCTAAACCCTAAACCATACACACTAAACCCTAAACCCTAAACCTTGAACCCTAAAGCCTCAAACTTGAGCCCTAAAGCCTAAAACCCAAACCCTAAATACCGAGACCTAAACCTAAACCTTAAACCCTAAACCATAAACACATAATCCCTAAAACCTAAACCCTAAACCTTAAACCCTAAACCCTAAACCCTAAACCTTAAACCCTAAACCTTAAATTATGAACATTAAACCCTAAACCCTAAACTATGAAACCTAAACCTTGAACCCTGAGCATGAAACCCTAAACCCTAAATCATAAACCCTAAACACTAAACCCTAAACCTTGATACCTAAACCCTCACCTTGAGCCCTATACCTTGAGCCCCTAACCATAACCCCGAACCCCGAACCATGAGCTCTAAACCCTAAACCTTAAACCATAAACCCCAAACCTTGAGCCAAAAACATAAACCCTAAACCCTAAACACTAAATCCTAAACCATAAACCCTTAGCTCTAAACCATAAACCCTAAACCCTAGATCCTAAAATCCAAACCCTAAATATTGAGCCCTAAAACCTAAACCTTAAACCCTAAACCTTAAACACAAAATCCCTAAAACCTAAACCTTAAACCCTAAACCTTAAATTCTAAACACTAAACCCTAAACCCTAAACATCATTTTAGTAAGGATCTCATTTTAGTAAGAAGTAGACAAACATCATAGAGCTGATTCGTGGTCACTAAAGTGAATTATGGACAAAATTTCAAAATTAGTACCAATTCAAGCAATGGTAGGGCCAAAATCCAATCCAAAAGGTCAAAAAACCTACAAAACAACTATATGTTTTCACAAAACAAAGACCGACTACAATATATATGGCTTGAAAGTTTTAGGTCATTGCTGAAATTCTAAAAATGAGTAAGTACTGACCAAATTAGATTTTGAAAAACTATCTTCTATATTATCACCGCTCGAAACTACGGGACCACTTCCATCAAAGCGCGAGTCACCCTAATTTCTTATATTTAGTAAAATAAATTTAAATTATAACATTTATTTTACTAAATATGTCTCCTTCCAACCCCTACAAAATTCATATTGAGAAAAATGTGTACATGTTTTGTGTTCATAAAAACGCATATGCGTTTTAGGTTCGTAAATTCCTGAGCCTAGGAAAACATACCACAATTGTGTTTCATTCATTTTTGGGTTTTTGTCCACTTTTGGCCCCCAACTTGGTGCACTTACCCATTTAGGGTGAGAGTTAAGAGTTGATGGTTTAGGGCTTAGGGTTAAGGGTTGATTATTTAGGGTTTAAGGTTTAGGGTTTAGGTCTTAGGGTTCAAGGTTTAGGGTTTAGGGTTTAAGTTTATGGTTTATGGTTTAGGGCTTAGGGCTTAGGGTTTAGGGTTTAAAGTTTATGTTAGAAGTTTCGTCACTCAAAAACACAATCTGGGTGTTAGGAAGGTGTTTTCAACTCACAAAAATTGGCCCCATCCTCATGAGATCCTTACCCATGGTAAACAATAGTCTATTTATGATAGTACCCATTCCCAAAGGTACTTATCAATGTTTACAAATATTAACCTATCACCATGTGGTGATCATATCTTTAGTGCTTACAAATTTAGGGCCATTTTTGTCTGGAACTGAAAGGGGTAGCTACACTATCTTGAAATTATTCATGAAACCTTCAAGTCTTAGAGAAAATGAATGTTACCAACATGTATAGGATTCACATATCTTTCTAGTGCCTATTTAGTTTCCTCCTAACTCCTTATGGAGCTCCCAAAATCATTCGAAGAAGTCAAATTTCACCATTAGAGTGTTTATTCCTTGCACCTAGAAAACCCATTGTTGAGAAGATTACCCTTGAATGAGTAAATATTTCTTAAATATTCCTAAACACTCCTAAAATTTTCAATAACCAATCAAATGGCTCCAAAACCTAAATAATGACTATATTCTTTCACAAAATAGATATCGATTGTATAATTTAAACCCTAAAAGCTTGAATGTTGAATGTTGAAATCCTGAAAAATACCTATGTACTGACTATATTAGAATCTAAAAAACTATCTTCTAAACCGTGACAGATGGAGCTATGAGACTAGTTCCATAAGGTGCAGAGTGACCCTAACATCTTATATTTACTAAAATAAATTTAAAGTATAAGAAATAAAAGCATGCCACAAACACATATACCACATAACACATTGAAACACGAGCACATTATAATGCATTCGCATTTCACCTTTTTTGGGTTTGAAATTCCCAATCCATAGGCTTGAATTTTCCTTGGATTACCAAACCAAAGGTTTGGACTATTTCTGCGTGATTAAAACCGTGTTTGATAAAAAAAAATACATCAAAATTTCATGTGTGCACCCCAATATCTTGTGCATTAAAACATAATATTCAAAAATAAATTCTACTACGATGTCAAGCTCGGTTTTACCTTGATGACAATATAATTCTTTATAAAATCTGATTAGTTTAAGGCTTTCATCCATATTTTTTTACTAGTGCCTTGTTTTCTTGCAAAAACCTATGCATACATTTTGGTGCACAATTTATGATTTTTTCATCCAATTTTTTTTAAAAATTTATTTTTTCTAAACTCCATTCTACACGCACTCAAAAAAATCTTAAAATGACTTTTTTCTCAAAGTTATGGGGGTGCGATTTATCACAAATATTTCATTTTTGGGATATGTGTACTTCAAAAATTAATTTAAAAATTATGAGAAATTAATGGGACCTCGTACATGGTCTTAGCTAACTTTCTACCAAAGGGATTTGAAAAACAATTTATAGAACTCAAGAAAGGGAGGGGGCACACACAACAAGTTCTTATCTTTTTGACACAAAAATAGACATACTTTTTGTGCACACCACATTTGACCCTCTTAATCTCAACCATTTTTAAAAAATTAGTAGTTTAGAAACTATATTTTGAGCTCTACAGTACTTATTCTTATCTCTTTTTCAAATTTTGAGCATAGGCATGCCGAAGTATTCGATGAAGTTTAGGTTTCACTGATTTCAGGAAAAAATTGTCCCTTTTAGACCCCCTTTTGGCCCCCATTTCCATGCGATTACCCCAAAACATCTTCTAAACTGTACGAAACACAATATCCCTTTCTATACCAAAATTCTTATGAAAACTAATGATTTAGAAACATTATATATTTTTATTCTTGCGTAAGTGAGCACAAAGCATGAGGAATGTGCAACTACAAGTTCAACCATTGACAAATGGTATATATTTTCCATAAAGTTTTCAATTGCACAACATTATAGCAAAAACGATTACTACATTATATATTCCTAAATGTTGTTTAGACATCATCACAATAGTTGAGAAATCTTATCTAAGAAAGTTAACACATTGGAAAATTTATTTCCATCATATATAATTTATGAGGATTCTCTAAACGTAATTTCTCTCATGCACAAGCCCATTCTTATACCATATTATAATTGTGGAATCTATTCAATGTTTTTCTACTTGGCATACCATTAATTATATCTAAGAGGTGTGTGGAACTTTAATATAACCAATCTATCTCCATTAAATATCATACACATTTCTTTAATGACCCAACACACTTTGGGTAGATCAAAAATAGTTTCATTCATGTCTTCTAAATTTTATGAGGTCTTTTATCTATGATTTCTTCAAGGTCCTACACACCTATATGTTGCATAGTTAATATTAATGCACACTACATAGTATAGTTAGGTATCAATTTATCATCGTGTTTTCATTCTAATGAGGGAGGATCCCCACTAGAATTTGAGGGCTTCTCCTCGTAGGGTCAATGTGCAACATCACAAGGGTTGGATTTTGACCATCAATTTTTGACACAATTCAACTCAATCATCTGAAGGTGAAGAGTAAGACATTGAAGTTTAACCATTTTAAAATCCATAATGGTTATTTAATTCTTCCCAGCTTTGTAATACATGTATACATCTATGTAGCATTATAGTAATCAAACACTACAAGATAGATATTCATACATCTCCTCAAGACTTTTCCATACATAGCATGGAAATATTGGTAAAACTATTATCTCCTCTCTTCTAATCATCTAAGTGGTATTTCATAAAGTGGTTCCACACACACAACAACACTCACAAGGTTTATTATATTATGTAGGGTGTTGTCTCCTAGATATCTCCTAAGAACTCAATCAATGCTATCAAAGTGTTTGACCTTGTTTGTCACTTCCCATCAATTAGGGTTGATCACTTAAATTTGAACACCAAACCATGAGACTCATCAAATTATATTCCATGTCATTTTAATAAATTAAGATATCAAGAACAATTAATCACAAGATGCAATCCTAAATATTTTAATTTAACTTATATATTAATGTTCGCTAAAGGCCAAAATTGGCCCTCAAGATAACAAAAGATACAATACAAAGAAGATATGGGGAATCTAATAACATATCCTAAAGAATATAAAAATGAAAACTAAATATAAAATGAGTAAAAAAACAACATTCCAATGGAATAAGAGATCAACAAGAGGAGGGTTATGTATAGTGAGATGAATCATGTTTCTCTGGGAAAGACTTAGAAGTATGATACTCAAAGTGGTGAAGACGTGTGTGATGTGTGCAAGGCCATGTGAATTATTGTTTCCATAACTTCTCATTGGTCTAACATATTTAGAAAATGGCTACAAGATATCTTCCTAGTGATGATGTGAGACTATTGGAACTTGTAGGATGTAATTAACTTGGTGCAATCCCCTTGTAAATTTAGGTCAAAAAGGCCTTAGGGAAAGGTAAAAAATATCTTGGTGGAAGAGGGATAAGAATATATGGTCTTCATAAGGCATGATTGTCTAGAGAGATCTAAGAGAATCTTTGAAGAGGAAAAAATGGTCCACTTATCTCTTAATAAGGAGAGTTTTTGAAATCAAAATGGTCTTTAATATTTGACTCCAAAGATCAAATTCGAAAAAAAAAAATCTTTGATGGATATGTTGGTATATCTCGATGAGAATTTGATTGATTCAAGTTCTAAGTTGAGAATGGGGAACCATTAGGCTACAAGGTATTATAGTTTTTGTACCCCATGGGTTTGATAAACCTATCATTAAAGTAATTATGTTGTGTACCTATATATATATATATATATATATATATATATAACATATATATTTATATATATGCTTAGTTAGCATTATTTTTACTATGTTATATTTTGGGTGTCTAGATTTAGTGAAGGGTTAAGTCATGAGTTATATGTGGGTTAGCTAGGATTTCTAGTTTTTGAACAAAAATAGTGTTGGATTGTTCACACTTCTTGATGTGGTTTTGGTCTTTTTCAAACCACTTAACGTTGTTTGTGTTCACACTCCTTTAAGGTTAAGCTTATCTTGGGAGTTTGTTAATTTTTGGAGATAATCCCCTCTTGTACATGAATTTGTTTGATCCACTTTATTAGGGGATTCTCCTATTTTGAGGGGTTCACAAAATCACTCAATGTTATGCAACCATATCTTTGGCGTATTTGGGTTGTACATTTTTGGAGCTACAATAATATATGGAGACATTATTGATCCTAATGATTGAGCTTGGCGGGTATTGATTGGGCTTATCTATTATATCCCGAGAGGTTCAATGCATTAGGTAGATACCTCACAACTAGGAGTATACAACACCGTTCACGGTCAACTCGCCACTTATTACATGGCCAATTATCCTTATCCAACTTGCCACAAGTGAAACCAATGCCAACGCCGGTTCAATGCACAATGCATTGGGAATTTCATATACACCTCAAAGAATGGCTAAGCACCACATGGTGTATTCGGTTCAAACTTTCCAACTTGCCACAACAACCATTCATATTCGACAACCTATACAAGGATTGAAGGAGATTATTGATCCTAATGATTGAGCTTGGCGGGTATTGATCGGGCTTATCTATTATATCCCGAGAGGTTCAATGCATTGGGTAAATACCTCACAACTCGAGTATACAACACCGTTCATGGTCAACTCGCCACTTATTACATGGCCAATTATCCTTATCCAACTTGCCACAATGAAACCAATGCCAACGTCGGGTCAATGCACAACGCATTGGGCATTTCATATACACCTCAGCAAATGGCTAAGTGCCACATGGTGTAGTCCGTTCAAACTTTCCAACTCGCCACAACAACCATTCACAGCTCGAAAGCCTATACAAGGATTGAAGGAGATTATGTGGCCCAGAAAAAGGGACAAGTATGGCTGAAGCCACGTATAAATAGGCATGAATGCCTATATTTAAACAAACAAATCTCCCCACCTCCTGCGTGTGGGACTAAACCCACTTAGTTACCAAAATGGTTGATGCCAAAATGGGAGATGGAAGACTTGAACCCATGACCTGGAGAGATAAGGCACTCCTCCAAACCAACTCACCACGGAGCTCAAATAGGTATATAAATTAGCTCGCTGCATTTTATTACAAAATAATGAGCAGACTGTGTATGCAAGATAAGGAG
The DNA here is from genome assembly GCA_018340775.1 of Taxus wallichiana var. yunnanensis. Classification (NCBI taxonomy): domain Eukaryota; kingdom Viridiplantae; phylum Streptophyta; class Pinopsida; order Cupressales; family Taxaceae; genus Taxus; species Taxus wallichiana. Next base: position 366,819,911 of record CM031243.1, read on the forward strand.
TAGTTTGCATTCAACCATGGATTTGAAGGCCTTAGAGGCCGAATATCATTATGGTGTAAAAAACAATATTGTTTAGAATTTTGAGAGGATTCTAAATATGAAAATTTTTTTCTCATGAAGTGTTGTATATTTTCCTATGTAGGTGATTTTCCATCACATTTTCACGAAACGGGCACTAGGAGCAAGCAGAGATCTGAGTTTTTCGAGCACCTAAGGGCCGAACCAGTCTTGGTGTAAAAAGGGAAGTTGCTCAGAATTTCATGAGGATTCCAGAAATGTAATTTTTTTCATGTAGTGTTTATAAATATCTATTTGTAGGAATTTTTTTGGCACAATTGCAGGGGGATCACACTATAAAAGCAATTTGTAGAGCCACAGATCAACTTTGGGACAGTTTCTGGAAAATTACAGAGTTCCATGAGTCTTAGATTAGCTCATTTGCATGTATAAATTTCTATTAGTCATTATTGAAGGTTAATTATACATCATTGACGTTGAATAGATCGATTCTCTTTTCGAGAATCCGAGAGACGTAGCCTTCGGGTGAACTTTGTTATTAATCTTGTGTTGTGGATGTTTATTTCTATTGTGGATGAAGCTTTTGATCAGATAAAATCAGTATTAGATTTTAATTAATTTTAACAAGAAATCATTCATTAAAAATGGGAAAATTGGATTGAAGGTTGATTTCGTATCCATAATCCACAAAACTCAAATGAATGTAAATTTAAGTGTTATGATTAAATATTAGATTGAGGTGCATCTAAGAAAAGGAATTAATCAATTTTGGAGTAATTGAACCATATAATTGATGTTGAGTTCCTCGAGATCCTTGGAAATGTTTATAAGTGAAAATTTACCTCACCCATTTTCAAATTAGTAATGTTTGTCAATGGTGTTTGTTAGGTTTGTGTTGTTGTGCATAAAATTCAAGGTTGTGGTGATGGTGTCATTTTTAAAGACATCTTGGGTGTTGCAGTGATCACCTCTCCTATATGGTATCAAAGTACCTCTCGACAACCATTTCTCAATCTAACATTATAGAGGATTTACAAAATTGTAAATTATGCATTGATGAGTTACATACTAAGAAATCCAACATCTTGGCATTTTACTTTTTGATGTTGGCACTTTTCTTGAGATTTGTACAATAAATTTGCATTGTTTAAAATAAAATAATTATATAAAGGATCTTTGATTTAAAGGATTTGTTTTGGAAACCTTTGTATTGAGGGTTATATTATATTGGGCAATCATTCTCCTCCTAGCTCGGTTGTATGGCATCCACACACATTGGCCAACTCTTTGTGGTCATAATAACTCATATCGAGCTCCTTGTGGTCATATATTACCTGATTCGTATCGAGATCTATCAAGCTCATTTCCATCTCATCTCGACCTATGTGTTGATTGACCCAACCCTTTCTGTGTTTTTCATTGTCCCATATCATGCTTGGTTCATTGAGGCTTGGTCTACCTTGTTTCCTATGCGATCTCTTCCTCGCATGGCTCAAAGTCTTCCTTTGGATATAATTCTCCCTCTTAGTTTGGTTCACAAATCAAAGGGATTGGTTTTGTGTCAAAGGGTATCAACTCTTTCTCAATATTTACCTTGCCCTATCTTTTGGCCATGGATCGTGTTGGGACAAAGTTTTATTTTTATGTCTTCTCAAGTTAGGTTTGGTGGCAACGTATTGTTTGATGAGATCAAAGGAAATTTAAGGTTTACACCCTAAAATATCCTTAAGGATCATTTGCGAGCCTTCCTTTTTTAATTTCCTAATCTTAAGGAAATCATAAAACCATTTTCCTCCAACAATATTCTCAAAGTAAGGTGTGCAAGTAAAATCTCATGGTTGGTATTGGCTAGGTTGTGGATCGAGGCATGAGGACGTTGAGGTTTTACTAGTTTGTTAAGACATTGTGTGAGCCCTTGAGCTACCTCCCAACTCACCAAGATGAATCTTAGCTCATTGATCCGTCTTCCTACTCTCTCATGAGTTCATCCTACCAACTTATTGTGTTGATTCGAGCTCCTTTGAGGAGGTAAACTTTCTTTTAGTAAAATTATTTTAAAAAAGAAGGATCTAATTTTTTTGAGAGCAATATTGTAAAATTGAAATATCTTTTATTGGGGAATTTTTTTGAGAGAAACATAGGGAAAAAGAGATATTTTTTCATTTTTTTTTGTAAAATCTAAATTTTATTGTTAAAAGGGGGCCAAATTTTCTTCTAAAAGAGGGGGATTTTTTTCGTCAAAAATATTTTTTTGGCCATTGCAAAGGTTGGTTTAAAGTGAAATTTTTGTTTTAGCATTGGGGACACGATCCTCGACCCTATCCTATATTGCAACAAGGATCACTCACGGGATGTTAACCCCAGAGCCCGCGAGGGCACTTCCCCTCGACCCCACCGAGGATACCACTCCTAGACCCCCACTCCCGACCTATTTGAGGTACCCTCTATACTTGGAGGCATATTACTCTCAAGTGTCGAATACTAGAGGGTGAGGCCTAGTTTGATAGGTGGTAAAACCACCTCACAAGAAAACACTCTTTCTTCTTTCTTGATCCTTTCTTGACCCACGTTTACTTGGACATATTTTTGGCTCAATTGACATCCTCCCCGTGTCTTGAGTGCTTCATCGCAGATACATTTTTAGAAGATATCAAAGTCCTGCATTTTTAGGGTGTTGTATTTATTTTCAAGTGTATTCTTGTATCTATCATGGCTTCTTGTATTGACATTTTTGTTTTGTATTTATTCCGTATGAGATGTTGTTCACTTAATTTTGTGCCATTTGGGAGGACATGGTAAAATTTTTGGAAGATAATAAAAACAGTAAGTATCAAATCTCTTATTTGCACCCTTATTAACGGAAAAGAAAAATTAATACAATCTTTGTAGTGGAAACTTGTTGATTTGTAACATCACCCTCATATTTTGTACAATAATACTCACAATCCTAGTCCACTTGTAATTATTTATCCTACACCCACTAACCTTGATTTATTAGTATCGAGCTTACTCTTACTTTGATGTTCCTATTGTAACTTTCCTACTAAACATATTGCACTTATTACTACATATTTTGCTTCAACAATTGTGCTTATTGCATTTACACACTTTGTGTTTCCCACTTCAGCTCCTTTTTCTCATATGCCTAGCTTCTTTGAGAAGCATACTTATGGTGTTTGTTCTCACATGCTCCTATCTATAGAATTTTTTGCGTAGGTATCAAAAGACATTCACATGGTATTGCTTTCCCTATTCATCTTGTTAACTAGAATTTTCTCCACAACATTAGTTTTGATACGGATAATTCATTGGGATCACTTATTGATAGAGTTCTTATTTTTGTTCACTCAATTCTTCATGAGGATCATGAGCTACACATGAGTTATACCGCACCTTCACTCAAGAATGAGAAAACTAAGATTTTCTTTGTCAAACCATGATCAACTTGGAACACATTATGATGTTTCCTTGCATTCTCTAGTGGTGCACTTCACATTGAATCATATGCAGGCATCTTCTTTAGCCATTTTTTTCATCTAGAAAGGATCTCTAATCACTTGTGTCGTACATGTAAGAATTCATTGAGAGGGCACTACACAGGTGGCACCTCCACCATTCTACTTCTTGAGCTACTCATTACTCCTCCTACATTATAATGCTCATTGTTTGAGCTATTTTATTTAGTAGGTGTGGAGCTTCTCTCTCTTCTAGATGGTGTCCTTTATATATTAAAAACATTCTTGAGTTTTATGTGTCACTTGGTGATATTGTTTATATGGGATCATTTTGTAGTCGCATTGAGTCTACATAGCCATGGAGTTTTTCATGTGGTTATGCTCCATTTTGAGAACTTTACTCTCCATCATTTGTTTGACTTTCCCATCACCATCAAGGCCATATTCTTGAGAGGTATATTTCATGTATATTTTCGACACTTTTAGGCATGTTAACAGTCTCTTTTTATAGTGGAGATGGTCTTATAAAGCCCATGCTCATTTGTTAGTGTTCAAGTAGTTATTTTTGAAAACTTTTATAGATTTATTTTGCCACTTCACCCATTCAATAGTACAAGGGAGTGTGGTGTAGATCCTTTTAGGTCTCATCTCCTTTCCTTAGTTATTGTTCTTGGCTAGTGGAACACCATTTTTTGGTAGTAGATCGAATTAATTTTGGTGATTATTTTCACTATCGACACCACTTATGACAGTCTCCTTCAATTAGTATTTGATATTTCCCTCCTTCTAAAGTGTAGATATTAAGTTTCATTACAATGTTAGTTATTTGAATTTTTTGATCAAGAAATGGATCCAAACCATAGTGCAAACCAAACATCTTCTTCAACAGAGTGTATGAATTTTAGGCCATGCTTCTTGGGATGACTTATAGTAGGATGTTTCTCTCTCCACTTTGTTGTTTTTACGCTCATGTTTTGACTTCCTTGCAGTGAATTTTTTCATCCATGGTAACTCTTTTTCCCATTTTGTTGTAAATGGGTATCTTATCATGCCTATTTTCCAAAACCCATACTTGGATCTAACCTCTATATTTTCTCTTTTATTGCTCTAAATTTTGTGCTTAAGGGAGGGTGTTGGAGTGTTCACACTTGTTGATGTGGTTTTGGTCACCACTTAACATTATTTCTATCCAAACTCCTTTAAGTTTAATCTTATCTTAGGAATTTGTTAATTTTTTTGGAGATAATCATGTCTTGTACATGAATTTGTTTGATCCACTTTATTAGGGTATTCTCCTATTTTGAGGGGTTCACAAAAATCACCTATGTGGTGTAAATACCTCATTGGCCTATTAGGAGGCACTCTTGGAATTTTATTTTATAAGGGTGTTTGATATACGAGTTTTACATTTTTGAGCTACAATAATATATGGAAACATTATTGATCCTAATTGTTGTATATGTAATGTTTGTCAATGGTTTTTTTAGATTGTGTTGTTGTGCATCAAATTCATAGTTATGGTAATGGTGTCACTATTGGAGAGAACTTGGGTGTTGGAGTGATCACCACTCATATAAATAAGGTATAAACCCTAAATAATGAAACACAACTAAAACATATCAAAATTGAATGCAAGAGATAGTTACCATTATGTGAGAATTATTTTGTTCCAATCAAATTTACAAGTATAATTCCCCATTGGGGAAAGCAGGTGTGCTCGCATATTTTAGTTTATCAACATATTTAATTTATATTTTCATAATTTTTGATTTGTTTGGTATTCAAACATAATAATTGGTGTCAAGACTTCAGTCAACTTTCATAGTTGTTGAAAAATTCCAAGGATATTTTCCAAGAAACAACTCATATTTTGTGACCAAAGATGAGGTGGAGTTATTTTTGATATTTCCAAGTAGGTTTGAAGGGATGTTTTTCAATTCAAAAAAGCTATAGTATAAAATCTAAGATATTCAAATGCTCAAGTAATGCCCATTGAGGATGAGGAAGAGGAAAATATAAACCATTGGGGGTATTGATCGGGACCAAAAGATGATATTGAAAAGGGAGAGGAAAAAATTGCATCATCCCTCTTCTAAATTACAAATGAAGCTCCCAAAATAATAATAATATGGAGGTGGTATGGAGGTTCATACATGGCTATGAAATATTAGATTGGATTTTAGGTTGTGAAATATTAGAAGACAATATGACAAGCTGAATTTTCCCTACAACATTCGGAAAGTGTTGCCCACATATGATGAGAGAGAGGGGTTGTTTTTAAATCTTGATGGGGTACTTGCTTATAACAATGACACTTTGACAAGTAGAGAGTGGATCACAATTAGGATGAACCATGTTATACCCATTTGATTCATTTATTTTTTAAAAATTGTGTCCAAGAGTACATTTCTAAGCTTTGGATTCCAATGTCAAGCTTTATTTCAAGTTGGTGTGAAAAACTATATTTCTAAGTTGTGAGATATTTGAATAAAGGTAAAAAAAAAACCTAATTTAATTGAAAGGAATATTATTGTAGCTATAACAGCTAAAAAAACATATTGATTTCCTAAAAATAAAATGGTAAGAAATATGTCCTAAAAGCCATTTATTTTTATAGGAAACCTAAGGATGAGGAAAAATTGAGTCTTGATTTTTCAAAACTATAGGCGTAATTATGCCCTATTTCCACTATTGCAAGACCATGCCATAAGTGTTATAAAACTTAGAGCATATGCTATGTGTGTGGCACAAAAGGTTCTTGCAGACACTCAAATTTGATAACGTCGCCTCTGAAATGAAAAGTTTGGCTATGTTCCATTATTAAGAAAAATGCTTGCATTCTAAGTCCAATCACTACATATCTCTAGATATTTCTTGAATTTCTCATCTCTACACTACGCTCTATCAAAAACTCAAGAAATATTAATTAATCAAAGTAGTGAACTATCCCTGTGCATCATTGCATAACTTTTTATTTCTCAACACATGCTTTATGTCTTGGACCATATAATTTGGTCAAGATGTGTTATACGGTCCTAACCAACTTGCATAGTCCTAGATCTTCTTATCTTCTAACTCTAATTTCAATTTGAATATATTTATTTCTTTGTTCCATATTCCTATGGTCAACCTTATCATAATATTTCACCTAGAGAAGACTATATAAGCAAGTCAATATCATTTTATTACTCACATTACACTCTTGCAATATCTTATTACAAATATTGCATCAAAATCACTCAATGCTCTCTTGTATATACATAAATAAATTTCACGTCATTTAGAGTATCCACTACTACATGTATAAATCAATCAACTAGGTCAAATATTTTAGCTTCCCCATTTCCAAGCATTTAAAGGTCATAGAGACATGTCTTAGCAAGATAAAAACACCTTAAGCATTGTCAAAGGGTTGTCAGGGGATAGAGGATTAGGTCACGCAAATAAAAAACACTACACCACACTACTACCACATTGGTTATATTATATATTCTATAGTTATCCAATTATATTTGTGTCAAGAGACATAAGGGTACTCATAAGGGGTTGGCATAGATCACTTTAACACTTGCACATGCACCTAAGAGAGCTACATAAGACTTGATCCTACATAAGAACATGTAGTATAACACTTGGATTGGTATGGTAGGGTTGAATTTCAATGGTATTCCAACCTCACTAAGCACATGATTTATTCTATTGTTTACCTAACGAATTTATAAAGGGTACTCCAAGTGTCTAGGGTTTCTAATTTTTTGCAAGTGATAATAGGTTTTTCTAAGAATGGGTGAGCAAGAGAGGTATATAGAAGCACATTTATATAAAATTAAAGCACACATGAATTTTCAAAACCTATATGTATAAGGTTCCATGACCATAAAAATCTAGTTAGGATTGTCTGGTTATAAGGCTAGACCATACAACAATTATACACTCATACACTAGCTTAATTTCCAGTTCTAGAACGATAACAAAGCATCTACATCTTATGATATTACTTTTCCACTTTTCTACACATCTATATGTTTGTTGTTACAACTTGTATAAATAAGTATTTATATCCTCTTGTGTATTTGAGATATCATTTCATCGTTTATCATTGTTTCAAGTATTAATGCATTATTCTAATTATGTATGGTTAATTGTGAATTAATTAAATCATAATAATATCATGTAACAAACCCTTTGATCTTGTTTATTATTGTAAACTTTCCATAACATAATTTAGTTAGGGTGTAAAAATTTGGTGAACCCACTTTTGAATCAAATTTATTGTTCAAACCCTAGTGGTGATAGGGTTTTATATTTTTGTTCTTGGTGTGTTATAACTAAAATCCTTACATTTTGGCATATCATCATGGATCATTATCGTCCTTGTTGGATTTATCTCAAACCTACGGGTTAACACCCTTCATCTAGTGGAGATAATATCTCTCTAATAGAATTCATGCTCCTCCTTCATATGAGGGAAAAGAACCATAAGTTGATTCTACTTGTGGTGATATACCCTCTAACGCTACCATCTCTAAATCTTGCAAGCACACATATTCTATTTCTAATATTTCTTCTCATTATATATTCATGGTTTTCACTAACACTATACAAGGTGAAGGTTCTTACAACACATCTTATAATCAATCTCTATTTGATGATAAGGCACAAAATTTTACACACTTCTTGCAAGAACATCTTGGTAGTATTGATTTTCTTCTCTATAGGTATTTTGGGACTAACTAAAAATATTTTCATATCCTTCACAATTGATCTATTTCCCCATTTTATAATGTGCATACATATACTATACATGCATCTACAATGCCTATTTCATTAGGGAACCTAATATTAGGCTTCATAATATTGTTATGTCTATTCCAATGAACAATGTTATTGTTACATCTCTTATATTTAATCATAGTCCTTCACATTCTTCTTCTTCTAACATATAGGATTTTGAATCCCTTGTTTATACTTTGGAAACTCAAGTTTTATAATTACAACAAGAAAAAATTTCCTCTTATCATGTTATAGATTGTACTCAATTTCTCCATAACCCACTTTCACCAAAATTGGTATCTTACCTTTTCCTATCATTTTTTCCCCTAAACTTCCTATCTATGATGGAAAGGGTAGTCCTAAAGATAACCTAAATACATTATATGTTTCTTTCTTAGATTATTAATCAAATGACACATTACTTATAATTTTCAACCTAATTACATCTCAAAGGATTTATTGGTGTACAACACTAAAATGGATGAAAGTGTAATGGGTATAATATTTTGATCTAGAATTAATTTCAATTTTAATCATTCACAATCTAAGAAATGCATTAAAAATGTAACAAGTGATAAATAATAATTAATAATTTAAATACATAAGATGATAGATATACTTGGTTATTTAACACAAAACAAGGATGATTTAGATGTGCATAATTGTGGAAAATGTTGATCAAGAACTATAGAAGCTTCAAGAAATTTTTAGAGTTGAAAACCTAGTAGGGGCAATACCATAAAAATATTGTAAATTGAAAACCTACTATGTACATTCTTGACCTAAAACTATATGGCTTTTTACCCTTTATAGTCTAGAATTACAATTTTCTGTGTGATTTTCTTATTCTGGAAATGATATTTGATATATGTTTCGCTTGTTCGCACCACTTTAGGATGATGTGTAATCACTACATCAAAGTGGAAACCCTAACAACTTGTAGAACCCTTCATTAGATAATTAACAAACTAAAAGGAGAAATCATGTGTGTGTGTGTGTTGAGATTGGACTACCCTTGGCAATCAATCTCCCAACTACTAAAAAAACCCAAGTGTTTCACTACATACCCTTACGGGATCAAGCCTCATGTAGTTCTCCTAAGTGTTTGTGAAAGTGTAAGTAACTAATTAACTCCCTAGGGTTTCCCTCATGTCTCTTGAAACCAAGATAACGAGATAACTACGTAGTATAGAATTCACCTAGTATGGTAGTAGTGATATTTGGTGTGCCTCATATATGTGACCAAAACCTTTATTTATTGATACCCTTTTGAAATTTTTGGAGTTACCTCGCTCTTGCTAAATTATGGCTCTATGACCTTTTCATGTTTTGGAAATGGAGGAATCTAGACTCATTGAACTAGTTGAGTTCTTTAGACTTGTAATAAGGACTACTCTAAATTATGTGTAACTATTTAGGGAAAATTTAGAACCCTTTGATTGTTTTGGAATGATATGTGCAATAGTAGATTGTAAGAGTGTCAAGTGATTTATAAGGTGATGTTAACTTTCTTTCTAGCCTTTCATAGATGAAATATTCTAATAAGGACAACCCTAGGAAGATGAAATGGAAAAAATAAGATTTTAAAATTGAAATCAAAGTCGATGAATATGAGGGACAAGACCATACAAGTTATCCGAGATCATAACTTACATATAAACCATTCCCTATGTTTTTCAACCCAAGATATGAAATCCAAAACTGAATTTGTTTCATGAATATCATAGGTGTAAGATTACTTTGGTCAAATAATATTCTTAGAATTGGTGATAGAGTAGAGTGGTGTAAAGATAAAAAAATAGAATGAATAGAGATATGATGTGATTGAATTCCAAATGTGATCATTTTTCATAGAAAAGGGACATGGTTAAACTTGGCATTGCACAATGAAAAGTTACCAAATTTAAGTATCTACAAGTGTGTAATTGAAAATGTCATGCTTAAAGGAAAAACTTTCCTAAGTGTGCACACACCATCTATCATTGCTTGTCATTTCTCGTAAAAATGAACTTATATTTTATGAAGAATCATTTACTTAAGGGGTTACTCTCCCTTTATTTAGAAGGATATAGAACACTTCATCATGATACTCATCCTATCACTACTATGTTATCTTGTTGAATATAAATAACGACACTTTCATTATAGGTTTCACTCTTCTTATGATGCATCACATTATTGGGATTTCACTACAAATTTACTTTAATTTATACACATTGCATGTGCTAGTTTTTATAAAATTTTCATGAATTCTATCAAAACATGTTTAGTCCTATGATTATACACACTTCTAGATATCACATTATTCTATATCTTGAATGCTACACATTACTTACTACCAACAATGCTTTATTTTATGGCATATACACATTTTACCATGTTAGTTGATATGTACTAATGTTTGTTTATAGCATTGAGATTGTTCTTACTACACTTTTACATGATTACAAATTCTATTTTGAGTTAGGTTATCCTTTATCCATCACTTATCTCAAACATGGGAATATTATGGGGTTTTCTAGCACATTCATGCATATTTCATGTACAATTCTTTAGATGACACCATATGGTGATATGCACATTGTAATTACATCATGACATCTACACACTTATTACATATATAGAATATTTACACATGGCTTTTATCAAAAGTCCTCATTGTTCTAAGTGGTTATACACAACTTCACTTAGCATGTCTGATTTTTGTGAATGGTTCACATGATTCACTCAACAATGCCCAATTTATGGAATATATTACAAGCTTCACTCAATTGGTCCAATTGTCATGGTATTATTTATATTTAGTTACTCTTGCCTTGCATACAACACTTAGGGAAATCAAGTGTATATGTTTTATGAATTTTTCACCTTTTCAATTACTCTACCCTTACATAAATAGCATTGAGGATAATTAGTTATACATGATTCATGTTTTTTTTTTCTAGTTTATGTTATTTACTTATTTGATATTAACATCTTGATTATAATTTAACATAATTTTTTGCATGTGGTACACAAGTTCAAATTTACAATTATACACATGAAGGAGAAAAGAACACATGCATTTTAATTTCATGTGGGCCTTGTCCTTACAAGAGATTTGCATTTAATTTATATTATAACCTAGAAATTTTCAAATACTAGAATAAAATGGGGACAAATGTAGATATCTAAATGTGAACTATCGGCATTTTGAAATTAATATTGGTATTTTCCCCACCCATAGTTCATTATGTAATTGATTAACTAATTCTTACACTTTTCTTTCTCAATAAATACTACCACCACTAGGTAACAATTGTTATCTATCATTAATCAATCAAAACCACATTCTCAAGATAGAATACACATGTTCAAATATATGGCCACCATCTCCAATGGACATATTTCATTTTGCACTATGCCTAGATGAATTCATCCATGCAAAAAAGTCACCTAGATGAATTTTTCAAAATCTAGTGACTTCATCTTAAATACACAACGATCACAATTTCAAATCCACATGTTATTCCTTATTACAGCTGCAAAGTCACATATATAAACACATTAACTTAAACCATTCAAAGGTCCTCACACCTCACATATTTGGGCTACCTAGGAGATCAAAACAAAGAACCCAATTGAAAAATCGGTCTCTTAAACATATTCATCTAGCTTTATGTTTGCACACATCATTGAAAGTTTACCTAGGTCATTTGTAAAACTACAATACACACCAAAGATAAATTTTGGGTGTCAGATTTAAGAATGAGATCTTTATTTCCAAACACATTACAATATACATCTTACACACATTAGCTAGGTGGGGAGCTATAAGGGTTTGATTCATCTTTAGAATATTTATATGTAGGTTTGGTAAGGTCCACACAACCCAAATTGGACCATACCTACTTTAGGTATCCAATAATGGAGAAGAAGGAATAATCCCTAATCAATTACATAATTATGATTATAAAAATTCAATCATAGAATATAGAGCTACATACACAAAGGACCATGATATCAAAATCTAGATTTAGTTATAGTCATTAGAGAACGAATCCGAAAAAGCCATAGAAATTCACCCAAGTGACTTTTTCCTCAACAAGTTCCTTTTCCATATTGTGAAAACACACTCCCATTTTCTTAGGATATCTTGATGACATCATGCACACCCTCTTAATAATTTCTAGAAGACTATGTTAGAGCAATTTAATGCATTTTCCTGAAAATGGTTTAGGGTTTGAAAGTTTATTATTGCTAATTGTTCATAATAAGGTCTTATTTAATTAATACACCATTTTAAAATACCAAAATTGAATAATCCCTAATTTTAGTGTTATTATTTATGGTTCGAGATCGTGGTCAAAATATATGATGTTAGATTAAATATGATTACTAGGGAAATGCTATGAAGGAGAGAAACCAAGTGGGACTTGAAAATATAAAATGGCATGGTCGGTGAGGGTATGAGGTGTGGTTGACACGTGAACACATTTTGTTTATGAAAAAGAGACATGTTAACATGAGTTTAAAACACTAAAGAAGATTTCTATGCCCTTAACCTATTGCTTGTATCGGATATGAGTAGTCGACTTGTGGCTTACCATATCATTTTATTATATCATTTATACTTTCTCATGCTTAATAGGTTGGCCTTGGTGATGGCCATAACATATGAATAATATATATAGGGGATTGTAGGTAGTATTTTAGTATCATTTGAGCATTTGAGTCTTATTATATGGTTTGGAGGTTTCCCCCTCGAAGTGGCAAATCTATTCTAATTGCATATTGAGAACATTATTTTGAAATATTGTGTTATTTGGTGTTCTATTGTTGCTCATAATCTAAATTATAAAAGTAATTTCATTACAAGTGGTATCAGAGCTGCGATCTAGGCCAAAATTAGGGCAAAAACCTAATTTTTTGTTTCCATATATTGCGAACCGAGAGCGAATCGGTGGGAGATATTTTTACCGAGTTCTAAAAAATTTCAAGTTTGACATCATGGCAGGGCTTTCCACAAAAGTAAAAAATAATCCGGTTACTCCAGGGAAAACCCCAAATAAATATGGGGTAGTGATTAAAGAGATGGATTCAGAAGGGGTAAATACAAATTCCTCAGCACTAGGGTTTACCTTAGTTGATCATAAGGTGAGCCAACTTGAGTATGAGCTACGAAATGTACAATCTGAGATGGCCTCTAAAGGAGACATAGACCAAATCAATCAATGGTTGGATGATATCATGCAACATGTAAAGGGTAAACAATATGGCCCAAATCCACCCCATATCAACCAAGGAGGATATTCAGTTCAAAATCATGGACAAAATAACCATGTTGGATCACTTTTCTAGCCCAATCAGAATCCAACTTATTCGCAACCACAGAACATGATGTCGAAAGTGGATATGTGCAAATTTAATGGTAAGGATCCCTGAATTGGATAAATCAAATGGAGAAATTATTTGACTTACATCAAACACCGTCAGACAAAAGGTGACATTAGCATCCTCGTATCTTAAACCAACCAATTTGTTTGGTATCGATGGTTATGTGCTCAGAGGCGAAGAATGGTCTCGGTGTCACTGGATAGTTTTTACTGAGGAGCTGCAATTGCACCATAGTTCTAGTGTTTTAGAGAACTACTTTAGTCAATTAGAAAAGTTACGGTAAATAGGATCAGTCAAAGATTATGTGTATCAATTCTAGAACTTATCCTTAAGGGTGGAGAATATTCCATAAGAGAATCTAAATGACCTGTTTCTTGGGGATCTTACGGACCACATCAAGCATGAGGTACGTATGTTTAATCCACTCAAGCTTTCTGATTCTATTATCATGGCACATCGGTAGAGGAAAAATTCTTTGTAGTAGGAGGCCGCCTTTCATTAACACCGAGACCGTAGTATCTCTTCCCTTCATTTGCTTTAGGACAATTAGACTGAATCCTCAACAAATGGAAGAAAATAGAGCAAAAGGATTATGTTTTAACTGTGACAGCAAATATGGACCGGGACACAAATGTGTTGAGAAGAAGTTATTCTATATTGAAGGAGGTAATGAGGATGATGAGGAAGCTGAAATTATAGGAGAGGATGAGGAACCAGTAGACGATGAAGTAGAGGATCACCAACCTACAATTTCTTGCCATGCATTGTCAGATATTAGTACTCCTCAAACACTCAAGGTTATTGGCTATCTCAAAAAATAGAAGGTGATGGTGTTGATTGACTTGGGGAGTACTCATAACTTCATAAATAGTAAGTTAGTTACCCACCTCAATTGTTTTATTTACCCAACTCAAGAAATGAAAGTTATGATTGTGGATGGTGGGATAGTCAAGTGCACAAGAAAGTGCCATAGTATCAATATTTCCATGGGAGACTACATGTTAGACTCACCTATGTTTTCTATTTCTATGGGAGGGGCATATATTGTTTTGGGTGTCTAATGGCTCACAACCTTAGGTACTATAGAGATGAATTTCCAAGAAATGTTCATGTGATTTCATTCAGATGGAAGGACAATACAATTGAATGGGATGGTAGCTAAGTCTCCATAGATTATTAGCTCTCATCAGATGCATAAGGTTCTTAGAAAAGGAGTAGATGGATTTATAGAAAATTATTTTCCATAGAAGTACAAAATATAGAGTCTTTAATGCCACCTAATCTTCAGAAGATTGTTGATGCTCACTTATCTTTTTGATGCAATTCCAAAGGGACTACCACCAGCTAGGGATCATGATCATGCCATTCAATTGATTCTAAGGAGCCAAACACCTAACATCAGACCATACAAATACCCATATTCCTAGAAAAGTGAGATCGAGAAAATGGTTGAGGAAATGTTGAAGGCAGGTATCATCAGGCATAGCTAGAGTGCATATTCTTCACCAGTGGTCATGGTATGTAAGAAGGATGAAACATGGAGGATGTGTCTAGATTACCGAGAACTCAATAAGTACACCATCAAAGATAAGTTTCCTATTCCAATAATTGATGATTTACTTAATGAATTGCATGGTGTTATTTATTTCACAAAATTAGATCTTCGTTCGGGTACCATCAAATTAGAATAAAAGAGGAAGATGTTCATAAAATGGCTTTCAGGACTCATGAGGGCCATTATGAGTTTTTGGTAATGCCTTTTGGTCTTACAAATGCACCTTCAACCTTTCAAAGCTTGATGAACACTATTTTTAGGCCATTTTTAAGTGTATTAGTTTTCTTTGATGACATATTTATTTACAAGAAGACATGGGAAGAACACTTACAACATGTAAATAAAGTGTTGGGAGTTTTGGAGAAACATACTCTATATGTAAATCCATCCAAATGTTCTTTTGGTGTACAAGAGGTAGAGTAATTTGGTCACATTGTATCGTATGAAGGTGTTAAAGTTGATCCTTAGAAGATCAAAGCTATGGTGGAATGGCCAAGGCCCAAAAATATCAAAAATATTCATGGGTTCCTAGGACTAACATGGCACTGACGGGCACGATTTATTTGTGCGGGGATATGGTAGAATAACAACCCCACTCACCGCATTGCTAAAAAGGATGCCTTCCATTGGTCGACATAGCCACTAAATCCTTTGAGTAGTTGAAGGAAGCCATGTGCAAAGACTGATTTCTTACTCCCAACTTCTCAAAAACCTTCATTGTTGAATGTGACGCTTCAAGATTAGGATTGGGAGCAGTTCTAATGCAGAAGGAAGACCAATTGCATTTGAGAGTCACCAATTCAAAGGAACATATCTGCTGAAATCTGTCTATGAGAAAGAAACAATGGCTATTCTTCATGTGGTCAAGTAATGGAAGCCCTATCTCACGGGTAGACACTTCAAGGTAAAAATTGATCATGATAGTCTCAAATAATTTTTGGATCAAAGGTTATCATCGAGGAACCAAAAAGTGGGTAACAAAAATGTTGGGTTATGATTTTGAAATCATATACAAAAAGGGTAAAGAAAATGTAGTAGGCGATGCATTGCCTTGTAAAGGGATACATCCGCATATGCCTTACTATGTGGAATGTCCATGTTGACGACTGATTGGGTGGATGAATCAAGATTGGAATGGGATCAAGACAAGGATACAAAATATCTAATACGAATATCAAGCAAGGATCTATGCCATCTAACAAATTTGAGTGGAAAGGTAATGCCCTATGGTACAAGGACAAGTTATACTTGAGTAAAGATTTTGAGTTGAAGCATAAGATTCTTGCAGAGCTACATGCCTCACCTGTTAGAGGACACTCTAGGTTTTTGAAGACATGTCATAGAATAAAAAGAGAATTCTTTTAGGAAGGACTCAAGGGGATGTACAAAAGTTTGTATCAGAGTGTTTAGTTTGCCAACAGAACAAAGGGGAAACAATTAAGACACTGTGTCTTACTGCAACCCTTACCAATTCCTAGCCAAAGATGGGAGGAGGTCTCCATGGATTTCATCACCAGATTGCCTTGTTCAGAGGGTAAGAATGTTATTTTCGTGATTGTGGATAGGCTCACAAAATATGCCCATTTTTTTCCCTATCACATCCATTTACAACCAGTACAATCGCAGCTATTTTTTTGGAGACAATTCAAAGGCTACATGGAACCCCAAAGATAATTGTAAGTGATCGTGATCCTATTTTCACAAGTAATTTTTGGATGGAATTATTTTCATGTTTGGGTACTCAGTTAGCTCACAGTTCATCTTATCATCCTCAAACTGATGGGAAAATGGAAGTGGTCAACAAATGCTTAGAGGGGTATCTACGTTGTTTTGTATCAGATAAGCAAGAAAGGTGGATTAAATGGCTACCACTTGCAGAATGGTGGTATAACACATCTTTTCATACCTCTTCTCAAATGACCCCATTTTTAGCATTATATGGTTACCATCCACCTTCTATCACTTCCTCCTTGAGGGTGCAAACTAAGGTCAGAGATGTTAAGGAACACATTCAACATCAATAACAGTTTTGGCTAGTTTGAAGGAGAATTTAGCATTAACACAAAATAGGATGAAACAACAAGCAGATCAACACCGTAGTGAATTTTTTTTTGAGATTGGTGACTGGGTTTTTATATGTCACCGGCCTTACAAACAGATGTCCCTAAAGCAACAAAAAAAAAGGACAACAAACTTTCTCCTAAATATTATGACCCTTATCAAGTTCTACAAAAATTGGCGTGTTGCTTATAAACTAGAGTTGCCTCTATCTTCACACATACACCCAGTATTCCATGTCTCATGCCTGAAGAAGGTTATTGGACATAAATTTGAAGCCCAGACAGAGTTACCAGAACTTGATGAGGAAGGAAGAATCATTTGGAGCTAGAGAAGATTCTGCAAACATGTACTAAGAGGCTGAGAACTAGAGACATTAAGGAATATCTGATCAAGTGGAAGAATCTGAGCATAGAAGATGCAACTTGTGAGGATGAAGGTTTTCTACAAAGAACATCTAGGATTATTCAACATTAAGGACAACGTTGGATTAAAGGGGAAGGGCATGCTACGCACTTAACCTATTTCTTGTATTAGGATATGAGTAGCCGACTTGTGGCTTAACATATCATTTTATTATATCATTATACTTTCTCATGCTTAATAGGTCGGCCTTGGTGATGGCCATAGATATGAATAGTATATACAGGGGATTGTAGGTTGTAGTTCAAGATATCATTTGAGCATTTGAGTCTTATTATATGATTTGTAGGTTGCCCCCTCGAAGTGGCGAAGCTATTCTAATTGCATATTGAGATCATTATTCTGAAATATTGTGGTATTTGGTGTTCTATTGTTGCTCATAATCTGAATTATAATTTCATTACAAAGATTGTATAGGATAAGGAAATATTATAAAGATACTTGATCATATAAAATGACTAGCACCATTGAGGATGAAAAAAAAAGGATGAACAAAGGATGAACTCAAATGATAAGTAATTGTTTTATTTGATGACACTTGACAAAAACCATAACCTTGAAGTTTTACTTCTCGATCCATAAAATGAATTTGAATAAAATTTATGCCCTACAAAATACACAACTAGTTCATACATTGAAGTCTCTTATAAGAAGAACATCTCAAGACCCAAGAAATTTTCTATTTCAGGTTGTAAGTCTATAAAGGGATGGTTGCTAATATATAAAATGAAATAAGGTGACGAGATAGAGAAAAAACATGTACTAAAGAATTTCTACTAGAATGGGGTTTCCTTATTACGGTTACCCATATGAACCTAACATGGAGATATGATTCTTTAATATTTATAAAGGGTGATAAATAGTATTTGTAAAGGCATGGTATCCCCTAAAACATCTTGAGAAAAGACATAATTATAGTCTATGCACTTGAAATGACACAAGATTATCTTGAGAAGATAGGAGTGGCTTCTTATTTGTCTCATGTGTTTCAACAAATAAAATCAAGTCTATTTTTTGAATATGCATCCTCTACGAGACTAGTGAGAAGAAGATTGAGCCGCCATAATTCCATATCATTACTCAAAATATAACATTAGATGAGGAATATAGGGAATGCCATGGTTTGGACTAGTTTTGAGGGGAATCTTAAATCCAAACTCCCTGACCTTGCATGATAGCCCATTTTCCATGCTTCCTTGCCTCAATGATTTTATCTCTACTCTCTTTCAAAACCTAATCAAAGAAAAAATTGTGAAATACTTGTAAGAGAAAAAGAACATTTTTGTTTGACTATTGCATTGAACGGTGGTTCCATCATCTCACTCATCAGGCTAATATTTTGGCAGTTGAGTACCCCAAGTCTTAAGTGAGCTCATACATTCCTATTCTTGACGGAAAAATCAATGCAAATACAATTGGTAATTGGTTAGATTATTTATAATCATACTTCTCTCTAGGTGTTTTTTATGATGAAAATATAAATATTAAACTTCTAAATATTTATTCTCCTCAAGAATTAGTGGAAGCTCCATGATTTGTGGTGGAAAAATTAGAAAAGGAAGAATTTGAACCAACTTGGGTAAAAATCCTAGAATCCTTCAAAGATGAATATTATCACGAAGATCTCTATAATAACCACCATATTTAGTGAAAATAATTATACCAAGGAAATGGCCAATTAGCTTAAGTATGCATCGATGTTGTACATGAGTTTTATATGAAGTCGGGTTCATTCAATTCACAACATACAATTTTAAGTATTAAGAACATCATGTAACAATTTATACAATCCAAACTAAAGCTAATTAAGTTCAAGATGATAGGTGAATCCTATCAATGCAAACAAATAATTGAGGGAGAGTTAAAGATAATGGGAAAGTGGGAGATTTCTTATTCCCCAAAGAAGACTTTAGATAAGAAAAGAGCATCAAAGTCATGTAAATGATGCATTAAAAACACATAACTAATAGCCAATCAAAAAAACAGAATGTTGGGCTAAAAATATTTTGTAGGTAAAAATAAAGGATACTCAAGTCAATCCTCTCGATAGAATCATTGGTTGCAAAACCAGATATTATAATGGATATTACACCACCTTCTACGCCAATAATGCAAGATAGTGAAGTAAGACACTATTTAGTCATGATGTGGATCCTGGGTAAATACTAGATTTTTTATCGAAGGAAGTAATATAAACAAACTCGTTTATGAAGCAACCATTAAGAGACTAGATTTTCCAACCATGGTTCATCTTCAACCTTACATACTAGGGTGTTCTAGTTCTTGTAACTCCATATGTACATGTACAAGTCACTCACCAATTTCATTTCACACATGTTGGTCATCCTTTTAAAAAGATTTAGATTGTGGCATATCATTGATTGGTTTGTTTTTGATGGAATTTTTCTACATTCATACACATGTACATATCGAAGGGCATGTACATATCCAGTATCAAAATATTAGTGGCTAGTAAGAGATCAAGATTCCAAAAAATCACTCTCTAATCATGTCGCATTAACTAGTAAGAAAATTATACCATATGGGTATGCATATTAAACAATCCCTACTTCACCTCCTACAAAAGCATCACCTTAACTAAGAAAAACATCAAATTTTGGAAAACATGTACAAACAAAACTACTTTATGCTAGTGTGTAGAGTTATTGGAATGATTCAACTCCCACATCAAGGAAAATGGTTCATTAAAGAGGTTCACTTGTAAAGCAAAGATTCCACACTTACTTCCTAGAATTAACACAATCAAGATTTATATTTTCTCAATGTGGGGTAATTGGTCTTGGAGGATTCTCCAAAGGCAATCCCTATGATACCACCAAAGCCCATTCTCATAGTTTGCAAAATTTTGGGTCATGTTCAACAGTGTGCGGTACTCTAGAACCACATGTGAGGTTTGTGGTACATTAAGATCATTAATCCATCTCCAATCGATGTTGCACACACTTATATATTAACACAACACGATCTGGGTAAATCGGACATGACACCACCCACATGTGTGCCAAACTATATGTGGTCTCCACCCATGGCTTCCTTAGGGTTCTCGCACACGTATACACCAAATTGCTAAGGTCATGTTCCGTTCTATGACACCTCACAAATGTCGATATCATTATTTCATTCATGCTAATTAAGGTGGCTCTCCCACTACAAGTCCCTTATAGTGTTGAGGGTAGTGCGTTGTGGACTAAATTTTGATCATAAACTGTTGACGTTATTCATCTCAAATATCAAAAGGTATAGAGTTGCATGTAGAAGCTCAACCATTGCGACTTCCATAAAAATTTGTCAAACCTTCACAACTTTATGAGATATACACATATTTGTAACATTAGTAACTATACACTTCCGTCAAGAATATGTCATATACATTAGGTACATATCAATAAAAATTAAGTCATTTTTAATGCTCCACATACACATGCACATACAACATCTACTAATACATCAAAATTCTCGTTTAAAGTGTTGTCCCCATACACCTCCTAAAATTAAGAACTCAATAGAACTTGAGTGGGCCTAACGAAGCCCCACCCAATTAACTAACTGAGCCAAACTCTTGGACAATGTAACACCATAATTAACCATTTTATAATCAAGTCAACACGATAATTAATCATTTTGTAATATTTCTATTCAAGTCAATGCCATTTGCAGCATTAAATGGGCTCGTGACCGATGGGCTTCAACTATTTTTATTATAAGTGAAAGATACCTAAGAAAGTAATATCCTTCCCTGGAACTGTGCAGGCGGCATGACTCGAGGTATAATGATTCCTGGGAGATACATGCCTCATTTAAGAATGCTCTCTACTTCATACATTTGTTAACTGTTGAATTTGGCGTTTAACTTCAAATAATGTCTGCCATTAAATAAGGTTTTACTAGGAATGGGCTAAAGAAAATTAATTTAGTTGCAGGCACTCACTACCAAGCACGTATGGTTGTCTCCTCCGCCAGAGATACAATGTTTCTACCAAATTTCTTTAAGTTCTCTCTATATTTATCAATGAGATTTCTCCCTTTTAGTGTTGACCAAAGCCTTTTCCCCTGCATTTTGGCGGGCCGGGTTTTCTGTTGGACTTTTCAGAAGATTTAGGTACAAAAAGGGGCGAGTTGGGTGTATTCATTGTATTCACAGGAAGCTTTGTTTTTCTCTCCATTGTTGTTTTGATCAAGTTTGTTGTCGTCTGCCAAGTTTTTGTGTACTCCGAGTTCACAGGAAACTTCATTTTTGATTGAACTTTTGTTTGGGCTTTGTTGAAGTCTGCCAAATTTTATACAGGTGGAAAGGTAGAGCTGCTCCAGATCTTTGTGATAAGTATAATCACGAGGGAAAATGCATTCTAGAATTTGATGAGTAGTTTATGTGAGTTTGGGCAGTGAAACAGGGAATCAAGGATTGGTTAAGCTCTCCTCTAGTGCAGAGCTTTAGGGCAATGTGATCAGCTGTGAGACAACTGAGCTTTTATTTTCATTTGTTGTGGAAGATCAGTTGAGAGCTTTTAGCTTTTTCAGTTTAGAAGGCTTCATAGTTTGTTCGGCAATTATAACAATAGGTAGATTGAGGAACTCCATCAATTTTGGATGTCTGGGAAATAGAGGAGTAATTAAATAGATTTTCAAAAGAGGTTATAGTGGAAACTCAACAATAGGTAGATCGAGGAATTCAATAGACTGGAGATCGAGGAACTCCATTAAATTGGAATGTCTGGGAAATAGAGGGGGAACTAAATAGATCTTTCAAAACAAGTTACAGAGGAAACTCAACAATAGGTAAATTGAAGAGCTCAATAGATTTAGGAGGTGGAGGAACTCCATCCATTTAGGAGGTTGAAGAAGAAGGGAAACTAAATAGATTTTCAAAAGAAGTTGAAAGGAAAAATTCAACAATTAAGTAGAACGAGGAATTTGATACAAGGTTGAGGAGGCTGTAGGAAAACTAAGTAAACTTTGAAAACAAAAATTTGAATAGGAGAAAACTCAAGGAAACTTTAGCATACTTGAAAAGTGGAGAAGACTCCACAACTTTTGGTGGTTCGCCATGGTTGCTTCAAAATTGAGTGAATTCAATGCCAAGGCTATGGTATTTTAAGAAAGGCCTTCAATCAATAGCTGGTGCTAACAACAACTGGATGTGATGTCTGATGTGAGACTGTTGGGCATGGGTAATTTTTCTTGTTAGTAATAAACAATTTTCGGCAGCCAAACTTGTACTTTAAGTGGGTGGATTACTATTTTAAGTCCTGTGTCTCACAAACTCGAGAGTCAATATGAAAATGCTTTTGAAAGAATCTCTTTGTGAGAACTGTGTTTCAATGGAGAGAAGGCCAGAAGAAGCCTTGGGGCCATCGGCTGCAGTTCCATTCAAGTGGGAAGAAGCACCGGGTAAAGCCAAACCAGAGGAAGAACCAACCCATCCGGCCGTCTTACAAATCAAGCGGGACACAATCTTTTATAACCTGCTGCTTAGCAAGCAGGAAAGCTTGGGGCACTCGACCCGGTCACTGTACAGGCCAGAAGACCCCGGGTCGGTTCCCTTCAAGTGGGAAGCAGAGCCAGGCAAGCCCAAAACGCCAGCGCGGGCTGAGAAGTTGGTACCTCTCAGCCCGCCGCCTGCTCTGCAATCCCCAAGCAGGCCTTCCTCCCCTGTTTGGACTGCCCACAGCCCCAGGTGGTCCTCCCAAAATTTGATGAAGAAGATTTTTCACAAGCATCATCATACCCAGAACAAGGTGTCACTGAATTTGAAGACAGGCGTTTCAAAATCTCAGGTATCTTAGCATCTTTCCTCCCTCAGGTATTAGTGTAATGGGCTATTTCCTCTCTGTATTGGTTTCTAACACATCAAGTTTGTCTGTAATACTTTATCATAGACTTTTTATGTTTATCTGGGTTGTCTTCCTTTAAGGATTTATGGAATTTATAAGTGGAAAGCTTTTATTTCTTCTATATTTCATTTTCATGTATTGTTTCTAATGATTTATAGCTCTGAGACCTGCTGGCCATTGCTTTATAGTTTAACTGCTCTGTGCAATAGTGTTAAATATAAAGAGGGTGTTTGTGGTGATTTGTGTGTGTTCATTTTGAATCTGATATAAATTTAATGTTTATTTGATTGTCTGCAATGAATTTTTCTTTTTATCTTGGAAAAATCATAATATCTTAACCATAGGATGGAATTTGGAATCCATTTTTCCTCTTAAATTTTTTTCAGTAGTTTGCCACCATCTATCACCATTCAATGAAAAAACTTTAAATGAAGTAATGAACTTATCAATAATTGTAGTACCCTAACCATCCAAGATAAGAGAGTCTTGAAATTGATTTCTCCGGGTGTTTTTCAAATAAATCACATGAATGAACCCTTTCAGGAATTTGGCGCTACAAAATCTAGTGGGAACAGCTGGTTGCTGATTTTTAGTCGGGCAAAGAGCTCTAATAGCAGATCAGAGTTCAGTTGTGCAACTACTTTCTCTTCCTCGTCATCTTCATGTTGCGAATCTCCTAAAAAGAGTTATGTAGTCAAGGGGTTGGATCACAGTCTTGCAACATTCATCCCTTTGGACATTCTTGTCTCCGACATGAGGCCTCTAACAAGAATTCCATCTCAGATGAAGTTTCCGATCAAATAAGTAACGATAACCATGATCAGAAATCAGCAGATGAAGGGAAAAGAGACCTAGAATTTCAGGATGCACTTTCAGAGTTTTTCAACTCGGCAGAGATGAGATTTGAACAGGTTAACAATGGGAACGAGAAGGTGATACACATCAACGCATGCAAAATTTCAAGAGCGGTTCCAAGGGGATTCTTGGGCTGTCTGGTATGTCATATCATGCATAACCATGCTTTTTATAATTATTCTAATCTTGGCCTGTTAAGGTAAACCTTAAGTGTGTTCCAGTATAAATATATGGTCAACTCTTATCAATACAACATGTTTATCATTTTTAGTGTGAATGAACATTAACCCATGAAAAGACATGACCTTATCTAGCACTCACAAACCTGCAACTTACTTCCCATTCTGACTATATATCCTGAAACTTTTTTATTAAACCTGTCACCTTGAAAATCTACTTCATTTGGTATACTGATCAAATCTGCCATGGTAATAGCTGCAGCCATTTTGCTCACTTGCTGCACGGCGGCCCAAGATAGATTCACATTAAACTAGCAGCAATACACTGAAGCTGCCTGTTCTTCACTTGATAGCAATTGCAGTTGTTGGCGTAGTCAGGTGGTTACATATGCTCAATGCCACCTGAAATAGTTTCTCAGATAAATCCAACGCATATTTGTACAGCATTTTCAACAGAACTGGCTACTGTTGAGTGGAATAAAAGAGTTCAAATTGTATTGACCTCTAAAATAACAGATTAAGCACAGTTTTGCAAATTATTATAACAATTACACTCTGAATACAAAATTTCTAAATGAGGGACCATTTGTTTTTAACATGATATTGGCATCTCTGCTTTATATGAGAATGGAAATTACACATAGCTGATGGACACTTGTTGAACCAGCATTTTTCAAAATATAAAATTATTTACAAAATTTTAATATACTGTAGATGTGAAAAGTGGTTTTACATTAACAATACACTACAACTAACCATATACATTTTACAACTAACTATATACATTTCTAATCAGATTTAATCAAATAAAAAAGTAAAAGTGGACTTACTTGCATAAAGTTAGATATTAAAAATGATTGAAAATTGTAGACAGTGTTAATCTAGGGTTTTACGTCAAAGATCAACACTCTATCTCGCACTAGAACACTCAATCAAACTTGAGCTTGAAGATCTCACATGAAGCACAATAAAACATATATAATGACCTCAAATT
Organism: Taxus wallichiana var. yunnanensis; assembly: GCA_018340775.1. NCBI lineage: Eukaryota > Viridiplantae > Streptophyta > Pinopsida > Cupressales > Taxaceae > Taxus > Taxus wallichiana. The sequence continues at coordinate 366,845,449 of CM031243.1, forward strand.
TATAGAGTGATGTGTAAGGACAAGATATGTGCATGACTTCACCTAATAGAAAATATTTATGCAATACCTACCCTTCACTATGGTTATGCTATCAAACACATAATTAATCATCTTTTACCTTATGATTTACTCAAATTCATGCATTCCAATAGTGAAACACATCTAATTTACAAAAAAACTTTTGCTTCCATTATATTCGTCAAAGAATGCTAAAAATTATATCAATATGTGTGCAATTACACATAGAACAATGAATTCATTGAAATTTTACAATAAATTGGCAACATACTCATAAAAATACACTTAGTTGTGCACAAAACCCATCCACTATTTGAATAATTCCCGATAAATATCAACTATTAACTATTGGCTAACTATAAAATTAATCAATAATCAACTACAACTACTCTTTACATATCATGATTTCCACTTAACATACACTCTTGCATATTCCTATGAATATTCCTTCAGATTTCTCTTCCAAAACTTCCTCTTATCTAGTGGTTGCTTAATTGTCACACAATTTTTTTCTCTTACTTGGTGGCAAGACTCATGATCACCTACTTGCTCACTTGCATCTTTTTGCTACGCCCTTTCACCCTTTGAGAATATTCTCACAATTTTCTTGCATGGTTAGGTTATCCCGCAACTTGTCATGTCGTCATGTATGTCTCACTCATGTGGCTTGTAAGCCCAACAAAAGCCATCTTTCAAATTTCAACACCTAAAATATTGTCTATCCCAAACAAAGACGTTAGAAATCTCATTCTACAGGCTATTCTCCCTTTCGGACATTTTTGGAAGTATTACACATACTCTCTCCATGGTACGATCATGTTTTGTGTGTCCTATTGTTCGGGCATCAGCTTATAGAAAGGTGACATTCTATCGAAGTTATTCAATTGCTTCACTGTTCTATAATAGCCCCTCCATTCCTTTCGAACCATGAGCTCCCATTTGATCATTTCTATGGACCCTATTCTACTTTTATATATAAGCTTGTTAAATACAACTTCTATGTTCTTGATCCCCTTATTGAGATCATCATTTTTCTCGGAGACTTCTTCCCGAGCATTTTGTGTGTCTCGTCATCTTCTTCGTTAATGACATATATCCCCAGCTTTTCCGATGCAAGCCTACCTTCATCAACTCTTTCATTGGCATATTCATCCTAGAACTTGAAATTCTCAAGCATTAGATTCGATCCATGCATACACAAGTGAAAGGTATCAAGCTCATCTCGCATCTTTGTGACTAGGCGGAAACATTGTCTCACACATTTTTTTGGATTTGGTCGCTCTAGCACAACTTTCTCTAAGAGCTTATCCATAACAACCACACGTTTATCAATTAGACTCATTTGATCAACATTCATGTTTTGAAACATATGTATCCATTTAGCTAGTATTTTTGTGGAACACTCTTCCACCTTATCATTGATGATTTTCAATATTACCTTGGTCTTGTCATGCTTCTCACACTCATCCTATATTTTTGAAATGCATGAAGAGAAATAGTTATTTTCTTCACTATCCCTATAATACCTAGTGAATAAGTCAATAACAATTTGATCATCATCATGTATGCAATTATTCTATTGGTATCTTTATTGGGTGACAAATTTGCACTCCCTGATCCTTTCCTATATATGTTCATCACCTTGTATAGTCGTAAGGGAACCTTGGGATAATGTGGTTCCTCATACTTTTTGTTTTGATGAGCTCATTAAATGGTTTGATAATGACATTGTTTATCTTCCCCCTTGTTTGAATATGTATGCATTCTATAACTTTTCCTAATCCAAAGTAGAAAATATATGCATTTTACTAGATTAGTGTGTGTGTGTTTGTTCCACCATTGTGTTCTAACTAAATATCATGAAAATAATTCAGTTTTGTGTATATAGATCAAGAAAAGTATGATTTTTTCAAAGATGCGAGTTTCAGGCCTAGAAATCCAAGTCTGCTAAGCTTTGGAGTCTCCTTATGTGGCTTTGGAGTCTCTTCATGTGGCTTTGGAGTCTCTTCACGTGGCTTCAGAGTCTCTAACTATGGCTTTGGAGTCTATTTCGGTGGCTTCGAGTATTTACATGTGGCTTCGTAGTCTGTTTCGGTGGCTTCAGTCGACCCTTCGGCTTCAGTCTACCCAATGACTTCAAAATCCCACCAGTTGGCGTCAACAAGCTTTGAGATATGGGAATCTTGCTAGCCTAGAACGTGCATCCATTCAAGAATAGCACACACTAGAATTAGGAAATACCAGTTATAGAACGAATCATGTAGTTTATTTTCATATATGTTTTGTTGTAATGAATCCTATAGAGTCAATCGGTCCCCCAATTCTCTCCATCATTTCACCTCGAAACATGGAGATATTGTGGAACCTCTTTACCAATAATCTAAATAAGGTAGATTCTAGGATTCATCTAGTTGTTTTTAGGTATCAGTTGAGGGAGTAGGATAATATAATCCACACTCATTGATTGTTAAAAGGATGTCAATAATCATGTATTTTTGTAATTAATATTGTTGTATGATCCAAACTCTTGAAGTAAATAAAATTGTTGCTTCGGTGATCTAGTGTGCACGATGTAGTTTTGATCAAAGGGAGAGCAAGGGCCCACTCACCTCAAGATTCGGACCTTTGGTATTTTTTATATTAGTTGTTTCATGTTAGTATATATATGAATGTGTCTATCTCTGGTAGTACAATTTAGTCTATGTTATTTGTTGCTTTATCTTTTATTCTTGGTTAATCTTTAGAAAATTTATTATATAGTAATTTCCATTTAATAAAATTTCTTTGCTTTAAATTTTGAATTCCATGTAGTGTATGATTTAATTCCAAGCATTTAAATTCTATTTTTATTTTAAATCATGCAATTTCTAATTTTGTAAGTGTGTTTTTACTTCAAGCATTGTGAGTTTTCAATTAAAGCATTGTGTGTTTCAATTCTACAAGATTGATTTTATTTTGTACTTGTGTGTGTAATTTTTAATTCTATATTAGATTTCATTTCCAAAGCATTTAAAACTTAGGAACCCCCCAAATAGATAGTCCCACCAAGTAATTTTTAATTATTCGAAGGGATCTTATTTCATATAGCCTTGGACACTTTGCCTGACATCAACAATTAAGTTGATTAAATGAAGAGTTAACAACGAGACTCATCATTTTTGATGTCCGCTTCGGGGACATACATTTTAAGTGTTAATAAGAATCATTCAATTAATAATTGTTCATGAGAACCCACCTAGTTACAACAATATATGAGTAGACCCAGAGACTCAAAGGGTAGATTTCTCCCAAAAGGTCCTCAATCACAAATCTTCCATTCACCTGAAAAATCCTTGGATCAATCTAAACATTTGGAAGAAGAGTTATATTCACCTACTAAAGAGGACACAACTCTTACCCTACCACAACCTTCATAATATTCCCCTGAGGTAGGGCCATCATACATAATAAAATATATCAGAGGATCTAGTTAATCTAAGTTATCAATCCCAAATTAGTAGCCTTCCACCCACACTAGATTTTTCACCTAAGTGGAAAAATACTCTTTACAAATTCAATTGGGAAAGAATGGTAGATGAACAACCAAGATTTCAAAACAACCCTTGTAATGGGGAAGTCATTGTGCCTCAAAGAACATTTACCTATCCCATTGTCATTGATGAAGAAGATGAGACCCCCATGAAGAACATATCCCCATCTGTGTTACCCACATTTTGAGGTATGACATCTGAAGATCCATATCAGTTCTTATTTGAGTTCAAAGTAATATGCCAAACCTATGACTATAGGACTGATAATCAAAAGTTAATTGTTTCCTTCTACACTAAAAGATTCAGCTATGAGATGGTTTATGAGTTTACCACCAAACTCTATCCACTCTTGGGAAGAAATGGAAGAACATTTCTTGGACAAGTATCAAGATTATTACAGGGGGAGAGATAGAAAGGAAGAATTCTTCCAGGTCAAACAAAATGAAGATGAAAATTTGGAAGATTACCTGGATAGATTCCTCTTTCTTCATAGGAAATGTGGACACCCTTTAAGTGAAGATTTAACTAAAACCATTTTCCTAAAATGGATTGGATGAAGAATCAAGAGAATATTTGAATCGATGGGAGGAGGAGATGTGAATCATTTAACTTTCCACTAGATTGAGTAGGTCTGTAGAAACTACTCTAGAACTAGGGGACCCTAGGAAAAGGAGAGCCAAAAAACAACCCAGATGTAAAGCAATTAATGGAAGAACTCTCCAATTTTAAAACAAACATCTTAGTACACTTGAACACTACATTAGATGGTATGCAAGCACATGATAGATCCAATACTAAACCATTTACAATCTATTGTCCAAGATGTAGACAGAAACATGCTCTCGAGAGATTGTCCCGATGTCCCTTGACAAAACATAGAAATATGTGGGATATGTGACAAAGATCATGATACTAAGGAATGATGTTTCCTGCCAGTCCTCAAAAATCAGCTCAAACATACACCATCTGAAGACCTCAAATTTGTACAAAAACATGGCAATCAGCCTCCACAAACACAACCCCACTTCATGCCAAGAAATAATCCTAATCCATGGATGATGCCATGGGATGCAAACATGTATCCACCAATGGAGCACTAATGCCTTGGGATCCATCAGAATGGACATCCCAACCATGGATGCCCAACCAACCTCAATACTGGACACCCCAACCATGGATGTCACAACCCTATCATCATCCATGGACCAATCCACAATGGACACAATATGCTAACCAACCTACCAACTATCCACAACCAAGGTGGTCTCCACCTCAACAACAACATCAACAACAAGCACTAATGCCTCCCCTACTACTCAACCTTAACAAATGGAATCAGTAGTTCAACCTCAAATGCCTGCACAACTTATGGAGAATCTAAAGAACAAGCAAACAACCCCTGTCTTTGGAGCTGAACAAGAATCCATGGGAGTAAATGTCATAGATTGTAAATACATTCAATTAAGATCAGGGAAAGTTGTGGAAAAACCACCAGTTGTCATCACTGAAATACCAAATGAAAAACCAACATCTATAAAAGGGAAGGAAATTAAACATGAGGATAAAACATAAAGATATCAAGAACAATCCATAGTTTCTCCATCATTTCAATTCCCAAAAGACTCAAAGAGATCATCAAAAAATAATTGGGTTTGATCCCAAGGTAAATTTTAGTGGTGAATCTTTGCTAATTCATGAATATTTACATTTTTAAAATTTGCATTTGGCAATTTTGATGAGTTTTACAAAAACAATTCACCTAAAATTTCAGGATGTAAGTTACTTTTACAAGTCGGCTTGCAGTGTTTAAAATTTTTTTAATACTTATGCATGTATATCATTGCTATGTTGAAACACCAATTGGGTACATTTGCCAATATATATTAATAAAAAATCTTAGCATATGTAAAATTCAAAGGCTCTTACATAAAAGATATCCGACGGATGAGCTCAACCACATACTCTAGATGCCTTACTACAGATGCTGCTCGGCAGACGAGATCGACCACATAGTCCAGACTCACATTTGCGCTAAGCATGAATGCAAACTCTAGACGCATGAAAACATAGTCTAGACACCCGACTACATAATTTCATATGCATGGCCTTATAATCTAGATGCCCAACTACATATTCTAGATGCCTAATTATATAACCTAGACACCTAGCTATATAACACTTTATCTCAATTGTGTTGTCTTCATTATAGTATGAAATTAATGTAATGTCGGATCTGTCATGCATAGTTCATATTCATGTTTATTTTCTCTGTGAAGTCTTATATCATTTGATATGGTGACTGGATGTTACCCCCGTTCATATTTGGGAAGTTTCAATTGCAGATTTATTTGTGTTTACTTTTTCCCGTAGTATATGTAGTCGTTTGATAGTATATACAAACAAGTGTATGCATGCACAACCTCCCGATTATGCATATGTTGATGGGTGTCTACATGCATAGTAGACACCTAGTTTCATATGCATGAAGGTGTTTATATGTGTAGGCATTTTCATCTAGTGATTCCATACAGATGACTCATCTCGCACTTGTGACGCCGCTTTTCTTAGACTTCCGTAAAACCGACCCGTTTTTCCCTTTTATGCGGTCACTCCCCAACCATCCCCGGCTTGCCCTTTCCTAGATAAATTATTCTCCTACATCATTATATACATTTTTCTCATATTCACCATCAACACAAAATCCATTTTTACAAATTCACCAAAAAAATCCAAGTTGGATTTTGGTAAGGGGTCTTAAAATTTTCTCTGTTTGATATGGGAAATAAAGAAATTAAATATTAAAATTCCATTGTTACAAGCAATTAAAGATATACCATAATTGAATAGGTTAATCAAAATCCTTTGTATCAAGACTCCAGGAAGAAAGAAACAATACCCCAAAACTATATAGGTAGATGGAAAAATTGTTGACATGTTATCATGAAAACTATTGCTACCTAAGTATGGTGACCCTGGTAGTCCTATCATTACTTTGTAACAATTGGGAAAAAGGAAATACAAAATGTGTTGGTTGATCTTAGAGTTACCATTAACGTTATGATGAGAGATACTTTGAAATAATTGCCATTAGTTGGGCTTCAACCCACTACTACCATTCTACAAATGGTTGATCAATCCATTGCCAAACCAGAAGGAGTCATTGAGGACGTTATGGTAACTATGGAATCATGGGAATATCTTGTGGACTTTATGATTCTTCAACCCAAAAGAAAAATACATGGATATCCAATTATCCTAGGGAGACCATGGTTAACTACCATAGCAAACTTAATAGACTCGCAGGTCTAGAGATATGACAATATCAAATGGAATAAATGCTAAAAAAATCTCTTTGTTTCCACCTACAAGACCATTTGTAGATGTTAAAGAATATATTTGGGTTGATGATTTTGAATTGGATAAGTATAATTTATCATCTTTGGCTATGATTGCAGTCAAAAATCATGTTGTAGAAATTGAAGAAGAGTCAACAAGAGCTCTGGAGATGGCCAATATTGCTTGAGTCTTCTAGTCTCGCTTCAGATTCTCCTAAGTTAGCTCTAGAGTCTTCTAGTCTTGCTGGAGTCTCTTAGCTCCGAGTCTCCTCAGCTAGCTTTGGAGTCTTCCAACCTCACTTTAGAATCTTCTTGCTCAACTTCTGAATCCTTAAATGGAATTTCTGATATGGCACTACTTCATGAAAGGTATGAATCTATCCCTTTTCATAAAAAACATCAAAAGATGGATAGAAATAGATCAAAATGTGTCTACAACAAGTTTCAATTGTCCCCTAACAACATTGATCCCACAAGGGAATCTTACCTTTGGGGACATGAATGCATTCCATATGTTATTACCACATGAATGCCCATTGAATTCGTTGTTAAGTGAATTTAAAACCACCAATTCAGTCTATCCTAGAACAAAAAGATTTCCTTTATCCAAGAAAGGAACTAAATATCAATAGTTGGCTAACTAATGATGAGGAAGCCAAAGTTTTGATGTACTAAGAAGCCATACTAAAGCTTTTTGCTTGGGATTACAGTGACATGAAAGGAATCCATCCTAGTATTTGTACCCACCACATTTACACAAGTAATGTCAAACCAATTAGACAACCACAAAGAAGAATAAATCTTGCATTAAAGGACATGGTTAAAACTGAAATTGAAAAATTATGCAAGTTGGATTTATTTACCCCATATCAGACAACCAATGGGTCTCACCACTTGTGATAGTTCCTAAAAAGAATGGTAAGTGGAGAATTTGTGTAGACTACAGGGAGCTTAACAAAGCTACTTTGAGAGACTATTTTCCCCTACCTTTTATTGACCAAGTCTTGGATAACTTAGCAGAAAGAAGTTATTTTCTTTTCTAGATGGATTTAGTGGTTACAACTAGATAAGGGTGGTTGTAGAAGACCAGGAAAAACAACATTCACTTGCCCTTGGGGAACATTTTCTTATAGAGTGTTACCTTTTGGTTTGTGTAATGCACCAACTACTTTTCAAAGAGCAATCTTGGCCATATTTTCTGATTTGACTAATGATTGTGTAGAAGTGTATATGGATGACTTCACAGTGTATGAGGACTTTTTGAAGAAGCTTTGGCTAACTTGACAAAGTATTGACAATATGTGAACAACATAACCTATCTTTGAGCCATGAAAAGTGCTTAATGATGGTGGATGAAGGAATAGTTCTTGGGCATCACATTTCATCCCAAGGGATAAAAGTGGATCAAAATAAAATTGAGGTAATTTCTTATTTACCTACACCCAAAACTCAGACAGATGTTAGAAGTTTTCTTGGGCATGCAGGATATTATAGATGCTTCATTAAATTTTAGTAAGATTGTTGCACCAATGTTTGCTTTGTTAGTAAAAGATAGTGAGTTCATTTGGGATGAGAAGTGTCAAGAAGCCTTTGAATTGATTAAAGAGAAACTAACTTCAGCCCCAGTGTTGAGAGGGCCCAATTGGGAAGAACCCTTCCACATTCACATTGATGCTTCTAACACTACTTTAAGGGAAGTATTGGGACATAAAGATGAACATGGTAAAATGTATGCTATCTATTACATTAGAAAAAATCTCACTCCCACAAAAATAATTATACTACTACTAAAAAGGAATTTTTAGTTGTTGTCTATGCCATAAATAAGTTTCACCATTATATTACAGGGTATAAGACATTTGTATATACTGACCATGCAACTATCCAAAGTATTTAATGAAAAAATAAGTAGTAGGAGGTAAGATCATTAGATGGTTACTCCTTTTGCAAGAATTTGATATTACCATTATTGATAATCTAGGAAAATCTAACTTGGTTGTTGATTTCTTGTCAAGGTTAGATACACCTGGAGAGGAGGACCAAAAATTTATAATGTGTTATGGTTATACTTGCAGATGGGCACAAACATGAAAAGAAACATACTTGATGAATGATTGGAAATATAAGTAACAAGTGGAAATACTACTCTAGTTGAGGGCTCTTCGTTTAAAGTAGCATAAGTAGATAGGACATGTCAATATTCTCTACAACCACTAATGTTTAACCTTACTTTGGAATACATAATAGGTTGAAAAACTGAAATTAGGAAGAAAATTCTAACATAAACCTACCCGAAAAACTAGATTCTTTGAGAGAGAGCCAAGACAATTGAGACTTGGTGAACCAACAAGGGGACATAATCCAGAGTAGATGAACCACCCAAAAATAGGAAAAATTGTAATGAAATGAAGATGAGTACATGCATCGCCATCATACTTCACTCCCTCCATCCCATTCTAATAATCAAGACCAATCCAGGTTGACTTGACCAAGGGACACCAAGTTCCCACCCACACATATCAAATAACAATCACAACAAATCCAATGTGGAGTCCTCTACTTGACTCTATAAACTCGCACTTTATAATGACATATTTCCTCCAAGTGACTATCCTTACACTTGACCATAGGTTCTCTTCAATCCCCCCACATAGATTGAATCTTCCAAAAATGAAATCCCTTCCCCACTTGTAGGGGACCCACAGAAAGATAACCATGTCAAAACTCATATTTGGAATAGTATGAGATAAACTAGGCATCAAGAAAAGGGGACTAGTTGATCAAGAGAGTGAAAACACTCCTTACTAAATTTATCCCCGATAATCCAACCCACTTGGTGGCCACAACAATTTGATAGGTCACATTTTGGAAATTTTGGCAAAAAATGATAATAAAGGCACATCACAAAAAGGAATCTTTTGAGAAAATTATTCAAAAAGACTAGGAAATTCATTATGTCCATGATGACCCCAACAAATACTTTTCCACCCTCAACAAAATAACGACATCTCATAATGGGATTAAACCACAACTATAATCCTCATAAGATGCCAACAAAGGATAGGCAATAAGTGCACTAAGAAAAGGTCCATGTCACGAATTCCCCCGCATCCCTCACTCAAGATCCAACCATCAACAAAACTAGAAAAACAAGGTCCCCATCTAGGTGTAGTTGAGGAGCTTAAAGTCATGGTTTTCTTTCACCCACCTCAGCACTTACACCCACATCCACCACCACCATTTTGTTCTTATGGTTTGGGTTAGGAAAGCTAATCTTAGAGAAATGGATCCAGGGTAGGGATGAAGCTAATCTTAGACTCAAATGGATCCATGGCCTTGCACATTCCAATGTCACCATCCCCCATATCATTTTTGTAGTGCATAGTAGAGTTTGACATAGGAAACACCCTTAATGTGGAAACCATTTTGTGTAGACATTTATTATATTCTATAATGTCTATAGAAATTACTCCTCGAGGTTATGTATCTTCCACCAATCCTACTACACACACACACAATCAATTACCACACACACACACACACACACACACACACACACACACACACACACACGTGATAGGACACTAAAAACTCCTTCATTTCCTTTTCCTTGCTCTTGCTCCATCTTTTCGTGCCGCATTTCATTGCTTCTCCATCTCAGCACGCACGCCTCTATCACACTTGTCACGCTGCGCACGCTAGGACAAAAATGAATCTTACTATAGTTCAAATCATAAATAAAGCACGATAAATTATATTTAAAATAAATTTTTTCATTTGAATTATATTATTTTCTATAATGTCTATGTAAATTATATTTAGAAATGGTATTGAATATCGTTTCAGTAAGTATATGTATTTCTAATTTAAAATATGTTAATTTCATTTTACATTTAATGGATATGTATATATGTATGTATGTATACATGTGTGTGTGTGTGTGTGTATTACATTGTTTTATATTTATTGAGCGAATTTTGCGTCACTTTTGTGTCACTTGATATTAACTTATCAAACAAATTATCAGCCCAAATGTGGTGCAAAAAGTGATACAAAAGTGACATGATTAAAAATATCTAGTCAAGTCAAGTTTGCGTTGCGATTTGCATAGTAGCCACGACTTAAATTGTTCAAAAAAACATGTCCAAAAACCTCAGAAAAGACTGATTTCCGACATGAAATTCACCCAATTAATAGTGGTATTCGCTTGAAATGTAGTAACGTAGGTTAGGAAAAGGTTGATGCTTGTTTCCTTCCCTTTTATGCCCTCCATTTCATTATGCATCCCTCCTAGCATGAACATCACACCTCTGGATGCAATTTCTATTCACACCTATTTGTGCGTAACCTGCAATCATTCGATCCCATGATACATACATCTCATAAAGGCATATTGTCAAACCGTTTGCGTGCATCCACAAGTCTTATTTAGACATTTTTACAAACACTTGGTGTGCATCCACTAGACTTCTGCAACTTTATATACAAACTGTGTAATGAGTCATCGGAAATGTCACTACGGCCTTAGATGTATAAAAACATATATCCAAATAAACTGACAAAATTCACTCAATCTCTTGCACTTTCAAACAAAATGGAGTCCTCTGTGATCAAAGCATCACTAAAAGAAAACCAAAAAAGAAACAACCTGGTATACATGGTAACATCACCATATAAGCAACCTGCGTGACCATTGATGAACCCATTGGAGAAGGATAACAAGGAGATAAGCGATAACTTACAGGATAAGGTGAAAAAGTGGCGAGTTTATCTAGCACACAATAATCATTGTGTGAGATTCCTGAATAGAAATGAAAAAATCATTTGCATAATTGTTGACGTCATACATATTAAAAGAACCGTGATTGATTAATGTGAAAAGAACAGATGCGTGGACAGAGCGATCAGATCTCCACAATAAAAACTAGGAGGTGTGGGGATTGAATCAATGAAATCTGTAAAAATGGCCGTTCTTTATCAGAATCACCAAATTGAAATAACACAAATTATAGTCAAGATGGATCAGTATGGTACCCTAGTAAGCAATTAACTGAAAATAAAAATGGAGGTGGTGATTTCGAATAGAAAAAATATTGGAACTCGATTGATGGCAAGATAATGTCATCCAATTTTTCTGCATCAGCCACCAAAAATTCACGGTTGTCATAGAGTGAGAAGGAAAATATACAACTCGCATCGCATGGCATTGTGTAATAATATTAAAGACTGGTTTTACAGTATATGTGTCCTTAATATTTGTAACATATGTAGGTGATATTTATAGGACTAGTAGGATGAATTCTAAGGTGTCATAAAGAGAATATAGAGAGTATATCAAGGGTTGTGCACACAAGTGGTTTGTAAATATGTAATTGTTGAGTGACATGGTTATATGAGAACTATTGAAAATTGTACAGAAAAGTTTACATGAATTTAGAATAATTATTGATGAATTTGGTTCAAAATAATGTAATATAAATTACTTTATTAATTTATTTCTTTAATGTAGACGATTGTATATTTTAAGGCTAATGACTTGTTTAAGATAAACACAATCCCTACAATCACTCACTCAAGCCTATAACTAGTCCCTCTCAAGTGCACACTTTTCTAATATGAGTTGTTTCTCAAACAATTCATTTTCCCCATTATTACAAACATTGAAACATTTGATGTGAGACAAAATCTAATGAACAAAAACACATCAACCTTCCATATATGGGAGCATATAAACCATCTAGGTATGAATAGGGACACACACATTTGTTCATCCCCCATATATGTCACAAATTATTTTCATGAGGGGAGTATATCAACCATCCGGTATGAATAAAGATGCACACATTTTTTCATCCTCCATACCTATGTAAACATCCAATTTAGTTCACAATCAAGTACATCAACTCAAGAAACATGATCCCACACTTATTCATTTTCATTGAGTGTCGGGATTCTCACTAATACAAAAGGATTACACACAAATATAACACCACACAAAGAAATAATGAAATTGAGGACCGGTTCCTCTTTGTCTCCTTTACAACTTCTATTCACAATGGTTTCCACCTAATCATGAACAACATAACTAGTACCCACATCCATTGAATCCAATCTTGACATTAGCTAGTTTAGTATAGATTATCTTATCATTATTACAATATGCGGCTTCGTCATTAGTGTTGAATGAGAGGTGTTGTTTTTCCTCCTTCCTTCATCCTCTAATAGAATGTTTCTTACTCAACTAAATGGAACTTGAAGCTCGACTTTGTAACCCCTTTTATCATTTTTGTTTCCTTGCCATATTTTCATTGGATTTGGATTTTAAAAGTGGCGATGGGGTAGCATCCCCCAATGGGTTCAAGGGAAGTGCCCTAGCAAGGTTGTATGGAAATACCCTAGGCATATTCCTATCATGATACAAGGAAGGTCTAGGAGAAAAGCCCTAAAAGCTAGCATGCTTTCCTAATTTTTGTTGTCTTCAAAACATCAACACATAAGTAGTAGTCTTCATGACTATTGTCTCCCCCATAATTAAATTGAATCAAGAACTTGGTTTCAACAAAAATGTGTCCATTTACAACATCAATTCTTTACAATTCAACACTAACAACATAGAAGGATCCCTTGTACCCCTCTTAGAGGGTTCTTCATAGTAATAAAGAGATTGAGTTGGCCAAAAACCTACTCCATATCAGAAATCTAGTTGAATACACTACTACAGAAAAAGAAGAAGGGCTGCTAAACAAGATTGACAAGTTGGAAAGGGAGGTTTTGGACCTCAAAGATGAACTCAAGCAGGTTGGTAAAAGTGCAGGTAAAAGGAAGATGCATGTTGAACCTGCTATGGATAATGAGCAAGTTGAACAAATTTTCAAGAAACTCCATTCTCTGGATAATAGATTGGGCAATGCTAAAGGGTGACATGATTGTACCATTTCCATGCTTAAAGCTATCTACAACTTTCTGGAACAACATGTCAAAAGTGTTTGTATTCTCAGTGACATTCCAACTGCCATTTGGGAGTCAGACACTGCAAGGGACCTAGTCTTTTCTCAATTAGACAAGAATGATCCCTCCCATGTCACTGCCCTTGCATTATTTAGCTCTTTGCAGAAAGTCAAGATGAATATTGATAAAGCAATTAAGTAGAGTTGCCTCCAGTTTGTTGTTGTGTTGTTGTCAGGAAGATGTTTTCTTGTTGTTTTGATGTTGCTTTGTCTATTTTTGCTCCTTTTTATAGTTATTAGTTAAACTATAGTTGGTCCTCATGTTCTTCATGGATTCTGATCCTTTTTGTTGTTTTTACTACTATATCTGGCTTTTGAGCCTTATTGTAAAGGGATTTAGTCCCTTATATCTTTAGACTGTTTTTACTGCTATCTCTGGCTTTTGAGCCTTTTTGTAAACAGGTATAGTCCCTTTAAAAACTATTTATCCTTAATAAAAAAACATAGAAGGATCAAAAATAAATTTGTTAAATCATAAATCCAAGCATGAAACCATAAATAAATACACAAGAAAATGAAATGTATGGATTACATAATCTTCATATCAAACTATACATGTGCATTTTTATTTGATGGAGAATGTACAAGCATAGATTGTAAAAACATATGCACCAAGGTAACCTATAGGTATTATAAAACAATAATGCTAGAATCTACAAAATTTCATGAGCTCCTAAGAGTACGAGTCTTTCTAGAGAGGATACATACTCGAAGTCTTCAATTAATTAGATCCATGATCATTGAAACTCATAATAGAATCAAGATATACCAACATAGAGATATTATGTTAAGGCGAGTCAATAAATGTGGAAAAACATATGGGATGATTAGATAAAATGTACACGAGGTATTACAACACATGATTGATTACTATATCATTGGATTACACATAAAACTATTAATCAAATACAAAATGAAATAACATTAAATATGCTAGTAGTTGATAAGGTAGCAAGATGACTTATAACCCATGAAGTTTCATAACTACACTTTATATATATAACACATAATGTGGGTCACTAGAAAACAATAAATACCCCTAAAATATTTAACTTCCCAATTCTTCCATTGAGCGAAAAACCTACTTTACTAACAAATTATAAGCTTGGTTCAAAATAATTTAAGAAAAACACTTTGTTAAATAAATGATTAAATATTTATAGGCTAATGAATTTCTTAAGATAAATATTTAAGCTTGATTTCCATCCAACCAAACAATCACTCACTCAAGCTTATAACTAATCTCTCTCACATAAACACTTATATAATATGAGTTGTTTCTCAAACAATTCGCTTACACTATATACTCTTAATCGGTAACAAATTCTAACTCACACACATTATTTGATATGAGTAATAACTAAATTCCCCAAAAATTATATTCAAAAAAATACTTTGTTATATGAGTTATTCTAAAGTAGAGTACCCACTCCAAATTCAATTTTAAATACATAAATAGTGATATATTCTCTTTTGTGTAATATTTGGCAGACTTTAGTTGGTCACTAAAAACTATATAAACTAATATTAAGATCTCGTCTATGTAAATATGTTTTCTTACTTTGATGTGTATACACACACACACACACACACACACACACACACACATCATCAGTGCCACATTGTGTAGACACTTAATTTTGGTCTTATGGTATTTGTTAGTCATAAAAATGTGTTATTTTAGGTACTTTTGTGTCTATTGATCATCTCGCGGATGTGTTTTCTTTGTATTTTTGGTTGAGCCATGTCATTTTCTCCCTTTATTTTTTATTTCTTTCTTCCCATTTCCCCCTTGATAGAATTAAGTCTTAATCGGAGGACCGAGATCAAATGGATATAATAGTAACAAGCTAGATCTATCATGTAAGAAATAAGAAAGTGTGAGAAATAGTGAGATAAGAGTGAATTCACTTGTATTTGAAGATATGGTTTGATTGTGGGATAGAAATTGAGTGAAACAGATGGATCTGGGCTTAGTAAGCTTCGCCAGA
This sequence comes from Taxus wallichiana var. yunnanensis, assembly GCA_018340775.1. Taxonomy (NCBI): domain Eukaryota; kingdom Viridiplantae; phylum Streptophyta; class Pinopsida; order Cupressales; family Taxaceae; genus Taxus; species Taxus wallichiana. The sequence goes on from CM031243.1 coordinate 366,861,330, forward strand.
GATCAGAATATGAAACTCCTTTGGACATAAGCACCCAAAGGAGGACAGACCACCTAGCACTAGTGTCCAAATTGGGTGCTAATGTCCTAACAATTTCTCTTCTTTTGATCTTCTTAGGGTTTGATCTCATCTTGTTCCTTTATCTCTTTTTCACATCTACTTCACTAGGGTTTTATCTGTTGCACCTAAACTTGCAAAACAAACCATAGCTACATACACAAGGGTTAAGAAAACATTAGGTGAAATAAATAATGGATATTCTTGAGTTAGACTAATCCCAACGATCACACCAATGTGATTGTCACCGAGTGTTGCACTACATTTCAAAATATATGTAGTTCTTGTGTGTGTGTGTGTGATAAAATTTTGTCCCTTGAATCTAGGTTGCCCTTGTGCCAATTGCACGAAGATAACAAACTACAACTACTTTCCCCAAGATAAATGTATGAGATGGAATTCAAAAATATCCCCTCCTATGTAGTGAATAATATAGTATAAATGTATTCCTTGAATGTTGTTATTTTCTTGAGTAGTAGATAGGAGGTGATATCCCAAGTTTCCCAACCCCCAATAATGGTGAGTAGTTCATGTATATATATGATTCCCTTGTTTGAATTTCATCATTAATAACTAAAAATTCAACCCATAATGATAAGAAAGGTTTTAGAAAAGATAAAAGTAATGTGGCATTTCAAATTTAAGAAAAGGAGGGAAAGGATAGAAGCAACCAAAAGGGACAGTAGTTCTTGGGAGATCATGTCCCTAATGGGTGACATTTTCTGGGATACTCAGAGGATATGACAGGAAAAATATATAACTAAGTCATATGTTGTCCAATGTCCAAAATAAAAGTGGCCATTCCAAAAAAATTAAATAGTAAGAGTATAGAAAGGGATAAAGCAATGTAAAAGAAAAATAAGTTTTGTTAATGTCTAGTTTTCTTATTTAGGAATCATGCATATAATAACATATTTAGAGGTGGATGTAAGTAATTGTTATCCAAAATAAGCCCCTTGCTTATTTTGTCTAACTCCCTTCATTTCTTCCTTCCTTGTGCCTCAGTAAATTTTTTTCACTTTATATGCACTCAAAATTTTCTAGAAATGGCTTCATCGGATAGAGAATCTTCTCAGCTTTCCAGAAAGGTAAAATTTTCCTCCATGGGAGGTCCACGACCAATAAGAAGTTGCCACGTGGCATCGGAATGGCGGGGGTGGAGGAAACTTGGAAAATTTTCACCAAGTATTGGTGGGGTGCACAAGGAAATTTTTGGCCCGAAGGCCCACCAGCCAATAGAAAGCGGCCACATGTCCTGAGGCCCGTCGGAGTCCGGAGCGGTGGGAGGAACTTAGAAAATTGTCAAAACTCGGCACAATGGGGAAATCTTGGCCTGAAGGCCCACAAAAAATCATAGCACGCCATGTGTCCTCGGAGTGTCGAGAGGTGGAGGGGCAGAAGAAAATTTTTCCTTTTGCCAAACTATGAAAATAATGGAATGAGAGCCCACCCGTGATGGCCCGCGCCATTCAAAAGGTGCCACGTGTCCTTGTGGCCGGCAAAATATTAAGGGCGGGTGCGACAAAGGAAATTTTTGGGTTAAAACCTAAGCCAATGACAAGGTGCCATGTGTCTCATTTAGGGAAGTGATCGCAATGATGGAAAATTTGAGAGCAAGGGCCCGCCAGTGAATCAGAGATGCCACATGTCCTCGGAGCGTCGGGCCGGCGAGATTTTTTGGAAAAATTTCCAAAGACCGAAAAGGTCTAAAATGATCATAGGAAGCCCGCGGACTAATCAAAACTTGCCACATGGCATCGGAGTGGTGGGGGGACAGAAATTTTTAGGAAAATTTCCCCAAAGTCAAAAAGGGGAAAATTTTAAACTTTTGTCCCGCCAACCCATTTTTGCCCTTTTTTGCCCTAAATCTTCATAAGGGCATAACTTTTGATCCAGAGCTCATATTTTCATGATTTTGGTGTCATTGGAAAGCTGGTGAAATTATCTACACGATGGAGGGTTCAATTTTGTATTTTGATGGAGAATTTTGGGAGAAAATTGAAGAAACGTCCCTAACACGAAAAAACACAGAATTGACATTCAACCACCAAATTTAATGAAGTATGGCTGTTTTTACTAATCTGCAGAACAATGTACTTCTAAGTATGGGTTCGTCCATGAAGCCCATCACTCTGCAAGTGAAATTTGTGGATCTGGTTGGTGGTTGAATTCATAAATCTATTTTTCCCACGTTTTTTGCTTTCTCTTTTTCGCTCGACCATTAAAAGCCAGATTTGGCTCATTTTGTAAGGGTTGGACATTTTTATGTTTTGCAAACTCCCTACATCACCTTAGAAAGTGATTTTGTGGAATATCAGACCTCTTTCAAGACTGTGCAACTCATTTTTCTACCTCTCTGCTATTGTAATGCATGTATTTTTGAATGGGAATGATAGTGCAAGCTCTGTGAATGAGTTTCAATCCTCTTCTTGTATTGTTTTGCTTCATTTCTGATCTTTCATTACATTTTAGTAGTTTTGTATGATGTTAGTTACATTTCTGTAATCTGTGTCAATTTGCAGAAGTAAATTTTCACCACTCCTTTGGTGTATCACCCCCTTTACTTAGTTTTATTTCTTTGCATCTTTATCTCTGTCTTCTTGGAATTTAGAGTAGGATCTGATATTAAACCTCTCTGCAACTTTCAAGTAATACATCTAATCGAGGAGTTGAGGAACTAGCCTCTAATCTGGAGATTATTTTCCCATTTTTGACAAGTCCCACACTTGGGGAAAAGATTCAATGTTGTGCAATCACACTGGATGTTCCATATCAAACTAGAAATATAAGACAACATCCAGGGGTGTTGCTGATTTGCACTAATAGTTTTGACATGCCGGTGGGACCTTAGAGGTCTTCATCTTCATTGCAAACAAAGTTGATGTGTATTTGTTGCAAGTTTCTTGCTTAAAAAGAGCCCTGATATGCACATGTCCGCAGCGAAAAGCACATCATGGTTTTAGCAATCCAAGTCTGAAGATTCATGAGAAGAATCAACACAAGGTCAAGAGCCAGAGAGGAGGGATTTTCTGAGTATCTACAGCTATCTCTGGAAGAAGACAGAGAGGAAGAAGGATTCAAAGGTCTCCATCTCCACCAAACAAAACTCTATCAACTCCTCCACCTTGGTAGACCTTTCACTCAATCAACAAGGGTTCTCAGGCCAATCAAAATGGCACAACAAAACAATACTTATGTCAACTTCACTGGAAGCAGCCCACTTGCTCTCAATGCACAAAATCCAGTTCCAGTTGTAGCATTGAAGAACATTCCATACTTTACTAGGAGAAAATCAGACCACTCCTGGTGATCATGTCAAGGACATTGCTAATGTTTGTGCAATCCATGAGATTTTGAGATGCAAATTACTGTCAAATTGTTGACATCTTCATTCAAAGGGAAAGCATTACAATGGTTTAGGAGGCTTGGGGCTGGCTCTATCCAAAATTGGAATCAGTTATGCATAGCTCTCCATGAGCAGTTTGGAGAAAAGGGAGATAACTTGTCTCTTTTGGAACAACTGACAACTATCAAGAGAGCTCCCAATGAGTAGCTGACTGACTTCAACTTCAGATTTCAAAGGACTTGGGATAGAATTCCAGTGGCAATAAGGCCAACAACTGAAGGTGCTTTCTTATACTATCTCAAAGCTTTAAATTCTGATATTTCTATGTTAATTCAATCCATGGGAGGTGCAAATATACCTGCAGCTTATAGCATTGCCATTAGAGCTGAGAATTGTTTGATCCAAGCTGGTAAACTGGCTCCTAGGCCTCCCATGCCCTTGTATCCAAACTTAGAAAATCCAAGCACTAGTCAAGCACCTACTATAGCTCCTATTCCCACTCCTAGAAATCAGAGTTCAAATGAGACTTCTACTTCATCCCTCTAGTGCCTCAAATGAACTTCAAGAAGTCATGAAACAATTGCAAAATTTAGGCAATGAGCTGGTTACACTCAAGAGGCAAAGTGCCCAAAGTTTTAGACCTTCTTATCAGCCTCAAGCTTAGCCTAATAGGTAGCCATATCAGCCCAATAGGCTACCCAACCCAGCTGCAAATCAAAATCAAGCAAGGCCTCCTACCAATAGACCATTTCAGCCCTATAACCCCAATGTTGCATTTGCCTCTAAAGCCTTGGTGCCAGTGCAAAATAATATGGCTCAAGAGTATGATTGGTGTTTCCCATGCAATGAACCTCACAACCAGTCCATGTGCTTCAATGGTGCTTTGAACCAAGCCTTGATGGTAACAACAACTGGTGTAGAGAGTGAGGTGAATCAGGAAGCAAACCAACAACAAGGAACATCCCAGCAAAATGCAACTCCAAATGAGACTACACTGGTGAATTGGTAGGCTGAGGATTTTTGTGGCATGAATCAAGCAATGTCTCAGAATGTGGCAGCCAATACAAGGTCAAAGAAAAGGAACATTGGTGAAGGGTAGTCATTAGCTCTAGGTGATCCACAACCTTCCACCACTCCAAAAGTGTTGGCAAGCAAAATCCAGTTCCAGTTATGCAAGGACTGCCCAAGCCACCTTCTAGACCAGCTCAAATGCCAGTTGTTGCTGCCCATGTGTAAGAAAAGAATGTGTAGGCCAAGGGGCAGAAAAGAGATGTTTCATCCCCATTCAACATCATTGATCAGATGAAGAAGACAAATGTGAATATATCAATGTGGGAATCACTATCCATCCCAGGCCAAAGAGATCTACTACAAGCTACCATGAAGAATTGGTCAACTTCAAATCAACAGTTCATATGCAAGAGAAGGTACTCACAAATGCTTGCTCAGCCTGAAGGGAATCATGGAGGACAACAAGGTAAATTTTGAAGCCCCCTCCATTCTATGTTTCATTGGTCATTGGGGATAAGTTAGTACACAATTGTATGATTGATTCTGGGGCAAGTAGTTCTATAATGCCCAAGAAAATAGCTGATCAACTAGGCCTCCAATATGAAGTTATATCCAAAGGGGTGGTGCAACTAGGATGGGATAGTAGTAACAACAGTGGGAGTGATCAAAGATTTGAATCTTACTTTACATGCATGCCCCAATGTTATTTTTGCAAGATGTGTCAGTGATAGATTTGCCACCACTCTTTGCCCTATGTTTGTCAAGGGATTTCACAACTAAAATTGAGGTTACTTATCTGCTAATTGGTCACACATGTTGTTTAGAACCAGATATGGAACTAAGGCCACAATTAGATCTGAACCTATTGCAAACTTTCACATTGAGCCTCATGCTCCAAGCCCAATCAATGCCAACTGTTCAACATTTGATCAAGAAGATTATCCAAGCACAGATGAAGCTGATACAAAAGTTGGAAGCATCCTAGATTTGACTCTTGATGAATGGGCAAGAAAGGTACATGCTTTTGATCCCTACCAAGAAATAGAAGAATCTGAGCTAGGAGTCTATTGCATACATGAAGAAAATCAGCCTATTCCTAGTATCACCAAGCCAGACCATAAGGATGACAATGAGGTATGACAACTATTTTTTGATGGATCAAGAGGTAGGAAAGGTGCAGGAGGGGGAGCTATGCTTGTTTCACCTCAAGGCATTAAGTATTATTTATCTTTTAGATTTCAGTTTGCATGTTCTAACAACACTGCTGAATATGAAGCTCTGATACAAGGATTGCATTGGTCAATCAAGAGAGGTATCAAAATCTACAAGTCTTTGGTGACAGTGAGTTGATTGTCAACCAAGTTAAAGGGCAGCATGCTACCAAAAATGATCTACTCAAGTGTTATAAGAATAGGGTGTGGGACCTCATTGAGGATTTTGAAGGCTTTGGCATCAATTCCATCCCTAGGAAAGAAAACCAAGCTGCTGACAGGCTTGCAGCAGTTGGGGTAGCCTTTGATGTTGTTGAGAGCATCAAGGAAGATAAAATATAGCCAAGCATTCATGTGATTGTAAGGCCATCAGTGCCAGACAATAATGTAAGTTGGCAAGTGTTTGAAAATGACCAACAAATCATCAATTTCTTGCAAGAAGAAGCTGAGTTCTCAGCCAAAAATCAGAAAAATTAGAACAACAGTATGGTGATCAAGTGGTACAGTTGAGAACCAACAAACTACCAAAGGGACTTGTCACTTTGGAGTCCATTTTTAATCCTAATGATCAATTTAGGAAGGAGAAAGCAAATATCCAAGTCAAGGGAGAAGATTCAGTGCCCATCTTGGTTGGAGAAGGCAAGTCACTTCAAATTGGTAAAGTGACAACCGAGCAAGAAAGGTATGAGTTCATGCAACTTTGCCAAGAGTTCCCAAACATATTTTCTTGGAGCTATGAATACTTGAGAGGTTTCAATCCCAAGCTAGCTCAGCACACTATTGAATTGGATCCAAGTGCTAAACCCATCAGGACAAAAACAAAGGCTAGTCAATCCACACATGGAGCCTCTCATGAGGAAGGAATTGAATAAGTTAATAGAGGCAAGTATCATATTTCCCATCAAGCATTCTAGTTGGGTAGCAAACTTAGTTCTAGTCAGAAAGAAGAGTGGAGAAATCAGATTGTGTGTAGACTTCAGAGATTTGAATAGAGCATCTCTCAAGGATCATTACCCACTTCCTTCTATGGAGCAGATTTTGCAAGTTGTTGCTGGCTCTGAGAGGTTTTCATTGCTAGATGGTTATTCAGGGTACAATCAGATCATGGTAAAGGAAGAGGATCAGTTCAAAACAGCCTTCACCACCAAATGGGGAACTTATGCATACAGAAAAATGCCATTTGGGCTGTCCAATGCTGGAGCTACCTTCCAAAGGGCAATGGATATGGCATTCAAGGGATTGATCAATAAGATAGTGTTGGTATACTTAGATGATATCACTATTTTTTCTAAAAGTACAACAGATCATCTCTTTCATTTGAGACAAGTGTTCCAAAGATGTAGAAGATTTGGGGTATCCTTGAATCCCAAAAAATGTATTTTTCTAGCTCATGAAGGAAAGCTCCTTGGCCACATTGTTTCCAAAAGAGGGTTAGCAATTGATCTAGAGAGGGTTGAAGCAATAAAAGCACTACCATTACCAAGTCATAAGAAAGCCCTCCAAAGTTTCTTGGGAAGAATCAATTTTGTTCGGAGGTTTGTCCCAAATTTTGCAGCCCTTGTCAAGCCAATAACCATGATGTTAAAGAAAAGCATGGCTTTCAAATGGATAGCTGAAGGTAAGGCAAGTTTTGAGGCAATTAAAGAAGCCATCTCACAAGCTCCAACTCTCATTAACCCAGATTTCTCCAAAGATTTTATCCTTTATGCATTTGGAGGTGATGATACAATTTCTACAATTTTAGTACAGCAGAACAAAGGAAACACATAATAGCCAATTACTTTCTTTAGCCAAAGCCTGGAGGACTATGAGGTGAGGTATTCTTTCATTGAGAAGCAAGTTCTTGTAGTGATTAGGAGCTTGAAGAAATTTAAGCATCTAGTTTCAAACAACAAGGTTCAACTACTGGTTTCTCATGTGGGAGTAAAAGACTTCCTCCTCAACAAATATTTAAATGAAAAACGTGTAGGGTGGATTACTCATGTCATGGAGTATGACATTGAGATCAAAGTCACCAAGCTTCTCCGAGGAAAGGGATTATGTGAATAGTTGGTCTTGAGCAAATCAATGGAAGCATGCAATGAGAAGGATGTTGTTTTGACGTTGCAAGATAGCCAAGAACCAAGAAGCATTCAAGAAGAGAATGATGGTGTCCTCACTCCTTGTTGGACCCAAGACATAATGCACTTCCTACACACAGGCCTATGCCCTTCAGAGATGAACAAAACCAAGAGAAGACACTTCAGATTGTAGGCTGTCCCATATGTACTTGTTGACGGTGTCTTGTTCAAGAAAGATGTGAATGGAGTGCTGCTGAGATGTATTGGGACAAACCAAATTAATAGAATACTAGAAGACTTCCATAGTGGATCAGCTGGGGGTCATTTTGCGCCAAGAGTGATAGCCCTCAAGATCATGAAGGCTGGCTATTATTGGCCCAAAGTATTTAGTGATTGTTATGCATGGATCAAGAGGTGTAAGAATTGTGCATTCTTTACAGGAAAAGAAAGATTAGCAGCCCTTCCATTGCACCCAATTTCAGTTGACCAGCCATTTATGCAATGGGGTTTGGACTTCATTGGAGTCATTAACCCAAACTCAAGCCAAGGACATAAGTGGATCCTAACAGCCACAGATTACTTCACCAAATGGACTGAGGCATTTAAAGAAGCAAATGAATCTAACATTCTAGACTTCTATGAAGGAATAATAACTAGATTTGGTATACCTGCCACTATAATATCAGATAATGCATTGGCATTCATAGGATCAAAGGTGACTGAATGGGCTATCAAAAATAGGATTTATCTAAGCACTTCATCAAATTATTACCCTCAAGGTAATGGCCAAGCTGAGTCTACCAACAAGAACTTGTTAAGGATCATCAAGAGGACTCTTGATGAAAATCAAAGGACTTGGCACACCAAATTGAAATCAACCTTGTGGGCTAATAGGATAACTCCCAAGAGATCCACAGGTAACTCTCCATTCAAACTTGTTTATGGAAGAGAGGTAATCTTGCCCATGTCACTTGAGTTACCAACATTGGAACTCATGAAGCAATTGGAGTTGTTAGAGTTTGAACCCATGGAGGTTAGATATGTAGAATTGATGGAGCTCTAAGAAATTAGAGATCATGCAGCCCAAGCAATGGAGAAGGATCAAGCCTTAATCAAGAGAACCTTTGATAGGAAAGCTAAGGCTAAAACTTCCAAGTTGGAGATCTAGTGTTGAAATGGGATGCAGACCGAGCAAAAGCCAGAAGGCATTCAAAGTTTGATGCCATTTGGAGTGGCCCCTACATGGTAACAAAATGTAAGAACAACAATGCCTTCCAATTGTCTACATTGGATGGTGAAGAACTACTGATTCCAATTAATGGAATCCATCTAAAGCATTGCTACTAGAAGGAACTCTCCACCTTGTACATATTAGCTTATATTTTCATTCCTCCAAGTGCTTGTGCACATTGTTTTATTGTAGCTTAGTTTTACTTTTCCTAAGTGCTTTGGCACAAGCTTGTTGTCCCAGAAATGCATTTTTGCAGGCCATGTTCCAGATCAGATGATGTTCTACTCTCACACTCTTCCTTCTTGTAATTTTCTAATCAGTTGGGGGTACCAAGTAGTATTTTTGATGACTCCATGCCCAATGGATTGCTTTAGGCAACTGGTAACTTCATCCAGTAGGCAGATGACCCCTCTGAGTCACCAAAATTGTTATCCAAAATAAGCCCCTTGCTTATTTTGTCTAACTCCCCTTCATTTCTTCCTTCCTTGTGCCTCAGTCAAATTTTTTTCACTTTAAAGGCACTCAAATTTTTTTTTGAAATGGTTTCATCAGATAGAGAATCTTCTCAGCTTTCCAGAAAGGTAAAATTTTCCTTCTAACTCCTTATATTTTGCAAGTTATGGCTCGGTAGAGTTTTGGAGGGAAATTTTCCCAAGGGAGGTCCACGACCAATAAGAAGTTGCCACATGGCATCAGAATGGCGGGGGGGAGCAACTTGGAAAATTTTCACCAAGTATTGGTGGGGCGCATAAGGAAATTTTTTGGCTTGAAGGCCTACTAGCCAATAGAAAGTGGCCACATGTCCTAAGCCCCGTCGGAGTCCAGAGCGACAGGAGAGGAACTTAGAAAATTGTCAAAACTCAGCGCAATGGGGAAATCTTGGCCCAAAGGCCCACAAAAATCATAGCATGCCACATGTCCTTGGAGCATTGGGAGGTGGAGGGGTGGAAGAAAATTTTCCCTTTCGCCAAACTATGGAAAATAATGGAATGAGAGCCCACCGCGATGGCCCGCGCCAATTAGAAGGCGCCACGTGTCCTTGTGGCCGGAAAAATATTAAGGGCGGACACGAAAAAGGAAATTTTTAGGTTAAAGCCCGAGCCAATGATAAGTTTCCACATGTCCCATTCAAGGTAGTGGTTGGCAGCGATGGAAAATTTGAGAGCAAGGGCCCGCCAACGAATCAGGAGATGCCACGTGTCCTCGGAGCGTCGGGCGGCGGAGATTTTTTGGAAAAAATTTCAAAGACCGAAAGGTCTAAAATGATCATAGGAAGCCCACGGACTAATCAAAACCTGCCATGTGGCATCGAGTGGTGGGGGTTGGAACTTTTGGGAAAATTTTCCCAAATTCAAAAAGGGGAAAATTTTAAACTTTCGTCCCGCCAACCCATTTTTTGCCCTTTTTGCCCTAAATCTTCAGAAGGGCATAACTTTTGATCTAGAGCTCAAATTTTCACGATTTTGGTGTCATTGGAAAGTTAGTGAAATTATCTACATGATGAAGGGTTCAATTTTGTATTTTGAAGGAGAATTTTGGGAGAAAATTAAAGAAACGTCCCTGACACGAAAAAACAAAATTGACATTCAACCACCAAATTTAATGAAGTATGGCCGTTTTTTCTAATCTGCAGAACAATGTACTTCTAAGTATGGGTTTTTCCATGAATCCCATCACTCTACAGGTGAAATTTGTGGATCTGGTTGGTGGTTGAATTCATAAATCCATTTTTCCCACTTTTTGCTTTCTCTTTTTCTGCTCGACCATTAAAAGCCAGATTTGGCTTGTTTTGTAAGGGTTGACATTTTTATGTTTTGTAAACTCCCTACATCACCTTGGAAAGTGATTTTGTGGAATATCATACCTCTTTCAAGACTGCAACTTTTTTTTGCCTCTCTGCTATTGTAATGCATGTATTTTTGAATAGGAATGACAGTGCAAGCTCTGTGAATGAGTTTCAATCCTCTTCTTGTATTGTTTTTTAAAGGAACGATAACCAGATCATACCAAGCCAAGAACAAAGATGCTAATCAAACACCATGATCAATAAGATGAAAGCAATTCACCAAAATAGCTTTACATAAAACCTTTTGCAAACAAATGAGCAGCAATATCATATATTATAATGGAACTCAATGCAATACATTGAGAATGGGCCTTTCTTAAATAGGCAAGGAATAACAATCTAAGAACCAGTCAAGGTCGTAGATCAAGCCATGAATCAAGGAAATAACTAGTCATCAAATAACTAGTCAAGACCATAGATTTAGGAGAGAACTAGACATCAAGGATCTAGTCAATACCATAGATCAAGGAAAGAACTATACCTAACAACTAGATAATATCTCCTAATATCTAAATAAGATAAAAGAAATATCCACACACATAAGTGGTGAGGATAAATACAATAAAGGTAAATAAAGTACCTAGGTGAACATGAGCTAAGGTAAATACCTACTCTAACACCCCCCCTCAAGTGAAGATAGGGGCCAAAATAGAAGTGGCATGTCCACAGGATGAGTTTCGCAACTAGGCCGATGAGGTACTCATGTACAATATATGGGAAAAAGGGGGACATCGTGAAGGTACCCAAAACTAGTAACAACAAATTAAAGAGAGTAAAGACCCACTCCAAGGCATCCCAAGAAGATCGGATCAAAAACTCATATAATGCTTTGAAGAAGTTTGGTGTGCATCGTGGTTTGAATCCACTGCTCGATCACAAAACTCAAAAATAACTGACACTGGGTTTCACCAGAATAGCTCCATACAAGGAGACTATCAACGGAGTGATGTCGAAAGTGTAAAAAAACATGAAACATAATTTGATCAACTATTGCAAATAGGTGTGCCACGATCCAAGAACAATAACCAAAGCAACAAGGCAAGGATGCAAACTCTAGAGTGTCACAATCCAAGAAAAGCCAAGGTAAAAGGGCAAGGACATGAAACTCGAAGAAGCAGGATCAACACCACACCCTCCCATACTGCTGAATGGGTGGAGTGATGTTACAAATCTATATGAGTTATCAAAACTACTTGAACACTAACAAACTAACACTAGAATGCACCAACATAGATCCCCATAAGAGATAATGTCAACATGCCAAAAGTGTTGAAAATATAGATACAAAACCAAATCATACCAAGCTAAGAACACATTCTAATTAAATACCACAATCTATAAGATGAAAGTAATTCACTAGAATAACTTTACATAAAACCTTTAGCAAATACATGACCAACAATATCATATATTATTATGGAACTCATTTATTTGCAAAGGTTTTAGGTAAGTTATTCTAGTGAATTAATTTCATCTTATAGATCGTGGTTTTGGATTAGCATATGTGTTCTTAGCTTCGGGTACGATCTGGTTATAGTTCCTTTCATGGTATTAGAGTGAGAGATTGCTATTGACATTTGTCTCAGTAAGTTTTATTTTGCAAATAAATTCATTGTATATTCATATATTTGGGATTTGGTCATATGTTGTTTCTGCATGTATTTTTATGCAAAACAGAGGCTTCCATTGGATCCAGAAGCATGAAAACCCTAAGATTGATCAGTAAACTCGAGACATTTATGTAAATAGTTGTTTTTGTGTTTTTTTGTTGTTACAGAGAAGTACATTGGATTGCCTCGGATTCACACCCACAAGAAAAGAAATCACGGGATTTTTTTTTGGGTTTGTTGTTTTTTTCGAGATCTGCACAGAGCAATTTTCTATTGTGGTATATTTGTCTTGGTTTCACGAAAAGGAAGGTTTTCGATCTTTCCACGAGATCTTTGTACACATTTTTTTTTGCTATTTCGGAAAATCTGCAGTTACTATCTAATTTTATTTATGCGGTGAAGGTAACAACAATTTATTTTGTTTTAGTGGCAACTAAAATAAATAATAGACAAAAATATTAAAAATCTTGTAACTTTTGATTGGTAACTCGGTTTTGAGTGTCGTTTTTCAATGCTCTTTCCATTGGAAATATTTATTTTGAGACTTGCACTATAATTATAAAGTGCCAAACATGGAGGAGTGTTGTAATAAATTATGGATGTAATTTCGACCGAGACCGACATCGTAAATTTTTGGGAGTTACAATTTGTACCTATCATTGATTCTGAGAATGATCTGCTTTTCTCTGAAGTATGTAGACTTCAAGAGGATATTGTAAAATTTGTGGAAGAAAATAGATCGCTCAAGAAGTGAAATTATCTTCTACAATCACTCAATCACGATAAGGCTACAATAATACACTCCCTGCAGAACAAACTTGCTAGCCTACAGCATCACCATCATATTGTGGACAACCATATCCATGCTCCTAGTCCACTTGTAGTTGTTGCTCTTGTACCCACTGACATTGATCTGCTAGTCTTTGAGCCTGAACCTACTTTTGATGCTTCTAAACCTGTGAGGCTTGTTACTACATGCTCTTCCACATCTATGCCTATTACAATACCACATGTTGTGTATCCTATTTCTACTCAACTACATGGATTTTTTTGAGAAGCATACTACTGCATTCAGTTCTCGCATGCTCCGTTTTATGGGTCTCACTAGCGGAGTCATTGGTAGACATTCACAGGGTATTGTTTCCTCTATTCCACATGTTAAGTGGAATTCTTGTCATGACATTGGTTTTCGAGCAGATACTTCATTGGGATCACACATTGATAGAGCTCCTTTTTTTGTTCACTCAACTCTTTCTAAGGATCATGAGCAACACATGAGTTCTGCACCTTCACTCAGGATTGAGAAACCTGAGATTTCAGTTGTTAGACATGATCAACCTGACAGACATTCTCGATGTTCTTTTGTATACACTCATTGTGCATTTTACACCAAGTTGTTATCTTGTAAAATTGACGAGGGCAATTTTGTAGGTAACCATACCAAAATTTTGTTTTGGTTCCTCGTCGGGGTCCCTCAGCATTCAAATGTTGTAAAATCCCTTTCCAGGAAATCTAATTTTCCGAACTTAGTCATTTTGGTCCTTTTTTGGCTGGATGCACCTTTTATCCATGCAACACAAGATAAATTTGTGCCCCCTTTATTTCCTTTGGTGTGCCCTTTGAAATGTTGACACAAAAATTGTTGCGTCTTCCTAAGATGCGCCTTTCTTACATGCGCCCGGGCGCATGCGCTTTCTCTGTCAAGAACAAAAATGTTGCGCCATGTCTTGGTGCGCTAAGGCACTCAAAATGCGTGTCAACAGTCCTAAATTTTGCTTAAGGCACATATAATTTTGTGTTAACAAAAGCATATCCGCACCAAAGGGTGCAAGGTTTTCCATGTCGACACGCATTTTGGTGCGCCTCTTTAAAAAGTGGTTGGCACATTTATCATGCTTTTGGCTATGTATAGGCGCATCCACCATGTCACTTTCACAATAAAAACACGTGATAATCTTTATTCCTCTACACCTATCAGCGTGCCCATCATTCTCGTGTCACGTTCGTGGACCCCACTTCATTCCTCTCATTCTATATATTCCGGGTAAGTGGTCCTTGTTTCTCTTGTGTTTTTGTTTTGTTGGTTGTTTGTGAAGTTTGGTGATATGGATCTGAGAAACCATAAACCCCTCCTGTCGTTCTTGCAAATCTTCCCTCCCAAGCCATTTTCACCCTCTTTCCAGATCTGCTGGCCAAGAGGGCTCTGTCTCAAAAAGTGAACCTCGGATCTCTTTGCTATGCCCCCTTCACCGTCTAAATCCATGAAGAAGGAGGCCTAAAAGACCGCAAACCCATCAAGAAAGGAGAGAAAACCTAAAAGTTGTTTCTGAGCCGCATTTTTCTCTGGGTGCAATCACCACCCTTGTTACAGAAAACACAGTCACGCCAAGAGGGCGCACTGACCTTGATTACAACACGTAAAATCCCTACGCCATGCATAAACCAAGTAAATCCTAACTTGGTGCAGGCACAACCCCGCTTACAACAACACAAGTGCCATGCAAACTTTTCCTGCACACGCGCAAAGCCCCTCTTTGCGCACATAAAGTAAGTGCCACACACATTAATCTTGTGCCCTTCGGCGCACCAAAGTTCCATGTTACATGCAAATTATATGTGCCACTGGCGCATCCTACTCCCATGCAACACCAAACTTATTTGTGCCCAGTATAAAACCTCATGTAGTGGCGCAGGCGCACTCTTGTCTACAACAACAAAGATGTTATATGAAAAATCCTTACGCCCTGCGCCCTTTGGCGCTGATTTATTCCTTGTAACACTCTGCTTGAAAGGCACCATACTATTAACCCCGCACTGTTGTGTCCTTGCACCTGTACCCAGAGGCCTTAAAATTGCTAACTCCTCATTCTGTAATGCTTTAATGGAAGATCTGACAGCTAACATGGATCTTCTGCGTTGGACTTCACTCCTTCTTCTTGTAGATCAGCAACTGAACTCAGATCCACATATGTCTACATCAAGCAAAAGGCCAACCAAGTCAAAGGGTAAGGCTAAGCTCATAGAGGAAGAAATAAAATACAAGTATCAAAGGGTTAGAATGCCCGAGTCCCAGGCAGAATGTGACCTGGATATTAGAGACTATGAACTTGGTCACATTGACATGGATGATTTCTGGGCTAGAACTAGGAGGGTCACGGGGAGGTCCTTGGATGGAAAAGCCGGTGGGCGTAGTGGTCTACATTTTTCTAGGGGATCCCAATCGGTCAATGCAAAGTAATAACAAGTTTATAATGGTGGTGGCCCATTTGTTACAACAAAGACACAAGGTGTGTCGAAAATGAAAAGGGTGAGGTTATAATCAACCTCACCGCCCGGTGATCTTTGAAATCATGCTAGGTATTCCCCACCACCGGCATTTTGTAGCTGTGAGCCAAGAAGACTGCATCAAAGCATGGGAGGATAACGAAGAAAAATGCATGCAGCTGATGAACGAAGTGTACTTAAAGAATAAGAAGGTGATAACCAGGTGGCCATAGGTTATTCACCATAGCGACTTCTCCGAGGAATTGAGTGATATCATCACCTTCCTAAGTAGAATTTTTGGGCTTTCTGATGCCCATTACTTTCATAAATGGATGCTTAGGTACCTAGAAACCATGAATAAGAATGTGCCCGATCAGTGCTTTGAGTGGGCGAGAGATCATAAAGCGGCACCATATCTCGAGCAGCTCCAACAACTCACCACAACGGGAGGTTCTACATGAACTCCTACGTAGTCCACGCTGTAGCCTCGAGAGAGGGATTATCCAAAGACCGAGCTGATGCGGGGTTTGGCCTCGAGTAAAAATATACGAATACTACCCAGAGCTAAAGCTGGAAAATAGCATCCCATAGTTTACCAAGATCAACGATGCTTTCTTCTACAAAGATCGTCCTTTTTGAAGCCAAATATGACTCATGGTCGATATGACCAAGAGCATAATCACGGCATTGAGAAGTGGGGGGCATTATTTACCCAATTCCCCACCTTCACCTATCTCAGGGCAGCCAACTTCTTGGGGGATCCCACCAAATTGCCAAGGTATGTTGGCCCTAAGCTGATCCTATTGGAGCTGTCCAGGCAGCTCATAACATACCATGAGAAGTGTCTGAAAAGAAAAAAGGGTGGAAATCCTTTCCCCCTCACAAGGGCAAGTACACTTGCATTTCCCACACCAAAGCTTTGGGAAATGTTTGCAAAACTAGAACTCGCTAAATCTAAAGCATAATTTCCCAATGAAGGCCCACCTTCGACCCAAGGAATTACCTCCCTAAGGCAACACTTGATCTGATCCACGTTCCACAGATCGAGGATATTTACATCAACCTATATCATGAGGTCAAACTTAGAAGAAAAGATCACTCTCACCTGGCCCTGGCAGAGATTATTCAATATGGCGTGGCCATTGTTTCAAAAGGTTATCAAACAATTGATCAAGAAGTTGATCAGGTGTATCTAGACACGGACGGGGACAACTGGCCGTTTGCTGCAATTGACAGGACAAAGGCACCCCAGACCATCAAAGAGAGGGTTAAGGAAACATTGCGGCGAACAGAGCATTGGTGCAGAATGAACGGCCTTATCTACCTCGGAGTATATTTCACCACGTCCCCTTTGGGCAACACACCTGTCAGGCTGAAACATTTGCCAAAGGGAAAGGCAAAGATAAAGAGGGAGAATCAAGCTCCACTCAAGAAGAAGCTCCTGAGAGCCCTCCTTCCACCACACAAGAACAGGTTGTGAGTCTAGTATCCCCAGAGAAAGAAGCGGCAGAAGGTGTTCCGATGGGCACATCCACTCAGGGTGTTGCCACCGCTATAATTACTGAGGTCCCTTCTATTCCTTCTCCCTCTCCTCCTTCCCCTCCTCATGTGACTCAAGCAACCATTCCTTTGGTCGTATCCTCTCCCCCATCTTCTACCCCCCTTCCTCTTCCTCCATTTTCTCTTCTCTCGCGAATTTGTCCCCTATCATTTCTTCTCTCATCTCTCGGCTCCCTTCCATTTCCATGACTACCTCACCTGCGCAATGTCTCTTCCTCCCGTGAGCACTTTCTCAACCTCCCTCTCGATGCCACCACCAAGTGTCTCAACCCATTTCCCCTCATCCACTGTAGCTACCCCCTCTTCCACCTCTCGGTCCCACTCCCTTAAGTCCAACATGGATCTCCCAAAGATCGAGCCAAGCCAAAGAGGAAAGTCCCCATTGCACCAATATACTTTTCCGTCATCCCAAAGAAAGGGGCTAAGAAGAAAAATTCCATAACCCACTTCTCTCGGAGCACATCGGGAGAAAGAGTAATGGAGATCGCGTATCCCGATCCTTCAAAGGATAAAAAGGATCTGTCTCCTATAGATTACACAGTGATGCAGTCACAATGGGAACGTCATCTGAAAGCCTTCAAGGAGGCCCTATCTGCGGTGGATGCCCTTTGCAAGAAGCTCCAAGAAGCAAAGGAAGAGAAGAGGCTACTAAAAGAGTAGAACAAACATCTTCTCCACGCCCGCAGAAAATGGGCGCGCACCTCCTACAACTGCCACTGAAACTCCTGAGGTCCTAAGCCAAGATAAGATAAATGAATACGCCAAAATTGGTGAACAAGGTATGGCGGTTTCTACACTGGAGATATCGATCCTCAAAGATAGCGAGAAGTTAATTGTCAAGTTCACTGAATTATATCGTAAACATTGGTCGGGTGAACAAGGATCTCCGTGCGATTGCATGACCTATCTCCGAAGAGTTGGACCATGCTAGGTTGTAACACGAGACATTCTAGAAGATGCTCGACCGCTTGACCGATGATTTAGTTAAATTCGATCTCTTGATCACCCCAGGTACCCAACAAAATCCCTTACGCTTTGGATTACAGTCGATCGATGGAATTTGTCCTGAGAAGATAGACAAGGTCAAGGAGGAAGCCCTAGATGCAATGCATCAAATGGAGCAAATTTTTCTAAGGATGTCTCTAGGCTTGCTCACTCCTTCATTCACCTTGAGGAAGGTAGATGAAACCATCCAGATCTTCAAGGAGATCGTCTCTCAAGGACTAGGGCAGAAGTTACTTTCGACACTGAATCTATCAATAACCTTCTAGCCTGCCACGATTTTGTGGGATTTCTGATGGAAGCAGGTAATTAATATTTTAAGCTTCCTAAGAAACTTAGAGATGAATGGGAGACTTGTGAGGTCATCAATGATCATACCAAGGGTCCTGCCCAGGATCAACTTCAGCCGATGGTTAGTAAGTTCATGGAATACCGGGCTCAATTCCACATTGTCTCTCCCGAGCAGAAGCAAGATACTCCCTTTCACCGAGAGACGACGACGAATAGCCTTCTTCCTCTTGGGTTTCTTTTTGTAAATATCTAAAAGTGTGTTGGCACAAATGATGACATCATCCATGTTGCATCATGGGATGTTGTCATCCACCAAGTTGCCCAAAGTCAACAGTTGACTTTTAGATATTTTGTAATTAGTTGTTGGTTTCCTTTTGCCTTCTCTTTTCTCCTTCTTCTATATATACTTGAATACTCGTTGTATTCAGGTGGTGGAAACTTTTTAGATAAAAATAGAAGTAAGGGTAAAAGGCTTTGTACTTTTGTAACAGAGGAAAATATTAATACAATATTGAGACTTTGTGCTGAATATGTGTGTTATGCATCAAAAATTTCTTATGTTAGATCTGCATGTTTATTCTGTTGAATCTACTTCTACTTCTTTTGGCATTTGTTCATTATTATTGCTTCGTCGTCCTACATGAAGTAGGTTTGGCTCCATTTATTACCAATTCCAAAACATAGACCTTTTGATCTTTCTACTTTGGAATTCATTTCTTTTCTCCTTTCGGATCTATCTTATCTTCATTCTTTCCCTTCTCTCCTTGCCTTTCATAGTTGGAAACACCTCTACTGGGATGAGATCCCAAACCCTCGAAGGTAGAATATTGTGAGACTTGCACAAAACTCATGCTGGTAGAATAGCAATAAACCAGTTTCACTTTGTTGTCTCAAAGAGGGGCTTTGCACTACACACTGTTGGCTCGTCTATCCATAGATCTGTCCACCTGATAGATTTTCAAACCAACACAAGTCATATGTAGGTATCTTCTTCATCCATCCATGTTGATTTGGGGTGGATATCTGATCACTCATGGTGGCGATATAGGCATTCGTTGAGAGGAATCTATAGGTGTGTCTCCTCTACCATTTTGCCTCTTGCTCCACTTTCTATACCTTACTGCATTGTGATGCTTCTTATTTTGAACATTTTTCTTTAACAGGTGTAGTGTATCTCTCTTGTTTGTTGAGAGATTTTGTATCTATATTTTTGACACTTTTGGCATGTTGACAGTATCTCTTATGGGGGATCTATTCTGGTGCATTCTAGTGTTAGTTTGTCAGTGTTTGAGTAGTTTTTTTGACCAACTCATACAGATTTGTAGCATCACTCCACCTATTTAGTAGTATGGGAGGGTGTGGTGTTGATCCCGCTTCTTCGGGTTTCGTGCCCTTGCCTTGTTACCTTGGCTTTTCTTTGATTGTGACACTCTAGAGTTTGTGTCCTTGCCTTGTTGCTTTGGTTATTGTTCTTGGATCGTGGCACACCTATTTGTAGCAGTTGATCGGATTATGTTTGGTGTTTTTTAACTAGATTGTACCAAGCCAAGAACATAGATGCTAATCAAACACCACGATCAATAAGATGAAAGCAATTCACCAAAATAGCTTTACATAAAACCTTTGCAAACAAATGAGCAGCAATATTATATATTATAATGGAACTCAATGCAATACATTGAGAATGGGCCTTGCTTAAATAGGCAAGGAATAACAATATAAGAACCAGTCAAGGTTATAGATCAAGCCATGAATCAAGGAAATAAATAGTCATCAAATAACTAATCAAGACCATAGATTTAGGAGAGAACTAGACATCAAAGATCTAGTCAATACCATAGATCAAGGAAAGAACTAGTCAATACCATGGATCAAGGAAAGAACTATACCTAACAACTAGATAATATCTCCTAATATCTAAATAAGATAAAATAAATATCCACACACATAAGTGGGTGAGGATAAATACAATAAAGGTAAATAAAGTACCTAGGTGAACATAAGCTAAGGTAAATACCTAATCTAATAGTTTTGCTTCATTTCGATCTTTCGTTACATTTTAGCAGTTTGTGTATGATGTTAGTTACATCTCTCGTAATCTATGTCAATTCTACGAAGTAAATGTTCACCACTCCTTTGGTGTATCACCCCCTTTACTTAGTTTTATTTCTTTGCATCTTTATCTTTGTCTTCTTGGAATTTAGAGTAGGATCTGATATTAAACCTCTGTAATTTTCAAGTAATACATCTGATCAGAGGAGTTGAGGAACCAGCCTCTAATCTAGAGATTCTTTTCCCATTTCGACAAGTCCCACACTTGGGGAAAAGATTCAATGTTGTGCAATCACACTGGATGTTCCATATCAAACTAGAAATATAAGACAACATCCAAGGGTGCTACTGATTTTCACTAACAAAGAATACAAGTGCATGATTTTGTTTCTACATTTCCCCACTATATGTTGGTGAATGAATATTTAGTAACATAAAGTAGATAGGAAGAGCGAACCTTGTGGAGAGCCAAAAAGAGTTAATCGATAGCATTCCGAATGAGGATTGTACTTGATATCATGATAGATGGAGATTATAGAATGTGTGTCATGGAATCTAAAAGAGGATAAGGATCATAGGGGTGACCTTGTGTGCATAGTAGAAATGATGCATGCATTTATTCGTTGAATATTTTCTTTTCATGAGTGTCTTGTGTTTGAGATTACTCATTTTCTATTTTTGTGTTGTCCTTTTTTAGAGTAAGGTTGGACCTACAAAATAAAATAAGTGTATTCAATGCTCATGATAAATGAAATTGAAATTTGAATTCAATAAGTGTGAAAATAGAGATGTGTAATGAAAGATAATTGAATCAAGGATATAATACACCTAACTTTTGTGAGAGAAGAGAAAATTGTTCTTGTATGCGTTTGTTTTCTTGGAGAAGGTTGAAATAATACTAAGAATTTAGGCATCATGTCACCAAATTGAGGATTTTAGAATCTACTGACTATACTAAGGATTTAGGAATCCTGTCACCAAGGGAAGAGTGTTGGAATAGTTTTAGGTTTCTCCCTCCAACTGTTAATGCTTCCCCATAGGTAAGTGCCACTACAGATGGTCACAAACCCAAGAGAAATTGGTTTTAAATGACACATTTTTCTAGGCATATAACTATCCTACATATGCCCTAGTTTCATTCCTTATTTGATCCCAAGAAAACACGATAATTAGTTCCCTTTCCCAAAGTATGTAACTTGTCACTTTGATTGTTTTCTGTTATACCTAATAGTAACATGTAACATAGTACCTACTATTGGATTTTAGAGAAACTTGTCACTGGAAACCTATTGATCTTGTATTGTACATGTTTCTTCCCCCAAAACCGAATGACCTAGGTGAGATTCTAGCACCCACCGTTCTAGTCTGTATTGGGCGCTTCTATTCCTATTGTGATTTTGGCTCAATTTTGCTTCTAAACATATTTTTAGATTTTATTTATTATTATTCTATTGTGTACCAATATGTGTCTAGTCTCCAGACTACTAAGAGGGTGAAATAACCACCGATGATTATCCCCACTCGTTGGGTGTGTGAAATGAACTAATGCAAGCGCTAACCAAACAAGGAAAGTTGAAGCTGATGTGCACATCTGAACTAGAACTCATGTAAGGGGAATAGGGAATATGCATGGTAATTACCATGGAACATGCCAAACAATGGTAAGGGATATAAAAATGTTAGTCACAAATAAGCATGGCATGATGTAATAGAAACTAGC
The DNA here is from genome assembly GCA_018340775.1 of Taxus wallichiana var. yunnanensis. Classification (NCBI taxonomy): domain Eukaryota; kingdom Viridiplantae; phylum Streptophyta; class Pinopsida; order Cupressales; family Taxaceae; genus Taxus; species Taxus wallichiana. The sequence continues at coordinate 366,883,591 of CM031243.1, forward strand.
CAAAACAAGCAAACGAATGTGCATTGGAAAAATACATAGCAAGTAGTTGGTTGAATTCATATGACACCACTTAGGATATCGCAAGATGTTAAAAGCCTTCAAGGATATAGAAGAAAAAAACACAATCAAGCATAGAGAATATCCCACTAACAATGATAACCAAGACACAAACATAGATAAGATATAAGAAAATCATATAACCATGGTTGGAAGTAATCCTACAAGATAAATGCTACACATGAAGCACCCGTTAGCATGTTAGAAAAATTAATAGTATGCCACGATGTATATAGCTTAAAGGAAGAATGAAAGTAGTATAACTTGTTATGATAAAATTGGATTAATTTAAATCGATTAAACCTTTACTTGAGTAACTATCGTAACTAATTATCTTTTGATGATAAACTATAATAAGGTATAAGAAATAATCATGCAAAGATATGAAACCCTAAGCAAGTGAGGGAGAGAGGGAGGATGACTTAGTTGATTTTTGAGTGATCTCGGAAGTGGTTTGGGCTAAGAAACTGCTAGCATAGACTAGAAATATTGTCGTCAAGGCTCACTAGAGGTTCTAGGACTTAGAGATTCACACAAAAGAAGTGCCCACAGGGGAGGAAAGGAGTGCTCGGGCACTAGTGTCCACTCAAATGCTTAGGTTCTATCCTTTTTTGAGATGGAAGAGCTTCGTTGTTGGTCCTCTTTTATCGCTCTGGTTTTTTCCAATGTCATTAGTTGTACTTAACCTATAAAATAGATACCTAGCTATACATACCCATAAAGCACGTCAAAAATAATAAATAATATGTAAAAATGGGAGTCAAATGACTAGCATTCACTCAAAGAGTGATCTTACGACTAAGTGTTGCACTACATCTCAAACTTTGTGTAGTTCTGTGTGAATGTGTGTGGAATGATGCCCTAGGTTTCCATTGTGCAAGTTACACTATCATAGTGGACTATGATCTAGAATGATCCATGTAAATGTGTGTGATGGAATAAAAAGAACTTCCCTTCACATGTTGTGTAGGCAGAGTGATGTAGCCCTTGTCATTTTTATGAGTGTGCTATATGGATGCCTTATAAATTCTCTTGTGCCTTTGAATGAAAGCTTAGGTTATAGTATTTAATTATTGGTGTTTGGCCCCTTATTTAAGTACAATAACTATGTGTGTGTGTGTGTGTGTTTGTGTGTGTGTGTGTGTGTGTGTGTGTGTGTGTGTGATTCCCTTGTTTGAATTTCATAATTGACAACCGAAAGGATGACCCAAAGTACTAAAGGATGTCTAAGAAGTAAAAGAGACCTAGAAGGGTGAGAAAAGAAAAGAGAGGGTCAAGGATCATCCAGATGCTTCGTCCTATCTCGGCACTAGTGTATGAGGCCATAAAAGATAAATAATTTAAATTTTGGCATGGCATTGTAAGATGTATAAGACTAAAAAGAAAGCAAGAGATAAAGTAAAAAGGTAAAAATGAGTTATCAACCACTAGTGTTATTTCTTAGGAATCATATATACATTAGTATTCTTTAGGACCTAGAAATGAACCCAAGTGCATAGATTTTTGTCTACAAAACCTAAATATAGAGGAATAGGAAAGTTAGAAACCCCGGGAGCCTCAATGGGACCGGGTAGAGAATAGTTCCAAATATCATACATCATGTGATAACTTATAAGTATATTGCATTCACCTCAAGAGTAGCATGTGAATGTGCATGTGTGTATGGAAAATGGATAGAGAATGCTATGAATCAAATTCACGTGATAAGTGATTTAAAAATATTTAAATCTTAAACAAATGACTAAGATCAAGTAGATAAAAGCAATAAAAAGCAAGATCTAGCATGAAAAGTACAAGTAAGTATGCAAGATAAGAGATAAGAGTGACTTAGCTTGTATTGGGAGATTTGGACTGATCTTGAGCTGGGAAATAGGCTAAGAAGGATGGATTTGGACTATGTAGGCTCTTTCTAAGAAATTAGATTTTGGAATTTCTTTGACGTAACCACCCAAAGGAGGATAGGTCTATCCCGACATTAGTGTCTGATTTGGGTGTTAGTGTCATGACAATTGCTTTACTTCTAATGTTTTTAGGGTCTAGATCATCTTCTTCCTTTCATTGTTTGTCACATCAACTTCATCATAGGTTTCTTGTGTCGAACCTATTCTTGCAAAACAAACCCTACCTACCTATAAAAATCTCAAGAAAACATTATATGGAATAAATAATTCATACGCTTGAGTCGAACTAAACGTGATAGTCACCCTAATTTGATTTTCATCGAGCATTGCACTACATTTTAGACTCTATGTAGTTCTAATGTGTGTGTGATTGAATTGTGTCCCTTGAAGCTAGGTTTCCCTTGTGCCAGTTGCACCAAAATAGTGGGCTACCGCTACCTTTCCCCTAATATAGATGTGTCAAATGGAATTTAAAAATATCTCCTCTTATGCAATGAATAATGTAGCCCAAATGTAGTCCTTGAGTGTTTCTCTTTTCCCAAGTAGTAGATAGTAAGTATTAGCCCCAAGTTATCTAGCCCCTAATAATTGTTAGTAGGTTGTTTACATATATGACTTCCTTATTTGAATTTTGACACTTAGTGACACCAAAATATGACCTAGGTCATGAAATAAAGATAAGAAAATTCCAAAGTGAAGAAAAACCCAACAATTTAAAAAATAAAGTAGATTAGACAAACACCATCGAAGGGACACTAGTGCCCGAGAGGTAGTGTCCTTTATGGGTGGTACTATCCCAAACACAAGAAACAAACTCAGTATCAAACATGAGGACAAGGATCCCTATGAAATGACCAAAAGATGTAAATACAAGTAGTAAAAGGAAAAGTCATAATCAAAATTAGTCGAAACAAGTAAAAGGACTAAAAAAGGTGTCCCTAGTGTCTAATCTTTGCACTTGTAAATCATATGTATAACAACATACTAGAGGAATGATGTAATACTAATAATTGCATTTTTCTAGAATAAGAAATGTGCAACATATAATAGTATAAGCATGTAATGATACACTCAATCAAGATTTAGGATAATGTTTTTGAATTTGTACCACTATTTAAATGAAATGTTATGAATAGGAGAGGGGAGCAAGGTTTCCCCCCAATGTATGCGTGTAAAGTGAGGTCTATATAGGTAAGTGTGCTCTCAATAGTTAGTTTTTAACCTAGAACAAGATTATGCCATTGGGTAGAAAGGGTGACACAAGAGCTACCATAGAACAATGTCAACTAGATGAGGGTAGAATCATGTGGAGTCTAAGATCCTAGCTACATGAGTAGGAAGTGTATAAACAATAAGAGTATATTTGATGGGAGAAGCTAGAATAGGTGGAACATTGGTCTTGTTCTAAATAGTGGAAATAATAAGTGCAAATATAAGGATCAATGTGTGATTCAAGATATGTGTAACATATGTAGTGTTATGGGGCTTATTAGTATCAACCTCAAGCAATGGGGTGAGAGACACAAGAATCATGATAAGAAATAGGTACAATGTGGGAAGATTAGAAACATTAAAGTTGTATGTACTATCCCCTATGATCATATACATAAATGTGGAAATATGGGAATTGATTTCCCCATGGATGTAACAAGATGAGGTGTAGCCATAGTAAATGATTCATGCATAGAAGCTTCGAAAGTGAGAGCATTATGAATCATTATTAAATAAGAACATTATGTTCTAACTTGTGATGAGGAAGGTGTGAAGAGTGATGTGACATTGGAATTAGTAAGTATTTGATCATTATAAGTATATCAAGAGTATTTCCAAGAAAGAGATTTGAAATCCATGGTTATGATGACATTGTGAAGGGGGATATGAGTGTATCCTAACACCTTAGATATTGTAGATATAGTAACCATCATAGGGTAAAAAGATATAGATATAGGTAAGTGTGCAATAGTATATATTAAGTATTGAGCATCATGTTGATTATAATGAGACATGATGGGAGGAGTATTATGGGTGCTAATAGAAAGTACATCATTCTTCTTCTATGATGGATTACAATGCTATATAGTAACCATCATAGGGGACAAATCTCTAGATATAGGTACATGTGTAGCAGTATGCATTAGGGATCAAGTATCATGTGGATGAGAATGAGACATTGTGGGAGGAGTATCATGAGTTTTAATAGAAATTTCATCGTGTAAATCAGTAGCATTGTAGTCCATCATAAGAGGAGAATCATGTGCAATGTAAGTAGTTACTTTATTATCATGAATTATGAGATGGATATCACAAAGAGTAGCAACATGAGGTTTGTATCTATTATAGCATTATCTATGGAGGAAGGTGTGGAAAGGGCATGGGTAGAAAGATTTTCATGCATAGTATGTAACCAAGGATGATCTAGAAGGATATTATAATTGATATTATTATGCATAACAAAATGTAGACACTTAAATTCCACTTTTGCAATCTTAGTGCCAAGTGCATGCAAATCACTCTCATTCTTACCATTTTCATTATAATTAGTGATTTCCACTACTTAACTAATGTTTCTTACCATTTAGGTCAATTAACAACATTTTTTTGATTACCTAACCCCTTTCACATTCGGGATGCCACTTTCAATGAATTGTAAGTCAAAGTCCTCTTCCAAATAGACAATTAGTGATTATTAGCTAATTAAGCATATTTTACTTTTGTTTTGGTCAATATACCATACTATTAGCTCAAACCCCTTCTAATCACTCAAAATCATCCCACTTCCTTCCACAACATCTCAGCAAGCTTCAAAAGTTTATCCTAGCCTCCTAATTGGCCCTAAGGGGTTGATTAAGGCTCATAACATCTTAATCACTTATTGATTAACTAATTATGATTAGAAAATCCTTAATTATGATTATCAATCCTTACTCTAATTTTTTCTTTTAGTACCACATGTACCAAGATGTTAGTTTTCCTCAAAGAGAAAACTATAAAAAGGACTAACCACATACCTTTAAACTTTACACCATGCTTTGAATTGTATATCATATAAGAAATATGATTAATAGCCAAGCTCAATCCTTGCCTCAAGTCTTCAATGGGGTTATTAGATGGGTATCCAATATGATCTTGTAGTCATTGTTGGAGAGACCATCTCACCTTCCTTGGAGTAGAAACAACTCCCAATTTGATTGCTCCTAGATCTATTTAGGTCTATGTTAGTTAATTAAACATACTAGTAGGCATGCTTTAGCTAGGTTTTGAATTATATTCATGTTAGTTATTTCAAGCATTCCATTAAGATTTTATCTTTTATGTAACTATTGTTATATTCAATAAGCATTATCTCAATTAGACTATGTGGTGTTAGTCTTAGCTTTTCTTGGAAACTTTTAGTAGTCTTCATTTGGCATGCTCGGTGGGACATTTACCCCATTGCATTCATTTTTAAAGCTTTTTAACTTAGTTTCAAAGTTTTTAATTTCAATATTTCTAGATTAATTTCAATTTTTCTAGATTATTTTCAAGTTTTATAGATTAGTTTCAAGATTTCTAGATTACTTTCAAGCTTTTAGATTAATTTCAAAGTTTTTAGAGGAAGTTTAAAAGTTTTATAGATCAATTTTCATTTTGATAGTTGTTTAAAACTAGATTAGTAGTAGATGTTGTATTTTCATGTTCTTTACAGGGATATAAGGAGGGCTCTCTTCAAACCAAATTCTAACATTCACGTGTGTTGTAGGTTGCCAATGGTGATCTAAACCAAATTGCTTAATCCAAAAGATAAGAAAATACACCAACACACCATTCAAAACATTGTATTGCAGGTTTCGGTTAAGAGCTATAGCTCGTCCAATTTAAACTAGGACATAACCCCTTTGTCATAAGCCTTAAGCTACAATAATGGGGGTGGTCCTAGGAACCCCAAAGTAGTTCATGCAAGAGGGAACCTTGTGAATGAAATGGGAAAGTGATCCAACTACCCAATTGATTAGTATGCCTTGGTGAGATTAGATTCAAAGTTATTTCCATTACACCCTCAGTGAAAGTACAACTAAACGCATTTTTATGTTCGTTATACTAAAGGGGGTAAATTAAAGCGAGATACTCCAAGACTAGTTAGTGTGACCAACAACAATACATACCCATCAATGTCTTTTAGAATGATGAGGCTACTTTGGTGAATTACTAAGCATCAAATACAACATTATGAGAAACGAACACAATAAAGGGTTCTCCATTGAGCTCAACACGTGCATGTACTTTGAAGAGGAGGTAGAATTGTGTGGTCACTTAAGTAAGAAAATAATCAAGGGAAAAATTCCTATAGAAAAGCATTGCAGAAAGAAAAAAATGTGAAGCCCTTATAGCAAAAACCTCTTTGAGGCGCTTGTGGACAAACAAACAAAACAACCTATGGATAAGATAGGGTACCAACCTAAAGACGGGAGCTTAATAAACCACCTTTGGTAGAAAAGGATCTCAATCTCCTCTCGATCCTACGTGCATGGAAAATGAATCCAAGCTACTGGTAGAGGAGACAATAGAGGTTAACATCAACACATAAGAGTTGCTAGAATGGTTAAGTTAGGAGCTTTACTCTCGGTTCAAGAACATAAAACATTTACAGGGGATTTTAAGATAATATGTAGATATCTTCACTTAGTATTACAAAAACATGTTAGGACTTGATCTTGCATTAGTGGTGCATAATCTTGTTGTACAACCTAGACTCCAAGCCTCTAAAAAAATCACCGGAAGATGCATCCTCATGTCACCTTGTTGGTTACGACAAAGCTAGAAAGGTTATTAGAAATAGGATTCAACAAGACTATCAAATAATTAGAGTGGATTTTTAATGTAATACCGGTTCGAAAAATCTAATTGGTATCGGAGTGTGTGCCGATTTCGAGAGATATTAACAAAGTTTTTCCTAAGGATGACTTTCCTCTTCCCAACATCAACATGATTATCAATTCAACAACTGGTTATGATATGTTATCACTCATGGATGGATTCTCTTGTTATAACCAAATAAACATCGTTGAGGAAGACCAACACAAGATAAATTTTACCACCCCATGGGGGACATTCTCTTATCAATTCATGCCCTTTGGTCTCAAGAATGCAGGTACTACATATCAACGAGGAAATGACGGTTATTTTCCATGATAAGATTAGTGACATCATGGAAGATTACGTGGATGATATATTAGCAAAGTCCAAGCCTAGGGAAAAGCACCTAGAGATGTTTTGATGTATTTTCAATGTATAAGGGACTACAAGGTCCGAATAAACCTGAACAAGTGTGTCTTCGACGTGTTATCTAGAAAATTACTAGGATTCATTTTTTTAAGGAGAGGGATAGAAGTAGATCCGGAAAAGGTTTCCGCTATAATGGAAATGGATCCTCCTACCAATATTAGAAAACTGTGGATATTACAAGGAAATATCCAAGCCATAAGAAGGTTTATATCTCATTTTGCAAACAAGTGTCATATCACACATCTTCTTAAGAAAGATTTTAATTTCAACCAAAAAACAACAACAAGTGTTTTCTTTGCTAAAAGAATACTTGGCTAAACCCCCTATTATAATTCCACCCATGGTAGGAAAACCTTTATTACTTTACATCTCTACCACGTACTTTACAATTGGGGCACTTGTTGGCCTAGTATGACAAGGAGTAGAGAGAAAAAATTGTGTACTACTTAAGTAGAATGTTGATAGCTTACAAGCTCAACTATCCATAGATCGAAAATTCTTGTTTGGTCGTAGTGTTTGAGTTTCAAAACTACGTCACTATCTACTCAACAATAAGGTCAAGCTTGTTTCAAAGGTGGATCCATTAAAATACTTGTTTTTAAAACCCATACTTATAGGAAATATGGCTAATTGGATCATCTTATTAAGTGAGTTTGACATTGAGTATGTACAAAAAAAGTCAATGAAAAGACACGTTTTAGTAGATTAGCTAACAGAATTTCCACTACCAAGTACCGAACCCTTGAGTCCGAAATCTCGGACACATCTACGATGTACCTCGAGGAATCAATCATATGGAAACTATACTTTGATGGCTCATTTACCTTTTATGGTTCAGGTTTTAGAGTTGTGTTGATCACTCCTACAGGAGATTTGATCCCCCAGGCCTTTCGACTTAGATTCCCATGCATAAATAATATAGCAGAGTATGAATCTCTCATCACAGGGGATGAAGCTAGGTATTAAGTGGGATATCAAATGAGTAAATATAATCATTGATTCCATGTTGATTATAAAACATGCAAACAAATGAATATAAAGTAAAAAATGAGAAACTTATTCCATACAAGAGAATGGTTGATTCTTTGAATGAGTACTTTGAGAAGATCTTATTTCAAAAATCCCAAGAGCCTAGAATAGAGCAAAGGATTCTAAGGCTATAGTAGGATCCATGTTATGTATTCCACTTGTAAACAATGATATGTCATTTTTTTGGAGCACTTGCAAACACTAGCATATGACATGCCACAGTCCCATTTGATGAGTGAAGTTATTGGTCCCTTTTCCCCGTGGTACTGTGAAATCTTTAATTACCTCCACGATGGAACCTTTCAAAATTTTTTTCCCATATTGAAAAATGAACCCTCATCCAGTTGTATATCCCATTATGCCTACTCGGGGACACCCTCTTATACCGACACTATGACATGAATCCATTGCGTTGTTTAAATTTGGATGATTCCATACAAGTAATCAAAGAGATGTACGAAGGCATCTGCATGGGGCTCATACTAATGAGATCGTATTAGCAAAAAGAAAATACTCGAGTAAGGTATTATTTTCCTACCATGGATCATGATTGTTGTAATCATGTGAAGAAGTGCGTGGATTTTAGAAGTATGAAAATTTGATACATGCGTCGGCGCAATCCTTTTCACCTGTCACAATAACTTGGTTGTTCTCAAAGTGGGTCTCAATCTAATAGGAAAACTTAACCCTATCTCCTTGGATGGTCATAAGTTCATCATCACCACAACTGAGTACTTTAAAAAATGGGTAGAGGTTATTCCTCTTACCTATGTTAAAGGTGCCCAAATATCTAAATTTATAATGAACCATATCATCTGATCAATATGGTATCCCCTCTGTTATTATCATTGATAATGGTAAGCCATTTAAAAATAAAACTGTGAAAGCAATTTTCAAGAATTTTCAAATCTCCCTCAAGTTCTTGACCCCCTATTACCCTCAAGGTAATGGGCAAGCCGAAGCTTCCAATAAAACCCTCATTCACATTATGGAGAAGATGGTGAGTACCATAAGTTGTAATCGGCATTTACATATTCACCCTTCCCTCTCGGGCATTCAAAGCATCTATCCACACCCCTACAAGTACCACTCCATACTCCTTAGTATTTGGCATAGAAGTCGTACTACCTTTAGAGATCGAGATCCTTTCTTTGTGTATTGAGCTAAGGGACTACCTAAATAAAGAGGAAGATTATAGATTTGGAGCTATTAGATGAGAAAAACTTCACCCCCTCAATCACCTTAAATTACATCAGATCGAGTGTGGAAAATTTATAATAAAAGAGTAATACCTCGTCAATTTGAGGTAGGATACTTAGCGTTAAAACATAATTCAAAAACACTAATAAGGATCAAGAAAAGAAATGGAAATTTGAGCCTAATTAGCTAGGACCATATGTTGTGGTTTCCAAGTTCGATTCAGGTGCCTATAAGCTTTCCTATTCGGATGGCAAAGAGCTTTGAGAACCCACAAATGCAATGCATCTTAATTGTTTCTATGCTTGAGTGTGGGGTCCCTACAAATATCAAAAATGACAAAAAGGTATAAAAAAGAAAAAAAGAAAGAGAAATAAAAAGATGTGTCCAATAGTGAAAACCATGCAATGGTGGAACTTTGGAAAAGTCCTTTGGTGAAAGTCAATTTCCAGTGCTATTGGAGGGTCCATTGTTTACAAGCATTTCAGGTTTAGGAGTATGATAGCTTTGTCCTAAGCTGGTCTTTACCTTTGTCTGATTCCCTTGTGAGCCTATCCCTCTTTGCCTTGATTTGGATGATCCTACCTTTGAATACGGAGAATTTTACTTTGAAGATTTCCATCTTACATTGGGGAAGCTTTGCATCATCTCCTTCTTGAACATAACACATGGCATTTTTCCTTGTACATCCCATCTATTCTTTGCTGGGTATCCACGTTTCTTTGTTTCATGTACATAAGCTTCAGAAAACTTCTCAAAAATAAAAACATTCAAATATGTTTCAAAAATAAAAAAACATTCAAATATGTTTCAAAAATAAAAACATTCAAATATGTTTCAAAAAAACCCAAACAAATTGGTAAAATCATCAAAAATCCAAAAATTGTAAAAATTCAAAACACTTCAAAATTGGTAAATGGCATGCACACAATCAAGCCCATATCAAATGCATTGTCCTCGAACATAAAAAAATTTCTACAAAAACATCTTTCTTAGGTTCTTGCTTGTTCTTGTCTCAAATGACTTGTGGATCATCATGATCTACCTCTATTAACAAACTGGTTTTCTTACTATGTCAAGACTTCTAGTGCAATAGTGAGTTTCCGAAGATAACATCTTTTTCCAGAACTCCCTAAAATCACCTAGGTGGAATGAGTGGACTTTCCTAAATCACCTAAGGGGATGATTTAACATTGGTTGGGAGGTCATTTGGTGTTTGATTGAGTACAGAGATTTTACCGAGGTTGCCTAGGAATGATAAAACATGAAAATTTCGGCATAGGGTATAGTTGTTGTGCTTGGAAACTTCCAATTTCCCTATTGCACATTTGCACGATAACAAGATCATTGAGGAAGACCACTATTAGACAACTTTTACTACCCCATGGGGGAAATTATGTTATCAACGCATGCCCTTCAGCCTCAAGAATGCATGTGCCACCTATCAATAGGAAATGATGATTATTTTCCATGATATGATTAGTGACATCATGGAAGATTACGTGGATGATATATTATTAAAGTCTAGGACTAGGGAAGAGAACCCAAATATTTTGTGACGTATTTTATAATGTCTAAGGGACTACAAGGTCTTACTAAACGTGAATAAGTGTGTCTTTGGCGTGTTATCTGGAAAATTACTAGGATTCATTGTTTCAAGGAGAGGAATAGAAGTAGATCTAGATAAGGTCACCGCTATAATGGAAAGGCATCCTCCTACTAATATCGAGATATAAACCACGGAGCTTACAAGGAAATGTCCAGTCATAAGATGGTTTATATCTCATCTTGTAGACAAGTGTCATACATTCACACATCTTCTTAAGAAAGATGTTAATTTCAAGCACACTTATTCTAGTTTAGTAACAATAGCAAGAGTTTTCTTTGCTACAAGAATACTTAGTTAAACCCCTGTTCTAATGCCACCCATGGTAGGAGAACCTTTGTTATTCTACATCTATCATGCAAAATACATGTTTTACAATTGGGCACATGCATTCTTGAGGCTGAAGGGCCTGATTCACGATGATGGGTAAAGTGATGTTAATTGACCTAGATGGTAAGAAATGTTAATTAATTATCGAAATCACTAATTATAATGGAAATGGTAAAAATGAGAGCGATTTGTATGTGTTTGGCAATAAGATTGCAAAAGTGGAATTTAGGTGTCTACATTTGCCTATTTGAGGTTAAGTAAGTTACATTTGCCCCTATTTGAGGTTAGTGGAAGGGCTATCGCTAGCATTTTTAGGACTAGATTCAACCCACCTGAGCGAAAAAGAATGGAAAAATTAAACAAGGAGGTGAATGGAAGACCTTATAACATCATGGAAATTATCTTGGAAGTTTTGGGGAAGTTTTTCAAGACTTGGAGCATCTCGAGTAAAAACGAGGTTCATAGCCTATGCGGTACACATGCCTAAAACAAGCTGTTGGGATTGAAGAAGATTTTGAGAGCTCTAAATGGAGTTAAAAGAAAAATATATATATCAAGAAATAGGATTCCAATGCCTACATAATGGTGAAATAATATTTTTCGCAACACTTTGCGCATCAGTGCTGCAGTAGTTTTTCTCAGGAACATGTGGAGTACAAAATAAAAAATCCATTTTTTCAAGGATCAAATGGAATAATAAATACATTACACCCCCACCATTATATTTTTAATGCTATTTCCATTTAGGATCATATAAATTTTTTCCAAAAAGTCCATCAGAGCTCAAGTTATTCTAAAGATTTGGACATGATGGCAAACACAAAGTAATAATACTCACTGTATATTATATTTTCTGTCCCCAAATTATCCTGTGCAATACATTAGGCTAATATATAGCCATAATAACAGCTAAACAACCTCCTATAAAATAGGAAGGAGTCACAACAATTAACCCGGAATGTTATTCACGGGTATAACAAAATCTAAGAATAATATATTGTTGAAACAATATATTATAACAAAATACTTTCAAACCTAATATCTATAATGTAAACATTAATAATTAATTTCCTAACATTCCCCCCCTTAATGTTTACATGGTACAACATATCTCATTCACTAATTGTAGCCTGTCACCTCTGTGTGCTCATGATCAACTCCGCAAATGTGCAACATTGGGCTTGCACAAAACTCGAACATGTGCCAACGCACATTTCTTCCACTGATGGTTTTCTCCGGCTTCTACCAACAACCTTACCAATTGGTTTTGTAGGTGTACCAATAACCTTTCACACTTGGTTTTGTAGGATCACCAAAAACCTTACACAATTGGTTTTGCAGGTTTACCAAAAACCTTACACAATTGGTTTTTACAGGTTTACCAAAAACCTTTCACAATTGGTTTTCAGTTTACCAAAAACCTTTACATCATGATTGCTACAATACTTTTTGATCAATATTATACAATGTCACTACAAAAGGGAATCATGTAGGAAATATTGCTTTCAAAACTGAACAATAAAACATAATGGAAATGGAACAATGAGACCATGTTCCCCCCCTCATTGTGAACATTTCACTTATTCAACACACAACAGGAACTCTGAAATCATACTGCACACAACAAACTGCAATTCAGAAATGAAAGAACACTTACACACAACTGTCACCACAACTTCATGCGGCCCGTCTTTGGTGATCGACAAGAGGTCGCTAAATGACCTCCATCCTCCTGTGCCTCTGTCCTCCAGTCAAAAATCATCTAGAAGAGAAAATCTTCATCACTTTGATGTGCAGTATTTTCTTCCTCTTCATTTTCTCTTTCTTCATCAACAATCATGGCATTATCTTGTAGTTTCCCATCAAGTAAGTCTTGTGCTCTTTTTCTGCAATTGTTAGATATATGACCAGGTTGTTTACAATAGTAGCATGTAAATTGTTTCTTCGGTCCTTTAGAGGTTGAACCGTATTTGGGTATTTTCTTACCAAATGCTTTCTTGTTTCTACCGAACATTGCAGTCTCCTCTGGTTCAACAACCATAATTCTTTTTTCTTCATCTAACAAAGAAGAAATAAGTTCTTCTAGACTTGGATTTATTTTGCTTAATGTAAAGACCATATTAGAATAACATGAAGGCATGCTATTAAGTAATACTGCTTTAGCATCATCATCGTGTACATCTACTTTTATGCCAAAGAAGTTGATTACGAGATAGACCGAAACTTACCGATATGCTCCACCATGCTCTCACCTTCTTCCATCTTGAGGCCGAACAATCTTTTCTTTAAGAATATCTCTGCGCTTCCCATTTTTGATCCAAACAACTTGTTCAATGTCACCTAGATTGTATGAGAGGAATTTTTTAAGTCTATATGATGTAGATAAGCATCTGATAGACCCAATCTGATAATTGTTGTAGCCTTTCGATCTCTGTTGTCCCATTTTATTGCTTCATCTACATTTGTCGGTTTCTTTTCTTTTCCATCAACAATATCCCATAAGTCTTTGTTGATTAGGAATAATTGAGTCCACACTTGCCAGGTATGAAAATCTTTGCCTTCAAATTTTTCAATGTGACTCAACTTATTCATTATGAATTTTCACACAATATGGACGTCGGATTCTACCGAGAATGCGTCCGTGCAATAACATGTAAAAAGTAATTAAAGAGACTTAACAATTTTTCACAAACTACAACAAGCTAGTTAAGAGTAACTAAGAGCCATAATTGCCCTGACCTCTATAACATGTGTATGCTTTGCTAAGAAATGCAAATACCTTTGAATATTGGAAAAATACTTGCCTTTATTTGTCTGCCTGATCTATAGCTGGATGCGACTCAATGCATGGCGATTCAATTGAATCGATTTGTAGAAGTTATTGATCGAGCCAATAAAGTGATGGAACAGTGGTTTGCACAGCAGTACTGTCAATACAAAACAACTCAGGGCCGAACCAAACAGACCCGTGAGAACACTAAAACTGTCAAAGGATTTGACTGTGCAGACCATTCATTTTTTTTATGACTGTTACACAACAATGACAGCTTCTCAAAACTCGAGCTCAATGTGTATAAAAAAATTCCAACGTAGATCTCTCCGCCTGCAGCTTGTGTGGACCGGAGATCACTGTAATTCATGGATCTATGCACCCACAGCCAGACCATTCTGTGGAGGAGATGTGTCGATGAGGTCGAAGCACCATGCAAGGCCAGATACAATAATAATAATTTTCCTATTGCCACGTGAATTCCTATACATACGGATTTGCAGAACTCAGAGCAAAATCTAGAGACCTCTTTAAACAAGGAAGACGAGTTAGAAGCTTGTGGATCGATGATACCACACGCAGCTGATGAGATATCTTCTACAGGCGCTCCATTACAGGATGAGAAGTCACCAGGAGCTTGTCGCACGATCTAATTTGTGCATGCAATAAATGGATAACTTCACTTTACATGTAGATCATTGAATACGAACTCTGAGATTGATACTAGGAACAATGGGCCAATGTCGTAGACTGATGCATAGCACAGTGCCTATTTCGTGGTAATATCGATACATCCAAATGCGAAAATGTGGAGCTCGATTGACACGTTCTGGAAAGTCGTCGAGCCTTTGAAAACTATTTGCAATGTCTCAGAAGTCATTGAGACTCGAGACACCTCAATCCGGTTCTGGTGCCATCGTGGGTTATCAAGCAGGGAATTTTTCCTTCCAAAAATGCCAAGCTAATCTTCAATGATCTGATAAATTGTGAATGTGATAACCCGCAACTCCCTCAAGGATCCACCATGCTCTGATACCAAATCTAGAGATTTGGACAGCCGATGGCAAACACAAAGTAATAATATTCACTGTATATTATATTTTCTGTCCCCAAATTATCCTGTGCAATACATTAGGCTAATATATAGCCATAATAACAGCTAAACAACCTCCTATAAAATAGGAAGGAGTCACAACAATTAACCCGGAATGTTATTCACGGGTATAACAAAATCTAAGAATAATATATTGTTGAAACAATATATTATAAAAAAATACTTTCAAACCTAATATCTATAATGTAAACATTAATATTAATTTCCTAACAGATTATCAATGTTATAGTTCAGACTTAGCCAATTTTTTGGGAGGACACGTGTTAACACCAGAGCCTAGCGCGTAATTTTGTGTCCCTCACGTCCCCAAGGTCATGGATACCAAGGTTGTAAAAGTTTATCTAGCCCCCTTGAAGCCCTCTCAGCCCTCATATGACCTCTTGGACCCTCATGTGACCTCCAGACTTGACAGTTTAGCCCCCAGGTGATTTTTTGGAGCATTCATCCCCTGCCATCGGATCGAGCGCCACGTGTCGCTCCATGACCACCGTGGAAATTGATGTCCCTTATTCACCTGATTTAGGGGACATAATACCTTGAAAAATGTGCCCATCCTCCATAGGGAGTCTTCTGGACACCCACGTGACCGCCTTTTAGCTCCCAATGCTTTAAAACAACTTTTTCCTCCTTCATTCCCCTGTCGTTGGATTAAACGCCACATGTCACCATCTTGATCATTATGGAAATTGATGTCCCTCATGTCCCTGAGGTCAGGGACATCAAACATGAAAAAATGTGCCCAACTCCAACTCAAAAATTTGAAAAATATTCTAACTATTAGTTGTTTCTTGCTTGCTTCTCCATTACCAGAAGAAAGTTGTAGAGAACACAAGTCCACCACTCCACCATTGCAAGAAACTCAGACCAGATCATAAAAGGAACTGAAATAACTTTTCCATGGAGATACATAGGTCTCATAGGTAATTTTCATCAATCTTAGAAGGAGAAATGAAGAACAGAGAAGAAGAATAATGGAAATCCTCATAGCCATGAAAATGAAGATTCAAACATATCTTGCAAACCGATGCTCGGATTGACGAACCATTTGTTGCTGAGTTTTAATCTCTTGAAGGCCATTAAAAATCATATTCAAACCTCCATTTTTCATCAAGGATTTCTCATAGCAAAGAAACCCTCTTCTCGGCTCTACTGAAGCAAAAGCTTGATTTCCGTCAAACAGATTGCCAGATTGAAGTAAGATCACACGTGAAGCACTAGAAGAAAAAACCCACATCAAAAATATATTTTTCTTCGTAAACGGAGGAGAAAACTAGACCTGCAATTTTGAGGTCCATTAATGGTTGTCATACCTAGAAGCACTGTCAGGTCCGAAAATTAAAACTTTAAAATCTCATGGATTAGAGTGGGCCCAAAATTTCAAAGGGATGATATTGGGAAAAAACCCATATCAAAAAACTTCGTTCCATGTCAATCCGACTCCCAGAGTCCAAATTTCTAAAAATAGTAGGTCTACTACATAGGAACTGTTATTTCAGGAAATTCATCAATAAAGAACCTGCAAAGGAGATGAAGACATTGGAGGTGCACTACATGCTCGAATTCACTAGAATGGAAATTTTGGGCACTTACTAAAAAAAGTTAAGTGGGCCCTTGAGCACCTGCTAAAAATAGAAATTTGATCTAAAGGAGTGAGGAACGCAGGGAGAATGGGGAATCAAGGTCACAACACTTAGCAAAGGATCGAGGGAGTTGCTTTTTCACACTTACTAAAAATAGTAAGTTACACTCCAAGAGAAGTTTTGGCACAATGGGATGTACAAGGATAATCATTTAGGGGGACATCATTGTTTGGGAGCATCCTAGTCATTTTTCACAGGGAATTCAAGATCCACCTTAGTTCATTCAACTTAGTGAGAATTTGTGAGCTAATTTGGAGGATTTTCACAGTGTTCAAGGAGTTCGAAGATTTAGAATTTCATTGCATTTAGAGCTTTCCATCAACGAGGATCAATGGACTTCATCGGGTGACATTTCATCTTCTTCTTCTCTCTCTCTCTCTTTCTCTCTCTCTTCCCCCAAATTTCTCTCACTTTCAAATGTTCTAATTCTTCGTTGGAGTTTTCACTTTTTGATATGCCTTTAAGTCACTTAAAAGTGACTTTAGAAACATAATGTAAATTAAGTCACCTTGTTATTATAAAAAGGGACTTAAATATTTAAAGTGGAATATGAACAGTCTTAAGTCATATTAAGGCATATGGAGGGTCATGAGGAAGACGATAAGTCACCTCTCATTCTATAAATTGTAACGCCATTCCCATTTCAAAGGGTTGGCGATTGATCTTGTAAACTCAAGAGTATATTGCACCTTGAGAGAACAAAGGAGATAGAAATTTTATTCTATTCCCCCTTTCTCAATTTCTTCCATTTCTCCGCTATGTACAACTTTTGTCTAAGCAATCAATACAAGGAGTTTCTAGCTTTCTTTGACTAAGGGGTTTCATGATACTTTGTGTTCATCAAATTCTATTTGGTCTTGTTGCTATTTACAGGGTTGTTTCTTCTCATGAATGTATGTGTTGAAGTTTCTAGCTAGTGTGTGTGCGGGAATATGATTTTCTATATGCAGCATTAGTTCTCCTACCTATTTTCTCACTCCCCTTTCTCGCTCTACTGAAAAGAATTCCTAGCAAGAGATTGCTAGCTTTGCCGCATGAAGGTCGGTGGAGTGCCCTTGTTAGATCTACGGTCAAAAGACCACCACGAAATCCACACTTTATCGCGCATGCACATACGAAGATGCAAAGTGGTTAAGTAGAGGGACTTAGATTCCTAGAGCATTGGAAATAAATCCACAAGTTTGTCCACCCGACAAATTTTCTCACCAACAGTTTTTGGCACCCACCATGGGGTAGATTTAGCAGCATCTACACCCAAAATATGACCGCAAGGTCCCAAAATTCAAAAAGAAAAATCAAATATTAAAAAATTAAAAAAGGATTTCATGAAAGTCCATTGCACATGTATTTTCATATTCCCACTTCAATAATTTCAAAAATTTGGCTAAAGGAAGACACACCAGGTTGATCAGGTCGAGAGGTGTTGATGATTTCAATTTTGAGGCTTCACAAAATCAGCAAGAATGAATTAGAGATAATCCATACTTCTTCTCTCAAGCCTCCTCTCCATCTGAATCTTCATGAAGTTCACCGAGCAATCCTATCAAAACTCCTCTGTGGATACTCCACCTTCAAATTCTCCCATTTTTCAACCACCATTGAGCATTGAGCTCCCAAGAAGAAGAAGAATTTGAAGAAGAATTCGTAGAAGCAAGAGCAGAAGCAGAAATGACAATGGCAGATGAAGAAGAAATACCTCAACCCATTATTCCATGGGGAAGGAATATGGGCCCACTTGCTCTTGAGCCACCTCTCCACGATCTACCAACGGGTTCCCGCAAGAAATTTCCAAAGTTCAAAGGTGACAACACACAACATCCTGAAGAACACATTGTTGCTTTCATGATATCATGTGTAATTCTTGGTGTCCAACATGAAGACGTCATTGTAAGATTGTTCGTGGAGTCCCTCCAACAAAAAGTAGTAGAATGGTTCTACCTCTTGCCTTCCCAATCCATCACTGGTTTGGATGACATCAAGGCTATCTTCGAGGAAAGATGTAAATCAACTGAATATTGTCAAGACCTCTTATTGTAGCTGGCTCAAATGAGGAAAGGAGAAAGTGAAACGATGAAAGACTTCGTGGCTTATTTCAAACAGTTGCTTCGTAGGATACCGGAAGAAGATTCACCCTCTCAGAGCAATATCAAAATATTTTTCATAAATGCTCAATCACCAAAGGTAGGCTTTCTCCTATGAAGAGTTCAACCAAGGAACATTGTAGAAGCACAAAGGAGGGCCATTGAATTGGATGACGATCTCATCCTCTTTGGAAAGATCAAGAATCTATCAAAGGGAAAGGCCCAACATCCTGAAGATAAGAGAACCAATCCATCGCTGAAAAATTTGGTGAATGAGATGGCCTCTTTGAAGAGGGAATTATTTGAATGATTTTCTTCTCAAAGAAGAAACAAAAATCAGATTGTAGGAGCACCCCAAAGACTTTCCTTGGAGGCCCCACCTGTGAATGTAAATTGCAGATTTCAAGAAAGTGAAGAAGAGCTTGAACAAGAAGGTGGTGATTTCCTAGAAAATGATGAGTTTGAGAATGATACACAAATCAAATTCTATGAGTATTCTGGAGCTGATGAAGGAGATGAAGAAGATACACCCAGTTTCTCATGTGTGGTATTCACTGTTCTCAGTTTGAGAAAGGAGCCTCTTCCTCCACTGCTACTAAGAAAAATAAGGTTGATGATCCTCCTATGGCGACTCCACAAAACAAAATAATCAGTCGAGGATCCCCACTTCCATCCTCCATGAAGTCTAGCATTGTTGGAACCTGATCTTGTAGCAAGTAAGAAAGCTCCCACAATCCCAAGTAAGTCTCCTAATGTCTCTTCCAAGTCTAAATCTAAATCTACTCCTGTAAAATCTAGTACTTTGAAAGCTCCTAGTGTACCTTTCAAAACATCCTCCATTCCTCAAACATCAAATCCTACTCCTAAGCCTATCCAGACTCCAAAATCAGTCCCTTCACCCCCTTGACCGCATCTTCTCCCTTTGACTTCATAGAATATGCAAACAAGGCCAAAGTGTAGATTACCAGAATCGAATATCTTCGAACTCATCTTGAAAATTTTGAGAGGTTTGTCTCGATACATCGTGAATGGTAGTCTAACACCCAATGTTGTAGCTTCTAGTTCCAAAGGCATGCTACCAAACTTTCCTACACCTCCCTCACGTAACATGCTTTCTCTGAGTTCTTCAAAGACCGATAAAGTTGAAACTTTCTATGTATCTCTTCTTGTTGAAGAATATGTACTAAATAATTACATAATAGATTCTGTGCCTCGATAACGTGATGCCCTTGAAGGTCACCAAAGCTCTTAAACTTACAATGACTCCACCTAGTGGCTCTTGTTACTCTTTGGAATAAAAAAAAGGTCTGACTTGTAGGGAAGGTCAAAGATGCATAGGTGGCTCTCACCGATTTCTAGACAAGAAAGTTTTAGTGATGATTTTGGTAGTAGACATCCCAACCTCGTTCAGAATGTTGCTAAGTAGAAATTTTTGCTAACAGTTGGGAGGGAAAATTCAGATGAATTGGTATTTTGCAACCATTCCAATGAAGGGAGACATGGAGAAATTACTTCCCGAGAAGAAGATGAGGTATACGATGCGAAAGTCCTGAAACCAGAAGCTAACATTTTGTACCAAAAAACGCAGGGATGAATCACTTGGTGAAAACCGAGGAGGAAGAAGATATTCCCATCTTGATAGGGCCAGATATGCCTTCTCGGAGAGATTTGGATTTTGAAGAAGCATTGAGGAGATTCGAGTTACAAGAGGGCAGCCCTAAATTTCCAGATGATGCAAACCATGAGGAAGAGGAGACGGTTCTCAATGATTTTCAAGAAGAAAAATCAGCTTATATACTTATCCAAGATGAGGAGTTATTCTTATTCCCATTTGGGGATGAAGATGATCTCAGTCAAGCCATCTATGGAGAGAAAAAATCAGCTTGTGATGAGCCCGTGAAAGGTTTGAAAGAAATGTCTGTACAGAAATAATTATAGCTACAGAAGAAACTAAAGATCCTAAGCTTAGTCTTGAGCTCCTGATGTAAGCCATAAATTTGCAAGACAAGCGTGAAGCTGATTTGGAAGCCTTAACCGGTGTGAAGGTTGGCCACATTGAGATAAATCAATATGAAAAATACGATGCCACTCCGGAGCTAATGATTGATGGATGTAATAACGAAATGGAGATATTTTCTTTCCCATTTGAAGATGAGGACTCTTTCCATGACAAAGAAATTGAAGCAAGGATTTTCGAGGCCTCTGAAGATGAATCTCTTTTTTATGAAGGATTTTTAGAGTGCAGCAATTCCCAAGATGATGAGGTAATCCCTCCAGGTAGTTGCCTTGAGCTGAAAAATAAAGAGGAACTGCAAGAAATAATGAAGCAGATCTCTATGCAAGAACTATTGGATACAATAGAAGTTGCGGAAGACCCTGAGCTGATTCTTGATCTCTTCACTTGTGCCATAGACATACAAGACAAGTATGAGGCCACGTCCAATCCTTCCGTTAGTACTCAAGAACTTCATAGTGGAGTAGGGATAAGGGAGGAATCTAATGTTTCTCATGGAGGAGATGTCAATGAGCATAGAACCGGGAAAGAAAGTAACTTAGAATATCCAAGGAATTGGAATGAAAATCAGCATTGGGCAGCGATGAGATGCTCGATGGAGAATCAGCTATATGGATAAACATGGAAGGAAACTGGCACAATGAAACCAATTTCAAAGAGCATGAAGGCAGTGGAATTTCCAAGCAAGGACTTGAGCATCAAGAAGCTCATATGGACTCACTCCTACAAAGTAAAAGGACAATTGTGAAAGCACCTGGCTTTCATAAGCAGTTGAGGAAGGGAGGCTACTTTCTGGAACCCGTCAATGGCTTCACAGAACATCATCATTCGGTGTTACCTCTTCAGGGTAACTTTTGAGAAATGATAAGCATTTCAATGAAGGGGGTAGTCCTCGCCTTGTACCATAGGTGATTGATAGGTGTGTTTCCATTTTTGTTGCATGTGTTTCCCTTCTTATTGTGTTTCGTGTGTTTCCTTTCCATTGTTTTGTGTGTGTTTCCTTCTTTGCTTTCTTCCTTTCTAAAAGTTGTACATGAATCTACATGGCCCAATGGATAAGGCACTAGTCAATGAATTATATGGTCTAAAATTGAGATTCTGATTCCATGTCATGTCTTCCTGTGCTCACCCATTTCATGTCCCCAAGCTAGAGCCAGATTGTTGTCGGGCAAATGTGCAACATGGAAATTGGAAGTTTCTAAGCATGAAAACTATACCCCTATGCCGAAATTTTCATGTTTTATCATTCCTAGGCAACCTCGGTTACAGTAAAGTCAGTCCAAATGACCTCCCGGTAATGCTAAATCATCCCCTAGGTGATTTAGGAAAGTTCACTCATTCCACTTAGGTGATTTTAGGGAGTTCTAAAAAGATGCTATCTTCCTCGCGATTGGGAAGGGCTATCGTTGGCCTTCCCAGGACTCGGATTCAACCCCGGAGCAGAATAGAAGGGCCAAGTAAAACATGGAGGTGAATTTAAGACCTTATAACATCATGGAAATTATCTTGGAAGGTTTGGAGAAAATTTTCAAGACTTGGAGTAGTATGAGTAAAAAATAGGGTTCACAAGCCTAGGCGGTACACATGCCTAAAATAGCTATTGGGATTCAAAAGAAGATTCTGAGAGCTCCAGATGGAGTTATAAGAAAAAAAAATCTATAAATGGGATTCCAATACCTAAATTATGGTGAAATAATATTTTTCACAATACTTTGGCGCATCAGTTTGTATGAATTTTTCTCAGAACTCGTGGAGTAAAAAATCAAAAATACAATTTTTTAGGGATCAAATGGAATAATAAATACATTACACCCCACCATTGGATTTAAAATTCCATTTCCAGTTAGGATCATATAAATTTTTTCCAAAACATTCCATCGGGAGCTTAAGTTATCAACATTACAAGTTCAGACTTAACCAAATTTTTGGGAGGACACATGTCAGCACCAGGAGCCTAGCAGGATTTTATGTCCCTCACGTCCCCCAAGGTTAGGGAAACCAAGGTTTTAAAAGTGAACCCAGCCCCATTGAATCCCTCTCAGCCCTCATATAACCTCTTGGACCCTCATGTGACCTCCAGACTTGCTAGTTCACCCCATGTGCTTTTTTTTGGAGCATTCATCCCTCGCCATCGGATCGGGCGCCACGTGTTAAATTCAGGACCACCGTGGAAATTGATGTCCCTTATGTACCTGATTTAGGGAAATAATACATTGAAAAATGTTCCCATCCCCCATAGGGAGTCTTCTGGACACCCACGTGACCGCCTTTTAGCTCCCAGTGCTTTAAAGCAGCTTTTTCCTCCTTCATTCCCTCGTCGTTGGATTAAACGCCACATGTCGCCATCTTGCTCATTGTGGAAATTGATGTCCCTCACATCCCTAAGGTTAGGGACATCAAACATGAAAAAATTCGCACCCAACTCCAACTCAAAAATTTGAAAAATATTCTAATTGTTAGTTGCTTTCTTGCTGCTTCTCCATTACCAGAAGAAAGTTGCAGAGAACACAAGTCCACCACTCCACCATTGCAAGAAACTCAGACCAGATCAGAAAAGGAACTGAAATACCTTTTCCATGGAGATACATAGGTCTCAGAAGGAATTTTCCTCAATCTAAGAAGGAGAAATGAGGAACAGAGAAGAAGAACAATAAAAATCCCCATAGCCATGAAAACGAAGATTCAAACATATCTTGCAAACTAGTGCTCGGATTGATGAACCGTTTATTGCTGAGTTTTAATCTCTTGAAGGCCATTAAAAATTATATTCAAATCTCCAATTTTCATCATGAATTTCTCAGCAAAGAAACCCTCTTTCCGGCTCTACGAAGGAAAAAGCTTGATTTCGCGTGTCAAACCGATTGCCCGATTGAAGTAAGATCACACATGAAGTACCGAAGAAAAACCCACATCAAAAATATAATTTTCTTCACAAATGAAGGAGAAAACTAGACCTATAATTTTGAGGTCCATTAATGGCTACCGTCATCCTAAACCGCTTGTGTCCAAAAATTAAAACTTTAAGATCTCCCCGGATTATTAAGCCAGCGGGCCCGAAATTTCAAAGGGATGATATTGGGAAAAAACCCATATCAAAAAACTTTGTTCCACATCAATCAGACTCCCAGAGGCTAACTTTCTAAAAATAGTAGGTCTAATACATAGGAACTGGTATTTCAAGAAATTCATCAATAGAAGAACCTGCGAATGAGATGAAGACATTGGAGGTGCACTACTGACTAAGAATTCACTAGAACAAAAATTTGGGCACTTACTAAAAAAATTAAGTGGGCCCTTGAGCACCTGCTAAAAATAGAAATTTGATCTAAAGGAGTGAGGAACGCAGGAAGAAAGGGGAATCAAGGTCACAACACTTAGCAAAGGATCAAGAGAGTTACTTTTTCACACTTACTAAAAATAGTAAGTTACACTCAAAGAGAAGTTTTGGCACAATGGGATGTACACACTCGATACCAATTGGCTTTTTCTCAATCTGGTACTACATTAGAAATCCACTCTAAGTAGTCAATAAGCCTAATGAATCCTACTTCTAATAACCATTCTAGCTCTACCTTAACCAACAAGGCAACGTGAGGATGCATCTTTCGAAGATTTTGTTTTATAGGCTTGGCATTCAAATGTACAACAAGAATGTGCACACTAATGCAAGATCATGGCTTGGCATGTCTGTAAGACCTATTGGTATTCAAATAGGACTTTTTAGAAGAGCAACGATCAGGGGGACAAGAGTCCCTCCTCTTTAATGGGAGAGGTTCCCTTATTCAGAAACGAACTTATTTACAAATGTACAAAACATTGTTTTATGGTCAAACTTGGATTTTACGAAAGTGTTTTCCACAAGGATCATCAATTACACAAGGACTGAGGAAAGGGAATAAGAAGATGAGCAGAATAGCAACATTCAGAATTATAGATAGCAGAATAATTCTTCGTGTATGCGAAGCTTCAAAGAATTTAAGACAAGATCATTTGCGTTGGCTGAATGAGATTAAATTTAAAGACACAAAGTTCCATAAATAACCTTCTTCAGATTTATTAATCAAGGACACAAAGTTCCTTCTTGGTTGTACAAGATCACTGTATTTGCAAAACTGAACAGTATGCAATCAGAGAGACTAACGAGTTAGGAACAAAATGATCTCCACAATATTAAAGGAAAACACAGAGATAACAAGAATTAGATAGACAAAGAATGGAAAGCCCTTTTGTATTGATTTCTTTAAGATCTATTTACACTTTCAGCAAATATCCAAGTTCTTCCTTTTTCTTCAAAATGGCGTGGAAAGGCCATTATATAGCTTACAAGTCAGTTACTCTTCGTAACCGTTTCTTTTAATTAAAGAATAGTTAAAGATCGCCCATTGCAATACCTTAACTAATTACAAGGAATACGAAAAGAATGGGAAGAAGAGAAAAGAAAGGAGAAGGAGACAGGTGGCCAGCTATTGGGAGGGACCCACTGTCTTCAGAATCCACTGCCTGAATTTCTTCAATGCCTCAGCTATGTCTCTGCCACGTGGAGGGCGACGCGTGTTGGCTGCGGGGCGAGTCCAAAATCCCAGACACTTCTCCATCTCTTTATCAAACTCGGCGTGAGTATGATAATCTTTATTTGCTTCTTGATGGCGAGTTGAAGAGAACAAATTTCCTTCATCTTTTCCTTAGAGATGGAGCTTTCCTTGAATAGATTATCTTTGACAAAATCTCACGGCCGAGCTTTGATTTCTTGCGAGGACGGGAGGAAACACGAGTTTTCATCCACGAAGATGACAATGTATATCCTTGAAAGCGGCAACATGCCAAGTGTCTTGAAAGCTTCTCCCTTACGCCAGTTGTTCTTCATTTCTCCCAAAGCTTCCTCCAAAACTCGATCTTCCACTCCCACCTTTGTAGACCCGGGATTTTGATAGATTGTCCTTAGCATCATCGAAAATCTTATTCGCGATAAGATGTTCTCATCTGTCTGTCCCATAAGGCGAAGGTCTACTATACAACTGCTCCAGATTTTTAGTTCTTTATCCATGGTATTGATAGTGGAGGAGAGCTTCAGTTGCACATTACTCACCTTTTCGTGGAGTTTGAAAGCTTCATCGATGAAGTTTAATCCGGCCAACAAGCATGTCATCCACCATGGCTTCAATAGCTCTGCCATAGACAGAATACTTGTGCATATCTTTGATACTTTGCACTTCATCTTGGCTTAGAATTACAGGAGGTGGAAGAGTAGTCAATGGGGTAGGGTCCAAGACTTTATCCTTAGATAAAAGAGACTTGATGAAACCTGTGAGAATCTGGGCTTGTTCTTCCAACTGTTCAATAGTTTGCTGCCCTTTCTCTACCCTTCCAATGACTCTTGTGACTGTTTCCTGGAGGTTGTGAATTTCACCTTCAGGAGTAGACTCTCCCATAGGGATTCTTGAAAGCTCCAAGTCAGATGCCCACAAGTCTGATTCTGATTTGTCTACTGTAGGCTTAGCAATCTCCAAGAATTGCTGACCTTGGGCATCAGACACTATTCTGGAAGTAGTTCTGGCTTTCTTGGCACGAGAAGGAGTGGTGCCCAACAAGGCTGCAGCTGACATCGAAATTTGGTCCCAAGCTTTGAGAGGAGGATTTTCTCTTCCTTTTGTCACCAAAGGTTGCACCCAAGCAAAAGAGGAAGAAGAATCTGCGGGGAGAAGCAAGGGGACCCGAGAGACGAGGAGCTCATGACACTCGAGTGCTGCGCATTATTGACTCAAGCCGAGATGTGAGTAAAACCTTTGGGCGATGGCGGTAGAAGAATCAGTAGCACCCAGGAAGTTCAGTGCTCTGGACCTCCTTGTCCTTATCTGCTGGATCTTCAGGAACATTTGCAGGAGTTGGCATCTCACTTTCTTCACTTTCACTGAGAACAATGATGTTCTCTGGCCCTATAGGCAACTCTGCCTATTTTCTTGGAGGGTCATTCTCTGCAGGCTCCTTCTTTACCTCTTTGAGTTTCTTCTTATATACAGGTAGATGAGAGAGGGAGTAGATTCAGCAGGTCCTTGTGTTGATGAGGCAGGAGGGGTTTGCATTGGTGTTTCAGACCTTGGAACTGATGCCTCTCTTATTGGTGTCGAGTCATCCTTGGAGCTGGATTCTCCTGAGTGCCTCTTGAATTCTCGGATCTTCTTACTGAACCAGACCTTAGTCCTGACTAGGACTGGAGCAAGAATCTCAGCCAGATCATCCCTCTCTTTCCTGTTCCAATCAAGGTCCTCCAGAGGGGTGTGCTTAATCACATTTTCATACTCATACGAGTATAGGTCAGAATCGTCATCCTGGAGACCTTCAGGAACTTGGTACAGACCGAGTTCTTGAATCAATTGCAGGGAGAACCTGCCACAATGCCTTCTCCTGGCTTCAAAATCATCTGCACAGTCAGCCCAGTAGTCTTCTGTATCTGCCCTATGATGGTAGATTATCTTGATGTTCTGTTCAATAAACTTCTTCAAGTCAAAGCAGGTTCTTGGCTTGAAGAAATGAACAGTGATAGGGACCAGGGCTCTTTCTATGTTCTGAGCATCCAGAGCTGTTTTGCATGTGTAGTTTCCCAGAGAGATGGGAAAGTGCAAGCCAGAAATCTTCTTGTCTCTGCAAGTTCTGTGCAACTTGTCTAGTTGCCTGCATATTTCTATCAAAGCCATTTTATCATTGCAGAACATGGGAAGCCGTAGAGGAGTGCTTTCATAGCGAGCCTTGCTTTGATATAGGAAAATTTCCTGAATTGAATGAAATAGGCTCCATACTGCGATATCAGGTTCATGGCTTCATCTGAAAACCTTCTAGCAGTATCACCTTCGAGCAATCTGACCACGTACATGGTGAAAGCATCATTGACCCTTCTGAAATTCCGATTCTTTGGTTTCGAGGGTGAACTGCGGGCAATAGGCATACACTGGATCATCTTTGTGTGCATCTATATAGGAGAAACCAAACCACTGCCTTGATGCTGCTAGGGTATACATCAGATGAAGTCATATAGAACTTCTTTGTTTGCTGAACGTTGGATAGCTGCTCCGCCAAATTCATACTGATGATCTCTGCCCAGTTGATGTTTTGTGTCCCCTCGCACACCATGCTGATGAGCGGGCACATCCAGAAATGAAACTCATTGGTGGAGGGAAACCCATAACCCGAGCCGCGGGGATTATGAAGTCTGACAATTCCTCATTGAAATCTGCTCGGAAGAGGGTTTTGGTTAGGCGAGAAGCACCTTTCTTAGGGTTCTTCAACCAAGACTTCGCCACTCGCGCCTTGTATTTGTCAGCTGTCTTGGTCGAATAGGGTCTGTGCTTGATCCCGGGAGACGACTATAGCATTGTCCAACTCCGGAATCCTCAGAGCAGCGCCAATGGCGGCAGCGTCCAGCTTGGCAATGAGTTCTCCATGTACATTTGTCAATTCGCTCGAAGCGGGGTCGAAGTGAGCTCCGCATGAAAGCACCGTATCAGCACACTGTACTGAGATTGGGAAACCACCGGCAAAAGCCAAACCGCTATCATGAATCGTTTGTGCTATTGGTGTAGGGTTTGCATCTGCCATTCTTGCCCAAAAATCACCGAAGTCGAGATGACGAGCTTCGCTGTCCCCAATATTGCTAACAGCAGACTCAAGCGGAGAAATTTGCTCCTGTCCCTGAAACTTGATCTTCATATTGATAGTCTCGGAGCTGCAACCTAGACTCGGGAAGGAATTTGCAAAGGGAGGGGATATTTGCGCAGGTTTTCAAATTGCAAGGGTTCGAGCAAAGATAGCATGGAAGCAATGCGAAAAATGCAAAGGGGAAATGCTCGTTATATAGCCATTTGGAGAGAGGAATGAATTTAATGCGCATTGAATACACAACCACCAATTTGAATAGCATCATACTCGGAGTGAGCGGGAAAAACTAAGTGTGAATGACACTTGGTACGCTTGGGACATGTGAGACGCGAATGCGCGAAACACGCGGCTCGGCCGATTCGGGTGAAACAGGGAGAGGATGCACAAATGCTTTTTGGAACGATTGGGACGAAAATGCGCGAGTACGCGGTTCGGGTGTTTCGGCTGAAATTGGAACAGTGGGCCCGTTTGGACTTGGGACATTCGGGACAAAAAGTTCCGGAGTACGCGGTTCGGCCGGTTCGGGTGAAATTGAAACAGCTTGCATTTTTCGATTTGGGACAAGGAGCTCTGAAGTACGCGACACGGGAGTTTCGGCCGAAAATTGGAAAGCTCGCACTTTTTAACTTTGGGACATTTGAGACATGAAAGTGCGTAGTACGCGGTTCGGGTGTTTCGGCCGAAATTGGAACAACTCGCACAAAAAGTTTTGGGACACTTGGGACAAAATTTTCCGACGGGCCCGAAAATGGGACAGCTTCGGGGATTTCGGCCGATCGGGGAACAGAGTGCACTTTCGTACTTGGGACAGTTGGGACAAAAAGTTCCGACAGGCCCGAAAATCACACAAAATGACCCAAAACACAGATTTTTTCAATTTCACGACTTAGGCACTTCAGAGAAAAACACTTAAACTCAAAATTTTGAAATTTTACTCTTATCAGAGCGGGGAATTTTGAGTGGACAACAATGGCTCCTTCTGGGGATGACTTGGCATAAATTCTCGGAATGAGACAAGGCAAGAACTTAGAAAACTCGGTGAAGCGGACCCGATGCCTTATCCATTGGGCAAAGGAGTAAAAACAAACCAATACGAGAGGCAACACACACAACAACGAAGGAAAACACACAGCGAAAAGCAAAAACAGCATGCAAGAATATACAAAGGGACTCCTAGTCACCTATGACTTGAACAACTTCAAATACGCCCACTATAAGGAAGTGGGAGGGAGAACCATCCATGTAATCAAGATAGAAAGAGTTCTTACCAGCAAAGTGTCTTATCTTGAAAGGTCCGAGCCACAGGGAATCAAATTTTCCATGGCTGCCACGAGGTTCATGTCTTTTGTCCCATAACAGCACGGTATCTCCAACTTGGAACTCTCTGAACCTAGCTTTCTTGTCAAACAGAACCTTTACCTTCTGCTGGTGAGCAGATATCCTATCAGCAACCTCCAATCTGTCCTCGTTCAGTTTGTGCAGGTACATGATTCTTTTATCCAGAGCATCACTGAAACTAGTATCCTCAATGGCCTTCATCAGGTGCAAGGCTGGCAGTTCCACTGTCACTGGCAATTGAGCTTCTACTCCATACACCACTTGAAAAGGAGACATTCCAATGGCTCTTTTAGGTGTGATCCTGTCTGCCCAAAGAGCATCATAAAGCTTCTTATGCCAGTTTCGCTGAGATTCATTGACCAACTTCCTTATGATAGTCACTAGATTTTTGTTGGTGGATTCTGCTTGTCCATTTCCCTGGGGATAATAATCTGAAGAATGAGCCAGAGAGATGCCATACCCGTAGCAGAAATCCATTATCTCAGTTGAGGAGAAGTTCGAAGCATTATCTGTTACAATCTTGTTAGGTACACCATACCTTACCAAGATGTTCTCTTTGATGAAGTTGCATACCACTTCAGAAGTAGTGCTCTTGACTGGAATAGCTTCCACCCATTTGGTGAAGTAGTCAGTGGCGGTTAGCACATGAGTGTGACCAGCACTAGAAACAGGGTTGAGTGCACCAATGAAGTCCAGACCCCACTGTTGAAATGGTTCCTCAATCACAACTGGCTTGAGAGGCAAAGAGGCCAATTTAGGTCTTCCCACAAAGGTCTGACAAGCCTCGCATTTATCCACCCACTTGGATGCATCTCTGAACAAGGAAGGCCAGTAATATCCTCCCCGGAGTATCTTGTGAGCTGTGACTGTTGATGAATAGTGCCCTCCACATGTCTGATCATGAAAAGCTGAGAGCAACTTTCTCTGTTGTTCCTTGTCCACACACTTCAGAAATCTCCCATCTAAACCATGCTTGAACAAGGCATTTTCCCACAGTACATATTGTGCTGATCTCAATTTAACAGTCCTCTTTTCCTTGGTAGTTAAATGAGAGGGGCATTCCCCATAGGTGAGAAAATGGGCGATGTCAGAATACCATTCATCGACTGAACTAAGGAAGAGAACAGTAGGAATGTCAGCTTTCTCCTCCAGCAACTCATGTTTGGCTCCTTCAGCAATGAGCTCACAAAGACCTTTTCCACGAACCAGCTTGGTCGGTTTGATATCAATGTCATACTCCTGGACTTTAGCCACCCGTTTCCTCTCTTGGACCCAAATTCTTGCTTTGTGTAAGAATTGACTTATGATTGTATCTGGAACCCGGCACCATAGAGTGAGAGTTGAGGATATAGAAAGCAGGCTGCTTGTGACCTTGACTACTGCAAAAGCATGCTTCTCCATCATGGTGTATTTTAGCTCATGATTCTTGAGGATATAGCTCATGAAGGCAATTGGTAGCTCATGTTTATCGAATCTTCTTGGGTTAAGACCGCGGCCGGGTATTATCACGTAGCATAGCAATAGATGATGAAATCTTTCTTGAAATCGGGACAGAGGCCAAAGCGGAGTTTTAGCAATAGCTTTCTGATACCCTCAAAGGATTCCTTTCCTTGAAAGACCAACCAAATGTTTGCTTCCCTTTCATCATCGAGAAATATTCAAAGTTAATTCAGAAAATCAGGGATGAATCTTCTTAAAAAATTGATCTTACCGAAGAAGGAATGCACGCCTTTTTTACTGGTTGGGAGAGGAATTTGCTGGATGGCTTGAACTCGTTCAGGATCAATCTTAATACCATCCTTGGAGATGATGTTCCCTAATAGTTTTCCTTCTGTAACACAGAAGACAGATTTTAGGATTTAAAGAAATCCCATGCTCTCGGCATCTCAACGAGAACCGTTTCCGGTGGTGAAGTGATCTACTCTTGTCTTTGAAAACAACTTTGTCAGTCATCAGGTATATGAAATATATTTCCCTTTCAAGTTTCCAAAAGCCAGATCCATAGCTCTCTGGAAAGTGGCACCGGCATTAATCAGCCCAAAGGCATTCTCTTGTAGGCAAAGGTACCCCAAGGAGTAGTGAAGGCTGTCTTGTGTTGATCTGCAGTATCAACCTCTACCTGATTGTATCCCGAGAATCCATCAAGCATAGATAACATTTCAGATCCTGTTACTGCTTGCAATATTTGATCCATCATAGGCAAAGGGTAGTTATCTTTCAGAGAAGCCTGATTCAGGTTCCTGAAATCAACACAG
This sequence comes from Taxus wallichiana var. yunnanensis, assembly GCA_018340775.1. Taxonomy (NCBI): domain Eukaryota; kingdom Viridiplantae; phylum Streptophyta; class Pinopsida; order Cupressales; family Taxaceae; genus Taxus; species Taxus wallichiana. Next base: position 366,915,835 of record CM031243.1, read on the forward strand.
ATGCGGATCTCACCATTCTTCTTCCTAACAGGTACTATATTTGCGATCCATGTCGAATGGTGAATGGGAAAAATAATTTTAGCCTTCAACAACTTCTGGATCTCCTGAAAGATGGTGTCAGCTATTTTTGGATTGTACTGCCTCTGCTTCTGCTTGAAAGGCTTAATTCCTGGTTTGAGAGGAATAGAATGCTGCATATCTTTTGGCTTGAAGGCTTTTAGATCTTCATAAGAATAAGCAAGAACATCCTTATACTTCCTTAGAAGATCAATTGCTTTTCTCCTCTCGTCGGTGGTGCAACATTTTCCAATATTTACTAGCTTGGGGTCAGTAGAACTCCCTATATCAATCTTATCATACTCAGCTGATTGCTGAGGTCCAGTAGAAGCTTTAGATTTCACATATCTGTCATGTTTATCAAACAACTCCTCCAAACTCACCAAACCTTTGGGAATCTTGTTTCCTTTGAGTTTAATGCACCCTTCCTGATCTGTTTCTTCGGGATGGTCAGAGGACACACTCTCACGAGGCAGGTTGTCACTTCCCTCAAAATACAGTTGTTCGAAATTACCCTTGAGTTCCAGGAAGGAAAGCAAATGCTGGTCATCGTTGAAAACTTGCCAGTTATTGGTATTGTCAGGTACACTAGGCCGGTGGACCATTTCAATAGTGAACTTATCCTGAGAGAATTCAGGATGGGGAATCAATAGTGACCCTGAGACAGCCAGTGAATCAGCCTGTTTGTTCTTTTCTCTAGGTATTGCTTCAATGGAGAAAGCATCAAGGAATTCAATTGAATCCCAAACCTGATTCCGGTAATGCTTCAGCCTCCCATTTTTTACCTGAAAAATGCTTCTGACTTGTTTCACAATCAGCTCTGCATCACCACGAGCCAGAAGATTTTTTACACCTCGTTCTTTGGCCACTTGCAGTCCAAGAATGAGAGCCTCATACTCTGCTGTATTGTTAGTGTTTTGAACTGCAACTTAAATGAAAAAGGGTGTAGGCAGCCTTCGGTGACACTAGCGGGGACACAGCTCGAGAACTAGTAGAGAACAACTTCCATCAAATTCTAAAATCCAAACACCATTGGGATCTTTGGGTGATACTTTGGAGGGTTGGATTTCATCAGGGGACAGAATCATGTAATTACCATGACCTATGTCTTCATAGAGTATTTGTGCCTTAGGATCATCTGTTTTACACACAATATACTCGATTGTTTCTCGAGCGTGACTTCTTCATGTGTCCATTGACAGGTATGAGTGCATGTGACCAATCCATTTGAATCTCTCCACCCACATCTTTACAGAAGTTCCTACTTAGCAACATTCCATAAGAAGGAGGAATGTCTGCTACTAGGATGGTAGCCAAGACTTTCTTTTCAGGTAAAGCAGCAAAAGCCACTTGTGCATCTTTAATCCTTCCAACCAAAGGTACTTCCTTACTTTCCATGGAGTAGCAAGATCCATAAGATGGAGTGAGGGTCAAGCCTAAAGCATGAGCTACTTTAGCAGGCATCACGTTATCTGAGGCTCCGGAATCTATGACACAGTTACTGAGCCTATGGCCAGCTATAAGAAGTGTTACATAAAAAGGCTTGATTTTGTCACCAGGCGAGGTGACAGCAGCTACCAGACTAGGCTGTGGTGCAGAAGGAGGAGTGGGCAAAAGGCCTTTAGAGGTGGTCTTGGAATGGGAATTAACAAATTGGATCATCTTGGCAAAAGCTTTGGGATGGGTTTGATAGTATTCAGCTTCTGAAATTTGAACCTTGGTCCTTTTTAGGTGATCAACAATATCAAAGGATCCAGAGGTAGATGGACCATCATCATTTGGAATTCTAGGCTTATCAACTTTAGGAGAAAAAGAAGGAACTTTGCTAGTAGGATTGGCAGGACTTACCTTTGGTGCGGATGAGGTAGGGATAGGAGATCCTCTTCTGGCAATTACAGGAATAGTTGCTGGCTGCTCCTTAGATTTCTTCATGGGCTGTGTTACTTTCTCCTTCTGCCTTGTCTGTTCTCGAGTCATGACAGCAAATGATTCACTGTTCATATCTGCTACCACTTCATCATAATCATCTCCATCATCAGTGCCTTCGGTGGTAAAGAAATTAACCCGAGATCCTTCGAGTTCTTCCGCCTCATCATCAAATTCCTCCAGGAACTCCTCACGAGCTTCATCGTCCACATCATCATCGGCTCTTCAACTTCACAGGTTGCATTCACAGGAACTTTGACAGGAGGTCCTTCAAGTGCTAGTCTTGTGTGAGGAGCAGGCAAACGATTTCTGGGCTGAAAATTTCTTCTTGGAACATCTGCATACGGGGCATGCTGAGCCAATTGTTTCTTTATAGCTACTAGATCATTTGCAAGTTTCTGGACTAATGGATCAGTATTGGGTCCAGAGGTGGAAGAGGAAGAAGCGGATTTAGATTTGGGAGGATCTCTCTTCAACTTCCCTGACATGATCAGGTCATCCTCGACACTAACAGCCAGTTCTTGATCCAGAATTAACGTTCCAAGATTAGCCCTTCTTAGAGCATAACTGACTTTGGGCGTTTGAGCATTTAGAAAGAAACATTTTTGAATTTGATCAACCGGTCGAGTATTTACAGGAATTTTGTTGATCAGTCTATTGAACCGAGCCACAAATTCTCTCATGGGTTCTGATGGATCTTTCTTTATCTGAGAAATTTGGGCAAGCAGGGCATGCACATCTTACGCCCGGCTTGAACGGCTTTGAATCGAGTTCTCATTGTATTCCAGTCGGTGATGGCACCAGCCGGAAGGTGATAGAACCAGTCAGCAGCATTATCCTGTAACGTCTCAACGAACAGCCTTACTGAGACGTCTTCATGTTCAACTCCCAAGACTCCACATGCAACTATGAAGGCTGCAATGTGTTCATCAGGGTGTACTTTGCCATCTCCTCTAAACTTGGGGAAGTTCTTTCGGTTACCTCTAGGTAACTCATGCAAAGGCTGAGTAAGGGCCAGGGGCCCGACACGTTGACCCCATGGCAATTGTGCCGCCATTCTTGGAAATACGGCTTGGAGGGGAACTGTAACACCAGCTAGGATCAAAGCTCGTAGATTGGGACTAGCAAGTTCTGAAGGAATACCACCCGTAGGACTTCTATCTTGAACAGGTGGAGTGCTCGTCGAGCGAGTTCTTCTATTTGAAGGGAAAGGAAAACCTGTTGCTCCAAAAGCTGAAACTGAGAATCTTCGATACCAAGGGTCCTTCTCCCTCGAGTGAAACGCGGAGTCGCCAGATCAAAGGATGATCGAAAAATTGCAGTACTGGAATGCGATTTTCCCCAGCGGAGTCGCCAAAAACTGTTGGTCGTCAAATAGGACTTTTTAGAAGAGCAAGATCGGGGACACAAGAAGTCCCTCCTCTTTAATGGGAGAGGTTCCCTTATTCAGAAACGAACTTATTTACAAATGTACGAACATTGTTTTATGGTCAAACTTGGATTTACGAAAGTGTTTTCCACAAGGATCATCAATTACACAAGGGCTGAGGAAAGGGAATAAGAAGATGAGCAGAATAGCAACATTCAGAATTATAGATAGCAGAATAATTCTTCGTGTATGCGAAGCTTCAAAGAATTTAAGACAAGATCATTTGCGTTGGCTGAATGAGATTAAATTTAAAGACACAAAGTTCCATAAATAACCTTCTTCAGATTTATTAATCAAGGACACAAAGTTCCTTCTTGGTTGTACAAGATCACTGTATTTGCAAAACTGAACAGTATGCAATCAGAGAGACTAACGAGTTAGGAACAAAATGATCTCCACAATATTAAAGGAAAACACGAGATAACAAGAATTAGATAGACAAAGAATGGAAAGCCCTTTTGTATTGATTTCTTTAAGATCTATTTACACTTTAAAGCAAATATCCAAGTTCTTCCTCCTTCAAAATGGCGTGGAAAGGCCATTATATAGCTTACTGAGTCGATTACTCTTAAGTAACCGTTTCTTTTAATTAAAGAATAGTTAAGGATCGCCCATTGCAATACCTTAACTAATTACAAAGAATACGAAAAGAATGGGAAGAAGAGAAAGAAAGGGAGAAGGAGGCAGGTGGCGGCTGCTTTGGGAGGGACCCACTTGTCTTGAGAATCCATTGCTGAATTTCTTGATGCCTCGGCTATGTCTACGCCCACGTGGAGCGCGTGTTGGCTGCGGGGCGAGTCAAAATCCCGAGACACTTCTCCATCTCTTTATCAAACTCGGCGTGAGTATGATAATCTTTATTTTTCTTCTTGATGGCGATTGAAGAGAACAAATTTCCTTCATCTTTTCCTTAGAGATGGAGCTTTCCTTGAATAGATTATCTTTGACAAAAGCTCGAAGCCGAGCTTTGATTTCTTGCGAGACGGGAAACACGAGTTTTCATCTGAAGATGACAATGTATATCCTTGAAAGCGGCAACAACCCGATGTCTTGAAAGCTTCTCCCTTACGCATTATTCTTCATTTCTCCCAAGCTTCCTCCAAAACTACGATCTTCCACTCCACACTTTGTAGACCCGGGATTTTGATAGATTGTCCTTAGCATCATCGAAAATCTTATTCGCCCGATAAGATGTTCTCATCATCTGTCCCATAAGGCGAAGGTCTACTATCTGTTGCTCCAGATTTTTAGTTCTTTATCCATGGTATTGATAGTGGAGGAGAGCTTGATTGCACATTACTCACCTTTTCATGGAGTTTGAAAGCTTCATCGATGAAGTTTAATCCAGCAACAAGCATGTCATCCACCATGGCTTCATAGCTCTGCCATAGATAGAAATACTTGTGCATATCTTTGATACTTTGCACTTCATCTTGGCTTAGAATTACAGGAGGTGGAAGAGTAGTCAATGGGGTAGGGTCCAAGACTTTATCCTTAGATAAAAGAGACTTGATGAAACCTGTGAGAATCTGGGCTTGTTCTTCCAACTGTTCAATAGTTTGCTGCCCTTTCTCTACCCTTCCAATGACTCTTGTGACTGTTTCCTGGAGGTTGTGAATTTCACCTTCAGGAGTAGACTCTCCCATAGGGATTCTTGAAAGCTCAAGTCGGATGCCCGGCAAGTCGATTCGATTTGTCTCTTTGTAGGCTTAGCAATCTCCAAGAATTGCTGACCTTGGGCATCAGACACTATTCTGGAAGTAGTTCTGGCTTTCTTGGCACGAGAAGGAGTGGTGCCCAACAAGGCTGCAACAGCATCGAAATTTGGTCCCAAGCTTTGAGAGGAGGATTTTCTCTTCCTTTTGTCAACCAAAGGTTGCACCCAAGCAAAAGAGGAAGAAGAATCTGCAGGAGAAGCAAGGGGACCAAGAGACAGGGAGCTCATGACACTCAGGGTCTGCGCAGCTGTTGACTCAAGCTGAGATGTGAGTAAAGCACTGGAGGCGATGGCGGTAGAAGAATCAGTAGCACCTGGAAGTTCAGTGCTCTGGACCTCCTTGTCCTTATCTGCTGGATCTTCAGGAACATTTGCAGGAGTTGGCATCTCACTTTCTTCACTTTCACTGAGAACAATGATGTTCTCTGGCCCTATAGGCAACTCTGCCTGTTTTCTTGGAGGGTCATTCTCTGCAGGCTCCTTCTTTACCTCTTTGAGTTTCTTCTTATATACAGGTAGATGGAGAGGGAGTAGATTCGATGAGTCCTTGTGTTGATGAGGCAGGAGGGGTTTGCATTGGTGTTTCAGACCTTGGGACTGATGCCTCTCTTATTGGTGTCGAGTCATCCTTGGAGCTGGATTCTCCTGAGTGCCTCTTGAATTCTCGGATCTTCTTCTTGAACCGGACCTTAGTCACGACTAAGGCTGGAGCAAGAATCTCGGCCGAGATCATCCCTCTCTTTCTTTCTGTTCCAATCAAGGTCCTCCGGAGGGGTGTGCTTAATCACATTTTCATACTCATACAGTATAGGTCGAAATCGTCATCTGGAGACCTTGGGAACTTGAGTACAGACCGAGTTCTTGAATCGGTGCGAGGAGAACCTGCCACAATGCCTTCTCTAGCCTTCAAAATCATCTGCACGTGATCGGCCCGGTAGTCTTACGTATCGCCCTATGATGGTAGATTATCTTGATGTTACATTGATAAACTTCTTCAAGTCAAAGCGGGTTCTTGGCTTGAAGAAATGAAACGATGATAGGGACCAGGGCTCTTTCATGTTACGAGCATCCAGAGCTGTTTTGCATGTGTAGTTTCCCGAGAGAGATGGGAAAGTGCAAGCCAAAATCTTCTTGTCTCTGCAAGTTACGTGCAACTTGTCTAGTTGCTGCATATTTCTATCAAGGCCATTTTATCATTGCGAACATGGGAAGCCGTAGAGGAGTGCTTTCATGCTTGCAATGGCGATATAGGAAAATTTCTGAATTGGATGAAATAGGCTCCATCTTTGCGATATCGGGTTCATGGCTTCATCGAAAACCTTCTAGCAGTATCACCTTGAGCAATCGACCACGTACATGGTGAAAGCATCATTGACCCTTACGAAATTCCGATTCTTTGGTCTCGGGGGGTGAAGCTGCGGGCAATAGGCATACACTGGATCATCTTTGTGTGCATCTATATAGGAGAAACCAAACCACTGCCTTGATGTTGCTAGGGTATACATCAGATATGAAGTCATATAGAACTTCTTTGTTCTTTGAGCGTTGGATAGCTGCTCATTGAAATTCATGCGATGATCTCTGCCCAGTTGATATTTTGTGTTCCCTCGCACACCATGCTGATGAGCGGGCACATCCAGAAATGAAACTCATTGGTGGAGGGCAAACCCATAACCCGAGCCAGCAGGATTATGAAGTCTGACAATTCCTCATTGAAATCTGCTCGGAAGAGGGTTTTGGTTAGGCGAGAAGCACCTTTCTTAGGGTTCTTCAACCAAGACTTCGCCACTCGCGCCTTATATTTGTCACTGTCTTGATCGAATAGGGTCTGTGCTTGATCCCGGGAGACGACTATAGCATTGTCCAACTCCGGAATCCTCAGAGCAGCGCCAATGGCGGCAGCGTCCAGCTTGGCAATGAGTTCCCCATGTACATTTGTCAATTCACTCGAAGCGGGGTCGAAGTGAGCTCCGCATGAAAGCACAGTATCAGCACACTGTACTGAGATTGGGAAACCACCGGCAAAAGCCAAACCGCTATCATGAATCGTTTGTGCTATTGGTGTAGGGTTTGCATCTGCCATTCTTGCCCAAAAATCACCGAAGTCGAGATGACGAGCTTCGCTGTCCCCAATATTGCTAACAGCAGACTCAAGCGGAGAAATTTGCTCCTGTCCCTGAAACTTGATCTTCATATTGATAGTCTCGGAGCTCTGACCCTAGACTCGGGAAGGAATTTGCAAAGGGAGGGGATATTTGCGTAGGTTTTCAAATTGCAAGGGTTCGAGCAAAGATAGCATGGAAGCAATGTGAAAAATGCAAAGGGGAAATGCTCGTTATATAGCCGCTTGGAGAGAGGAATGAATTTAATGCGCATTGAATACACAACCACCAATTTGAATAGCATCATACTCGGAGTGAGCGGGAAAAACTAAGTGTGAATGACACTTGGTATGCTTGGGACATGTGAGACGCGAATGCGCGAAACACGCGGCTCGGCCGATTCGGGTGAAACAGGGAGAGGATGCACAAATGCTTTTTGGAACGATTGGGACAAAAATGCGCGAAGTACGCGGTTCGGGTGTTTCGGCCGAAATTGGAACAGTGGGCCCGTTTGGACTTGGGACATTCGGGACAAAATTTCCGAGTGCTGCGGTTTGGCGGTTCGGGCGAAATTGAAGCTTGACTTGCATTTTCGATTTGGGACAAGGAGCTCTGAAGTACGCGACTCGGGAGTTTCGGCCGAAAATTGGAAAGCTCGCACTTTTTAACTTTGGGACATTTGAGACATGAAAGTGCGTAGTACGCGGTTCGGGTGTTTCGGCCGAAATTGGAACAACTCACACAAAAGTTTTGGGACACTTGGGACAAAATTTTTGAAACGAGGCCCGAAAATGGGACAGCTTGGGATTTCGGCCGATCGGGAAGCAGTGCACTTTCGTACTTGGGGCAGTTGGGACAAAAGTTCCGAAAGACCCGAAAATCACACAAAATGACCCAAAACATGATTTTTCAATTTCACGACTTAGGCACTTCGAGAAAAACACTTAAACTCAAAATTTTGAAATTTTACTCTTATCGGCGGGAAATTTTGAGTGGACAACAAGACCAAGCGAAGATATCTACATATTCTCTTAATAGCCATGTAAATTTTTTTTTGTTCTTGAGTTTAGAGTGAAGCTCCCAACTTAACCGTTCTAAAACCCTTATGTGTCGATGTTAACCTCTATTATCTCCTCTACTAGTAACTTGGATTCATATTCCATGTGCATAGGATCGAAAGGAAATCCTCTTCTACCAAACGTGGGTCGTAATCTTTAGGTGGGTACCCTATCTTTTCCATAGGTTGTTCTGCTTGTTTGTCCACAATCGTCTCAAAGAGGTCTTCGTTATAGGTCTTGGAATTTTTTTCTTTCGACTTTTTGTAGGAATTTTCCCTTACTTATTTTCTTACTTAAGTGAACACACAATTCTACCTCCTCTCGGTAATGCGTGCATGCATTGAGCTGAATGGAGAACCCTTTCTTGTGGTTATTTCTTGGAATGTTGTCTCGATGCCTAGGAATTCACCAATAGCCTCATCGTTCTGAAATACGTCGATGGGTATGTGTTGTTGTTGGTCCCAATTCACGAGTGATGGGTAAATGAGGTCCAGTTTTGGAATGGTAAGGGGTGTAACAGGGGTTATGGTAAGGATATCCATGTTAGAGAATAGGTTTGTGGTGGAAAGGTCTTCATATAGACTACACTGGGAATTTGTTTCACTTTCATTTTTCAGAAAAATATCCTCATGCTCAGAAGAGGCATACTTTTCATCTGAAGGGTGAGACTCATAAAAATGTACGTCCATATCGATTTTACCCATTATATGATGAGGTATTGGAAGAGCTTCTAATGAACCTTGTTCTTGATGGTTGTAATCGTGTCCTTTATACCTCATAATAAGCATTATTCGGTTAGGAATAACATATCTAGGTGACTTGTAACATAAATCCATTTCATCATCTTGAGGATGAAATACAATATCTTTGAGTATCCTTTCATCTTCTAATAAGCCACATGAAGTGAAATTTTCAAAGGGATAATTTTTCCTTGATCTTTGGAATTTGTAGCATGGTCTACCATGTGCTTTGGATGATAGGGGAATGTTTTGAACCATAAGGGCTTATTGCAGATCATACTCTCCACAACCGCTTGGTCTAACCTTCATCTCCCATGTAGTGAAAGGATTTTCTGAGGTGGAAGCACCATTTTTATTAGTAGACAAGGTATATAGGTCCACTCGTGAAGTGAGGGATTCGACTGAATAAGAAAAATGATCTCCATAGAAGGACACTTGTAGATGGTAGGAACATAACTTTGATAATACTATAAAATGAGAAAATGGTTGGGGGTCTCTGTGTATAGTAATTTTATCTCCTTCATCTTGTAACTTTAAACACTGATGATACATTTATGACACAGTTTGCATGGCATGGATCCATGGGCAGCTGAGCAATATGTTATAAGGGAGCTCCAAGTCTAAGACATGGAACTTTGTATCATGGTTTATGGGACCAACTTCTAATGAGAAAGTGATCATTCTAGTTGATTTTCATTCTTCATTGTCATATGCCTTTATGGTGATGACCTTTATCTCCAAGTCAACTTATGTGCACCCTAGTTATCGAACTAATTTAAGAGAAAAAATTATTTAGACATGATCTTCCATCCACAAGCACTCTATTGATCTTCTTATGTTTGATTATTACTTCAATGCGTAAGGGTAGGTTATGGGAGGTATTTTCTACTAACACTTCTGTTGGACTGAAGGTTATGTGTTCTAAAGGAGTGATTTGTGCTACCATGGCCTGTAAGTGCATTGGGTCTATCTGAAAGGACACTCCCGATCCCCTGTAAGGTTTTGCAAAGATATCCTTATAGATGTTATAAATCTTTAGAAGATCTAAGATTGACAACTTATTTGTGGTCTTATCTAATTGATCCAACACATCATAGTGACTCTCTTAAGGAGGAGGAGTGGGTTTTAAGATAACAAGGAGAGCTCATCACATTACCATGGTGCACTCTCTTGATCTGATTTTTATCGTGTTAACATGTTTAACAGGAAAATCAACACAACCTATTAAGGCATCAAAATGGTCTAGCTTCGATATATAGTCGGTACTCTTATTTTGAGACGATTGTCCCTGATCCTACTTTTTCTTCCCTTCATGTTTGGTAAAAGGTTCTTTGAAAATCCCCATATTTGTGTTTGGAGACTTGGTAGCGGTGACATATTCTACTTCTATATCACCACTATCGATTAGATCTTAAATATAGTGTTTTAATTTCAAACACTTGTTAGTTTTGTGACCCTTTACGCTATGAGATATGAAAAATTAATTATCCCTAAACCATGATGACTTAGGTGCATCATACCCATAGGGTTGTGATTCAAGGTATTGAACCATGTTTACGGCCTCTAACTAATTTTGGATGGATGATATGGATTTAGATAGAGGGGTGAAAGTGTGATGTTTATCCTCCATGAGATTTCTTTTACAAACTTCAAAGGAGCATGGATTTGAATGGCTTGTATTCGCTTAGAGTCTACTATCCCATCACTAACAATGTTTTTGTTCTTACTATGACCAAAATTTGTTTTATCATTAGATTTGGAATTGTTATGATCACATGAAAAGGGTTTTAGAGTCCCCTTAGCTAACAATGATTTTTTGATTTGACTCCCTTTTCGATTACCTCTTCAAACGTGTTTCCACAATTCATTTTCAAGTGGAACATAATGTCAAGGTGGAGGTTGGGAACAAATATACTTATCAACTATTTTTGGGTATGGAGCAAGGGAAGTGGCTAGCTAACCCTCTCCATCTTTGTAGGAAAGCAGCAAAGTTCTCGTTGTTTCGCATTGCATAGATCTAGCATGGTAACATCACTCTCTATATTAAAATAAAAGTGATGTACAAAATGTTCCACTAGTTCTAGCCATGTAGATATGTATCCCTTAGGGATGTGCAAGAACCATTCTAGTGCCTTTCCTCCTAAACTTTGTGGGAAGCAGTGAATAAGATAGTTGTCACTATATGTGACCTCTTAACATGTCATATAAAAATATTTGATATGGTCACGAGGGTCACATTTTCCCTTATACTTGTCAAATTTTGGATAATCAAAGTGTCATGGGAAAGGTACTTGTAACATGGCTCTATCAAATGGATAAGGGCACAACTCATTGAACTAATAATTTTTGTTGTTACCAGTTTTTCCTTCTTGCAAATCTAGAAGGGTGTTCTTCATAGTGGACCACTCTTGATTGAAAATATGGTCTTGTGTGGGTGGTGTAGGTCTATACAAAGGGTTAAATCTAGGTGTATTCCCACCCCTATTCTCTGTAAGAAATTCTTCATAAGGTTATTTTTGTGTCTCTCGTTGAGGAGTATTTATTTGGAACTCATGAAATGAAGCTTTAGGTTTTTCCTTTGGTATAGCTTGTTTCAAAGATTTTGGTTGTTCCTTCTATATATGTGCAGCCAAAATTTCCAATTGGCAAGTGAGAGCTTGAACTTGTTCTTCTAAGGTTATCTCCCAAGTGGTTATTTCGTTACGATCTTCATTAGGAGGAGGTTTCTCATGATGATCATGTTCATCATAGTCTTCATAGTGTGTTCTAACCATAGGTATATGATAGTCTCCTTCATTTTCAAAAGGCACCTCCTCATTAATCTATCATCCGAGTAAAGACATGACTGGGTTTAATATGTCATTAATAGTGTGATGAGGTTGTTCTACTTTTTCATCTCCCTAAACCATGTCGGCGATAAGAGGAAGGTAACTTAGCTCCTAGTTCTACAACATGCATAAGAACCTCATGTTTGTTGTGAAACAAGTATTCATTAATATGGGTGGGAAGAAGCTCTACATCCGCACAAGGAGAATCCTCCTCTCCACCACTATGGTCAATCATCACATTATCCTCTAAAAGAGGGTTTTCACCTCTAAAGAGATCGTCTTCTAACTTTTGGGACCCCATTCTCATAGTAGGCATACTTGAAATAGGGGTACAACGCAAAATATTTCCACTAAGGCTTACTGAAAATGATCCCTAGGAAAATTTTCACAAAGATAACGATGTTAAGTCATCACAATTAATGGTGATTATAAAATAGCCACAAATCCAATAGGTTTATATGAACCTAAGGATGCCAAAGAATAAAGCATAATCTACCCTAGCAAGGTAATATATGACACGAGTTTTCTATGAGAATACAATGACATGTAAAACTCAAATCCAGTCACAACAAAAATTTACTCCTTATGATCTTTCGAGATAGGTTTGAAACAGATAGTGACAACACAATATCACTAGTTAGGCCAAGTTTGAAACAAACAATACCTAAATGCTAAGAAGGTGTTGATGTGATCCTTTAACAAGGTATACTAAAAACTAGTTTCTAAACGCTAACAAATTCTAAGTATTTTAAAATGGATGATACAAATGTGAGAAGTGTAACAATGCTATTTGGACACGTTAATCAAGATTTGCAAGAAAGCAAGATTTTAGTATCAAAATGGTGTTATAGCGATGTGAACAAAGTAACCTCAACACTAAAAACTCAAGACAAGGATAGGATGTAAAAACTATGTCTAAGTATATCAAGGAATTACTATGTGTGCGAGCAACGTAACAATACAATGTAGAGATTTAGGCCAAGTTTCACAATGGAAACAAGACATAAATATCACAATTGTATGGCTATAATGTAGGCAACGTAACAACTCAAAAGAATTCAATGATAAGACCACCTAACTAAAAATGATAGTAAGTCTCAATATGGGTTTTGAGATAAGAGGGGCTACTAGAACTTGATGACGTACCATTCACACTTTCAACTCTTGCATTCCGACATTGCAACTTGGTCATGCAAGAAGACTACAAAAGTGGTGGACACGATTATTTCTAGTAGGTATCCGTATATGTTTGTTCTTCTTTTGTCTCCAAATGAGCAACAAGAAAACAAAGGAGTAGACCAAGTGGTGATGAAAAATACTTGGTGTAACTTTGGCAGAGTTTCACCTTGTCTTAGGACAAGTGAAAAACTAGGACAAAGTAACACTAAATAGATTTCATGATGAAATGTCACATGGTTTCAACTTTAAGAGATTCTTTCCCTTGTTCGAAAAACAAGAGTTTGAATCTAACAAAGTTTTCACTTTGTGAGAGCTCTCAAGTATAATAACTAAGACAAAATTGGCTCCAATTCGGCAAGCTTTCCTAGGGGTTCTCTCTCTATGTGTCACAAGATATCTCTACGAGATCGATTTACCAAGAAATTCGCATTGACTAGTCTTGGAGTATCGTGACTTTAGTTTACCCCCTTCAATATAACGAGCATAAAATTTTGTTCATTTACACTTTCACTGGGGTCGCAATAGAAATAACTTTGAATCTAATCTCACCAAGGCATACTAATCAATTAGGTAGTTGGAGCACTTTCCCGTTTCGTTCACAAGGTTCCCTCTTACGTGAACTACTTTGGGGTTCCTAGGACCACCCTCATTGTTGTAGCTTAAGTCTTATGCCAAATGGGTTATGTCCTAATTTAAATTAGACGAGCCATAACCCTTAATCGAAACCTACATTACGGTGTTTTGAGTGGTTTGTTGGTCTATTTTCTTATCTTTTGGATTAAGCAATTTTTTAAGACCACTATTGTAACCTATAACACATGTGAATGTTAGAATTTGGTTTGAAGAGAGGCCTATTTTATTTGGCTAGCTCATTAGGTCATTCACACAAATAGTTAGTAGTTCAAAAATATGTACAATATTATAGAAAGAGGATTAAGTGTTGTTTTTGGTTCTCAAGATCACACTAGGTGTAAGAGAAGAGCATACACAACAAGTAACCCAACTAGATGAAAAATCTTGTAAATCAATTAACTACCATAAAACTTTGTAAAACAAGGTTTATTCTCAATTAATCCAAGTGCTTCTTAATGAAAGACTAAAATTTCTTTTGGTTCCCAAGATCACACTAGGTGCAAGGGAAGAGCATACACAAATTTTAGCCTTGGTTATTTATCAAGTGAAAAGATCTTAAACTAAAAGATCATGTTCATGCCAAAATGAAATTTTATTCTCTTAAACATAACAATGAATGATGATTTTTCCTACTTACTCTAAATTAGTAAAAGTGGTTTAGAGGTGCTTTTGATTCTCAAGATCACACAAAGTGCAAGAGAAGAGCATACACAACCCTATTCCAAACTCATACAAAGCATGAAAGCAAAATCATTCATCAAACCCTAAGCCAATTTTAACAAAAATCACTTATCAAACCCTAAGCTAATTTTGTTATAAATCTTGCTCTAAAATCAAAAAATTGACAATAACAACAACTAAAAATCCCTAAAAATGACAGAACACTAAAAACCAGAAGTTGAAATTTTGAACTTTGAGAAAACTTTACCTGAGTGCACCAACGCACATCTTTATGCAAGAGTGCATCCTATAGAGCACAAGTACATGCTTTTAAGCACACACATGCACCTCTATCAATTGTACATAGCCAATTATGCACAAAGCGCAGCCGCAGAGAGGCATAGGCATACACTTTGATGCACATGCGCAAGTCACACACAAAGGTGAAAAATCCAGTGATGCACAGGCATGGTTAGAGAGACAGAGGTGCACACTTTGAAGAATAGGCACATCTAGTAGAGCACACAAGTGGACTTTGGAGTGTGGGTGCACCCTTTGAAGCACAGGTGCAAGCCTTCCTATAGGTGATCAAAATACAACTTTTGACAAGAAATTTTTGAAAAGATAAAAACTTTGGCCTTTTGAGGAAATTTTGACAGCACTTCACCTCCTTATATCCTACAAAGAACATGAAAATACAACATTTACTACTAATATAGTTTTAAACATCTATAAAAATGAAAATTTATCTATAAAACTTTGAAATTTACTCTAAAAACTTTGAAATTAATCTAAAAGCTTGAAAGTAATCTAGAAAGCTTGAAACTACACTAGAAAACTTGAAACTAATCTAGAAAACTTGAAATTAATCTAGAAAGCTTGAAATTAAAAACTTTGAAACTAAGTTAAAAAGTTTTAAAAATGAATGCAATGGGGTAAATCTCCCACCGAGAATGCCAAATGAAGACTACTAAAAGTTTCCAAGCAAAGCTAAGACTAACACCACATAGTCTAATTGAGCTAATGTTTATTGAATCTAACAATAGTTACATCAAATATAAAAGATTAATGGAATTCTTGAAACTAACATGAATATAATTCAAAACCTAGCTAAAGCATGCCTACTAGTATGTTTAATTAACTAACATAGACCTAAATAGATCGAGGAGCAATCAAATTGGAAGTTGTTGTTACTCTAAGGAAGGTGAGATGGTCTCTCCAACAATGACTACAATATCATATTGATACCCATATACTAACCCCATTGAAGAATTGAGCCAAGGATCGAGCTTGGCTATTAATCATATTTCTTATACGATATGCAATTCAAAGCATGGTGTAAAGTTTAAAGGTATGTGGTTAGTCCTTTTTATAGTTTTCTTTTGAGGAAAACTAGCATCTTGGTGCATGTGGGACTAAAATCACAAATTAGATTAAGTATTTCTAATCATGATTAAGGCTTTGTTAATCCTAAATAGTGAATTAACAAGTGATTAATATGTGATGGGCCTTAATCAACCCCTTAGGGTCAATTAGGAGGCTAGGATAAGATTTTGAAGCTTACCGAGACGTTGTGGAAGGAAGTGGGATGATTTTGAGTGGTTGGAAGAGGGGTTTGAGCCAATAGTAGGGTATATTGACCAAAACAAGAGTAAAATAAGCTTAATTAGCTAATAATCGCTAATTGTCTATTTGGAAGAGGACTTTGACTTACGATTCGTCATAAAGTGGCATCTTGGATGCGAAAGGAGTTAGGTAATAAAAAAAGTGTTGTTAATTGACCTAAATGGTAAGAAACATTAGTTAATTAGTGGAAATCGCTAATTATAATAGATTTGGTAAGAATGAGATTGATTTGTGTATATTTGGCAATAAGATTGCAAAAG
The DNA here is from genome assembly GCA_018340775.1 of Taxus wallichiana var. yunnanensis. Classification (NCBI taxonomy): domain Eukaryota; kingdom Viridiplantae; phylum Streptophyta; class Pinopsida; order Cupressales; family Taxaceae; genus Taxus; species Taxus wallichiana. The sequence continues at coordinate 366,932,050 of CM031243.1, forward strand.
TGGAATTTAGGTGTCTACACATGATGTAGAACATTAAGGGTGAATGCTCCTACAGGTAATAGGTAGAAATATTTCTCCCAACATTTTCCTAGGTGTGTTATCAAATCCATGGATATATAGAGTAGATGGAGTTAGATCAACAACAAAAAGTCATATTTGATGGAGAAATGAATTGTAATAGGTAGAAATATTTCTCCCAACATTTTCCTAGGTGTGTTATCAAATCCATGGATATACTGAGTAGATGGAGTTAGATCAACAACAAAAAGTCATATTTGATGGAGAAATGAATTGTTACATACATTGAGACCAATAGCATGCTTAAGAAGCACATTATGTATTTAAACTGGAATACACAATGGATAATCGTTGCCATCAATTATATAGAAAGCCATAAAATAATTTTACACAATCAATCGAGAAAGACAAATAGTTTTGTTTTGAAAGTGATGTTGATCAATAAGTTATTGTCATAAAATAAATAAAATGACCATATCTTGAAATACAATTTGAATTGTATAAAATAAAAAGAGGATTTGTTGAATATGCATATGTAAAATAAACATCTCCAAGTAATTTTCTTAAAAGTGTGTATTTTTTGAATTTCTAAATATTATGTTGAATACTGTGGAAAACAAAAAGAAGGTTTCATTAAATATGTAAAAATGAAAAATAACCTCAAAGGAATTTGAAAATAGAGTCTTTATGCTTGAGATATGAAACAAAAGGTGATTTGAAAATTAGGAGCCCTAGAAAGTGACCCAAAGGGTAGGACCAACCATAAAACCCTAGGAAAAATTTTGCAGATCAAATTTATGGCAGATGATAGATGAAAATCAGATATTAATTTGAAGATAGTATTTATATATTAACCCTAATGTACCTAGGGTTTGGGCTTGGGGAAGAATGGATCCAAAAAGAGCATGTAAGGATCGGGTTCACCATATGATTTAACATAATTAAATATTATCTAGAGGATTGAGATCAAATAGATATAATAGTAACAAGCAATATCTATCATGCAAGAGACAAACAAGTTTGATAAATAGTGAGATAAGAGTAAAGTATCTTGTATTTGAATATTTGGGTTGATTACGGGCTAGAAATTGACGAAACAAGTTAGACTTGAACCGAGTAAGATTCGTCTTGAAGGCTATAATCAAACTCTTTCGGACATAACTTCCCAAAGGAGGACATGAGTTCTTAAGTGCTAGTGTCTAAAATGGGCACTAGTGTCTTAGCAAATTCTCTGCTTCCCGATCTTCTCAAGGTATAATATTCTCTTCTTCCTTTCACTCTTTGTTGCATATAATTAGTTTTAGGGTTTTACTATCACATCCGAACCTAAAAACAAACCCTATCTACCCGTATAAGGATCAAGAAAATATTAGGTGAAATAAATAATGCATATGCTTGAGTTAGATTGACCTCGAAAATCACCACAATGTGATTTTCACTAAGCATTACACTATATTTCATACTTTGTGTAGTTCTAGTGTGTGTGTTGTGTGTGTGTGTGTGTGATAAAATGATGTCTCTTAAAGTTATGTTTCCTTGTGTCACCAAATGAAGATAAAGGGCTACAATTAATTTTCCCCAAGATAAATGTGTGAGATTAAATTTAGAAATGGTCCCTCTTATGCAGCCTAAATGCAATCCTTGAATGTTGTTATTTTCCCAAGTAGTATATAATAAATAATAGCCCTAATTTCCAACCCCTAATAATGGTGAGTAAGTCATATATATATATATATATTCCCTTTTTATGAATTTCATCATTAACAACTAAAAATCCAACCCAAAGTGATAAGAAATATTTTAGAAAAGATAACAAGTAATGTGGCATTTCAAATTTGAGAAAAGGAGGGAAAAGGACATAAGCACCCAAAGGGGACACTAGCTCCTGGCACTCCCGTCTCTAATGGGAGGTATATCCGAGATGCTCGGAGGATATAATAGAAAATATAGAGTTGGGTCACATGTTGTCCAATTTCTAAAAGTAAAGTGGTCATTCTAGAAAAGTAAATAATAAGAGTATAAAAAGAGATAAAACAATGTAAAAGAAAAATAAGTGTTGTTAATGCCTAGTTTTCTTACTTAGGAATCATGCATATAATAACATACTTAGAGGCATGATATAAGTAGTAAGTGTGTGATTTATTGTCTACACCCATCTTTGTTTCTTGTGGTCCCCTAGAAATGTGAGTGTGTATTTCTAGGGGTGGAAAACCATGAATTTATTGTTTTGGGGTTGGGCATTGTAACCCTTATTTTAGGTTTCCCATGGAATGCAAGTTCTTCATTGTTATCCTTCACGTAAGTTGTGTGTCGGTTTGTGCACTTAGAGGGTCCTAATTTTAATTTGATAAGTTTATAAATACATAAGTATATTAGTGAATTTAGGAGAATAAGAGAAACATCATAAGTGTTATAAAACAATAATGCCATATTCTACAAAATCATGTGGTATCTTGAGAGTACAAGTCATGCCAAAGAAGATATGTGTTCAACTTCGTAAATTAATCAAATATGCAATTTTGGAACTCATAATAAAATTAAGCTATACCAACACAAAGATATTAAAGCAAGTCGATAAATGTAAAAATATCTTATGTGACTAGATAAATATGCACTAGGGATTACAACACATGAATGGTTCTCCACATCACTCGATTGCATAGAAAAAATGCTAATCAAATAAAAAAAAAAAGAACATCAAATTTATTTGTAGTAGTCAATAAGGTAGAAATATGCCTTACAACCTACAAAGTAACATTAATTGCTCCTAAAAATTATATACAAGAGAATACTATAACTTCATAGGACTCTTATTTGAACTTATCGAAAACATATGATATGGGGTAGTGGAAAACATAAGTTGCCCTTGAAAATATCTAACATGCCAACTATTCCATTGAGAAAAAAATTTCTTTAATACCAAATGATAGATGTGGTTTAGAATAACACAAGAAAATTACTTCGTTAATTGATTTCTTCAATAGATTATTACATATTTATAGGCTAATGAATTCATTAAGATAAGCACATAAGCCTAATCACTATTCAATCGCACAATCACTCACTCAATCCTATAAATAATCTCTCTCACGTAGAATTTATTTCTCAAACAACTCATTTACACACTATATTTCCTAACTAATAACAAATTCTAACTCACACATTATTTAATTTGTACTAATTAAATTCTCAATAGTTATACTTAGGAAATACATTGTATTATGTGTTATGCTAAAGTAGAGTACCCACTTCAAGTTCAATTTTAAATACATAAATAGTAATATATTCACTTATATGCAATATCTCTGTAGTTTTAGTTTGTACCTACAAACTCTATAAATTAATACTAAGTATATAGATTATGTCAACATCTTTTTTTTTTTATGTGTATGCACACATGCACATCATAGTGGGTGACATATAGATACTTTACTTTGGTATAAGGGTATGTGTTAGTCTTAAAACTATATTATTATCAAGTACTTGTGTTTTTATTGATCGTCGTCTAAATTAGGCTCTTGTGAATGCATTTTTTTGGATTTTGGTTGACCCATGTCATTTTCTCCCTTTGTTTTCTCTTGTTTCTCTTTATTTCTTCCCATTTTCCATTTCTTCATCCTTTTCTTCTCCTCATTTTTTTGGCTCTTATGGATGATTTTTTTTTTTTTAGTTTTTAGTTAACTCGTGTTAGTTTCTCCCTTTTCAGTCTCTATTCTCTTTCTTTCTTCCCATTCCTCCCTCATTTCTTGTGTTCCCCTAGAAATTTGAGTGTATGTTTCTTAGGGGGTGGGGGTCACAAACCATGAGTGTATATTTTGGGGTTGGCCACTTCTAACCCTTGTTTTGGGTTTCCTATGGAATGTGGGTTCTTCCTTGTTTTCCTTTTCATATGATGTGTGTTAGTTTTGTGCCTATTGGGTCCTAATTTTAATTTTAGAAGTCAATAAATACACAAGTATAGTAGTAAATTTAGGAAAATAAGAGAAGCATAGAAGCATATGTGAATACAAGAAGTCTTGTGAGAAGATATGGGCATGGTAGCTTAGTAAAATAAGTGGATACATGTGTGTAGATTTTTTTATCATGAGAATGTGGGTCGAGTACATAAAAAGATGTATGAAGGTATGATCCTAGCATGAAGATGAAACAAGGTGAAGAAAGCATGGCCTAATGAGGTAGGTTGATCATTTTCAATACCAATATGCAAATTTGAGCATAGGAGGAATTTTGGCATGTTGTTTTATATATGTGGACCAAAGTCATAGTTTTCAAGAATAATAAAAATATTACATTTTTGGTCAAATCGAGTTCTTGAAAATGGTGTTTCCCAGCTCAAGGTCAACTTTTTGATGCTCATTAGTATGTGAATCCTCTACATGAGAACATAATCTATTAGGGATATTTTTGTGTTTTCTATATAAGAATTTGTGGCATTATTCTTGGGTTTAAAGGCCAAATCTTTATGAACAATCGTTAACACAAAAACTACTCAAAAACCCTCTTAAAACCCTAGTTTCAACTCAATAGGAAAGATATTTCTAGAACATGATTGGAATGGATTGGTTTTAAGTTTTATTATTGTAGCATGTATAGGAATCTCCCATTTTTCTCTAGGTTTTTGGTTTTTCAGATGGAGTAATGGACCCCACGAGAAAAAGGCTTGTTTCTCGAAGATTAGGTTGTATCACCAAGTTTTACAAAGGACAGAGTGAACAAATGAATTATTTCCATAAAATATTGACCCCTATGTGTTCATACCAAGTCAATTTATCAAGATTGGTTTTTAGGATAGTTTTGATAGTTTTGCTCTCAATATGATGTTATACTATGTATGCACAAAGGTGAAGAGAAAATCAAGTGCATAGTGTTGTTTTTCATAGTCTATCAGTCATGTTCATGATTTTAATAAGATTTAAAAGTGAGCATATATTTATTATAGGTCAGAATTTTCAGAATTGGTTTTTGAGGACCTAGTTGGATAGTTTTGATTCTTAAAAGTTATTGAGTCTTAGAGATGTCCACTATTACTCAAGAAGATCATGATTGCTTCATTTGAGCATACCTAGTGTATATAGGATTCTTGGAGACCTAATGAAGGAATATGAACACCAATAGAGATATTTTAGACTTGAAGGAGCTTGTGTTCTAAAGTATTACATGATTTTCATGAAGAACATCCTACATGTGATGGAGATCATTTTGTGCATGCACATGGTCTAGTCAATAAGACATGGTGATTAGGAAAGAGAGGAAGTTTTAGGTGTCTCCAAAAGTAGTTGAGAAAGTGTATGAATTTTTAAGGATCAAAGTGTATGCTATAAGGTTGAGAGAATATGGAGGCTACTGATATTTCATAGATTGAGACCATACCAAAATAATAAGAGCATAAGAGTGAAGAAGAGTAAAGTAGTCCATAATTTGTTCATATACAAGCAAGAAGAAGGTGGAGAACATTCTTATGGTTCTAAGTTTTTGTTTTGTCTTCCTTGCAAGATGTTGTTTGCTAAAACTTTAGGGGTTAGTGCTCCTTATGAATTTGGTGCTTCACTAAATCAGGGGGTTGTAGCCTCCTTACAATTTGGTGCTTGATAAATTCTTGTTGGTGTAGGATAAATTAGGGTTTGGCACTCCTTGTGGATTTGGTGCTTCACTAAATCTTGAATTTTGTTATATATAAGAAAATTTCAGTGGGTTTTCTTCCCCTTGAGGGTTTCCCACCTAAATAATGTGTTCATGTGTTCTCTATTCTTGCATACTCATATGAATTTTTGATAATTTATTTTGATGATGTGCTTAACTAAGCTTGCATTTCTCATATGATGATGGTTTGATGAATGCATAAATATAACTGAAGTAAAAGTTTGTAAAGACACTATTCATCCCCTAATGATTGTGCTTCCAAAAATAGTCACCTATAATAGAGTACTTATTGTTGCATTTTAGAGAAACTTGCACTTTGAAACATGTTAATCATGTATTGTACATGTTTCTCGCCCCCAAGATAAAACCACATAGGTTAGACGCTAACGCACACCATTCCTATTTGTATTGGGTAGTTCTATCCCTATTGTGATTTTTTCCCAATTCTTATTTTGAAGCTATCTTTTAGCTCTTATTTATTCTAATTCTATTGTGTACCCATCTTTTTCTAGACTCGGATTGTTAAGATGGTGAAATAATCACTGATGATTTCCCCCACTCATTTGGGGTGTGTTATATGAACCAATGCGAGTGTGTCCCAAACAAGAAAAGTTGAATTGGATGTGCAAATCAAAATTAAAACTCATGCAAGGATAGTAGGGAATGCACATGGTAATTACCATGGCACATGCAAAATAATGGGAATGGCTAGCAAAAAGTGTTAGTCACAAAGAAACATGGCATGTTGTTTTATATATGTGGACCAAAGTCATAGTTTTCAAGAATAATAAACATATTACATTTTGGTCAAATCGAGTTCTTGAAAATGGTATTTCCCAGCTCAAGGTCAACTTTTTATGCTCATTAGTATGTGAATCCTCTACATGAGAACATAATCTATTAGGGATATTTTTGTGTTTTCTATATAAGAATTTGTGGCATTATTCTTGGGTTTAAAGGCCAAATCTTTATGAACAATTGTTAACACAAAAACTACTCAAAAACCCTCCTAAAACCCTAGTTTCAAGTCAATAGGAAAGATATTTCTAGAACATGATTGGAATGGATTGGTTTTTTAAGTTTTATTATTGTAGCATGTATAGGAATCTCCCATTTTTCTCTAGGTTTTTTTGGTTTTTCGGATGGAGTAATGGACCCCACGAGAAAAGGCTTGCTGAAGATTAGGTTGTATCGGTCCAAGTTTTACAAAGGACAGAGTGAACAAATGAATTATTTCCATAAAATATTGACCCCCTACGTGTTCATACCAAGTCAATTTATCAAGATTGGTTTTTAGGATAGTTTTGATAGTTTTGCTCTCAATATGATGTTATACCATGTATGCATAGTGAAGAGAAAATCAAGTGCATAGTGTTGTTTTTCATAGTCTATCAGTCATGTTCATGATTTTAATAAGCTTTAAAAGTGAGCATATATTTATTATAGGTCAAAATTTTCAGAATTGGTTTTGAGGACCTAGTTGGATAGTTTTGATTCTTAAAAGTTATTGAGTCTTAGAGATGTCCACTATTACTCAAGAAGATCATGATTGCTTCATTTGAGCATACCTAATGTATATAGGATTCTTGGAGACCTAATGAAGGAATATGAACACCAATAGAGATATTTTAGACTTGAAGGAGCTTGTGTTCTAAAGTATTACATGATTTTCATGAAGAACATCCTACATGTGATGGAGATCATTTTGTGCATGCACATGGTCTAGTCAATAAGACATGGTGATTAGGAAAGAGAGGAAGTTTTAGGTGTCTCCAAAAGTAGTTGAGAAAGTGTATGAATTTTTAAGGATCAAAGTGTATGCTATAAGGTTGAGAGCATATGGAGGCTACTGATATTTCATAGATTGAGACCATAGCAAAAATAATAAGAGCATAAGAGTGAAGAAGAGTAAAGTAGTCCATAATTTGTTCAGATACAAAAGCAAGAAGAATGTGGAGAACATTCTTAGGGTTCTAAGTTTTTGTTTTTCTTCCTTGCAAGATGTTGTTTGCTAAAACTTTAGGGGTTAGTGCTCCTTATGAATTTGGTGCTTCACTAAATCGGGGGTTGTAGCCTCCTTACAAGTTGGTTCTTGCTAAATTTTTGTTGGTGTAGGATAAATTAGGGTTTGGTGCTCCTTGTGGATTTGGTGCTTCACTAAATCTTGAATTTTGTTATATACAAGAAAAATTTAGTGGTTTTTCTTCCCTTGAGGGTTTCCCACCTAAATAATGTGTTCATGTGTTCTCTATTCTTGCATGCTCATGTGAATGTTTGATAAGTTATTTTGATGATGTGCTTAACTAAGTTTACATTTCTCATATGATGATGGTTTGATGAATGCATAAAGATAACTGAAGTAAAAAATTTGTAAAGACACTAATTCATCCCCTAATGATTGTGCTTCCAAAAATAGTCACCTATAATAGAGTACTTATTGTTGCATTTTAGAGAAACTGCACTGGAAAATGTTAATCATGTATTGTACATGTTTCTACGCCCCCAAGATAAAACCACATAGGTTAGATGCTAACGCACACCATTCCTATTTGTATTGGGTAGTTCTATCCTTATTGTGATTTTTTCCCAATTCTTATTTTGAAGCTATCTTTTAGCTCTTATTTATTCTAATTCTATTGTGTACCCATCTTTTTCTAGACTCTGGATTGGTGAGATGGTGAAATAATCACCTGATGATTTCCCCCACTCATTTGGGGTGTGTTATATGAACCAATGCGAGTGTGGCCCAAACAAGAAAAGTTGAATTGGATGTGAAAATCAAAATTAAAACCTCATGCAAGGATAATAGGGAATGCACATGGTAATTACCATGGCACATGCAAAATAATGGGAATGGCTAGCAAAAAGTGTTAGTCACAAAGAAACATGGCATGACATAATAAAAATTATTCAAAACACATAGTAACATGGGAAAACACACAACAAATATTTGGTTGAATACATGGGAATGCACTTAGAATTCCGCAATACACTCAAATCCTTCAAGGATATAGAAACAAAACACATAATAAAACATAGGGCATAGCCCACAAATAATGACAATCAAGACACAACATAGACAAGAAACAAGCAAATCAAATAACTATGGTTGGAAGTAAGCATGCAAGACAAATGCTACTCATGAAGTGCCCGCTAGCATGTTAGTAAAATTGATAATATGCCACAATTTATACATATTAAGAGAAGAATGAAAGTAGTAGAAATTATAATGGTATAACCTAAATATAGAGAAATAGGAAAGGTAGATTCCTCAGAGCCTTGGTGGGATTAGTAGAGAATAGTGACAAGCATCATAAATCATGTGATAACTTGTAAGTATCTTATATCACCTTAAGAGTAGCATGTGAATGTGTATGTATGGAAAAAGGAAAGAGCATACCATGAATCAAAGTCACATGATAATTGATTTAAAGAAATTTAAATCTTTATCAGAGGACTGAGATCAAATAGATAAAGTAGTAACAAACAAGATCTAGCATGCAAAGTACAAGCAAGTGTGCAAGATAGGAGATAAGAGTGACTTATCTTGTATTGGGAAATTTTGGACTATCTTGAGCTAGGAAATAGGTTGAAAAGGTTGGATTTGGATTGTGTACACTTGATCGAGAAACTTGAGTTTGGAAATTCTTCAAATAGAACTGTCCAAAGGAGAACATAAATTCCCAGGCACTAGTGTCTGATATGGGTGCTAGGGTAAGTGCTCTACTTCGGTCCTTTTAGGGTCCGAGCTTGGCTTCTTTATTTTGTTTTTGTTGCATCGACTTTGTTATAGGGTTCCCGTGTTGCAACTATTCCTAAAAATAAACCCTAACTATACACAAAGCTCAAGAAAACATTAGATGGAATAAATAATGTATATGCTTGAATCAAAATGGCCTCGATAGTCACCCCAATGTGATTATCACTTTGCATTATACTACATTTCAAAATCTATGTAATTTTAGTGTGTGTGTGTGTGTGTGTGATTGAATCGTGTCCCTTGTGTCGATCACACTAAAATAGCAAGCTACCACTACTTTTCCCACAATAAATATGTGTGAGATGGAATTCATAAATAATCCCTCCTATGAAGTGAATAATGCATCCCAAATGCAATCCTTAAGTGTTTCTCTTTTCCCAAGTAGTAGATAGTAAGTATTAGCCCCAAGTGGTCCAACCTCTAATAATAGTTAATAGGTTATGTGTATATATATGAATTCCTTGTTTGAATTTTGACACTTAGTGACACCAAAAGCTAACCCAAGTCATGAAATGAAGATAAGAAAAGTCCAAAAGTGAAGAATAACTCGACAAGTTAGAAAATAAAGTAGATTGGACAAAATCCCTCGGGAAGGGACACTAGCGTATGGGAAGTAGTGTCCTTTCTAGGCGCTACCATACCAAAACCAAGAAACAAACATGGTATCAAGAATGGGGATATAGATCCCTATGACATGACCAAACGATGTAAATGCAAGCAAGAAAAGAAAAATACACAATCAAAATCATTTGAAACCAATAAAAGGACTAAGAAAAGTTGTTACTAGTGTCTAATATTTGCACTTGGAAATCATACATATAACAACTTACTAGAGACATAATGTAATAGTGATAAGTGAATATGTTTTTGTCTAGAATAAGCAAGTTGCAGCATACAATAGTATAGGAAAGAAATGATACATTTAATCAAGATTTAGGCTAATGTGTTTGAATTAGTGCAACTATTTGAATGAAATGTTATGACTAGGAGAGGGAAGCAAGGATTCCCCCAATGTATGTGTGCAAGGTGAGTTCCATGTAGGTAAGTGTGCCCTCAACAAATCGTGTTTGAACCTAGAATAAGAGTGTGTCATCGGGTAAGCAAGGGTGACACAATATATTCGATAGAACAATGTCAAATAGACAAGGGAAGAACCCTATGGAGTCAAAATTCCCAACCGTATGGGTAGGAAGTGTATAAACAATAAGAGTGTTTCCATTAGGAGAAACTAGAATAGGTGGAACATTGGGCTTATTGGCAATAGTGGAAATAGTAAGTGCAAACATAAGGATCAATGTGTGAGTCAAGAGATGTGTAACATATGTAGTGTTAGGGGCTTGCCAATATCAACCTCAAGCAATGGAGGGAGAGACACAAGACTTGTGATAAGTAATAGGTACAATTTGGGAAGATTGGAAACATTAAATTCATATGTTTTATCCCCTATGATTATAGACATAAATGTGGAAAGAGGGGAATTGATTACCCCCGTGGATGTAACAAGATGAGGTGTAGCCATAGTAAATGAGTCATGCATAGAAGCTTAGAAAGTGATAGCATTAGGAATCATTATTGAATCAGCACACCATGTTCTAACTTGTGATAAGGAAGGTGTGAAGAGTGATGTAACATTGGAATTATTAATCATACGATCATTAAAAGTGCATCGAGAGTTGTACCAACTGAAATATTTGAGATTCATGGTCATGGCAACATTCTCAAGGAGGATATAAGTGTCTCCCAACACCCTAGGTATCATAGATGTAGTAACCATCATAGGGGATAAATCTATAGATATAGGTAAGTGTTCAAAAGTTTGCATTATGGATCAAGCATCATGTGGATGAGAATGAGACATAATGGGAGGAGTATCATGGGTGCCAATAGAAATTTCATCATGTAAATTAGTATCATTGTAGTCCATCATAGGAGAAGAATGATGTGCAATGTAAGTAGTAAATTCATTATCATGAATGAGAGGGATATCAAAAAGAGTAGCAACATGAGGTGTGGAATCTATTATAGCATTATTTATAGATGAAGGTTTGGTAAGGGCATTGGCGCGTAAAAGAGTTGCATGCATAATATGTAACCAAGGACGACCTAGAAGGATATTATAATTGAGATTATTATGCATAATGTGACATAGAACATTAAAGGTGCATGGTCCTATAAAAATAGTTATAAATATTTCTCCCAACACTTTCCTAGGTGTGTTATCACATCCACTGAATATATAGAGTATATGGAGTTATATCAAGCAATAAAAGTCCTATTTGATGGAGAAAGGAAATGTTGTATACATTAAGACCAAATCCATTATCAACTAAAGCATGCTTAACAAGCACATTATGAATTTGAACTTGAATATACAATGGAGAAGCATTGTCATAAATTGTATGGTAATCCATAAAATAATTTTACACAAGAAAGTAATACAAACAAATATATTTGTTTTGAAAGTGATGTTGATCAAAAAGTGACTATCGTCAAATGAATAAAACAACCATATCTTGAAAAATAATTTGAATTATAAAAGCAAAAAGAGGTTAATTTAAATATGAGTATGTAAAATAAAAACCTCCAAGGTATTTTCTCAAAAGTGTGTATTTTTTGAATTATGTCTTAGTTACCAAAAAGTGTAATTTTGAATTTCCAAATATTTTGCTAAACATTATGGCAAACAAAAAGAGGTTTTCATTAAATATATAAAAATGAAAAATAAACTCAAAGGAATTTAAAAATAGATTCATTATGCTCGAGATATGAAATAAAATATGATTTGAAAATTAGGAGCCCTAGAAAGTGACCCAAAGGGTAGGACCAATCATGAAACCCTAAAAAATTACGAGATCGATTATTGGTGAAAATAAGGTGTGAAATCCAAGACAATATGTAGATATGAACCCTAATGAAACTAAGGTTTGGGATTGGAGAATAATATATCCTATAAATACCATGCAAGGATCGCGTTCACCAAATGATTTAACAAAATTAAATCTTAATAAGAGGATTGAGATCAAATGGATATAATAGTAACAAGAAAGATCTATCATGAAAGAGAAAAATAAGTGTGAGCAATAGTGAGATAAGAGTGACTTATCTTGTATTTGAATATTTGGGTTGATTCTAAGCTTCTGGAAACCGGGTGAAATGTGCTAGAATTAGACTAAGCTTCATCTGGAAGACTACATATGAAAATCCTTCAGCATAATCGCTAAAGGAGGACAAGACCACTTGGTCATTAATACATGAACTAGGCGTTATTTTTCTAGATAATGTTATGTTTTCAATCTTCTCAAGGTTTGATCTTTTCTTCTTCCTTTCTCTCTTTGTCACATCCACTTTGTTGCATGGTTTTACTATCACATATGAACCTACAAAACAAACCCTATCTACCTACACAAGGCTCAAGAAAACATTATATGAAATAAACGACACATATGCTCGAGTCGATGACCTCAAAAATCACCCAAATGTAATTATCATAGAGCATTGCATTACATTTCATTTTCTATGTAGTTCTATTTTACGCGTGCATGTGTGTGTGTGTGATAAAATTGTGTCCCTTGAAGCTAGGTTGCCCTTGTGTTAGTCCCACAAAGATAGTGGGATACAACTACTTTTCCCCAAGATAAATGTGTGATATGAAATTTAGAATAAGCCCCTCCTATACAGTGAATAATACAACCCAAATGTAATCTTTGGATGTTGGTATTTTCCCAAATATTAGATAGGAAGTAATAGCCCTAATTTCACATCCCCTAATAATGGTGAGTAAGTTATGTATATATATGATTCCCTTGTTTGAATTTCATCATTAACAACTAAAAATCCAACCCATAGTGATAAGAAATGTTTTAGAAAAGATAACAAGTAATGTGGCATTTCAAATTTGAGAAAAGGAGAGAAATGGACATAAGCACCCAAAGGGGACAATAGCGCTTGGGTGCTCCTATCCCTAATGGGTGGTATTATCTGAGATGCTAAGAGGATATAATGGAAAATAAAGAGTTGGGTCACATGTTGTCTAATGTCTGAAACTAAAGTGGTCATTCTAGAAAAGTAAATAATAAGAGTATGTAAAGGGATAAATTAATGTAAAATTAAAATATGTGTTGTTAATGTCTAGTTTTCTTACTTAGGAATCATGCATATAATAACATACTCATGTGATGTAAGTAGCAATTGTTTGATTTTGTGTCTACACCCCTCTTTGTTTATTTTGGTCCCCTAGAACTAGTAGTGTGTGTTTTTATAGGGTTGAAAACCATGAGTGTATGGTTTTGTGGTTGGGAACTTCTAACCCTTGTTTTGGGTTTCCCATGGAATACAAGTTGTTCATCGTTGGCCTTCACGTAAGTTGTTTGTCGAGTATGTGTGCTTAGATGGTCCTAATTTTAATTTGATAAGTATATTAGTGAATTTAGGAGAATAAGAGAAACATCATAGGTGTTATGAAACAATAATTCCATAATCCACAAAATCACACAAGTTATTAAGAGTACAAGTCATGTTAGAGAGGATACATGTTCAAAGTCTTCAATTAATCAAATTCGTGATTTTCGGGACTCATTATAGAATCAAGATATACAAACACAAAGATATAAAGGAAAGTCGATAAAAGTGAAAAAAAAATCTTATGTGACTAGATAAAATATGCACTAGGGATTACAACACGTGAATGGTTCTCCAAATCACTAGATTGCATAGAAAAAATTGTTAATCAAATGCAAAAGAACAAACATCAAATCTATTTATATTTGATAAGGTAGCAAGATGCCTTACAACCTATAAAGTAACCTTAATTGCTCCTAAAATTCATATACTAGAGAATACTATAAATTCATAGGACTCTTAATTGAACTTGTCTCAAAACACATAATATGGGGTACTACAAAACATAAGTTGCCCCTGAAAATATTTAACATGTTAAGTATTCCATTGAGAAAAAAATTTCTTTAATACCAAATGATAAATGTGGTTCAAAATAACACAATAAAAATTACTTCATTAATTGATTTCTTCAATAGATTATTACATATTTATAGGCTAATGACTTCCTTAAGATAAAGAAATAAGCCTAATCACTATCCAACCACACAATCACTCACTCAAACCTATAACTAATCTCTCTCATGTAGAATCCGTTTCTCAAACAACTCATTTACACACTATATTTCCTAAATAATAACAAATTATAACACACACACATTAATTAATGAGTACTAACTGAATTCCCATTAAAAATATATATTGTATTATGTGTTATGTTTAAGTGGAGTACCCACTTCAAGTTCAATTTTAAATACAAAAATAATAATATGGTCTCTTCTATGCAATATCCGTAGTTTTAGTTTGTACCTACAAACTCTATAAATTAATACTAAGTATATAGATTATGTCAACATCTTTTTTTACTTTTATGTGTATGCACACATGCACATCATAGTGGGTGACATATAGATACTTTACTTTGGTATAAGGGTATGTGTTAGTCGTAAAACTATATTATTCTCAAGTACTTGTGTTTTTATTGATTGTCGTCTAAATTAGGCTCTTGTGAATGCATTTTGTCTGGATTTTGGTTGACCCATGTCATTTTCTCCCTTTGTTTTGTCTTGTTTCTCTTTCTTCCTTCCCATTTTCCATTTCTTCATCCTTTTCTTCTCCTCATTTTTTAGGCTCTTGTGGATGAATTTTTTTGAGTTTTTAGTTGACTTGTGTTAGTTTCTCCCTTTTTCGCCTCTATTCTCTTTCTTTCTTCCCATTCCTCCCTCATTTCTTGTGTTCCCCTAGAAATTTGAGTGTATGTTTCTTAGGGGGTGGGGTCACAAAACCATGAGTGTATATTTTGGGGTTGGCCACTTCTAACCCTTGTTTTGGGTTTCCTATGGAATGTGGGTTCTTCCTTGTTTTCCTTTTCATATGATGTGTGTCGGTTTTTGTGCCTATTGGGTCCTAATTTTAATTTGAGAAGTCAATAAATACACAAGTATAGTAGTAAATTTAGGAAAATAAGAGAAGCATAAATACCACATGTGGATATGAAAAAGCAACTAATTCAAGCATTTAGATCATAGATCATATATTTGAAGCATTTATCACCCCCTCAAGTATTCGAGAGTCTACACAGATTTGAAGCATTTATATTTATTAGCTCCTATTTTTCTCGGCTCTTTACCTCACTATCTAGATTTGCTCGACACCATCTCCTAACAATTTTCCTTCATTTGCACAAAACCAGATTTTCTTCTTAAGATCCCTCATCATTTATCACCAAGAAAATATTTTTAATGCATTAACCTACCTTAAAGAGTGTTAGGAAGCTGAGTCACATCAACTCCTTGTAGTCAAAACAAAATGTATTGCAACAAAAAAAATATTGTTAATGTAATTATATCCTATTTTACTAATTTATGGTTTATATTTCATTGCACATTTATGCGTAGATGCATTATTGCATGTTGATGTAAAATTACTTACCCATATAAACGAAACCAATATTTACAAAACTTAACAGATTTTAAAAAAATAATAGAAAACCTTGAAACTAGAACCAAGAAAAAGAAAAGAATTTGCTTTAATTGTGAAGTGAAGAGTCATTTATTCTGGTGACAGGATCGCATGGGCCCCATACTAATGACCATAAGATGCCATACCGATGGCATACATCCATAATTTTCTAAGTGACCCACATTGTCCTATGTGGTGACCAACATGTCAACCTAGTCACCATTTTTGTGAAATAGTCATGAAACTCCATTCCCGAGGCCGATCTGAAGGCAAATACGAGTAGACAAATGATGGGACAAGGAAAGGAATTTTGAAGTTCGAAGTTGACAACATTTAATGGGAATTTTATGCAAAGCTTACCTGCGCCATATGGTCAAAACATGCATTTGGTGCGAAACCGTGAACTCTGTAACTTTGGATTTTGGGAGAATTGGTGTCGCAGGATTTTGGGAGAATTGGTGAGAACACTATGTAGAATTGGGGAGAAGCATTAGATCTTTAAAAAAGAATTCAGGTGCTATGTGATTACCATATTTTAAAGTTGTTCATAGATGGCCATTTTATATTATTATGTTGTTCTATACATTTGTGAAGTTTTTCACGTACTTACAAAAGATTAATAGCAATATACACATTGTGTGTATACTACAGAAGACAGATAAAAATACACAAACAATATACACACTATGATATACTTATAGTATTGATATACTTATAGTATCAACAACAATATACACACTGTGTGTGGTATTTTGGATTGTGATATACACACTATGTGTATACCACAAAAGAGAGATAAAAATACACAAGCAATATACACACTGTGATATACTTATAGTATCGATATACTTATAGTATCGGTATACTTATAGTATTGATATACTTATAGTATCAACAACAATATACACACTGTGATATACACAATGTGTGTGGTATTTTGGATTGTGATATACACACTATGTGTATACCACATAAGAGAGATAAAAATACACAAGAAATATACACACTATGATATACTTATAGTATCGATATACTTATAGTATCAACAACAATATACACATTGTGTGTGGTATTTTAGATTGTGATATACACACTGTGTGTATACCATGGAAGAGAGATAAAAATACGCAAGCAATATACACACTATAATATACTTATAGTATCGATATACTTATAGTATCAAGATACTTATAGTATCAAAAACAATATATACACTATGATATACACACTGTGTGTATACCACAGAAGAGAGATAAAAAATTGTGTATACAATTATCTTCACAAATAGACATTTTAAAAGTGTTATGAGTCCATGCGTTGTTTTTCGCATACGCATAAATGTGACACCCTGTGTATACCACATATTTTGAATACCGATCCTATGACGTTGTTATTCCACAATTTTTCACTCTTAGTATCATATGTAATAAAAGCATCAATTTAGCAGTTTATATGATACTTTATTCATGGTTTTAATTTTTGCTAAATATTGTCATTTTAGCTACACATTGAGTTATATTATTCTTGCTCCAAACTAATAACCCTTTTTTTTAGGATGATTGGTCCAAGACATTTGGGTTTATAAATCAAATTACTAAGCTTTGTTTTACAGGCCTCCTCTTGAAGACCCAATCACAAAATCTTTATCATTTAATTTTATTATATTGCATCATCTTTCTTGTGTGTTTTGTATCGTTGTTTGTTTATCCCAAAGGTTAAACCGTGTATGCTCTCCTCTCGCATCTTAGGACGATCTTGAGGATCAAAAGTAGCTAGCCTTTCCCTTTTTATTTTTAGGGGCAACGTGACGTGGAAGTGACATCCATGCACTTGTCGTAGTCCTAGGAGTCTCATGACCATGGAATTCACCTCCACGCACCTGAGACACACTTGTCGACACTAAAATTTCCTCGTAGTTTCTATTTCATTAATGTATGTATTAGGAATAGGATGTTATTAAGTATAATTAGTAGTAGCGTCAATTGAAGATAATGGCATTTGCCGGTCACGACCCGCCAATAATGTATAGTACGGTAATAGTCAAAAGTACAATAGGAATGTTGTGGTGAAAAGTAAATATTTGTCGTAAGTGGTCCGGTAATGTTAAAATGTCAAAGTTAGGGTAAGTAGAGAAGTAGGGTCTACATGATTAGGAATTAGAAATATTATATTGGTAATAAGGACAAGGAGTGAGGTCATAAATATTTTGTGTATTTTATTTGTAAAAAGTATAAAAATGTGGAACCCATGTGAAATGATAAGGTTTATCTTATCTTAAAAGATAAGCTTACATGTACAGATAAGAGTTAAGGTATGGAATATGATTTGTCAAAGTAGATTTCTTATCCTATCTTAGAAATAAGATGGATAAGCCTGGAAGTTCTATAAATAGAAAGGCCACCCCCTCATTTAGCATAGAAGGAAGTAGTGAGAAATATTGTATAAGTAAGTGTGTAAAGGAAGCCATCATTTTAAAGGTGTGTTAAAGAAGTCATTAAGAGGTGTAATTGTGAAGTTTCTTCCATAGTTATTATTGGAAGGCAAGTGAAGTCATAACACTTGAAGATACCTCATGGGTGAGATTGTAACAATTTCATGTTAATATTATAATTTGCACTTATATTTTAGGTTTATCATCATTCCTTCTTATCATAGTCTATGGTATTCTTGTGTTATGTTTGTTTTTGTGTTTCCAAATTACATCCACCAAACTAAAAGTTTTGCATTAGTAAATAATCTAGCACGAGGAGTTCCCAAGGTGAAGAATTATCATAGTGCCCGATTGGTGATGACATTTTGGTTCCTTCACAGGACCATTCCTCGTTGGTGGATTTTCTGGAGAAATATTCCCACTTAGTCAGAAATCATTTAGAGGGTAACCTTGCTTTTACTGTGCATAGTATTTACCATGGTAAAGTCACTTTTTACCATGAATAGTATTTACCACAATAAAGTCACTTTTTACCATGAATAGTAT
Source organism: Taxus wallichiana var. yunnanensis (assembly GCA_018340775.1). Taxonomy (NCBI): domain Eukaryota; kingdom Viridiplantae; phylum Streptophyta; class Pinopsida; order Cupressales; family Taxaceae; genus Taxus; species Taxus wallichiana. Next base: position 366,950,961 of record CM031243.1, read on the forward strand.
TTACTTGCATAAGAACTTCACTTTTTATCGTGAATAGTGTTTACCACAAGAAAGTCTTTTTTTTTACCGTAGTAAGTCAAGTTTTACCATAGTTTACCATAGTCATTTCTATTTTACTATAGGAAGGTGTAAATTTACTTTCTATTATAGTGATTCCAATTATTTGTGTACATAAGTCTTGTTGATTGTACTTGTGGATTGGTATTTCACTGTGGTTACTTTTAAAAATGGGGAAGATTCCTATTTTTTCAGCCCAATCTAATGAAGATGCTTCCTCTTTCATTCAAGAGTTTAAACAATCTTGTATTTGTAATGGCCTTATAAGAAGGGAACAATGGACTAAATTTTTTCCTACATTTTTTGATGGTTCAGCCCTTAGGTGGTTTGAAACACTAGGTGATAATGTGAAAAACTCATGGGATTTATTAACTAAAAGTTTTCTTGAAGAATTTGGTGAACAATAGAAATATGTAGATCTCATGATCGATATCACAAAGCTATCCCAAGGAGAGAAGGAGAAGATAAGGGATTATCATGCTCGTGTTCTAGAGCTACGGAGGAAGCTCGATGCCCAGATCCAAAAGAAAGGATTGGCGGATGGGTTGATGAACAACGTGGATAATCTCCTTTGTAAGTACTTCATTCTTGGGATGAAGCCGAGATCGAAAAACGAGTGAAGTATGACCACCCACCTACCATTAAACAAGCAAAGAAGATTGTAAGAAGGTAAGAAGAAAGCATGGAAGAAGAGCCCAAATAAATTATCGCTAAGGTAGAGCCTACACCAACACCTTTGGTCCAGAATCCACAACCACTCTCGGTGAGCACAAATATTTCTCCTAGTACATCTACTGAGTATGAAGATCTGCTCAGGAAGATGGGTCAGTTAACTATTAATCTTCTTTAAGGAAAATAATTTAGTTCTCAAGGAGGAGATAGAGGTCCAAAAAGAAATATTTTTGAAGTTGTATGTTATGGTTGTTATAAAAAGGGTCATTATAAGTATAATTGTCTAGATAGAACTTCTACATCTAGTACAAGAGACAATGATAAAGGAAAATCACCTGTGAATTCTTTTGATGTAGTAGATAAGAGCATAAATAATGAAGTAGATGTGTTTGTAAAAAAAAGAAAGAAAGAAAAGATAACTAAGATGGAAATGATCATAAAAAGATGAAAGAGAAACTAGTAAGAAACATAAGAGAAGAAATTTGGGTGTGTAGGATTTTCTATTTCACAAGGACAAGGACCATACTCTATCGTAGAAGATTTGTCCAAAAGGCCTACAAATATTACATATGGTCAACTATTAGCCGTCTTCGAAAAGAGGCGGAGATGCGAAGTGGACTCAATGCTCGATGAACGAAGGAGGTTGAGGTCCCTGTTTTGGAGGCAGAGGTAGATCCCTATGCTCCACAAGTTGAGGTACTATGTAATGGTATTTCAATTCATGATGTCTTAGTTGATGGAGGTGCTGCAGTTAATGTAATGACCGAGTCTCAGTAATGAATATGTTGGGTTTAAAAATTGATCGCCCCTCAAAACTTATGTTAAGGTCATTAAATAAGGGAAAAACTAAACTAGAAGGTGTCGTTTCAAATGTGGAAATATCTATTATGGGTGTTATATGTGTGGTAGACTTTCGGGTGATGAAAATGGTAGTATGCTGTGCGTACCCAATGTTGTTGTGAAGGCCATGGATAAAGAGAGTTCATGCAAGAAACTACTAGAATGAAGGCTTCATGACACTTGGACATGGCAGAGAGAGGGTGAAGATAAAGATGATTCCTCGGCAAACATAAGGTAGAACCTGTGGATTCAAGTGATGAAACTGATGATCAGACATCCTCTTATTACTCTAGTACCAGTGAAGTGGACACAAGATGAAGAAAGTGAGGTTGATGTTTCGGTAATGGATATCCTTCCAGTCACACTAACTCATGAACCCATAAAATTATCTGAAGAAGAAATTGATGATCATCTCCAGCAAATAAATATTGGTGATGTTGTGATGGAGAGCGAGAAGGAATCCTACCTCCAGCTCTTTCAAAGGTACATACACCTATTCACTTTTGATTACAAGTAACTCCGTCAAATAAGTTGGGTAGAACATTCTATTGAGTTCGTAGATGGTGTTAAGCCCATAAAGCAAATTCCATATAAAATTAATCCTAATTTTTCAAGACTCGTAAAAGAAGAAATAGATAAGTTGCTTGATGCGGGATTCATATTTCTTTGTGGAGAATTCGAATGGGTTTCTCCCATTGTGATCTCAATAAAAAGAATGGGAAACTACGCATTTGTGTTGATTATAGGAAGCTCAACAAGGTAAAAAGAAGGATCATTACCCTCTTCCATTCTCGATCGGATCTTGGGCAAAGTAGCTAGCCGGATTGCTATAGTTTTTCTCGATGGATATAGCGGATACAACCAAGTTTGTATAGCGAGAGAAAGATCAGTTGAAGACCACGTTCACCACTCCTTGGGGAATGTTTACTTATAGAGTTACACATTTTAGGTTTTGTAATGCTCCGGAAACGTTCCAAATAGCGTTTGATGAATAGGGTGTTTGAACCCTACATTGGGAACTTCATCGAGTATTTCTGGATGATCTTTGCATCTATGGGAACAAGATGGACCTCCTACACCAGATGGAGACATCATTTCAAAGGTTATATGAAGCACAAGCCTCACTAAACCCTACAAAGTGTGTCTTTGGATGTTCTAAAGGTGTTTTGTTAGGGCATGTTGTATCCAGAGATAGTATTTGTCTTGATCCCGATAAAGTTTCAAAAATCAAAGAGTTACCATTTCCTATGAATAAAAGTAAGTTGAGATCATTTTTAGGCCATGTGGGTTACTATAGAAGGTTCATCAAGAATTTCTCAAAGATTACACAGCCACTAACCCAGTTCTTGAAGAAGGATGTTACTTATGAACCAGGAAATAAGGTGCATGAATCTTTTGAACAACTAAAGGAAGCCCTAGTGTCTTCACCTGTTTTAAAGAATCCAGATTGGAGCAAGCCATTCATTGTGTATACTGATGCCTCAGATGTAGCACTAGGAAGTACTCTGAGCCAAAAGGATGAAAATGGGAATGATCATCCAGTTTACTTTGGGAGCAAACAAATGAGTAGTGCTGAGGTAAATTATACTGTAATAGAAAAAGAGGCTCTAGCTATCATTTTTGCTATAAAGAAGTTTAGAAATTACTTGCTAGGGCAGAAATTTATAGTTGTAATAGATCATCAGGCTCTAAAATATATTGTAAATAAGCCTAACCCATTAGGGAGAATAGCAAGATGGATAATTTTGCTACAAGAATTTGAATTTGATATTATAAATAGGCCAGAAAGAAGCATGTCAATGCAGATGCACTCTCTCGAGCCTATGATGGTTTAGGTTCATCTTGTGATGATGATGATTTCCCAGATGTAGCATTTTCATCCCTTTACACAATACCTAGTGAATACATAGATATTTGGAATTATCCGAATGAATTCAAGTTTCAATTGCAAAGTTACTCAAGATGGTACATATTCTTCGCATGCATGCAATAGACCTAATGGATAGGAGGGTAGTTGATTATCAAGTCAAGGATCGTTCCACATTCATGTGGAGGGCACTCTCTGGACAACTGGAGTATTATTTCCATAGATTGACCTAATTATGTAAGACATGTGATATTTTTCAAATACATGTAGTTGGAAGACTTCATCAACTCCATGATCATTCTTCCACTTTGTCCCTTTGAAGGAATAGATATTGTAGCTCCACTTCCAACTACCCTATGCCAAAATAAGTATAGAATTCCACAATGGCCATAAAAACAACTTTCATGGATGGGCACTTCATATATGAACACATTGTCACTAGATTTGGTTGTCAACTTATAAATTGTAATAATAGATCAAGGAAGCCACTTCATTAATGGATAGAAGTCCTAGCAATTTTTCTATCACTAAGGAAACAACATACAAGCCAAACACAAATGACAGTGGAACAAACAAATTTTTGTGTTGTGTAAAATTCTAGCAAAATATGCAGCCTTATAGGTACATAAGTGGGATAAAAGGATTCATGCAACATTGTGGGCATATAGGAAACATCAAAGTCAAAGCAACAGATACTCCCATTTCAATTGGCTTATGGCATTGATCTAGTTCTTCCTATTGAGTTTGATATTTCCACTATGAGAGTTATGAAAAATGAAAGGATGGATGAAAGTGATTCAAGAAAAGAAAGGTTAGTACATCTTCATTTGCTAGAGAAAATGAGGGAAATAGTGAAAGATACAAGCTATAAGAAGAAAATGAAGCGAAGGAATACTTTGATCAAAAGATCCATTGGTCTCCATTTCATGTGAATGACTCGGTTCTAGTATATGATTCTAGATACAAAAAAGAAGACAGAGAAAATTTCTTCCAAAATGGATGGGGCCCTATAAAATAGTAGTTGTGCATAAAAATGGTACATACTTGACCGGAGGAATTAGATGGCACTCCCATTATGAAATGGGTCAATCACGACAAGTTAAAGATTTCCAAGACTTTGAATAGTCTACTCCGAGGATGGAGTAGAAACTAGGAAGGGGGAAGATGTCGATACTAAAATTTTCCTCTGTAATTTCTATTTCATTAATGTATGTATTAGGAATAGGATTTTGTTAAGTATAATTAGTAATAGATCCGATAGAAGATAATGGCGTTGTCGATGCGATGCCACCAATAATGTATAGTATGGTAATAGTCAAAAGTACAATAGGAATGTTGTGGTGAAAAGTAAATATTTATCGTAAGTGGGCCGGTAATGTTAAAATGTCAAAGTTAGGGTAAGTAGATAAGTAGGGTCTACATGATTAGGAATTAGAAATATTATATTGGTAATAAGGACAAGGAGTGAGGTCATAAATATTTTGTGTATTTTATTTGTAAAAATCTAAAAATGTGGAACCCATGTGAAATGATAAGGTTTATCTTATCTTAAAAGATAAGCTTACATGTACAAATAAGAGTTAAGGTATGGAATATGATTCGCGTAGTATATTTTTTATCCTATCTTAGAGATAAGATGGATAATCCTGGAAGTTCTATAAATAGAAAGGCCACCCCACTTATTTAGCATAGAAGGAAGTAGTGAGAAATATTGTATGAGTAAGTGTGTAAAGGAAGCCATCATTTTGAAGGTGTGTTAAAGAAGCCATTAAGAGGTGTAATTGTGAATTTTCTTCCATAGTTATTATTGGAAGGCAAGTAAAGTTAGTAGCACTTGAAGATACCTCATGGGTGAGATTGTAACAATTTCATGTTGATATTATAATTTACACTTATATTTCAAGTTTATCGTTATTCTTTCTTATCATAGTCTATGGTATTCTTGTGTTATGTTTCTAGATTACATCCACTAAACTAAAAGCTATGCATTAGTAAATAATCATAGCACGAGGAGTTCCCAGTGAAGAATTATCATAGTGTTGGATTGGTGATTACAACACCCCATGTTCCAGTAGGTTCTATAAATTCTTAGAGATATGTCGTTATTGGCTAAATAGTTGTCTCTGTTTTAAGAGTGGTATGAAGTGAGGGGCTTCCATGTCCCAATACCTAGGCCTCAAACAACATCCTTGCAACACGGACTTGGGCCCCATGTACTAGAAGGTATATCGGGTACTCCCTAGTGATCTTGTATATCCTAGTCTAGGAAACCTTTTGGCTGCATATCAAGCTATTGTGTAAGGAGATTACACTCCCCAAGATCACTCACTATCCAACCCCACATTGGTACATAGGTGGTGAGCCAAGAGTGGCACCCCTCAGTGTGTGGTATTGAAAGTAGGAAATAGCTTGATTGCAATCCCACTTGACTAGTTAGGGTGTGTATTGCATGTTGGTTTCTTGCTCATGGACACCACTAACCATCATATCACCTTAAATTTTTAATCAATCAAACATCATCATAATTGACCATCCCTATCAAACAATCCCATCATCATATTTACTCAACCAATATAATGCAAACATGAAAACTTATCTATACCACTTATTAACAATGGTTGAAAGTGATGTAGACATATAGCAACAGGTTTCAAATAATCTAGAATAAGGTTTACACCAACAAAATTCACCTTACTTTGCATGAGAAAGATCATACAAGGTTCATAAAGTTCTTATTTTGACTTGTATAAGAAACAATTGTGCTAGTTTACCTCTTGGAAGGTTCTTTTTCCACATCATGCCCTTCCTCCAGCTATGAGAATGATGATATTTCACCTACTTGTCTAGCTCATAAGTCATATATGTGTCATTCTCACCTTTCTCTACTTTTGACCATCATCTTTCTTCAAGTAGCCCTTCATCCCAACAATCAAATTTGGATTATTTTAGCAATATTCCATGTATTGTCACCTTGTACCCTATTCATGCACTCTAGAAAGCATCAACCATCCACAACCCTGATAGGAAAAGAATAAAAATGCACCTTTTACCATTTTTTCTCAAATTTGTTTTTAGCTTCTCAAGTCAAAGCATGCTTACTTCATTAATGGGTATGAACTTCTAGAAGTGTTTCTAACGTCTTGTCAACTCTAATAACATCTTCATATCAACTATTTATTGTGGATGTCTATTTTGAGGAGGTTCAAATATTAACCTTACCAGTAGTTCATGCCAACTCATGCAAAGTCTCCTCCATTCCTTCTTTTTGTTGCCATATCTATGTGCATGCGCAAATTTCAAACCTTCAAATTCCTTTTCTTAGCAACACTTAACTCAAACTTGTGAAGAAGCTATCATGCCTAAAAATAAAATGGCATTCTGAAAGCACCCTAAACTTTACAAAGTAAATTGCATGAATAACTAAGGAAGGATAACACCATTGCAACCTCTAGTCAAGATTCTAAGTCTAGGAATGTAACATTAAGATATAAGCTTAAAGGAATTCTTAACTAACATGAATATAATTCAAAATCTAACTAAACATGCCTACTAATATGTTCAATTACCTAACATGAGCCTAAATAGACCTAAGAGGGCAATCAAATTGGTATGGTTGCTACTCCAAACAAGGTGAAATGGCCTCTCCAAATGACTACATGGTCATTTTGGATATCCATCTACTAACCCCATTGAAGGCTTTAGGCAAGGATTGAGCTTGGCTATAAATCATATTTATTATATGAGATGCAAATCAAAACATGGTGTAAAGTATAAAGGAATGAGGTGCACTCTTTTTATAGTTTTCCTTTTGGGGAGAAACTTGTATTTTGGTGCATGTGGGACTAAAATCCACAAATTAGATTAGAATTTTTAATCATGATTAGGCCTTGCTAATCACAATTAATGAATTATCAAGTGATTAAGAGGTATGGAGCCTTAATCAATTGCTTATGGTCAACTAGGAGGCTAGGATAAGCTTTTGAAGCTTGTTGAGAATTGTGGAGGTGAATGGAGCCATTTTGAGTGGTTGGAAGAGGGGTTTGAGTCAATACTAGGGAATATTGACCAAATCAAGGGCAAAATAGGCTTAATTAGCTCATAATCACTAATTGTCTGTTTTGAAGAGGATTTTGGCTTATGATTCATCGTAAAGTGGCATCCTGAATGCAAAAGGAGTTACGTAATCAACAGTGTGTATTTAATTAGATAATTTGGTAAAGAACATTAGTTAATTAGCAAAAACTACTAATTATAACAGATTTGGCCAGAATAAGAGTGATTTGCGAGTGTTTTGGCAATAAGATTGCAAAAATGAAATTTAGATGTCTACATTTGCCCCTATTTGAGGTGTAGTTAGTGGCTTCACTTCAAATATAGTAGACAAGCACAAATAGGTAAATTTTTGAAGAAAATTTAGCATGAATGAAGGATGCCCCCTCAAGTGTCAATGGGGTGATAGAAGAAGTCAATCGACGATCAAAAATATGATTTGAAATGGATAGAAGAAAATGGGTCAAAACGGGCGCAAAACCCTTAGGTATTGAGAATGAATAAGGATAGGGATAAACATGGTTTTTTATTGCCCTAGGTGATTTGGAAGAAAAATTAGTAGTGGTAATAAATGATAATGGAGAAGAAATGATTAACGGAGAATATAGGACAAGCTTAATCTTTACATCCAACCTTTCAATAAGCAACATGTTCATATCATTTTTCTCCTATGTCTACATCATTGTCCTTTAAATTAAAAATAAAAATATATAATATAACATGAAAAGCTACATTAATAAAATTTGTTTACTACTAAAAATATCTAACTCCATGCAACATACATTATGCAATGTAATACAAGAAAGTAAAATGACACTTAACTCCATGCAACATACATAATGCAATGCAATATGAGAAAGTAAAATGACGCTTAACTCCATGCAACATATAGAATGAAATGCAATACGAGAAAACAAACTAGCTAACCTAACATAGAAATAAGCACAATCACATATACTCAAACAAATAACGTTCAAGACAATTGTACCAATGTTTTTGTTATCAAGCTGCAGTTCTTGAATGTTCATGTTGTAATGACAAGGGTTAAAAATGATGCCCCAAGCAATAACACATGTGAGGGAAAAACGGAGGACACAAGTAGTCCCATGGAAAGCATTTGTGCATTATGACATAGTACTGGAAACTCATTGTTACATGGGAGTACCAACATAATAAATAGACCCAAATTTGTTAATGGAGGTAGATCACAATGATCCGCATGTCGTTTGAGACAAGAACAAGCAAGAATGTCAAAAAGATGGTTTTGTAGGACCAATTTCGATGTTGAGGATAATGTAGGTGATATAGGATTTAGTTGTATGCAATCCATTTTAAAAATGAAAAACCATAAATTTTTGGTAAATCTAAAGCCAAAATTAATGTTACCATTGTGTAGCTTTCTTCAATACCTTTCCAACGCAAAAAAATGGAGTCATTTCAAGTTCGAACAAAAGTTATGGTAAGATAAATTTGGGTTTTGAATTTTTCTTGCCAATTTGTTTGGGATTTTGAGTTTGCTTTACCAATTTGTTTAGGTTGTTGATAAGATCCAACAACAATATTAGTAATTTCCTTGATAAGGAATACTATGCATTTTTTCTTATCGCGAGTCATATTATCCCCGATCTCAATGATTGTGGTGAGCTCATACTCAATAGATGACTGTGTTTTATCGTGAAACGTGGATGTTGCATGTGGGAGATTGAAGTCCCTATCCAAAGGTTTCTGCACTTTACACCATACTTGATGGGTGCATTGATGTGCATTTTTGAATTGTGTTTGATTCTGAACTTTAAGATTGTTTGAATTTTTGGGAGCCTTGGAGCTCTTGGAAGTTTTAATTGTAGTTGGATGAATGAACCATTTTGGTTTTTTATAAGCTATAACATGATTTTTCTAATCCTGAGAAGTGGGAGAAGAAAGTGGATGAATACAATTGATGTGAGAAATGATGGTGGGTTTGCCAAAATCATTGATAGAAGGAAAATATGATGGACACAAAGGATACGGTCCAAGAATTGAAGAGGATGGGCTACTAGGAGGTGTCCCATGTCCCATAGACTGAAGATAAAGGACTACAAGGATGTTTCCTAAGATTGAAGATGAAGGACTTCCTGGAGGTGTCCCATATATAGAAGAAGATGGGCTACTAGGACGTGGCCCAAGAATCAAAGATGAGGGACTTATAGGATGTGCCCCCAATATAGACAAAGATGGGCTTCCAGGAGGTGAGCCACATATAGAGGATGTGGGGCTACTTAGAGGTGGCCCACATATAGAAGAAGATGATGGGCTACCAGGTGGTGACCTAAGGTAAGATTGTGATGGAGGAATCCTAATAGATAAAGAATGATTAGGTAATGAGAAGATAGGTCGTGGATCAATGCTAGACCCAGGAATTTCATCCCTCAATGAAGAATGTGGAGACGAAAGAATAAGAGGAGGATCATGTTCGATGATATTAGGGTCTTCCTCTATTTTCTGACAAAAAGCATCAATTTCTTCCTCCCAATATGTGAACGTGATATTAGGGTCTTCCTTTGTTTTCTGACAAAAGGAATCAATTTCTTCCTCCTAATATGTGAATGTATCGAGGTATAAAGAGGTTTCTTTCTCCTAAAATTCTAAAGGAATTTCTTCATGTACCCTCATAAATTCTCTAATGGATTCCTCATTTTACTCATTCTGAAATGAATCAATTGGTGTGGGTAGTTATTCTACCACAAGAGTTTGATTGGATGAATGCAACATGGGAGTTGATGTGAATGATTGATTAGAAGGAATTTGAATTAGAGATTCCTTCGACAGAAGAAGGGGTCGTTGAGGCAACTGAGAAATGGGGTCCTGCAAAGGCAAGGAGGACAGTGACTTAGGAGTTGTATTAGAGGAATAATTCAGATTGGAATATTTAGAAAAATTGGAAGACTTAGAATCATTGGGATTAGAATATTCAAAAGAATCATAATCATACCACTTACTATGAGTTGAAGATGGGGGAAGAGGTAAGTGAATGGATTCTTTAGCACGAAGAATCAAACAAGGTCTAGTTGTGATAGACATCCTTTGATGGGAATGTTGAAACCTAGGTTCCTTACTTTCATAAATATGTGGAACTACATGATAATCAATCTTTTCGACACATGCCTAGACATAGATAGTCCAGGGGATATCATAGGGGTTATTGTGTTAACATGTTCAACAGGTGTATCTACACAACCAATGAGAGCATCAAAATGATTATCCTCATTAGACACATAATTATCATTCTTGTCATGATTATGTTTAGGAAAAGTCTTTGTATTGGGGGATTTGTTAGGAGTGGATGAATCCATCTCCACATCGCCACTTTTGATTAAGTCTTGGATATAGTACTGCAACTTCAAACACTTATCCATGTCGTGACCTTTAACGCGGTGGAATTGGAAATATTCATTATCTCTAAACCATGATGGCTTAGGTGCATCATCCTCATAAGGCATAGTTTCAGGATATCTACCCATGTTAACCGCCTCTAGTTGTTTTAGTATTGAAAACATTGAGTCAGATAGAGGAGTGAAAGTACAATTCTTATACTCAGTAGGTGGAGATCCTTTGTAAGCTTCAAAGGAGTATGGTTTTGAATGGATTGTACTCTTTTATTGTCAACTATTCCATCATTAAAGAAAAATTGTTCTTATTAGCAATAAACTTTGGTTTTTCGTTGGTCTTGAAATCATTATGATCTCTTGAAAAGGGCTTTAGGGTCACTCTATTTAACAATGCATTTACAAGTGGAACATAATGTCGGATGGAGGTTGGGAAAAATATACTTGATTAACTACTTTTTGGGTATGGAGCAAGGAAGTTTCATACAAAAATTTCTTCTAGTTCTAGCCATGTTGATATGGATCCCTTAGGGATGTGAACAAACCATTCTAGCGTCGTTGTTCCTAAACTTCGTGGAAAGAGGCACATAAGATAATTGTCATGAATGCCACCTCTTGACATGCCATATAAAAATCTTTAATATGGTCACGAGGGTCACCTTTTCCCTTATATTTTTCAAATTTTGGAAAATCAAAGTGTCTTGGGAAAGGCACCTACAACATGGCTTTTTCGAATGGGTAGGGACATAACTCATCAAACAGGTACTTCTTGTTATTATTCTACTGGTTTGGCCCTCTTGTAATGCTTGAAGGGCATTCTTCATAGTAGACCATTCTTGGTGGAAGAGTTGGTCTTGTGTGGGTGGTGGTGTAGGTCTATACAAAGGGTTAATCCTAGGTGTATGCCCACCTTGATTCTCAGAAAACAAGTCTTCCAAGGATTCTTTTGTGTCTCCCATCGAGGAGTGTTTATTAAGAACTCATGAAACGAAGATTTAGGTTTTGCCTTTGGTATGGCTTGTTTCACAACTTTTGGTTGTTCCTTTTCTATATGAGAATCTAAACTTACCAATTGGAGAGTGAGGGCTTGGACATGTTGTTCTAACTTAACCTCTTGAATGGATATTTCGTTACGATCTTTGTTAGGGGAGGTTGTGCATGATGAACATTTTCTCCATGGTCTTCGCACAAAAATTTAATAGGAGGTAAACAATAGTCTTCATCGTTTTTGAAAGGTACTTCCTCATTATTTTTCGTGCAGAAGTAGAGGCATGACCTGTGTTTAATATGTCATTTATATGGCGATGAGGACATTCCACTTCTTCTTCCCCTCAAACCATTGCGGAAATGAGAGAAGGGTCCACCGTGGGAGGTAACTTAGCTCCTAGTTCCATAACACGCATAAGAACCTCATGTTTGTTTTGAAAATGTAATCGTCAAAATTGGTGGGAGGACGCTCTATATTCATACGAGGAGAATCTTCCTCTCCACCACTATGGTCAACCATGAGATTATCCTCTAACATAGGGTTTTATTTAACCTACCTTGAAGGAAATGTGTTAGACAAATTTTTTAGAAATTCCTTGTACAATGAAATTCTCCAAGGCTGAAATCTAAAATTTTCAATCTTTGGACTTCGGAGATTTTCTCTTTCGGAGTTTTATTGCTTGGATTTGGGGTTTCTTTTTTGACTCTCCAAAGTCTGAAACCCCAAAAGTCTAAAAATTCAGACTTTCAAGCTTTCGGTTTTGGAACTTTTGGCCCCATTTTGTTTAAATCCTCTCGGACTTCCAAGTCCAAAATTCTGAAAGTCTGAATTTTTGGACTTTCTTTTCGAATTCTTCTCGAGTCATTTTTAGGATTTTTACTTTAAAACTTCAAAGTCCAAATCTCTAAATTTTCAGACTTTCAGGTTTTTGGGTTTTCAATTTTCCATTTGCCAATTCATTTTTTTGTCTCCCAATCTCCGAAGTCCAAACCCCAAAATTCTGAATTTTGGGATTTCAGGTTTCAGACTTTTGGAGGTCCTCCACGTAATTAATTTTTCACCTACCTCCGTATGGATAGATTTCTACCATTAATATCGGGTTTTCTATTTAAACTCGTTTTTTACTCATCATTTTTACCTGACACATTTTCTCTGACATTCCATTTCTTGTACTTTACGATGTCTTTTTCAAGGTATGGTAATTTGTTTATTTTCTTTTTGGTTTAAGATCCTTTTCTTTGTTTCCCTCTCATTTTTTTTTTTTTTGGTCTTCCTCTGTGTATTTTTTATGTCGCTCCTTTTGTTCACCATGTTTCACATTTTGAGTTTTCTTCAGTATTCAGAGTTGTTCAAAGGATCCTCTTAGGCCTCCCATACTTCTTCTCATTTCTCATTTTCCATAATTTTACGAGTTAACATTATTCAAAGGGTCTTTTCCTTTTTAGATAGATTGTTCGAGAAAATTGTTTAGAAAAATCCTTTAGAGATTTTTCAAGATTCCTCTTTTTGAGATTTTTTTCGATTCAAAATTCTTTGGAACTTTTGGTTTCGAGAGATAAAGGTTTCCAAAAAAATTGTTCGGGTTTTCAGAACTTTTTCCTTCGAAAGAAACTCTTTTTTTTCAGAAATTTTTTCAAAAATATTGTTTGAAAAAATTCTTTTGGAAATTTTGGTTTCGGGAAACTTTTTCAGAGAAATTTTTCAGAGATTTCAGTTCGAGATTCTTTTTTCGGAGAAAAGTTTTTAGAAAATTCAGTTCGGAAACTTTTTTTTTTTCAAAGATTTCAATTCGGTGTTTCCTTTCAAAACTTTTTAGTTCAGAATTTTAAAGTTTTTCTTTCAGGTTTTAAATTTCTACAACTTTGGCTTCCAAAATACAAGGCTTGATGTCTTCTTCCACTTCAAAGGGAAAGGAGAAGATGAAGTACTCATTTCTTGGAGTTTCTCTCACTCTTCCTGTCCTCCTCCGACTTAGGGAATATTGGGGACACTAATCTAGGACAAATTGATTTTCCAGATTTCTGGGAAAGATTAAAGGCTCTAAACAAGAAACCATGGATGTAGGCCATCTACGATAATGGGCTTGCCCTTGCCACTAGTTTTCCCACATCCATGCATTGCCCAAAATTTGTTTTAGCTATAACATCCCACTTTGACAAAGACTCCATGTCATTAGAGATAGTGATGATAAGGTGGTAATCCGTTTGGACCTAGACTTCTTCAAGATCTACTTAAACTTCCCGACATTCAAGATTACGCCACAATTTCACCAGAGATAGTAGTGGAACATTGGGACAAGAAAGAGGAAGTATGCTCAAGGATCATGATGAAAACTTATCTAGCCAAGAACTTCACCAAACTACCCAAAACTATGCATCGGTCATATTTTATTCAGAGGTCAGTGATCTCATTATGTTGTTAAGAAGAGTTTCAGTCTTCCTTCTACAAAGGAATTCTAGGAATGGATGTTTTTGTACATCGTGACCATCAAGAAGAATGATGAGTTTATCCGATGGGGGAGCATATTAGTAGCTCCATTTTCTATCAATTGGGTAGAGTGTCAGATACAAAGACTTTCTACATGACATCCTTCCTAGTGTATGTGGTATTGCTATGGGAGATTTTGTTGGTTTGAATACTAGGGGTGTTCATAGCAGCTCCCAAATATATGAATTTTATCCCCAACTCACTCTGGATGAGGGAAGCAGGCATTTCCACAGAGTCAACGATGACTTTTTTGTTTTCATCCTCTATCATTTTGACAAAGAACTATATAATCGGAGGATTTCCGATGAGGCTTTCCAAGAAGTGTGAGAATGGGGAGCAATCTACTTTCAAGTTTCCTACATTCACCTACATCTGGGTTCCGGGTTTCATAGGTGCCCCAAGAAAATTTCCAAGGTGCCCCATTGACAAATGGATTCTATTGAATTAGTTTAGAATTATTATTAGATTATCATCGAATCCAAAATAAGTGTCACAAAGTAGGAATGCATTTCCCTATTTTGATTGGTAGGTACTCTTTCCCAAATATTCACAAGGTAAAAATGTTGATGCAGAAATGGTTGAGGTAACCTGCGGACCTTTCATCCATGGACTAATTTTGATTATTGGGGTAAGTTTGGGGAAATAGGTCGGTCCAGTGCCCACATGCCCCAATTGAAGATATCTAGATTCATTATCGGATGAATACATCATTTCGAAAAGAGATTATGAAAGATTAACCCTTGATGAGGTTCGACAATTTGGTTTGGCCGATGTGCCCAAGGACATGCAAGATAATGATGAGGTTTTGGATTCATCATACAAGAATGATAATGTTTCCAATCAACCGCTGTCATGGATTGATTGGTATGTGGAAGAATGCAGAGAATACAAAGGAGAGGGCGGGACCCATTTTAAAAGGACTTTCAGTTGGTTGGCCACTTTGGAATCTCACCCAAAGGGGAAAATCAACCTATAAATACAGGAGCTACACCAGCAATAAGCCAACCAACACCTACTAAGGGAAAAGGTTGACTCAAAAGGCTCCTACAATCCCAAAGAAGATTTCATTTGTTGTTGGTGGCTCATCTCTCTCCAAGGCTTCTACTCCCAAGATCACATCTCCTGCAGTGCCTGTGACAGAAGTGGTTGAAGTCAGTGACTCTCCTAGTATCATCCAAGATCCATCACACCTTCTTCTTCCTCCATTATCACTTCCAATATCAGTTCCTTCCACTTCCACAATCATTTCTTCCTTCCCATCCCCTTCTATGGCCCAAGTATTCTCATCACTTCTAGTTCTATCAATTGGGGAAAATATTGGGTCACCCATTTCCTCCTCACTTCCTTTAACACTTCCATTTTCTTCAATCACAACCCCCAACATTTTTCAATTCCTATGGTTGTTCCTACATCCACACCTTCCATCATTTCTACCTCTACTCAAATACCAGCTAGTATTTCTAGTGATCTTGCTTTAACCAATGTTTCAGGTATTAGATCTAACCCCATCTTCATCAGCTCTAGCCATACCAGAATGGTTGTTTAGGAAAACTCCCAAGAAAAAGAAGAAGGTTCCTCTAGGAGATGTCATAGATCTCAGCATATTGGAGCATATGCCCAAGAGACAAGCCAAGAGACCGAGAACCATGTCAAGTCTGATGATTAACCCATCTAGAGAATGTGTGATAGAGGTTGCCACCCCCATTGAGGGGAAAACTAAAGAAACATCACAACTGCGGATTACCGGATTTCAAAATTCTCATTGGGGAAGGCTACTCATGAAGGAGCCAAGCAAGATGTGCACACTGCTCTTGGGGCCCTTTTGGAGAAATATGACAAAGATAAGGCCACCAAGGATGAGCTCAAAGCCAAGGTCAAGCAACTCACTACACTGCTATTGCACAAAGTAACCCAACCCACTCCATCCACTGAAGTCTCAACTACTACGGCTATGACAATTTCATCTACAATCGATGATATTTCTTATCATGAGCTTGAGAAGCTAGGCCAGAAAGGGAGATCAGTGAGTGGATGGATGGAGAGAATTCTACAGGAAGCCAATCCTTTAATCAAGGAAGTAGTTGAGATATATAATGATCTATAGGTTTACAAAAACCACCATTTCCAAGATGGATGAGGCCTTCTCTAAAGATAATAATAATCTAAATTTAAATTTGGCAACATGGAGTGACATCAGAGAAGAGGATCCCAACTTGCTTCTTTAGGAAGAGGTGATCGATGATGTCTCTAAATTATTTGAATATCAAAAGGCCATGGAATTTTGGTGTCAAGTATTACAGGATCTGATTAAGAAATTGGAGGAGAAATGAGTGGAGATCATAGATGCCCTGAATGACATCTCAGAGGAGTTTGATATCACCAATTGCAAATTCTTCAATGAAAATATCGATGCTCTTCCTGAGGATCAGATTAAGGGAAATTTCAAAGATTTGGTGAAGCATGATGATGAGGTCACCAAGACTTTCAATAGTGACTCCATTGACTGATTGGTCTTATGTCAAAATTTCATAGGGAGACTAAAGAAAGTTACAAATAAACTTTGAATATTTCTAGCTAGGATCACAAAAGAGATCGAGACAACATAGATGTAGTGAATCACTATGCATGTGGGCCTAGAGATGAAGAAATTCAGGGATTATCAAGTGCTTCATTGAGTACAAACACCGAATGGTTGTGTGGGAAGAAGGACAACAAAAAATTGTAGGTGAGGGAGGTGTAGCTGAACTAGCCAAAGCTGAGCAGCCATGAAAGGACAAGTCCAAGCTCTGGATCGGTCAAAGTTGCAGGGTTGACTGAGTCAAACCCTTGCAAAAAATTTGCTATTTTCATGGGAGCATGTTCCCTTAATATTAATGACATTTCTATTTTTAGTTAAATGTTAGTTAAGGGCCCAACTATAATGGCTCAACCTAAGAACTTATAAATAGTTGATGCTTCCAGTTAGTAGATATAGATTATTTTTTTAGAGGAGTTGCTCTCTTCAAGCTTGGAAGAGTGCTTCAAGAGATTCTAAGATACCTTTTAATTATATTCAGAGTTACACCTTGTTGTTGAAAATCTGATTTATTGTGTTGAATGGTTAATCAATGTTTACTTTGTGAATTTACAATTCCTTAGTGAGAGTGATTATCTTACCTTTATTTCAGTTATCTATTTCATGTTGTGAAGGAATAATATTACTATCTTTTATGTCAGTTGTGAAAACCTTATTTTCCTTCTGCATTAATTTTATGTCATTATTATCCCTAGTTGCAGAGATAGATGTGTGATATATGCATGTGTGGTTTCCTCATGATAAATTAATTGTGTGTTGAATCTGATTTGATCTACCCTTATGTACACTTGAGTTTAACAAAGGAACGTCCACCCCTAGTTTGTGGTATTTTGTACCCTTTCTAGTTGTGATAGGTGAAGGTGGTCAATGATGCAAACATCATCCCACATTAACCCTTCCAGATGTTGAACATCCCTTAATTTGGTGCATCACCACTTCTAGTATAGGTTTTATTTCCTTGCAAATATCTTTCCCTAATCCCATGAAATGTTAGCATAGGACTAGTTAGCCATTTTTCTTGCATTAGAAGTAGTGTTGTGTTTAGTTTAGGAAGAGGAAGTCTCCTTCTCTAGAGGTTCACCTCGAGCCCAAGTCCCATAGCTTGAGAGGTGATCCCATGTGTCCCAATCACACCGAATGTCATGATTCATTTTCGGCCATTCGGGGTGTAGTGATTTGGTGACAATAGTTTTTGGCACACCCAATGGGACAGAGTTGGTACTTCTCTTCTCATTCCATTAACCTAAAAGTACCTAGCGACTCCATCTCTCTAGATTTCAAAGTTTAGTACATCAACTTATGTGAAGAATTCACACAAGAACTTCTTCAAGGTAGGAAAATTATCAGCATACGAGCTTTCCTTGTCTCCCCCAAGGAGAAGAGGAAGAAGCCTTTCAACAGCACCAGCCACTACTTTACCTCATAGAGGGAATTCAAATCCTCTTGAGGGACATTTTCCTCCACCGAGACACAACCAACTCTTAAATGCCATGGCAGCCAATTCTTTTCCTCCTTTCAATGCCAACAGTCCTTTGTTGTTAGCACAAAGAGATGCCATACCAAGCTTGCCTTAAAAATTTACCATTTTACACTGGGAGACTAATGTTTCACCTCGAGAGCACATACTGGATGTAGCTAGAATTTTGTATGGTACATAGTATTATAGAGGACAACGTGGCAGTTTGACTCCTTGCAACTTCATTCAAGGGTAGAGCACTTCAATGGTTCTAGAGTTTAACTGTTGGATCTATTACCACTTGGAATGAGTTAGGCACAAAAATTTGTAAGCAGTTCGAGGAAAAAAGTGATAATATCTCACTTGTGGAACAATTCCACACCATCAAGTGGTCCCCTCAAGAGTATATGAGTGACTTCAACCTCTAGTTTTGAAAAACTTGGAAATGAATCCTAGCACTCGTAAGGCCATCTCCAGAGAGCACATTTCTATATTACTTACGGGCATTGAATAGTGATGTCGCCATCATGATTCAATCCATGGGGTACCATTATCCCTGATGCTTACGAAATCACCGTAAGAGCAGAAAATTGCTTGATTCAAGTAGGTAAAATTGCTCCTAGACCTCCCATACCTGTATTTGTAGAGCTTGCAGGTAAACAACTATTCGTTTCCCCAGTTTTGGCAGCTTCTAGTCCACGACTATGCATGCATCGTCCATTCCTCAAATGATCTAGCTGAGGTAAAATCACTATTACAAACTTTTGGGAATGAACTCATAGAAATGAAGAGGCAACAATCCCAGTATGCTCACCCCTTTCAACCCAATATCAGATGATCCATCCTCCATTCCAAGGAAATGGTCAATCACAAAATCAATCCACAAGCCAAGTTGAAATGTAAAACCTTTGAACTTTCAGAATCCTTCTGCCACTAGCTCTTCCAGAGCTATAGTCCCAGTCCAGAACAACCTTATCTAAGACTATGAATGGTGCTTACCCTTGTTCTCAACCCCATAACTAGAACCTCTTCCCAAATGGAGTTTTAAGTCAAGCCCTTATGGTCCAAAGCATATCCACTCTACCTGAATCATCTGTTTGAACCATCCACTCCCGAAAGTCAAGACCAACCTCTTGATGAAACCACACTACTAAATTGGCAAGCAGAAGACTTTTGTGGTTTGAATATTGATGCCTCCACTATAGCATCCAACACACATTCCAAGAAAATGGAAATAGATCCACAATCTTCCAATACTTGATTAGGCATCTACTTCTCATCCCCCAACACAAATACCGGATGATAAAGGCATGAAAAAGAAATCATCAGAAGTATCCATAGAGCAGTCTACAAAGAAGGGGGAATCCAAGTGTCACAATGCCCAATAGGAATTTTCCAAAAGAGGACCCCAATGCCCCAAAAGGCATTAGCAAAGTGGGAGCGATTCCATTCAGCATCGTGGAGCAAATGAAGAAGACCAATTTGAGTGTCACAATGTGGGATGCACTCTCTATTCCTTCTCAAAGGAACTTTCTATGGGAGGCTTTGAAAAATTTAACACTACTAACAGATCATCAAGTCAAGAAGTAGTAGTGGTAACCAACTTATGCCAACCCAAAACAAAAATATATGCTAAGCCCAACAAACCTCCACCATTCTACATCTCGCTGATTATTGGTGACCATTTGGTACACAATTGTATGATTGATTCTGGAGCCAACAGTTCCATAATTCCTAAGCAGGTTATAGATGTACTGCAAATTCCATATACTCCAATTTCAAGAGGGTTTGTTCAACTAGACGGTACTCACAGTCCAAATTGTGGGGGTCATTAAGGGGCTTCAACTTACTATCCATGCATGTCCTAGCTTGACATTCACATAGGAAATATTTATCATTGATCTTCCTCCCCTCTTTGCCATTTGTTTATCACAAGATTTCACTACAAAAATGGGTGGTTATTTGTCATCGACCGAGTCGCATATGATCCTGAGGACCCGGTATGGAACTAAGGTAACTATAAGGGCAGAACCAATCTTTCACAATCACGTGGAACCATACACATAAATGGTAATTATGCCATTTGTGACCCCGAAGATGAGGATGCAGATCATGAGCCAACTACTCTCATAGAAGAGGTTCTAGATACAATTCTTGATGAGGTGAGTATAGATCATCAATATGACCCTTATGCTGATTTATTGGCAAATGAAGAATCTAGTATGTTGTTTTTGGAAGAGACTAGATTAGGTACATATTGCATTCATGAAGAAGATGCCATCATACCTCAACTTGTTAAGGCATCAAACGATACAAAAAGACTATGGCAGATGTTCTTTGATGGCTCACAAAGTAAAAATGGATCTGGTGCAAGGGTTATGTTAATTTCTCCAAAAGGAAACAAATATTTCTCTTCCTTTCGGTTACAGTTCAGTTGCACTAATAATGTTTCTGAATATGAAGCTCTTATACAAGGAATTCAGTTCAGCCCAAAGAAGAGGAATCAAAACTGGTGACGGTCTTTGGCAATAGCGAATTGGTTTGCACAAGTTACACCTGTAGTGCATCAAAAATGATCTATCTTCATACAAAAATCAGGTTTGGGATATGATAGAATATTTTGAGGCTTTCGGAATTCATGTAATTCCCAGGAAGCAAAATCAAGATGCTGATAGGGCTACTATCGGTTCTCAATATGATGTACCTACGGATATCATGAAAGAAGAGCAGCAGACATTCAAAATGGTGGTCTATCCCATGGTACAAGATAATGTGATTAGTTGGTAGGTGTTCGATAGTGATCAACAGATTGTTCTCTTCATACAATAAGAAGCGAGTTTGTTACAAACATCAAGATAAACTCAAAATTTTGGTGATCAAATTATACATCAAGGAAACATAAAAATTCAAAAACATTGGATCAATCAAATAAAAATTGGCAAGGAGGAGGATGCATTCATGAATCGAAAATAAATATTTCATCAATTATGTCAGAATATCATGATATCTTTGCATGGAGCTATAAGGACTTGTGTGGTTTCGATCCTAGCTTAGCTCAACATACTATTGAATTGGATCTGAACTCCAAGCCAGTTCATCAAAAATAGAGGCCAATCAATCCCAAAATTGAGCCTTTGATGAGGAAAGAGCTAACCAAGCTTATCGAGGCCTGCATAATTTTTCCCATCAAGCATTCTTCGTGGGTTTCCAATCTGGTGCCCGTAAGGAAAAAGAACGGTGAAATTTGGTTGTGCGTAGATTTTAGGGATCTTGAACCGTGCCTCATTGAAGGATCACTACCCTCTCCCGTCAATGGAGAAAATCCTCCAAACAGTGGCAGGGGCTCAAATATTTTCTTTGCTTGATGGATATTCAGGATATAATCAAATTCTAGTTCAAGAATCTAATCAATTCAAAATGGATTTCACCACCAAATGGGGCACATACACTTACAACAAGATGCCTTTTGGGTTTCTAATAGGGATACCTTTCAGAGAGCCATGGATATGGCATTTAAAGGACTCATCAATGACATGATCTTGGTTTACCTTGATGACATCATTGTCTACTCCAAACATGTTGAGGATCATATCACTCATCTAAGGAAAATTTTTTAAGGTGTAGAGAATTTGGTGTCTCACTGAACCTAAGAAGTGCATTTTCACAAGGGCAAAGGAAAGTTGTTGGGGCATATTGTTTCAGCAGAGGGGTTGTCTATTGACCCAGCTAGGATTTAGTCAATTATGTCCTTATCCCTCCCAAGTCATAAAAAGGGTCTCCAGAGTTTTTTGGGAACTATAAATTTTGTGCGGAGATTCATTCCTCAGTTTGCAACGTTGGCAAAACCACTAACAACCATGCTTAAAAAGAATATTCCATTTTCATGGACGAAGGAGGGAAGAGAAATCTTTGAAGCCATCAAGATAGCTATCTCCCAAGCTCCCATGCTGGTGAATCCCCGGTTTGATAGGGATTTCATTCTCTATGCTTTCACAGGTCAGGAAAGTATTTCAGGAATCCTCACTCAACATAATGATGATCTAATGGAATAGCCATTGCCTTTTTCATTCATTCTCTTAAGGAATATGAACTCAAATATTCCTTTGTCAAAAATTAGGTCTTTGTAGTCATTCAAGCTCTAAATAATTTTAGGCATATGTTGTCTAACAACAAAGTCCATTTAATGGTTTCTCATCCTAGTGTCAAAGAATTTTTGTTGAATAAAGAGATGAATGAGAAACACGTGGTGGATTACAAAAGTAATGGAGTATGACGTACACATCAAGGTCACTAAGCTTGTCAGGGCAAAGGGTTATGTCAGCAGTTGGCTACGGACATGGAGACCAAAGATATGGAAGATGTCATGCTTCTAAATGATGATGAAGGAAATGATCAGATTGATTGGTCAACTAAGATGCAGAATTTCCTTCTTTCGGGATATATCCTCCAAACATGGATAAAGTCCAAAGATGTACTTTCTATCTTTAGTCTATTCCATATGTCGATAGATAATGTTCTCTTCCAAAAGGATCTAAATGGTGTTCTTCTATGTTGCATCAAGCCAGAACAGGTGAACAAGGTATTAGAGGAATTCCACAATGGCCTATCTAGAGGACATTACTCTACATGAACAACCACCACCAAGATCATGTGAGCTGGTTATTACTGGCCAGACTTGTTCAAAGACTCTCATATGGGTGAGGAAATGTAAGGAGTGTGCTCTTTTTGCAAGCAAATAGAGACTGACAGCTCTCCCATTATGCCCTGTTCAGGTGGATCAACCCTTCATTCAGTGGGGATTAGATTTCATCGAGATGATCAATCCTCCATCCAGTGAGGGACATAAATGGGTCCTTACTACAAAAATTATTTCACTCATTGGACAGAGGCAAAGTGGCCCTAAAGGAAAGTAATGAAAAGGCTATTCTGGATTTTCTAGAAAATTTGATGACAAGGTTCGGTGTTCCTTTTACTTTGTTATCTCAGACAATGTTATGGCTTTCCTTGGGATGAAGATAAGTGAATGGGCCATCAAGAATGGAGTCTATCTCAAGAATTTGTCTAACTATTACCCATAGGGGAACGGATTGGCCGAATCCAAAGTAACAAGAATCTCATAAGAATCATCAAACACACAATGGAGGCCAATAAAAGAACCTGGCATACATAGCTCAAGATCACCCTATGGGCTGATCGATAACACCTAAAAAGGCCATCGGGGTTTCTCCTTTCATGCTTGTATATGGAAGGGAAGTGAAACTTCCACTTTCCTTGGAGATACCTTCCTGGACTTGGCTTATCGGCTTGAAGTTATGGAGGATGATGCCTTAACAGTGAGGTTTTCTGAACTCATGGAGCTAGAGGAAATTCAAAACACCACCATGAATACGTTGATAGAACATCAGGCTCAAGTTAAGAAATCCTTTGACAAGAAATCCTCTGATAGGCTATTCAGGGAGGGAGATTTGGTTCTAAAATGGGATGAAGATCACACCAAACCTGGCAAGCACGCTAAGTTTGATGCTCTCTGAGCGGGCCCTATGTTATTACAAGCTGCAAAGAGGTGAATTCATTTCACCTATCCAGACTCAATGGAGAATAATTTCCCATTCATGTGAATGGGATTTTTCTTTTGAGGATGTTCCACCCTATACAATGTTCTATCTTTTCCTCCAAGTGCTCTCTGCACATCGATTTTTTTTTTTCTTTTACTTGTGTGTTTTATGTTTTATTTTTTAGTTTTTTTGACTCCTTTGCCCAATGTTTTGTTTAAGGCTACTGGTCTAAAAGCTTAGCAGAAAGCATTCCCTCGAGGTCACCAAAAAATGTTAACCATTTAACCTACCTTGAAGGAAAATGTGTCAAACAATTTTTATAAATTCCTCGTACAATGAAATTCTCCAAGGCCGAAATCTAAAATTTTCAATCTTCGGACTTCAAATATTTTCTCTTTCGGAGTTTTATTACTCAGATTTGGGGTTGATTTTTTGACTCTCTGAAAGTCCAAACCCTGAAAGTCCAAAAATTTGGGCTTTCAAGTTTCGAAACTTTTGGCCCCATTTTGTTTAAATCCCTAGCGGACTTCCTAAAGTCCAAAAGTCTGAAATTTTGAATTTTCAGACTTTCGGGTTTTCAGTTTTGGAATTCTCCAAGTCATTTTTAGGATTTTTACTTTAAAACTTCAAGTCCGAAAGTCTAAAATTCCAAATTTTCAAACTTTTAGGTTTTCAGGTTTTAGAATTTTCCATTTTCCAATTCATTTTTCTCCCAATCTCCGAAGTTTGAAACCCCGAAATTCCAAATTTCAGCTTTCGGACTTTCAAGGTCCTCCATGTAATTAATTTTTCACCTACCTCCGTATGGATCATATTTCTACCATTAATATCGGGTTTTTTATTTAAACTCAATTTTTTACTCATCATTTTTACCTAACACATTTGCTCTGACATTCTTGTTTCTTGTACTTTACGATGTATTTTTCAAGGTATGGTAATTTGTTTATTTTCTTTTTGGTTTAAGATCCTTTTCTTTATTTCCCTCTCATTTTGTTTTCTTTTGGTCTTCCTCTGTGTTTTTTTCGATGTCACTCCTTTTGTTCACCATGTTTCACATTTTGAGTTTTCTTTAGGTACTCAAAGTTGTTCAAAGGATCCTCTTAGGCCTCTCATACTTCTTCTCATTTCTCATTTTCCAGATTTTGTGAGTTAACATTGTTCGGTAGGGTCCTTTTCCTTGTTTGGAGAGGCTTGTTTGGAGAAAATTGTTTGAAAAAAAACTTTTAGAGATTTCAATTCCACATTCTTTTTTTTGGAGATTTCCTTGAACTTTTGGTTTCGGAGATAAAGGTTTTAGAAAAAATTGTTTGGGTTTTCGAACTTTTGACTTCGGAGAAACTCTTTCGAAACTTATTTTTGGAAATTTCTTTCAGAAATATTCTTTGGAAAAATTATTTCAGAGATTTCCATCAGAACTTTTGGTTTCGAGAAACTTTTCAAGAAAGTTTTGGAGATTTCAGTTCGAGATTCTTTTTTGGAGATTTTAGTTCAAGAAAAAAAATTGGAGAAAGTTTTCAAAGATTTCGGTTTGGTGTTTCCTTTCGAAATTTTTAGTTAAAAATTTCAGAAGTTTTTCTTTCAGGTTTTCAGAATTTCTACAACTTCAGGCTTCCAAATATAGGGCTTGATGTTTGCTTCCACTTCAAAGGGAAAGGAGAAGATGAAGTACTCATTTCTTGGAGTTTCTCCTCACTCTTGCCTATCCTTTGACTTAGGGAATATTGGGGACACTGATCTAGGAAAAATTGATTTTCCAAATTTTTGGGAAAGATTAAAGGCTCCAAACAAGAAACCATGGATGTAGGCCATCTACGACAGTGGGATTTCCCTTGCTGTTAGTTTTCCCACATCCATGAATTTCCCAAAATTTGTTTTAGTTGCAGCAACCCACTTTGACAAAGACTCCATGTTAGTCAGAGATAGTGATGATAAGGTGGTAATCTATTTGGACCTAGACTTCTTCAAAGATCTTCTTAAACTTCCCGACGTTCAAGATTACGCCACAATTTCACCAGAGATAGCAGTGGAACATTAGGACAAGAAAGAGGAAGTATGCTTGAGATCATGATGAAAACTTATCTAGCCAAGAACTTCACCAAACTACCCAAAACTATGCATCGATCAGATTTTATTCAGGAGGTCAATCATCTCATTGTGTTGTTAAGTAGAGTTTCAGGTCTTCCTTCTGTAAAGGAATTCCAGGAATGGATATTTTTGTACATCATGACCATAAAGAAGAACTGTTGTCCTCCCTATTTTCCCCACCTTTTTAAATCTAAATTTGTGAAAATTGGAGCCCTAACATAAAATAAATTTGTGTTTTAAACTCCTCATGACTCTTGTTTTCATTTCCCACTTTGGTTTTAATCATTTTCCTCGATCTTTCTTTGTTAAAACATTTTACCTAATTTTCGTAGGGGAAATGATTTTGGTTCTCCTTTGATGGGTTAGAACATATGGGACCTTGCATCTTTTGTTTCTAACCTTTTTGCAAAAAAAGAAATCCTTCATCGGGAGTAGAAATGGTGTTTTCCCTTTTCCTACAAGTTTCTACCTTCTTTTCCCTATCAAATTCTTACTCAGGAAGGCGAGGCTACGCATTTGTTTCCCATTGGATGTAGACGGATGGGTTTCTTTATGAACTTATGACTTTTGGTGATTTTGGAAAAAATGCTAGATTTTCCCTGCATCCTCACCGGTCCCGATTGGCTGGAGTAGTTTTGGCAGAGGTTCGGGCCGGCGGATCCATTTCATTTTCTAAGGCATTATGGAAAAAGGAAAATTTCTAAGTTGATCTCCGCAACCAATCAAAGAAGGAAACATGTATACGTTGAATAGTCAATGGCGGGGACATGGACTTTGGGGGAAAGTTAGAATTTTTCTCAAAACATATAAAAAGAAAGGCACATCCCCACAACCAATCGGTGGTTCCATGTGTCAACCAGATCGAGAGAGGGACACGTGGCTTTTTCTCGGTTCATAAGTGCTTCGATGGAGCGGCGGGAGACTTTTGGAATTTTATCCTTGCTTCCACAAAAGGTGAAGAGTTCTAAAATGGCCCATGGCCCCACCCAAGTGAAAGGAAATTTTCTAAGTTGAAGCTCGCACCAATCACATGGTGACATGTGACCTACGTTGAAAATTCAATGGCGAGGACATGAACTTTCGGGGAAAAATATGGAATTCTTCCCCTTTCTCAAAATAGATAAAGTCTAAAGTAGAAGCACATCCCCACAATCAATCACATGGTGCCATGTGTCCACGTTGAAAATTCAAAGCGGGCCGACGGAGGTTTTTGAGAATTTGAGCCTTTTTGATAAAAGAGTTCAAATGGTAGTTTCGACCTACATTTCCTCAGCCACTCAGATGATGCCACCTATCCAACCTTTGGCAGAGCTATGGGGAAGTGAAGCAAATTGAGAAAATGTGCTTTTTCTCCCAAATGTCAGTAAATGTAGATTTCTTCCTCAGGGCCATCATTTCTTGGATCTTGCCACGTGTAGGGTCCAAATTTGAAGGTAAAAGGGGGAAAAGATATCCAAATGCCCTCTTCTAGGTTTTATCGCCATTAACAAACCAGAGCTCTGTAAAACATGGAAAATGGCTCATTCTTCATTCTTTTCCCTATATTCCTTATCGGTCCTTCATGAGATGTGTTTTGGATTGGTTTTGGAGCTGAATTGATAAGTTTAAAGAGGTGTAAAGTTTAATCATCAGAAAATAAATTTTATCGGGCATACGCGATAAAATGGGATAGAACTTATCAATAAACACTTGAGTGCTATGAAAGTGGTTAAAAGGTGGAAATGGTAGGACCACATGAAGGAGAAAATCATGAGATGTCCCCTGCTAAAATAATCATGCTCAAACTGATGAGATATTCACCTTTTTGAACCTCAAAAGTGGATCTGCAACAAACATTATCCCTTTCGGATATTCTTTTCTTGGGGACAAAGTATGGATGTAAACAAATTGTTATAAATATATGGCTTTGGCCACAGGAAATAAAATATTCTGGTTTTTCTCGGGAATGTTGTAAATTCAAGTAATTCAATATAGAAGTTCTTTCTTTCTTATTTTTCCTCTATTATACATTTCTCTCTCCTTGCTCGATTCAATGGATCTTTTATTTTGCATTTAATAGAAACTTTGTGTTTTGGTTTGTGAACTTTGAACTTTGTGTCTATATATTTGTGTAGGTGGTGAAGTAATTAATCCTTTCTACGCTTTATTAGTTCAATGTGAGTAGGGAGATACCCTTCTATCTATATTTCCCAAAAGCATTGTTATTTTCTTCGTTCTCCCATCTCTATATTCTTCCATTCCTTCGATTGATAATCTTTTAAGTATGAAAACATTCCGAATATCGTGGTCTTAACATTGAGGGTTGTATATCTGGTACATTTGTTTTTCCTACTTTCAATAATGGAACCTCTCCCATTAAAGAGGAGGGACTTGTTGTCCCCTGACTGTGGTTTCAACCCATGTTCCATTCTAAAACCCAACATTCCCAACATTCTTCAAAGATCTACTTAAACTTCCCAACGTTTAATATTATGCCACAATTTCACTAGAGATAGTAGTGGAACATTGGGAAAAGAAAGAGGAAGTATGCTCGAGGATCATGATGAAAACTTATCTGGCTAAGAACTTCACCAAACTACCCAAAACTATGCATTGGTCAGATTTTATTCAGGAGGTTAGTGATCTCATTGTGTTGTTAAGTAGAGTTTCAGGTCTTCCTTCTACAAAGGAATTCCAGGAATGGATGTTTTTGTACATCACGACCATTAAGAAGAACGATGAATTTATCTAATGGGGAAGCATATTAGTAGCTCCATTTGCTATCAATTGGGTAGAGTGTCAAATATAAAGACTTTCTACATGACATCCTTCTTGGTGTATGTGGCTGCTGCTATGGGAGATTTTTTTGGTTTGAATACTAGGGGTGTTCGCAGCACCTCCCAAATATATGACTTTTATCCCCAAATCACTCTAGATGAGGGAAGTAGGCATTTCCGCAGTTAACGATGCTTTTTTTGTCATCCTTTATCATTTTAAAAAGAACTATATAATCGGAGGATTTCCGATGAGGCTTTCCAAGAAGTGCGAGAATGGGGAGAAATCTACTTTTAGTTTCCTACATTCACCTACATCCGGATTCCGAGTTTCATAGGTGCCCCAAGATAATTACCAAGGTGCCTCACTAACAAATTAATTCTATTGCAATTAGTTCGGTGTTGTTGGATTATCATTGAATCCAAAACAAACGCGTCAAAACAGAATGCATTTCCCTATTTCGATTGGCAGGTACTCTTGCCCAAATATTCACAAGGATAAAAATGTTGATGCAGAAATGGCCGAGGTAACCTGGGACCTTTCATTTTTATTATTGGGGTAAGTTTGGGGAAATAGGTCGGTCCAAAGTGCTGCGTGCCACAATTGGAAGATATATGGATTCATTTTCGGACTCTCATCACCAATCCCAGCATTATGATAATTCTTCACCAGAACTCCTCATGCTATGATTATTTACTAATGCATAGATTTTAGTTTGGTGGATGGAATCTGGAAACACAACAACAAACATAACACAAGAATACCATAGACTATGATAAGAAGGAATGATGATAAATCTAAAATATAAGTGTAAATTATAATATCAACATGAAATTGTTACAATCTCACCCATGAGGTACTTCAAGTGTTACTGACTTCACTTGCCTTCCAACCATAACTATGGGAGAAACTTCACAATTACACCTCTTAATGGCTTCTTTAACACACCTTCAAAATGATGGCTTCCTTTACACACTTACTCATAAAATATTTCTCACTACTTCCTTCTATGCTAAATGAAAGGGGTGGCCTCTCTATTTATAGAACTTCCAAGCTTATCCATCTTATCTCTAAGATAGGATAAGAAATCTACTCTAACGAATCATATTCCATACCTTAACTCTTATCTATACATGTAAGCTTATATTTTAAGATAATATAAACCTTAGCATTTCACATGGGTTCCACATTTTTAGACTTTTTACAAATAAAATACACAAAATATTTATGACCTCACTCCTTGTCCTTATTACCAATATAATATTTCTAATTCCTAATCATGTAGACCCTACTTCTCTGCTTACCCTAACTTTGACATTTTAACATTAGCGGACCACTTACGACAAATATTTACTTTTTACCACAACATTCCTATTGTACTTTTGACTATTACCATACTATAAATATTGGCAAATGCGTCAGTCAAAGAGCGCGCCGTTATCTTCTATCGAACACTACTACTAATTATACTTAACAACATCCTATTCCTAATACATACACTAATGAAATAGAAATTAAGGAGGAAAATTTTAGTGTCGACATCTTCCCTTCCTAGCTTCTACTCCGTCCTCAGTATACTATTCTCGTTGCTTGGAAAATCTTTAACTTGTCATGGTTGACCCATTTTGTAATGGGACCGCCATCCAATTTCTCTAGTCGATATGTACCATTTTCATGCACATTTTTATTTTTTTGTAGGGCCCCATCCATTTTGGAAGAAATTTTCTCTTCTTCTTTTTTATATCTAGAATCATATACTAGAACCAAGTCATTCACATGAAATGGAGACCAACGGATCTTTTGATCAAAGTATTCCTTCTGCTTCATTTTCTTCTTATAGCTTGTATCCTTTGCTATTTCCCTCATTTCCTCTAGCAAATGAAGATGTACCAACCTTTCTTTTATTGAATCACTTTCATCCATCCTTTCACTTTTCATAACTCTCACAGTGGGAATATCAAACTCAATAGGAAGAAATGGATCAATGCCATAAGCCAACTGAAATGGGGAGTATCATGTTGCTGACTTTGATGTTTCCCTATATGCCCACAATGTTGCATGAATCCTTTTATCCCACTTATGTACCTACAAGGCTGCATCTTTTGCTAGAATTTGACACAACACAAAAAAATTTCGTTCCACCTGTCCATTTTTGTTTGGTTTGTATGTTGTTTCCTTCATGTGCTTAATAGAAAACTTATTGACTAGGCCTTCTACCACCTCATTAATGAAGTGGCTTCCTTGATTTGTTATAATTTATAATGGACAACCAAATCTGGTGACAATGCATTCATATATGAACCTTGCCACTTCATCTATGGAATTTATTTTCAATGGCCTAGCTTCAACCCACTTGGTTAAATAATTTGTGGCAACTACAATATACTTATTTTGGCGTGCGGTAGTTGGAAGTGGACCTAAATGTCTATTCCCCACTTTTCAAAGGGACCACGTGGAAGAATAGGGCATAATGGAGCTGATGAAGTCTTACGGTTACCATGTGTTTGACAAATATCATATGTCTTACAATAATTATAACAATCTCTAAAAAGAGTGGGCCAAAGGTGATAACCTACATTCAAGATCCTTCTTGTTGTAAGTTGTTTAGAGAAGTGCCCTCCACATGTACCATTGTGGAATTCTTCTATCAACTCCTTCCCTTTATCACGTCCAACCCTCTTATCTGTCCATCGTGTCTATTCGAAATAATACTCCATGTAAAATAGAATATGGAAGACTGGCTTGAGTAATCTTCCTCTTAGTCTTTGCATTGGCACCATCAGGAAACTTGAATTCATTTAGATAATTTCAAATATCTATGTATTCACTAGGGATTGTGTCAAGGGATAACAATGCATGCATCCTGGGAATCATCATCATCACAAGATGAACCTAAACCATCATAGGCTCGAGAGATTGCATCTGCATTGACATGCTTCTTTCCTAGCCTATCTATAATATCAAATTCAAATTCTTGTAGCAAAATTATCCATCTTGTTATCCTCCCTGATGGGTTAGGCTTATTTACAATATATTTTAGAGCTTGATGATCTGTTATAACTATAAATTTTTGCCCTAGCAAGTAATTTCTAAACTTCTTTACAAAAAAATGATAGCTAGAGCCTCTTTTTTAGTTACAATATAATTTACCTCAACATTGCTCATTTTTCTGCTCCCAAAGTAAACTGGATGATCATTCCCATTTTCATCCTTTTGGCTCAGAGTACTTCCTAGTGCTGCATCTGAGGCATCAGTATACACAATGAATGGCTTGCTCCAATCTGGATTCTTTAAAACAGGTGAAGACACCAGGGCTTCCTTCAGTTGTTTAAAAGCTTCATGCGCCTTATTTCCTGGTTCATAAGTAACATCCTTCTTTAAGAACTGGGTTAGTGGCTGCAATCTTTGAGAAATTCTTGATGAACCTTCTATAGTAACCCACATGGCCTAAAATGATCTCAACTTACTTCTATTCATAGGAAATGGTAACTCTTTGATTTTGAAACTTTATCAAGATCGGTACTAATACCATCTCTAGATACAACATGCCCTAATAAAATGCCTTTAAAAAATCCAAAGACACACTTTTTAGGGTTTAGTGAGGCTTGTGCTTCATCTAACCTTTGAAATGATGTCTCCATCTAGGTGTAGGTGGTCCA
The DNA here is from genome assembly GCA_018340775.1 of Taxus wallichiana var. yunnanensis. NCBI lineage: Eukaryota > Viridiplantae > Streptophyta > Pinopsida > Cupressales > Taxaceae > Taxus > Taxus wallichiana. Next base: position 366,983,371 of record CM031243.1, read on the forward strand.
TCTTATTGCCATAGATGCAAAGATCATCCGAAATACTCCGATGAAGTTCCCAATGTAGGGTTCAAACACCCTATTCATCAAATGTTGGAACGTTTCCGGAGCATTACACAACCCAAAATGTGTAACTCTATAAGAAAACATTCCCCAAGGAGTGGTGAACGTGGTCTTCAATTGATATTTCTCCGCTATACGAACTTGGTTGTATCCGTTATATCCATTAGCAAAACTATAGCACTCCTGGCCATCTACTTCGTCCAAGATCTGATCTGAGAATGGAAGAGGGTAATGATCCTTCTTTGTTGCCTTGTTGAGCTTCCTATAATCAACACAAATGCGTAGTTTCCCATTCTTTTTTATTGAGATCACAATGGGAGAAAACCATTCTGAATTCTCCACAGCAAATATGAATCCTGCATTAAGCAACTTATCTATTTCTTCTTTTCAGCGCTTCTTGGAAAAATTAGGATTCATTCTATATGGCATTTGCTTTATGGGCTTAACACCATCTACCACCTCAATAGAATGTTCTACCCAACTTGACAGATTTCCTTGTAATCAAAAGTGAATAGGTGTATGTACCTTCGAAAGAGTTGGAGGTAGGATTCCTTCTCACTCTCCATCACAAGATCACCAATCTTTATTTGTTGGAGAGGATCATCAATTTCTTCTTCAGATCATTTTATGAATTCATGAGTCGGTGTGACTGGAAGGATATCCATGACTAAAACATCAACCTCACTTTCTTCATCTTCTATGTCCACTTCACTGGTACTAGAGTAATCAAAGGATGTCCAATCATCAGTTTCATCACTTGAATCCACAAGTTCTGTCTTATGATGCTGAGGGATCACGTTTATCTTCACCCTCTCTCTACCACATCCAAGTGTCATGAATCCTTCATTCCAGTAGTTTCTTGCATGAACTCTCCTTAGTCATGGTCTTCCCAACAACATTGGGTACGCAATAGTACCATTTTTCATCACCTGAAATTCTACCACACATACAACACCCATAATAGATATTGCCACATTTGAAACTACACATTCTGGTTTAGTTTTTCCCTTATTTAATGACCTTAACATAAGTGTTGAGGGGCGATCAATTTTTAAACCCAACATATTCATTACATACTCAGTCATTACATTAACTACAACACCTCCATCAACTAAGACATCATGAATTGAAATACCATTATATAATACCTCAACTTGTGGAATGTAGGGATCTACCTCTCCGCCTCCAAAACAGGACCTCAACCTCCTACCTTTATCAAGCATTGAGTCCACCTCGTAGCTCTGGCCTTTTCTTAGAAGACATAGCCAAGAGTTGACCATTTGTAATATTTGCAGGCCTTTTGGATGATCCTCTAAGATAGAGTATGGTCCTTGTCCTGTGAAATCAAAAATCCTCCACACCCAACTTTCTTCTCCTATGTTTCTTACTAGTTTCTCCTTTCATCTTCTTAGGATCATTTCCATCTTGGTTATCTTTTTCTTTCTTTCTTTTTGTTACAAACACATCTACTTCATTATTTATGCTCTTATATACTACATCAAAAGAATTCATGTGCTTTTCCTTTATCATTATCTCTTGTACTAGATGTGTTATGTTTGTGGAGCCTATTTTCATGTTTGAGTGTAGTACACCTATGTGTTACACTTGGGTATTTTTACTGGTGGTCCCGCCACCGGTGAGCGGGTTAGGGGCCTTGGGGGAAGCCCCTGATGGAAGGGGTTCGGGCAAAGCCCCAAAGCAAATTTTCATGGGTGGTTTATTAACCCATGGGTAATGGGTAACCGTTATGGGCTGTTTTTGGGCCCATTTTTTTCAAGATACCCATTGTTTTGTAAACCACCTCTTCTTACCCATAGGTTTATGGGACAGCTTTTGTTTTTTCCCCATTGTTTTGATACCCATGGTCTTACAAAACTGCTTAAGTAGTTATCTGCTTATATGGTTTTATGCATATGATAGAGATAGGAAAAACATTACGGATGTGCTTTGAATTCGTTTGAATTCGTAGAGTTTGTTCAAGATAGCTCCAAACATATCTTCGTATTATATTGAGAGAGTGGAGACTTGTAATAAAATTTGAGCAAGTGATTCTTGGTGGACATAGCCCAAATTGGGTGAACCACGTTAAATATTGTCTCTCTGTGTTGTGTTATTTATTATGCACTTTTATTTGAGATCTGTAATATTTTCTCGCATATTAGTTTCTACTCACACGATTCTCGTAAGAGATTATTTCACATATTTTATCTCTTATTTTCTAACAGGATGTAGAAGCTCTATCTAGACAATTATACTTATAATGACCCTTTTATGACAACCATAACATACAACTTCAAAAATATTTCTTTTTGGACCTCTATCTCCTCCTCCCGAGAACTAAATTATTTTCCTTGAAGAAGATTAATAGTTAGTTGGCCCATCTTCTTGAGCAGATCTTCATACTCAGTATATGTACTAGGAGAAATATTTGTGCTCACCGAGAATGGTTGTGGATTCTGACCAAAGGTGCTTTGGTGTAGGCTCTACTTTAGCAACAATTTCTTTGGGCTCCTCTTTCTATGCTTTCTTCTTGCCTTCTTGCAATCTCGTTTACTTGTTCAATGGTAGTTGGCGGTCATACTTCACTCGTTGTCAAATCTCGGCTTCATCCCAAGAATGAAGTGCTTACAAAGGATATTATCCACGCCATTCATCAACCCATCCGCTAATCCTTCCTTCCTGGATCTAGGCATCGAGCTTCCTCCTTAACTCTAGAACACGAGCATGATAATCCCTTATCTTCTCCTTCTCTCCTTGGGATAGCTTTGTGATATCGATCATGAGATCTCATATTTCTGTTGTTTACCAAATTCTTCAAGAAAACTTTCGCTTAATAAATCCCATGAGTTTTTCACATTATCACCTAGTGTTTCAAACCATCTAAGGGTTGAACCATCGAAAAGGTAGGAAAAATTCAGTCCATTGTTCCCTTCTTATAAGGCCATTACAAATACAAGATCGTTTAAACTCTTGAATGAAAGATGAAGCATCTTCATTAGATTGGGCTGAAAAAAAAGGAATCTTCCCCATTTTTAAAAGTAACCACAGTGATAAACCAACTCACAAGTACAATCAGTAAGACTTATGTGCACAAATAATTGGACTCACTACAATAGAAAGTGACTTTACACCTTTCTACAATAAAATAGGAATGACCATGGTAAAACTTGACTTACTGTGGTAAAAACTGACTTTACTATGGTAAACACTATTCACAGTAAAAAGTAAAGTTACTATGGTAAATACTATTCACGGTAAAAGTGACTTTACCATGGTAACTACTATGCACAGTAAAAACAAGGTTACCCTCCAAATGATTTCTGACTAAGTGGGAATATTTCTCTAGAAAAATACACCAACGAGGAATGGTCCCTAAGAACGAAACCAAAATGTCATCACCAATCCCAAGACTATGATAATTCTTCACCAGAACTCCTCGTGCTATGATTATTTACTAATGTACAGTTTTTAGTTTGGTGGATGTAACTGAAACACAACAACAAACATAACACAAGAATACCATAGACTATGATAAGAAGGAATGATGATAAATCTAAAATATAAGTGTAAATTATAATATCAACATGAAATTGTTACAATCTCACCCATGAGGTACTTCAAGTGTTACTGACTTCACTTGCCTTCCAACCATAACTATGGGAGAAACTTCACAATTACACCTCTTAATGGCTTCTTTAACACACCTTCAAAATGATGGCTTCCTTTACACACTTACTCATACAATATTTCTCACTACTTCCTTCTATGTTAAATGAGGGGGGTGGCCTCTCTATTTATAGAACTTCCAAGCTTATCCATCTTATCTCTAAGATAGGATAAGAAATCTACTCTGACGAATCATATTCCATACCTTAACTCTTATCTATACATGTAAGCTTATCTTTTAAGATAAGATAAACCTTATCATTTCACATGGGTTCCACATTTTTAGACTTTTTACAAATAAAATACACAAAATATTTATGACCTCATTCCTTGTCCTTATTACCAATATAATATTTCTAATTCCTAATCATGTAGACCCTACTTCTCTACTTACCCTAACTTTGACATTTTAACATTACTGGACCACTTACGATAAATATTTACTTTTGACCACAACATTCTTATTGTACTTTTGACTATTACCATACTATACATTATTAGCGGCGTCATACCGGTAACGTCGTTATCTTCTATTGGATGCTACTACTAATTATACTTAACAAAATCCTATTCCTAATACATACATTAATGAAATATAAATTACGGAGGGAAATTTTAGTGTTAACAGGACAAATACATCGTTCAAAAAAGAGATTATGAAAGACTAAATCTTGATGAGGTTCGACAATTTGGTTTGGCCGATGTGCTCAAGGACATACAAGACAGGTGATGAGGTTTTGATTCATCATACAAGAATGATAATGTTGTCAATCAATTGCTGCCATGGATTGATTGGTATGTGGAAGAATGCAGCAATACAAAGGAGAGGGTGGGACCCATTTTAAAAAGGACTTTCAGTTGGTTGGCCACTTTGGGAATCTCACCCAAAGGGGAAAATCAACCTACAAATATAGGGTCTACAACAGCAATAAGCCAACCAACACCTACTAAGGGAAATGGTCGACTCAAAAGGCTCTTACAATTCCAAAGAATATTTCATTTGTTGTTCGTAGCTCATCTCTCTCTAAGGCTTCTACTCCCAAGATCACATCTCCTGCAGCAGTGTGTGATGGTATGGTTAAAGTCGGTGACTCTCCTAAGTATCATCTAAGATCCATCACACCTTCTTCTTCCTCCATTATCACTTCCAATATCAGTTCCTTCCACTTCCACAATCATTTCTTCCTTCTTATCCCCTTCTATGGCCCAAGTATTCTCATCACTTCTAGTTCTATTAGCTGGGGAAAATATTGGGTCACCCATTTCCTCCTCACTTCCTTTAACACTTCCATTTTCTTCAATCACAACCCCCAAAGATTGTTTTTTTCAATTCCTATGGTTGTTCCTACATCCATGCCTTCCATCATTGCTACCTCTGCTCAAATACCAACTGGTATTTCTAGTGATCTTGCTTTAACCAATGTTTTAGGTATTGGATCTGCAACCCCATCTTCATCAGCTCTAGCCATACCAGAATGGTTGTTTAGGAAAACTCCCAAGCAAAAGAAGAAGGTTCCTCTAGGAGATGTCATAGATCTCAGCATATTGGAGCATATGCCCAAGAGACAGGCCAAGAGACTGAGAACCATGTCAAGTCTGACGATTAACCCATCTGGAGAACGTGTGATAGAGGTTGCCACCCCTGTTAAGGGGAAAACTAAAGAAACTATCACAGATGGATTACCATATTACAAAATTCCCATTGGGGAAGGCTACTCATGAAGGAGCCAAGAAAGATGTGTACACTATTCTTAGGGCCCTTTTGGAGAAATATGACAAAGATAAGGCCACCAAGGATGAGCTCAAATCCAAGGTCAAGCATCTCACTACACTACTGCTCAAAGTAACCCAACCCACTCCATCCACTGAAGTCTCAACTACTACGGCTATGAAAATTTCATCTACAATCGATGATATTTCTTATCATGAGCTCAAGAATCTAGGCCGAAGGATGGATGGAGAGAATTATGTAGGAATCCAACCTTTAATCAAGGAAGTAGTTGAGATATATAATGATCTCATGGAGTTGCAAAACCACCATTTCCAAGATGGATGAGGCCTTCTTTGAAGATAATAATAATCTAAATTTAAATTTGGCAACATGGAGTGACATTAGAGAAGAGGATCCCGACTTGCTTCTTCAGGAAGAGGTGATCGATGATGTCTCTAAATTATTTGAATATCAAAAGGCCATGGAATTCTAGTGTCAAGTATTGTAGGATCTGATTAAGAAATTGGAGGAGAAACGAGTGGAGATCATAGATTCCCTAAATGACATCTCATAGGAGTTTGATATCGCCAATTGTAAATTCTTCAATAAAAATATTGATGCTCTTCCCGAGGGCCGAGTTAAGGAAATTTCAAATATTTGGTGAAGCGTGACGATGAGGTCACCAAGATCTTCAATAGTGACTCCATTGACCGATTGGTCTTATGTCAAAATTTCATAGGGAGACTAAGGAAAGTTACAAATAAATTTTGAAGATTTCTAGCCGAGGATCACAAAAAGAGATTGATATAGTAGATGTAGTGAAGCACTACGCATGTGGGCCTCGGAGATGAAGAAATTTAGGGAATTATCAAGTGGTTCATTAAGTATAAACATCGAATGGTTGTGTGGGAAGAAGGACAGTAGAAACTTGTAGGTGAGGGAGGAGTAATCAACCAAGCCAAAGTTGAGTGGCCATGAAAGAACAAGTCGAGCTCGATCACCAAAGTCAGCAGGTTGACTAAGTTGAACCCTTGAAACAAATTCACTATTTTCATGGGATCATGGTCCCTTAATATTAATGACATTTCTATTTTTAGTTAAATTTTAGTTAATGTCCCATTGTAATAGCTCACCTAAGAATTTATAAATAGTTGACGCTTGCTAGAGGATATAGATTTTTTGGAGAGGAGTTTCTCTTCAAGCTTAGAAGAGTGCCTCGAGAGATTCTAAGATACCTTTTAATTATATTCAGAGTTACACCTTGCTATTGAATATCTTATTTATTGTGTTGAATGGTTAATCGGTGTTTACTTCGTGAATTTACAATTCCTTAGTGAGAGTGATTATCTTACCTTTATTTCGTGTTATGTATTTCATGTTGTGAAGGAATAATATTACTATCTTTTATGTCAAGTGAAAACCTTATTTTCCTTCGCATTAATTTTATGTCATTATTATCCCTAGTTGCAGAGATAGATGTGGATATATGCATGTTTGGTTTCCTCATGATAAATTAATTGTGTGTTAAATCTAATTTGATCCACCCTTATGTACACCCGAGTTTAACAAAGGAACGCCCACCCCGGTTTGTGGTATTTTGTACCCTTTCTAGTTGCGATAGGTGAAGGTGGTCAATGATGTAAATATCACTCCCACATTAACTCTTCCGGATATGTTGAACATCCCTTAATTTGGTCCATCACAACTTCTAGTATAGGTTTTATTTCCTTGCAAATCTCTTTCCCTAATCCCATGAAATGTTAGCGTAGGTCTAGCTAGCCATTTTTTCTCGCATTAGAAGTAGTGTTGTATTTAGTTTAGGAAGAGGAATTCAGCCTTCTCTCGGAGGTTCACCTCAACCCCAAGTCCCACATCTTGAGAGGTGATCCCATGTGTAGTGACTTTTACACCCACAAAAACAAGGGAACCTCATGCGCACCGGCCTATCACCTAGTGGGCACTGGGCGCTCACTCGAGGCACACGAGAGGGAGCCGAGTCTCTCTTTATGTGAGTCTAGTGGAAGGCATAGTTCATGATCCCGGCTTAGTGACTTAATGCACATGAAGAGCTATAGAGGTCGATGACTTCTATACCCCTTCAGTCATAATAGAACCAAAGCATGCAACAGAAATAATAGAACTAAGAGTTGTAAATCTACTACTATACTTAACCATTCAAGTAAGATTCATGATTATATAAGAACAAAAGTACAATAGAAATATGCAGGTAATACAGAGAAATAGTCTTAATACATTTGTCATGGTAACCTTATCACATTCATTCATAGTGTTACTTATAAAAGATTACAAAAGGTAGATCGTAGTCATGCACCATGTGTGGATCCATACATGTATTCTCACAAGACAAAAATTTCATTCCCCATTTTCCCATTACATCCTTACTTGAATTTTGTACCCATTTTCATCCCATAGTTCTCGCAGTAATTCTACAGAGCTCCACTACCTCACTTCTCTCCCTTCTCTTTGTCAAGGGTGCACGTATAAATAGGCCTCTAAGCTCTAACAAACTCCTTTGCAGCCTCAAATCTGGCCCCAAGTGTCAAGGTGTGGGTCACCCCAGGCACATGCCTCTCCATGTCATGATTAACATTTTGGATATTTCTATCGTAGGGTATATTCCTTCCAGGACACCCTATCACTAGGCTGGAACCTTATCTAAATGGAACACGTTCTTCATGTGTCTTGCCCAAAAGGCCAAAAATGGCTAAGTCCTGAATTGTTCTTCATGTGGCACGCACGTCCTTAGTTCTCCAAGAAGCCTTTTGAACTCTTCCTTATGCACCTTCACTTGCATGCTTCCTTCGGTCATGCGTGCCTATGCACCATTAAGATTTGGAAGCTATTTTAGGGGCCCAACATTACCCCACACTTCACCGTTCTCCTCCCTCATGAACCTTCTCAAATAATTCAAGATAAAAAGAATGCAAGGCCCCGCCTTGAAAAGAATGGGGAAAGAATAAAGAAAGGGGAAAAGAAAGAATAGGGGGAAATTTTCCTAAAGAAGAAGAAGGGGAAAATTTTGCTGGAGGTCGCCTCTAGTGTACTCCAAGCGCTGACTTCCTCCTATGCTTTAGTGCAGATGTCACCAACCAAGGTGCTCACCTCGTCAAAGGTTAGCCCTTCCCCTTGTGTGGTAATGGTTTCCACCATAGTCTCCAATTCTTTAGCGTGGTCTTCTAGGGCATCCATCTTCCTTGTGATGACCTTGTAGAGCTCTTTTAGCTAGGTTTTGATTGAGACTTACCGGTTCTCAATGGCTTTGGATTTCTTTTCTACTTCAGCTATGATCCTTTCCCACTCGGATCTATCAGTTATTCTTTTCTCTCGAATTCCTTTCACTTTCACTTACGCTGCTGGCAAGCAAAGATATGCTTGTCACTTTTTCTTGATCTCGCATAGTGGTCATAAGTGACCCCCACGATGCTCAGGCAATTGTTCTTACATCGGTGAGCACCTTGTTGTATTCAGCCATGAGTGCGACGACCTTCAACTTGTCTTCTTTCTCCAAGCACACCGCTACCTCTTCTAGCCGACTCTAATGCCAAGGGCTGCCTCTCCATGGTGAGGATCCGAGTCAAGTCCTCTAGGCACTCCAGGGAGGATCTATACTTTTGTGCAGGAGGGTTAAGGTCCAGGGTGCTTCGTGATAATCAATTGGGAGATGAGCTCCACCTTCTTGGAAACTTTGTGTACCCTGGCCTTTTCCTCCTGAAGCTCCCTCTACAGTTGCGTGTTGATTAATTTCTCAAGGCTGATATCCTTCATTAGCTTCACCACTTCTTCCTTTCTCTTCTCCAACAGGTCCTCCAAGACTCTAACCCTATCATTCCTACTAAAGATCCTAGCCTCGATTTCCACGAGACCTCATCTGATAGTTGTTGTGTGTTTACAATGGGGTTGTCCCCCTTTCCTTCGAGATAGCTTCAATACCGCTCCTTGGTTAATCTCGAATTCAAGCTCATCGAGGTGGGAGTCGAATGCCCATGATAGCATCTTCCTCGTTCGCAGGTATCCACCCTCAAGGTCAAAGGACTCCATGGCGGTGAGCTCCTTGGTGGGCATGGTACTTTGGAAATGCGCACGTAAAAATTTTTGGGGTCATCAATGTAACCCATCATTGTTCTTCCCCCTTCCACGCATTTACTTCCCATGTGCACACCCTTGGGAATAGTTACCAAGAGAGTTGGGCCTTTCGTGCTACTTCCACTCTTCTCCCTCTACTCCTTGAACTCACCGAGCACGAGCTCTACGTTGCACCCCAACTCTTCATTGACCAAGGCATCAATTATCTTCTCTAGCCTCCCTTGTTTCCTTTTCATTCACCTCCTCCTGAGTGAGCTTGGGCATATCTGGCTCCTTGGTACTAGCCCCTTCGCTCCCTCTTCGTTGTGCACACCTTCCTCCCTTTGGGCACCTTTCCTCCTTACAAAGATGAAGGCATCATTTACATCCTCAACTTCCTCTCCTTCCGAGTCATGGATATCAATTGGCTCTTGATCCACCTCCAACTCTTCCCCTTCATTAACATCCTTCTCACCTACATAGGCATCCAGGTTATCTGTATCTTCAGACCCATGTTCCTCTCTTTCCTTGTTCTTCTTCCCTTGCAGAAAACTCCGGAGTCGGGGATGCTTTGTCTTTTCTTCATTTGAGGGTTCTTCAGAGATGGTCGCTGCAGGGCTCGGGGTCTTTTCCCGACTACCGCTTCTTCTCTTCTTCCAGACATAGGTACTCAACCCCGCTGGTACCTACATTCTACCTTTCCACCACCCCTTGTTCTTCCTCTTTTCTTCTTCTTTCTCCTTGCGCTTTAGCGCTAGCTTCTTCCTTCCCATGGGGTCATCTGGGATGGATATTTCATTTTCTACGTATGCACCCTTCTTGAACTTTGGCCTTATGCATAGGTAAATTCTGTAGCAAGTGCTCTCAGCAAAGAATTGGTAAGGTCATCGGCCTTACGATATGCACGTCCTGCGACATGTACCTTTCAACATACACATGCTTCCCTGGGTAGACCAGCTTCTTTCTCATCTCTCTATGTTCACTGTCAAGGGTGGACAGGTCAAGTTTTAACTTCTTCGACTCCTTGTATCTGTTTACCCCTGCTTGGAAGAATTAGGCAGTAAATGAGAAGGGGATTTTGCACCAGGGACTCCCACTGCCATCGATCAAGATGAATCTACCAATGTAGAAGTGTTAGTACACTACGGTGAACTTTGCTTCTCCTTTAGTCACCGCGGGGAGTTGCTCTGGGATCTTTCATTCTGCCCCGAATGCGTTCCTAAGGCATGTATACCATTTATCCAAGCGCGCCTTGTGCACCCTGTCATTGACTCACAAGTATATTTCGAACTGTCCCACGGGTGAAGGGTCTTCATCGGGTACTCCCATACGAACTTATCAGATGCATTTGGCACCTCAATTTCTGAGAATACAATGGTTAATAAAATGTTCCCAAATAATATATTTCCTCCATTCTCTGCGCGCTTATGATCTCGTCACATGTACTTTGGGAGATATTGTACATGGTGCCTTCGCGACCATTCTCGCAAACATTCAACCGAGTGGCTTACCCACTGGTCCACCTCTCTTTCCCATTCAGCTTGGAAACGAGGTGTGCAGCCATTTTCATCACCGGATCACTGATATCCATGACATCGTAGTACCTTGATCCCTTCTTATAATCCTGGGATGCAATGGTTTCCTTAATTGCCTCCTCATCCTGGAGGTCATCTAAGATCACGTCCCCTTTACAACTTAGGCTTGTAAAGTGTGAGATTAATTGTGGAGTTATGCGCATTTTGCGCCTTGCGAAGCAGAAGAAATCTTCATGCACGTGTGTCATTAACCATTGGTACAGGTACTCGGGCTTCCCAAAGTAGGGCAACTCATAAAGTTGGAGAAGCCCTGCCTTCTCCATTTTCACCTTGACTACATCATTGTAGATCGACATCCCGTCAGGTGTTTGTTTGTTTGTGGGGTGCACCAGCTCCAACACCATTTCCTTCGCAATTATACTTGACCGATGATTGTAATCGATTACGGTCATCTATCTGATGTGGGACTCCCACTCTTGCCCTAGCAAAACCCCATCTAGGTATTACATCTTTAGTACCATTCCTCATTGGTATCCAAGGGGATTTCATCTTCTTTCCTTTTCCCTTCCCCTTTCCCTTCTTGGATTGTACTGCAGGCTTATCAACTGGTTTCGTGGCCATCATTTTACCCTTTGCTTTCATTCCTTGGTTACTTTCGAGTTGTCTGAGAGTTTTCTTCATGCGCCCCATGCCCTAGAGTACAAACCCTAATTTCTGATTTTCCTCCTTTGATCACGGTGCTCTTTCCCAATGTTCCTCACACCCATGAATCACTTCTGCTCTAGTTTGTAGATCAACTAGATGATTTTGCATGAGTTTTGAGATTCTTCTCGTATATGAGTTATCTCTCAAAACCCTAGCTCTTGAAGCGAAATTTGTTCTCCTCATTTTCACAAAGTAAAATAATGAACTTCCCATCCTTGTATTTATAGCTTTTCTTGCTTTTACACATTAAAGGCTAGGCTACCTACCACCGTACGACAATATTTAATGCGGTGTTTTTAAACAAACCTAACTTCAACACTTTTCCTTATGCACCCAATCCTTGTGTGACAAGTTTTTCACCCGCACCCAATCTTTACGCAACAATTTTCTCACCCGTGCCCAATCCTTGCATGAAATTGCTTCCACATGTGCCTAATCCTTGCGTGAAAACTTTTCCAACCTTCTAGCATACAGACAATCCATCTTGATAGAAGACTCTTGTGTGTGTTTACCAACACTAAAGGCACCTCTTCCATCCTCATGATTCTTTCTTTCACCTACCTCATGTTTTTGCACTTTCTCCTTGGTCGTGGATTTCCAATGTAACCTTATTTTGCCACCCATCTACCTTCCTAATGCATCTTTTCAATAGGGCCAGTTTGAATGGTCTACCAACTCAATCTTCCTGCAGAATAACTTCATGCCTCTCTTAATCACCTCACCCCACACTAAATCGATGTGTGGTCCTCTGCGCAATCATAAGTTTAAAATTAATAAGGTTACTCAGCCAGAAGGCGCAAAAACAAGATAACAAACATGAAAGGGAAAAATACAAGAAAGGAAATGCATGAAAGGAAATTTTAAACTAATCTAGAATTGCCTTATTTGGAAACACCAAGAAGCATTATTTATAGTAGGGCTTCAACCTACTCCTATTGAAGTGTCCAATTAATTTTGTTCCATCCAACGCTTGTAGTTGGCACGCGCCCGAATCAAGGATGTATGAAATTACATAAGGACCCAACCAATGCACCTTCAACTTTCCAGGATGGCGTAGAAATTTAGAATCATATAGCAATACCATCTAGCCAACCTCAAACTATTTTTTTTTAATGTGGCAGTCATGCCATGCCTTTTGTTTAGCTTTTTCAGTTGTTTGGCTCCATCTTGCTAGTGAGCACCTTTCATCCAACTTTATCAATTCATCAATTCTTTCTTCCAGCGCTTGTTCATCATCCAACCCTCCTGCGCACACTATACACAACAATGGTAGCATAAATTCAATTGGAAAAATAGCCTCACGCAAACACTAGTTGAAATGGTGTGGCCTTGTTCAACCTTTTATACATTGTTCTGTATGCCCAAAGGATTGACACCTTTTCATCCCAATCCTTCCTACCCACGTCACATATCTTAGTCAATGTGTGACTAAGGATTTTTTTGAATGCCTCTGCAGTCCCATTTGCCTGAGGGTGATAAGGGGTAGTCTTGTGATGGGCTACCATGAATTCTGCTAAAAAAATCCTGATTGTTTCATTTAAGAAGTGAGTGCCCCTATCACTTGTTAAACTTAATGGGCACCCATACCTGCTGATAATGTTCTCCCACAAAAATCTAGCAGTCGTGGCTACGGTGCAATCCTTATTGGGTGTGGCCTTTACACACCTTGTCAGATAATCAGTACAAGTAATAACATACCACGAGTTAGTCCTCCACGCAACTGGTGAGATTGGTCCGAAAAAATCTATTGCCCACTTTTCAAAAGGTTCCGCGCTAGTGATGGGGCGTAAGGGCATCTCGTCCCTTTTTCCAGGTTTTCCAAGGCACTAGCAGTGGTCACAGGCCTTGCAAAACTCAATACAATCCTAGTGAATCATCTCCCACCATAGTCCAGTGACTAGGATCTTACACGCAATTACATTCCCTGCATAATTCCCTCCAGCAATCCCACCATGGGCTTCTTCTATTATAGTTGCGCTTCATGTTCTAATACACACCAACGTAAAACCTCATCGTGACCCATCTTATACAAATCCACATTGATCAACATGAAGGGCATTACGCTTATGGCTAACCTTTTCCTTTCTAGAGCATTCATCCCTACGGCGCCACACCTTCCTTGAGAAAGATAGCAATGTATTCTAGTTCTGAGAGTGTGTGCCTGCAACCTGAACAGTTGTGCATCCGACATGGTTTCCTCGATACTCTGCACGTCCTCTCCCGAATCAATCCTTGATAAATGATCTGGCCCATAATTGTTCTTTCCCGGTTTTACCACCACTTTGAATTCAAATTCTTGAAATAGAAGAACCCAACGGCATATGCACCTTTGCAACACTGCTTTGTTTACTAGATACTTCAAGGCCATATGGTCAGTGTAGAATATGAAAATAGTTGCCAATGTATATTGCCTAAATTTGTGGAGTGTGTAGATCATTGATGAATGCCTCGCGCTCATTCGTTATATAATTCTATTCTCTTGGTGTCAACTATCTACTTGCAAAACACAAGGGATGATCAATAATCCCTTCTCCTAGTTAAGCAAGAACGGATCCTCTTCTTCCGTACTGCAGAGGCATCCACGTGGACAAGGAAAGGTTTATCCCATGATGGGAATCGTAAAATAGGTGTGGTGATAAGCCTTTCTTTTAGAGTGGCAATGCCCTCTGCTGCGCTTCTCCCCACTGAAAGGCACTCTTGTGTCTGAGCAATATCTCCAAAGGTGTGGTGATCTTGGCATATCCCTTAATGAACTTTTTGTAGTACCCAGTGTGTCTAAGAAATCCGTGCACGACGCTTTGGCTGGTAGGCTCCCTAACCATACAATAACTGTAACTTTTGTGGGATCCACCAGTAAGCCCTCTTTGCATATGATATGTCCCAACAACATTCCAAAAGGAGTTACAAAGATACATTTCTTGATGTTGAGGGAGATCCTCAACTACTGACATCTTTCAAACATCAACCTTAAGTTATCACAATGGTCCCTGACCAATCCATACACTGTCCAATAATCCAAATATACCTGAAGGAACTTATGGATGAAGTCCTTAAATGCTTGTACCACTATGCGTGAAAATATAGCGGGTGCATTCTTCATCCCAAAGGGCATGACCGTGTATGCAAAAATTCCCCACTCGGTGGCGAAAGTTGTCTTTTCTTGGTCTTCCTTGGAAATCCTTACTTGGTGATATCCTAAGAATCCATTCGTATAGGAATAGACCTCGTTCCCAGTAACTCCTTCCAAAATATGTTCAGTAAAGGGGGTGGGAAAAGGATCTATTATACAAACAAAGTGTTTAATTCCCTGTAATCCACACATATCCTAATCTGCCTATCCTTCTTTATGTTGATCACCATTGGGCTTATCGACTCGATTCCTCTACACCTCAATAATACCGAGATCTATCATCTTGTCTAGCTCTTCTTTAACCCTCACGCACATGTTGGGATTCATCCTGTAAGGCCTCTTCCTGACCAGGTGCGCACCATCTTTCAACTTTATCCTCATTTCCCCCAATGAATGGTGGACGCCTTTCAACTCATGGTATCCACGCAGGAATAAATCCTCAAATTTGCGTAAGAGATCGATGATCTTTGATACTTCCTTGTCTGACTAGTAGTCCCCAATGATAGCTTCCTTGGGCTCCTCTTCCAAGCCGATGTTAACTTTCTTGGTTTTGAGTGGTTCATGATATGTGCGTGCACATGCATCCGCACTGTCAACTACTTCGTGCACCCCAACCGAATGGTCGACATTCAAGATTTCTATCTCCTCTCCATCAATAACGTATACCATCTTTCCTTTCTCCTTTTCAACACACACGTGCTTGAATTGTATGTCTTCTGGTTCCTCCTCTTCAACCATGCTTCTAAGCTAGGTCCACCAAGTAATTTTACTAACCTATCTTCCACCATGGCACAATCCCCTAGAGTGAGGTGCTTGATAGTCTGTAATGCCTCATCAACTGGTTGTTTAGTACTTCGGTACTCGAAAGTGTGAACCAAGTCAGCCGCTAATTCTTGCCAACTTCCCATTTGGTGGCGTGTTTTAGAATGGATATACCAAGCGTGCGCACAACCTTATAGTGTTGAATATAGCTTGTGCACCCAAAGAGAGGGTGGTAAAGCTTCCGTGCCTTCTCCCCAAACCCTCTCACATGCCTGGATGTGGGAAGAGGTGGGTCCATTGCCATTGTAATCTTTAATAGTGGTGGGTATGTTTATTTTCGAGAATTAGACAGTGAGTGCAATTATAACTTCACGCCATTCCAACATTTTTTTCACTATGCGCGCCCCACCACCTTGCCCATTGTGCCTCTCAAAACATAACTTAGCATAATTCGTCACTCGTCCTCCCTCTTGTGAGCTTCCATCTCTCTCAAAAAGACCTCAAGGTATGCATCCCCAAAATACTTTGTTATTGTCTTCCCTCCTAGGTGCCGAACTATATGTGCAATTTTTACCTTGGTTACCGATCCTTTCAAATGTCACCCAATCAATTCATAAGTCCCATGCACCCAATTATCGCATGTTATACTGGTAGTATCACTAATAGATTGAGCATCATCAAACTGGATGACTCCTTCTGTAGGGTGGATGGTCTTTGGATCTCTTATGGAGTGCACATATATTCTATCCAGGACTTCCTCCCAAGGGGTTCAGTATAGGGGTGGACTTCACACAACCAAAGGGTATAACTACCGCTCTTCCTTGTTTTCAAAGCTTATGTACCCCTTGTTAAACCAGAGATATACATTATTCTTATAACACCATGGGCACCCAAGTAGAGCTAGGAAATCATCTACCTCGGCAAGTGCCAAGACTTCAAAATCCCCAGTGAACCTAGTCCCTTGAATGGTAATGGTTGCGTCCTTCAAGACACCTATGGGCATTGCCTTTGTCTTATTTTCCATATACAACACATTTGAATATGGTTGTAATGCAAGTCTTCCCATTTGATGCCGGCATCCAGAGTGAGAACATTAACCTCTCGTGCTGTGTCAACAAGGATGTTGCTAAGTAACCATCCATCCACTACTACGTTCAAGGTAATCTCTTTGTCATAATCAAGGCTGTGAGGTGGGAGGTTTGCATGTAGGATCTGTCTTTCATGTTCTTCACCGGCACGTGGTACCTTTTCTCTCAACCATGCCCCTATCAGGGGAATAATATTCTCCTACCTCAATAGTTTACACACCTCCTTAACCTCATCCAAGTCATCCCTTGATGCCTCTACGGTTCTCCTTTGCTCATCATTTCTGGTTTGCTCTTTTAAGCATTGGATCTCCCCTTGTAAATTTCAAATTACATCCATGGTTTCCTAGTAGACTTCTTTTTGGTGAGCCGGTTTGGATACTTCCCATGTACTACTTCTTCTCTTGAAACTAGAGGTCTCTGCCTAGGTGCTTCCCTTGCACGCACGGATTCCACCCTCGTTGTTACCATAATAGGCTCTAGTTCTGATTCACGTATTACTCGTGGAAGCCACTACGCATCAACCTTCTTAATACTCACCATGGCAACGCCCTTATCCTTCCGATATTGCTGACTCATATGTTCATATAACTCTGGGCACTCTTCGTACTTATGTTTTTTTCCACACCAGGAGCATTGTAGAAGATCTGGACATTCGTGCTTATAATGGTCTGTGGCTCCACAATTAAAACACATCCCATGCGGAACTCACTTCTTCCTCCGCGGTTACCACAACCATGAAATCCTCTGTGAAACCCTCTTCCACGCACATCTCCATCTCTACGCTCCTCATACCGACATTCATCTCCTTTGGAACTACTGGCAATGCCAGTCTAGTGCACACCAAGATCAATTACCTCATGAATCTGGTCAATCAATCTACAATCCTTGGTGTCATGTGTGGTTGAGGTACATATTTTGCAATAACAAGATACATTTTTGCGGATCGTGTGCTATAGGGGAACCTACTTGCATCATGGTCTTCGTGACATATTTCACAGTTTACTGCTACGGCGCATACCACCTTCCGAGTACATATCCCACCATTATCCTTTGTGTGTCCTTCTACGTTACAATCCATGCACCACATCCCTCCGCGAATCTCTAGAACTATGTTGGCAGACAATTTCTCCAATTTCTTAGCCATGGCAGCAATCTAAGCCTCTAGAAATGGGCTAACACCAATGTCAACACTACCAACTGCCTCAGTGCGTAAAGCAACTTCCAATGCTTCGCGTGGGTCTCGTGAATGTTTTATGAGATAAAGCCCTCCTAAAGGGTGTGATCAACCCTCCGAAAAACCACTGAGCATGTTGTGAAGGGTGGATATCATAAGACAATTTAGACAATAGAGTTTTAAAATGCGCATCATATTCCTACACGCTCTCTACCATTCCCTGTTGGATTTCTTTGAGAGAGCTAATGCTCTTCTGTTCAAACTCAGGTATGTGGAATTCTTCCAAGAAAGCATTTCTCAACGCGGTATAATCCACAAAAAGTCTCGATGAGGGTCATACTTTATATACCAACTATGTGTGCGTTCTTGCAAGGTCGTCACAAATTGACTGGCCTTTCGATCATGGGTCATGATTCCCTTCATGCACCATAGCATCTCGCACTTATGCACATGTTCTGTGGCATCTTCTATCCCACTATAATCTGGCTAAGTGTAGAGACATCTCAAAAAATACTTGAGGAGGTGGCTGAGGCCCTTGCCCTCCCGATCCAGTCCCTTGGTTTCCTCGGTGTTTCCTCCTCCATCGGATCCACTAGATCCTGAGCCACCAGCTCCACCACTTCCACCTCCAAATCCTCCCTGTGTTAGGTACAGGGCCCATGTTTTGTCATGCCAAGTGTTCCCATCATCCCACTGAAATGCACGCCGACAGTTTGTGAACTAGTACCACTCCCAGTCGTAGTTCCTCCACCACTTCCTAATGCACTTCCAAAACTAGTTGTATACGTGCCTTGTCCAAACATTCCACCAAATACCGGAATAGTGTGTGAAGCCATAGAAGTCCCAAACGAGAAATTGTATGTTCTAGGCACCGATTGGTTGCTTCCACTAATATCAAATGGATCAACTGTACTCTTCCCTCGTTCAAACAAGCCAAGCACCAAGTTCCGGTTCTTTAGGTGGGGTCAGATGCATGCCAACGACTCTTCTCTCTCTACGCAAATGAGACTCTCATCAGAAGCCGCAAGGTTGTCTCTTCTATGCTTACCAAGATGGGGTACCACAGACTGTTCGGGTTCCACATCCTCCACGTGAACCTCAACTCCTTTCCACCATGTCTGCTCCATAACCCACTTGTAATCCTACATTTTCTATCGATCTCCTTTTCACGCGCTTCATTATACTTGAGCCGCCTCTCCTCCCTTTCCTGTTCAGTCATCAAATCAGCCATCCTTCCCCAACCTAGCTTCCTCACCTAGCGCTCAGGGTGGTTTAGCCGGCCATAGGAAATGCCTCTAAACCCATGGTTACCATCAATATTTTGATCGCAAGGGGAATAGCATGCGAAATGATCCCCTGGTTCTCGCAAGAACTCAAACTCAGCAACTTCTGGACATGAATACGTGGAAATGGCATATTCCAGAGTGTAGCTAGTTAATGCTCCCTTCCACCAATGATCTATAGCACAAGTCCATGTTAGATCAGCATCTTGCAGGTTCTGATACATTTCTTGGGTCCAAGGGTGTGAGTTATAACGCCACCCCAATCTAGATGTATAAGTCGAGAGCCATTCGAATAACTCTACTAGGAAACATCAAAAGAAGGTTTCATACAACTCATGATAAAGAGTGTCTTCCACCCATCTTCGCGTATCAAACTTAGATCCGGTACTAAATCTCTGAGCGAATTCATCCTCTGTGCTCTTAAACTAATCTTCAACACCTTCAAGTGTTAAGCGCTCTACCACCACTCTTTGTAGATATCATGATATATGCCATGTTCCACTACAATTTCAAAAGAAGGTCCCAAAGAATGGAACCAAAATGTAGTCACTTTTGCACCCACTAAGAACAAGGGAACCTCATGCACACCAGCCTATCACCCAACGGGCACTGGGCACTCACCCGAGGCGTGCGAGAGGGAGCCGAGTCTCTCTTTTATGTGAGTCTAGTGGAAGGCATAGTTCATGATTCTGACTTAGTGATTTAACAGACATGAAGAGCTATAGAGCTTAGGACGGCTTCTATACCCCTTCAGTCATAATAGAACCAAAGCGTGCAACAAAATTAATAGAACTAAGATTTGTAAATCTACTACTATACTTAACCATTCAAGTAAGATTCATGATTATATAAGAACAAAAGTACAATAGAAATATGTAGGTAATACAGAGAAATAGTCTTAATACATTTGTCATGGTAACCTTATCACATTCATTCATAGTGTTACTTATAAAAGATTTCAGAAGACATGTCGTAGTCATGCACCATGTGTGGATCCATACATGTATTCTCACAAGACAAAAATTTCATTCCCCATTTCCCCATTACATCCTTACTTGAATTTTGTACCCATTTTCATCCCATAGTTCTCGCAGTAATTCTACAGAGCTCTGCTACCTCACTTCTCTCCCTTCTCTTTGCTAAGGGCGCACATATAAATAGGCCTCTGAGCTCTAACAAACTCCTCTGTAGCCTCAGATCTGGCCCCAAGTGTCAAGGTGTGGGTCACCCCGGGCGCATGCCTCTCCATGTCATGATTAACTTTTTGGATCTTTCTATCGCAAGGTATATTCCTTCCAGGACACCTTGTCGCCAAGCTGGAACCTTATCCAAACAGAACACATTCTTCATGTGTCCTGCCCAAAAGGCCAAAAATGGCTAAGTCCCGAATTGTTCTTCACGTGGCGCACGCGTCCTTGGTTCTCCAAGAAGCCTTTTGAACTCTGCCTTGTGCGCTTCCTTCAGTCATGCGTGCCTATGCGCCCTTAAGATTTGGAAGCTATTTTAGGGGCCCAACACCATGTGTCCCAATCACACTGAATGTTGTGATTCATTTTCAGGCCATTCGGGGGTTGCAGTGATTTGGTTACAACAGGGACCTTAGTCAAATTTAAGCGATGTAACGATGTTAAATTGTTAAAACAAGGTGACTATATAATAGCCACAAATTTGATAGGTCAAAATGAATGTACGAACTAAACAATAATGAACAAGCTACCCTAAGCAAGGTAATTTATGACAATATTTTTCCTTATAATAAAACAATGATGTATAACACTCAAAATTTAGTTACACCAAATAGTTTACTCTCTAAGATTCATCTAGATAGGTTTGTAACCCAATAGTGACAACACAATATCACCAATTAGGTCAAGTTTGCAACAAACAAGGCCTAAATGATAAGAGAATGTTGACGTGATCTTCTAACAAGATATTTTAAAAGCCTATTTCTAAACACTAACAAAGTCTAAGCTTTGTAAAATGGGCGATACAAATGCGAGCAATGTAACAATGTTATTTGGACACGTAATCAAACTTTATGAGAAAACAATATTTTAGTATCAAAATGGCACTATAGCGATGTTAACAAAGTAACCTCAACACTCACAAAACTCAAGACAAAGCTAGGGTGTAAATACGTCTAAGTATATCAAGAAATTTTTATGCATGCGAGCAGTGTAACCCTATAATATAGAGATTTAGGCCTAATTTCACAATGGAAACAAGACGTAAATATCTCAATTGTATGGCTACAATTTGGGCAGCATAACAACTCAAAAGAATACAATGATGAAATCACCTAACTATGATAATAATAAGTCTCAAATATGCGTCTTTGAGACAAGGGGGCCTACTAGATCGTGAGTACGTACCATGCACACTTTCAACACTTGTGCTCTAGCATTGCAACCTAGTCGTGCAAGTAGAATACAAAAGTGGTGGACATACGATATCTAGCGGTATCCGTATATGTTGTTTCCTTTTGTCAAAAAATGGGCAACAAGAAAACAAGGGTTTAGACCAAGTGGTGTTGAAATAAACTTGGTGTTATTTTGGTAGAGCTTCACCTTGTCTTAGGACAAATGAAAAACTAGGATGAAATGACACTAAGTATATTTCTTGATGAAAATCACACAGTTTCAAATTTGAGAGATTATTTCCCTTGTTCTAAAAATAAGATTTTTAATCTAACAAAGTTATCACTTTGTGAGAGCTCTCAAGTATATTAACTAAGACAAAAACAATGGCTCTAAGCTGGCAAGCTTCCTAGGTGGTTCTCTCTCTAGGTGTCACAAGATATTTATGGTGAGCTCGATTTACCAAGGAGTATCCTATCTTTACTTTACCCCCTTCAGGATAATGAGCACTGAAGTGCATTTGGTTAAACTTTCATTGGGGTCGTGATATAGATATCTTTGACTCTAATGTCACCAAGGTGTACTAATCAAGTCGGTAATGTGGAGCACTTTTCTGTTTCGTTCACAAGGTTCCCTCTTGCGTGAATTAATTTAGGTTTCCTAGGACCACCCCGATTGTTGCATCTTAAGTCTTATTCTAAAGGGATTATGTCCAAGTTAAGTGGACAAGTCATAGCTCTTAACCGAAACCATGAAATGCGGTGTTTTTAAAGGTGTGTTGTTGTATTTTTTATCTTTTGGATTAAGCAATTTGGTTTAGACCACCAATGACAACCTAGAACACACATGTAGTTAGAAAAATTGTTTAGGTCCTCCTTTCTTTGATTAGTGTTAGGTCCTTCACACAAATGGTTAGTAGTTCCAAAAGATTCACAATATCATAGGAAAATAGCAATGAAAAATGCTTGTAAATCAACTAACTACCATCAAACTTTGCAAAAACAAGGTTTATTCCCAATTCATCCAAGTTCTTTTTAATGAAAAGACTAAAATTGCTTTTGATTCCCAAGATCACACTAGGTGCAAGGGAAGAGCATACATAAATTTTAGCCTTGATTTCTTTATTAAGTGAAAAAGCTCTTAAACTAAAAGATCAAGCACATGAAAAAAATGAAGGTTTATTCTCTTAAGCACAAAATGAATGATAATTGTTCCTACTTACTCCCAAGAAGCAAAAAGAATGGTATAGAGGTGCTTTTGGTTCTCAAGATCACACTAGGTGCAAGAGAAGAGAATACACAACTCTATTCCAAACTCAATCAAAGTATGAAAACACAATCATTTCTCAATCCCTAACCCAATCTACTCAAAAACTTTTATCGAACCCTAGGATAATTTTTTTAGGAATATTGCTCTAAAAATCAATAATTTGACAAAATCGACATTTAAAACCATTTAAAACTAATATGAATCATAAAATTGAAGTTATGGAATTTTAAGAAAAATTACCTCGATGCACAGTGCACCCCTACTAGTGCACATGTGCTCAAAGTCATGCACAGATTCATGCACCCCTTTGTCAATTTTCACACACTCAATGATGCACGGGGTTTCAATGAGGCACAGCACTCACAAGATGCTCACATTCATGCACAAATGCCCCTCTATCATTTTTCACATAGTCAATCATGCACAAGCACTTCCATTGAGGCACAGGCGCTCACAATCATGAACATGCGTCTTTTTCCTATAGATGGTCAAAAATCTAAGTTTTGAAGCAAATTTCTTGAAAAAGGTCCAATCTTTGAGATTTATTGGCAATTTTGGCAGGGCTTCACCTCCTTATATCCTGCAAAAAGTAAGAAAACACAACTTCTACCACTAATCTAGTTGTTTCAACTTTTAAAAATGGAAATTGATCTAAAACTTTGAAAATTACTCTAAAACTTTGAAATTAATCTAAAAGCTTGAGAAACTAATCTAAAAATCTTAAAAGTACACTAGAAAGCTTGAAAGTAAACTAAAAACTTGAATTTAATCTAGGAAACTTGAATTTAATCTAGGAAACTTAAAACTAATCTAAAAATTTGAAATGAAAGACTTTGAAACTAAGTTAAAAATCTTAAAAATTGAATGCAATGGGGTATTGTCCCACCAGGTGTGCCAAATGAAAGCACCCTAAACTTTACAAAGAAAATTGCATGACTAACTAAGGAAGGCTAACACCATTGCCACCTCTAGTCAAGGTTCTAAGTCTAGGAATGTAACATTAAGATAGAAGCTTAAAGGAATGCTTAACTAACATGAATATAATTCAAAATCTAACTAAACATGCCTACTAATATGTTCAATTACCTAACATGGGCCTAAATAGACCTAAGAGGGCAATCAAATTGGTATGGTTGCTACTCCAAACAAGGTGAAATGGCCTCTCCAAATGACTACATGGTCATTTTGGATATCCATCTACTAACCCCATTAAAGGCTTTAAGCAAGGATTGAGCTTGGCTATAAATCATATTTATTATATGAGATGCAAATCAAAGCATTGTGTAAAGTATACAGGAATGAGGTGCACTCTTTTTATAGTTTTCCTTTTGGGAGAAACTTGTATTTTGGTGCATGTAGGACTGAAAGCCCCAAATTATATTAGAATTACTAATCATGCTTAGACCTTGCTAATCACAATTAGTGAATTACCAAGTGATTAAGAGGTGTGGAGCCTTAATCAATTGCTTAGTCTCAATAAGGAAGCTAGGATAAGTTTTGAAGCTTGTTGAGACATTGTGGAGGTGAATGGGGTGATTTTGAGTGGTGGAAGAGGGGTTTGAGTCAATACTAGGGCATATTGACCAAATCAAGGGCAAAATAGGCTTAATTAGCTCATAATCGCTAATTTTCTGTTTTGAAGAGGATTTTGGCTTATGATTCATCATAAATTGGCATCTTGAATGCGAAAGGGGTTACGTAATCAACAATGTGGTGTTAATTGGCTAATTTGGTAAGGAACATTAGTTAATTAGCGAAAACCACTAATTATAATGGATTTGGCAAGAATAAGAGTGATTTGCGTGCATTTTGGCAATAAGATTGCAAAAGTGAAATTTAGGTGTCTACACATTCTTCACCCAAGAGGGTAATCAAAGAGTTACAATCATGGATTTATGTCTTCTCGAGCATGCACAGTTATTGTCAAGTCTAGAAAACAATTACCTTCAATGTTTCTTCCCCAAAAAGTTTCAAACATACAAGTTACAATCTTGTTTCTTCTTCTTTAGACCTGAGGGTAACCCTTGATACTCTTTTCCTATGGCACAATGAGCAATGTATCACATACACTTGCAAAGATGATCTCAGTCAACTTGTTTCACATAGCACAGTCATCTTATATCACACTTTGCATAAGTTGAGAATACATTACAGAGGTTTGTTTTAGGCCTAAGTTTGCACCTTCCTATCATGCATGGATAACCTTCCACTCACCACAATGTGTCAACAATATTTTCACAAATTCCAATACCACTTGTACTCACAGTTGAATTAGAGTTTCATAGTTTAATCAATATACTCAGTTCATCCAAGAAGCATCAATACACATGTAATAAAAATTCAAAAGACTTGCAAATAATTTCTCCCACGATCATTTATAGCCTTACCAACAAGCATGCATTAGATTTCTATGAACATTAAACAAATATCAGAGATATATACACCATTTTCAAGTCCCAAAGTTTACATAAACACTATTTTTTTTCTCCTTTCTTGAAACCTTCCTCGATTTCCAATCGATTGGGAAAGCATAATTCAGTTACATTTTCACAATTTATAATCCTTCTATTAGTTTCCAAGCAAATTCTAGACTTTATACCTATTGGTCATTTGAATATCATTAGTCTTATGCCAAGTTCCTTAACCAAAAGGCAATTCCTTAACTTATAAACTCCCATTATGCCTTTCTAGACCCTGATATGGACCTAAAACACCTAATTACTCTTCACTTCATCCCCTTACAAACATAATTCTACATAACATAAAAAGGAAATACAATGTGTACATATATCATATTGCAATGCCATCCAGTGCAAAGTGCTAACAACGCTGCCACTTCTTCGTTTATAGTCCCTGACACTTTACATACATCCAACCTACCTCTATTAACTTTTACATGCATATACGAACATTTGACAAAGCAAGATACAAACTCTAGCGCTTGAACTCGAAGAACAGAAAGATTGACATTGTTACATTGGTATTCACCATTCATTTATTTCACAACAAGCATATCATGAGAAAACACACAAATGTTCCAAACTTCATGGTGTATCACTTCCTCAAGACCCAATATCAAGGCCCTATACTCAACCTAGTGGAAGGTCATAGTGGCATTTCCCACAATGGTACCTCTCTCTACTATCTTGCTGCCATCAGGGTCATATAATATGAATGATGAACATGTCATATTTTTTGAGGTATTAGACACCCCATGAATTTCCAATCTCCAAATGGCAACCATGTTTACCTTTACAATGGACAAACATATATCGTAAGCAACAAAAGACAACATGTTTTTTCTTTTTGCATTTTCAACACTGCAAATTTGAACTTTTCAATACAACTATCTAGCATTCCAAGACATGTGCATGTGCGTGTGTGTGTGTGTGTGTGTGTGTGTGTGTGTTTTGTGTAAGTTGTGTATACAAACTATTTTTCTTTGCTTACTATGGTATACACACTGTGTTTTGTTCTTTTTTCTTATTTGTTTTAATTTAAACATGATTATAGTTGTCATAATTGTTTTTTGTTTGAATGTGCCATGTGGCATCACAATGAGAACAACAGTAATCATTGCATCTTGTACCCACTTTGTTCAACCATCATGTGACTTTGAAAATACTTAACATGTGAACCTATTTTTTGTCTATTTATTATAACAGTTTTTCATTGTTAGCATTTGTATTGTAGTTAAGTTTTGATTCCTTTGATAATTTTGATATCCTAGTTGATTTACTTGCTTCTATTTTGGATTTACACACTGCAATTTTAGATTTACAAAGCATGATCATACACAAAACAAAGACATCTATAAATCCTAAATAACATATTATTATTATCCATAATTTCTATTTCACCACATTCATTGACTAGCCAACCAAGACAATTGTATAGACAAATTTTTATCTCTCTTATGTGGTATACACACAGTGTGTATATCACAATCCAAAATACCATATATAAGTATTGTTATTGATACTATAAGTACATGTTTTCCTCTAAAAAACTTCACAAATCTATAGAAAATAATAATAATAATAAATGTCTATCTATGAACAACTTTAAAATCTGAAAATTGCATAGCACATGAATGTTTTTTTAAAGATCTAATGCTTCTCCCCAATTCTGCGCAGTGAACTTTAAAATCTGAAAATCGCATAGCGCTGAAAGCACTATATCACAAGACCCACATCCATATTCATGATGGCCCCGCATATGCCCCATACACATGCATCACACTTTTCCCAAGAGTCACCTGTCAATGCACAACACTACCATATGATAGGATAACACGAATGTCCTGGTATGTGAGACATATATGTATATTCGTACATATGTGTACATATACATGAATATGGATATGCATATGCATGTATAAACATACATATACAAATACATACATACATACATATGTGTGTGTGTGTGTACAAGATTGCATGGCATGCATACTAATGACCGTAAGATGTCATACCAAATGACATACATGCATAGCTCTTTGCGGGACTCACATTCTCCTCTCGTGGCGTCTAATCTGGCCAACCTAGTCACTATTGGAACTCTGTTATCTTGGCGACATGATCGCATGGTATCTTATGGCTATCCCGGTGACAAGATGTCTATTCCCCATGCATGCATGCGTGAGGTGGGACCCACCCTGGTTGAGGTGGTGCAAGAGGTGTTGGGTGGAGTGGTAGGCATGGATGTTTGTATTTAGGAGGTCATGGTTGTGGATCCTAGATATTTTTGTGGTTTGTGGGATTTGAACCCATGACCTCCTAAATATAAACATCTATGCCTACCACTCTACCCAACACATGTTGCATGCCACACTTCTTTCCAATTTTTAACATAATATATGTGTTTGAAAAAGAAGTGTGGCATGCAACAGGTGTTGGGTGGAGTGGTAGGCATGGATGCTTGTATTTAGGAGGTCATGGGTTTGAATCCCAAAAACCACAAAAATATATGGGATTTTCACCCATGACCTCCTAAATGCAAGCATCCATGCCTACCACTCCACCCAAAGACCTCCCGCACCACCTCAGCTAGGGTGGGTCCCATCTCACCTATGCATGCATGTATGGGGAATGGGCATCTGGAGCACACATGCGCTATCCTAATGCCGGGATAGCCACAAGTGTTACGATTCTCCAAACAATCACAATACTTCATTCACGAGGCTGATCCAAAGGCAGATATGAGCAGACAAATGATGGGACAAGGAAAGAACGTTAGAAGTTGGAAACATTTAATGCAAATCTTTGTCAACAACTCATGCCAATTCCCAAGGCCAATTCCGGGGCACTATATGGAGAAGAGGCAATGATTACATGTGGTTGTCATTGTGCTGCCACGTGGCACATACAAACAATAAACAATTGTGGCAGCTATAATCATGTATAATCAACCCATTGTGGTGCCACATGGCACATTCAAACAAAAACATTCATACAACGTATGTGAGACATATACATATACATATGCACATGTATACTCATACATACATGTACATATACATGTATATGGATACACATATGCATGCATGAACATACATATGCAATTACACAAATATATTTACGTACACGTACATGTATGTACGTGTATATGTATACGTATGTATAGGTATGTGTATGTATTCGAGTAGGTGTCACAACAAATTCCTTGACTACCCAACAAAGTGAAGAGTATAGACAAAAAAATTATCTGTTATGTGGTATACACACAAAGTGTCTATCACATACAACATTACATGATATACCCATCATTTTTATGCTCGTAATTTCCTTCATATCGGCCTCAAGAATGGAGTTGCGCAAGTGTTTCAAAAATGGTGACTAGGTTGATAGATTGGACGCCACAGAGGAGGATGTGGGTCCTACAGAGAGCTATGCATGTGAGGCATGTGAGACACATACATATACATATGTACATGTATACTCGTACATACGTGTGTGTATGTGTGTGTATATGTATACGTATGTATATGTATGTATTTGAGTATGTATCACAACAATAAATTCCTTGACTACCCAGCAAAGTGAAGAGTATAGACAATGTTTTTTTTTTTGTTATGTGGTATACACATAGTGTGTATACCACGTACAACACTACCATATGGCATATGATAATATAAGGCATGTGAGACATGTACATGTACATATGTACATGTATACTCGTACATATGTGTTTGTATGTGCGTGTGTATGTATATGTATCTATATATATGTATTTGAGTATGTATACATAGAGTATAATACAACACCGATTCCTTGAGTGCCCAACAAATTAAAGAGTATAGACAATTTATTTTCTCTATTATGTGGTATACACACAGTGTGTGTATACCACATACAACACTACCATATGATAATACATGGTATTTGGGACATATACATGTACATATGTATATGTATACTCATACATATGTGGGTGTATGTACGTGTATATGTATGCGTATGTATTTGAGTAGGGACCACATCATATTCCTTGACTGCCCAGCAAATTAAAGAGTATAGATAGTGTTTTTTTCTCTATTATATGGTATACACACAGTGTGTATACCACGTACAACACTACCATATGATAATACAGGGTATTTGGGACATATACATGTACATATGTATATGTATACTCATACATACATGTGTGTATGTGCGTGTATATGTATACGTATGTATATGTATGTATTCGAGTATGTATCACGTGAGAGATGCATTAAGTGCCCAACAAATCAAGAGTATATACGCTTTATTTTCTCTGTTATGTGGTATATGCATAGTGTGTATACCACATACAACACTACAATATGATAACACAGGGTATTTGGGACATATACATGTACATATGTATATGTATACTCATACATATGTGGGTGTATGTATGTGTATATGTATACACATGTATTCAAGTAGGGATTGCATCATATTTTGTTATGTGGTATACACAAAGTGTGTAAACCATGTACAACACTAGCATATGATAATACAAGGTATGTGGGACATATACATGTACATATGTATATGTATACTCGTACATATGTGTGTGTATGTGTGTGTATATGTATATGTATGTATTTGAGTATGTATCACAACATGTAGTTTCCTTGAGTGCCCAAATAAATAAATTGAAGAGTATAAATAGTGTTTTTTTTTCTTTGCTACGTGGTATAGACAAAGTGTGTATACCACGTATAACACTACCATATGATAATATAGGTCATTTGGGACATATACATGTACATATGTATATGTATACTTGTACATACATGTGTGTATATGTATACGTATGTATATGTATGTATTTGAGTATGTATCATAGCAGCAAATTCCTTGACTGCCCAGCAAAGTGAAGAGTATAGACAGTTGTTTTTCCTATGTTATGTGGTATACACACAGTGTGTATATACCATGTACAACACTACTATATGATAATACA
The DNA here is from genome assembly GCA_018340775.1 of Taxus wallichiana var. yunnanensis. Taxonomy (NCBI): domain Eukaryota; kingdom Viridiplantae; phylum Streptophyta; class Pinopsida; order Cupressales; family Taxaceae; genus Taxus; species Taxus wallichiana. The sequence goes on from CM031243.1 coordinate 367,013,625, forward strand.
TGGTATTTCTTTATGCCCTTAACCTATTTCTTGTATTAGGATAAGAGTAGCCGACTTGTGGCTTACCATATCATTTTATTATATCATTTATACTTTCTCATGCTTAATAGGTTGGCCTTGGTGATGGCCATAGCATATGAATAGTATATATAGGGGGTTGTAGGTAGTAGTTCATGATCATTTGAGCATTTGAGTCTTATTATATGGTTTGGAGGTTGCCCCTCGAAGTGGTGAAGCTATTCTAATTGCATATTGAGATCATTATTCTGAAATATTGTGTTATTTGGTGTTCTATTGTTGCTCATAATCTGAATTATACTAGTAATTTCATTACAAGTGGTATCAGAGTTGCAATCTAGGCCAAAATTAGGGCAAACCCTAATTTTTGTTTCCATACATATATATGAACCATAGTGAATTTGTGTGAGATATTTTTACGAGTTGTGAAACATTTCAAGTAAGGTTCCCTAAAATTTCAGACTTTTTAAATTTATTTTTCACAAGTTATTACAAATTTATGGTTTTTCATAAATTACTCCCTAGGGTGCAAATTGTGGAATTTTTTTCAAGTTCTTTACTTTTTTAGGAAAGCTCTCAAAAAAATAGTATTATTATCTTCTCTGTGTTTTTTCCTATTCAGCCAAATTTGTATCTAAACCCTAAACCCTAAGGTTTGACATCATGGCGGGGCCTTCCACAAGAGCAAAAAGAATCCGATTACTCCGGTAAAACCCCAGATAAAGATGGGGTAGTGATTGAAGAGATGGATTCAGAAGGGGTAAATACATATTCCTCAACACTAGGGTTTACCTCAGTTGATCATAAGGTGAGCCAACTTGAGTATGAGCTGTGAAATGTACAATCTGAGATGGCCTCTAAAGGAGACATAGACCAAATCAATCATCGGTTGGATGATATCATGCAACATGTAAAGGGTAAACAGTATGGCCCAAATATGGCCCATATCAACCAAGGAGGATCTTTAGTTCACAATCATGGACAAAATAACCATGTTGGATCATTTTTCCAAAATCGAATCCAACTTATTCACAACCACGAGAACATGATGGCGAAAATGGATATGCGCAAATTTGATGGTAAGGATCCCCTGAATTAGATAAATCAAATGGAGAACTTCTTTGAGTTACATCAAACACCATTAGGAAAAAGGTGACATTGGCATTCCCGTATCTTGGACTAGACCAATTCGTTTGGTATAGATGGTTATGTACTCAAAGGCGGAAGAATGGTCTCGATGTCACTTGGACAATTTTTACCGAGGAGTTGCGATGCACTATAGTTCCAGGTGTTTCAAAGAACTACTTTAGTCAATTAGCAAAGTTACGGAAAATGAGATTAGTTAAAGATTATGTGTATCAATTCCAAAACCTGTCCTTAAGGGTGGAGAATATTCCGAAGAGAATCTAATGACTTGTTTCTTACGGGTCTTAAGGACCACATCGAGCATGAGGTACGTATGTTTAATCCACTCAAGCTTTACGATTCTATTATCATGGCATGTCGAGCAAAGTAAAAATTCTTTATAGTAGGAGGTCGCCTTTCATTAACACCAGAGACCGTAGTATCTCTTCCCATTCATTTTCTAGGCCAATTAGACTAACTCCTCGGAAAATGGAAGAAAAGATAGCAAAAGGATTATGTTTTAACTTGTGATAGCAAATATGGACCGGACACAAATGTGCTTTGAGAAGAAGTTATTCTATATTGATGGAGGTAATGAGGATGATGAGGAAGCTGAAATTATAGGAAAGGTTGAGGAACCAGAGAAGATGAAGTAGAGGATCACCAACCTACAATTTCTTGTCATGCATTGTCAGTATTAATACTCCTCAAACACTCAAAGTTATTGGTTATCTCAAAAAACAAAAGGTGACGATGTTGATTGACTCAGGGAGTACTCATAACTTCATAAATAGTAAGTTAGCTTTACCTGCCTCAATTGTTTTATTTACCCAACTCCAGAAATGCAAGTTATGATTGTAGATGGTGGGATAGTCAAGTGCACAAGAAAGTGCCATAGTATCAAGCTTTCCATGGGAGACTACATGTTAGACTCGCCTATGTTTGTTATTTCTATGGGAGGGGCAGATATTGTTTTGGGTGTCTAATGGCTCACAACCTTAGGTACTATAGAGATGAATTTCCAAGAATTGTTCATGCGATTTCATTCAAATGGAAGGACAATACAATTGAATGTGATGGTAGCTAAGTCTCCACAGATTATTAGCTCTCATCAAATACATAAGGTTCTCAGAAAAGGAGTAGATGGATTTATAGAAAAGTTATTTTCCATAGAAGTACAAAATATAGAGTCTTCAATGCCACCCGATCTTCAGAAGATTTTTTATGCTCACTCTTTTTTTTTTTTTTTTATGCAATTCCAAAGGGACTACCACCAGTTAGGGATCATGATCACGTCATTCAGTTGATTCCAGGGAGCCAAACACCTAACATCAGACCATACAAATACCCATATTCCCAGATAAGTGAGATCGAGAAAATGGTTCGTGAAATGTTAAAGGTAGGTATCATCGCCTAGTCAAAGTGCATATTCTTCACCGTGGGTCATTGTACGTAAGAAGGATGAAACATGGTGGATGTGTCTAGATTATCGAGAACTCAACAAGTACACCATCAAAGATAAGTTTCCTATTCCAAAGTAATTGATTATTTACTTGATGAATTACATGGTGCTACTTATTTCACAAAATTAGATCTTCGTTCGGGTACCTTTGTTAAATTAGAATAAAAGAGGAAGATGTTCATAAAACGGCTTTTAGAACTCATGAGGGCCATTATGAGTTTTTGGTAATGCCTTTTGGTCTTACAAATGTGCCTTCAACCTTTCAAAGTTTGATGAACACTTTGTTTTTAGGCCATTTTAAGGAAATTTATATTAGTTTTCTTTGATGACATATTGATTTATAGTAAGACATGGGAAGAACACTTACAACATGTAAATAAAGTGTTAGAAGTTTTGGAGAAACATACTCTCTATACAAAGCCATCCAAATGTTCTTTTGGTGTACAAAGGTAGAGTATTTGGGTCACATTGTATCCCATGAAGGCATCAAAGTTGATCCTCAGAAGATCAAAGCTATGGTGGAATGGCTAAGGCCCAAAACTCTCAAAAATCTTCGTGTGTTCCTAGGACTAATAGGGTACTACGAAGATTTGTGCGGGATATGGTAGAATAGCAACCCCACTCACCGCATTGCTAAAGAAGGATGTCTTCCATTGGGAGATGCAGCCACTAAATCCTTTGAGCAAATTGAAGGAAGCCTTGTGCAAAGACCCCCGATTTGGCTACTCCCAACTTCTCAAAAACCTTCATTATTGAATGTGACGCTTCAGGATCGGGATTGGTAGTAGTTCTAATGCAGAAGGAAGACCAATTGCATTTGAGAGTCTCCAATTCAAAGGAAAAGATCTGCTCAAACTGTCATGAGAAAGAAATGATGGCTATTCTTCATGCGGTCAAGCAATGGAGGCCCTATCTCATGGGTAGACACTTCAAGGTAAAAACTAATCATAATAGTCTCAAATATTTTTGGAACAAAGGTTATCATCGAGGAACAACAAAAGTGGGTAACAAAAATATTGGGATTTTGAAATCATATACAAAAAGGGTACATAAAATGTAGTAGCCGATGCGTTGTCCGAAGGGATACATCCGTAGATGCCTTACTATGTGGAATGTCCATGTTGACGGTTGATTGGGTGGATGAAGCAAGATTGGAATGGGATCAAGACAAGTATACACAATCTCTAATACAAAGTATCAAGCAGGGATATATGACATCTAACAAATTTGAGTGGAAAGGTAATGCCCTATGGTACAAGGACAGGTTATACTTGAGTAAAGATTCTGAGTTGAAGCATAAGATTCTTGTAGAGTTACATGCCTGACCTATTGGAGGACACTCTGGGTTTTTGAAGACATATCATAGAATAAAAAGAGAATTCTTTTGGGAAACTCAAGGGGATGTACAAAAGTTTGTATCAAAGTGTTTAGTGTGCCAACAGAACAAAGGGGAAACAATTAAGACACCATGTCTATTGCAACCCTTACGAATTCCTAGCCAAAGATGGGAGGAGGTCTCCATGGATTTCATCACCAAATTGCCTTGTTCAGAAGGTAAGAATGTTATTTTCGTGATTGTGGATAGGCTCACAAAATATGCCCATTTTTGTGCCCTATCACATCCATTTGCAGCCAATACAGTTGTAACTATTTTTTTGGAGACAGTTCAAAGGCTACATGGAACCCCAAAGATAATTGTAAGTGATCATGATCCTATTTTCACAAGTAATTTTTGGACAGAATTATTTTCATGTTTGGGTACTCAACTAGCTCACAGTTCATCTTATCATCCTCAAACTGATGGGAAAATGGAAGTGGTCAACAAATGCTTAGAGGGGTATCTACGTTGTTTTGTATCAGATAAGTAGGAAAGGTGGATTAAATGGCTACCACTTGCAGAATGGTGGTATAACACATCTTTTCATACCTCTTCTCAAATGACCCCATTTTTAGCATTATATGGTTACCATCCACCTTCTATCACTTCCTCCTTGAGGATGCAAACTAAGGTCAGAGATGTTGAGGAACACATTCAACATCAACAAGAAGTTTTGGCTAGTTTGAAGGAGAATTTAGCATTAGCACAAAACAGGATGAAACAACAAGCATATCAACACCGTAGTGAAAGACATTTTGAAATTGGTGATTGAGTTTTTGTACGTCTCCACTTTTACAAACAGATGTCTCTAAAGCAATAGAAAAGGGACAACAAACTTGCTCCTAAATATTATGGCCCTTATCGGGTTCTACGAGAAAATTGGCGGTGTCGCTTATAAACTAGAGTTGCCTCCATCTTCACACATACACCCAAAGATTCCATGTTTCATGCCCGAAGAAGGTTATTGGACGAAATTTGAAGCCCAGACAGAGTTACTGAGAACTTGATGAGGAAAGAAGAATCATTTTGGAGCCAGAGAAGATTCTACAAACACGTACTAAGAGGCTGAGAACTAGAGACATTAAGGAATATCTAATCAAGTGGAAGAATCTGAGCATAGAAGATGCAACCTGGGAGGATGAAGGTTTTCTCAACAACATCCAGGATTATTCAACGTTGGTTTGAAGGGGAAGGGCATGCTACGCCCTTAACCTATTTCTTGTATTAGGATATGAGTAGCCGACTTGTGGCTTACCATATCATTTTATTATATCATTTATACTTTCTCATGCTTAATAGGTCGTCTGGGTGATGGCCATAACATATGAATAATATATAGAGGGATTGTAGGTAGTAGTTCATGATCATTTGAGCATTTGAGTTTTATTATATGGTTTGGAGGTTGCCCCCTCGAAGTGGCGAAGCTATTATAATTGCATATTGAGGTCATTATTATGAAATATTGTGTTATTTGGTGTTCTATTGTTGCTCATAATCTGAATTTTACTAGTGATTTCATTACGGTGTTTGGGACATATACATGTACATATGTATATATATACTCGTACATACTTGTGTGTATGTGTGTGTATATGTATGTATTCGAGTATGTATCACAACAGATAAATTCCTTGACTTGCCCAACAAAGTGAAGAGTATAGATAGTGTTTTTTTTTCATTATGTGGTATACACACAATGTGTATACCATGTACAACACTACCATATGGCATATGATAATACAAGGCATGTGAGACACGTACATGTACATATGTACATGTATACTTGTACATACGTGTGTGTATGTGCATGTATATGTATACATATGTATATGTATGTATTTGAGTATGTATCACGACAACAAATTCTGTGAGTGTCCCAGTAGATTGAAGAGTATATATACTTTTTATTTTCTCTGTTATGTGGTATACACACAGTGTGTATACCACGTACAACACTACCCTATGATAATACAGGGTATGTGGGACACGTACATATACATATGTACATGTATACACATACATACGTGTGTGTATGTATGTGTATGATTATTTATGATTATAGCTACCACACTTTTTATGTTTTTGTTTGTATGTGCCATTTGGCAGCACAATGACAACAACAGGTAATCATCACATCTTCTCCCCACTTTATTCAACCATCATGTGAATATAGACAGTATTTTTTCTTTGTTATGTGATATACACACAGTGTGTATACCACATACAACACTACCATATGTACAGGGTATGTGATAATAGACTACACTCCAAAGCAAGTAGACTACACTTGCAATCAATGAACCAAAAGTATCAAACAATTTAGGTGATAATATGCTAGATATAGAGGCTAGTGATGAACCACTTGTCGTGGATGATATTACAATAAATTTCATGCGGAGGAGTCAAGTCTGCAAAGATGGAAAACAGTTTGAAGGCCAAAAGAAACATATTGATGAAGAACCTAATACTCATAATCAAAAAGAAGAAGGTTAATAAGCCCACAGTTTGATTTTCCCAAAAGCTCTGAAATAAGTTCTCCTCCACTTTCGATTGTGGAAAAAGTTTAGAAACGTAATATTGAAAAATAAATTTCACCTCAGCCACATAGTAGTGTACATACAATGAACAGAAACATCTAAGCATCTTGATAGAACAGAAACAAAAACCTAAGTTTGATTTTGGCTTGCTATGGTTGTTTTGATAGAATCTTGAAGCCTATAAGCATGTAAGGGGATGAAGTGAAGAGTAATTAGGTGTCTTAGGTCCATATCAGGGTCTAGAAAGGCATAATGGGAGTTTATAAGTCAAGGACTTGCCTTTTGGTTAAGGAACTTAGCATAAGCCTAAGGATATTCAAATGACCAATAGGTCTAAAGTCTAGAATTCAGTTGGAAACTAATAGAAGGATTATAAATTGTGAAAATGTAACTGAATTATGCATTCCCAATCAATTGGAAATCGAGGAAGGTTTCAGGAAAGGAGAAAAAAATGTTTTTGTAAGCTTTGGTACTTGGTAATGGTGTATACATCTCTGAGATTTGTTGAATGTTCATAGAAATCTGATGCATGCTTGTTGGTAAGGCTATAAATGATCTATGGGAGAAATTATTTACAAGTCTTTTGAATTGTTATTGTATGTGTGTTGATGCTTCTTGGATGAACTAAGTATATTGATTAAACTGTGAAACTCTGATTCAACTGTGAGTACAGTGGTATTGGAATTTGTGAAAAGATTGTTGACACATTGTGGTGAGTGGAAAGTTATCCATGCATGATAGGAAGGTGCAAACTCAAGCCTAAAACAAACCTCTGTAATGTATTCTCAATTATGCAAACTGTGATATAAGATGATTGTGCTATGTGAAACAAGTTGATTGAGATCATCTTTGCAAGTGTATGTGATAAGTTGCTCATTGTGCCATAAGCAAAGAGCATAAGCAAAGAGTATCAAGGGTTACCCTCAGGTCCAAAGAAGAAGAAACAAGATTGTAACTTGTATGTTTGAATCTTTTTGGGGAAGCAACATTGAAGGTAATTGTTTTCTAGACTTGGTGATAACTGTGCATGCTAGAAAAGACATAAATCCATGATTGTAACTCTTTGATTACCCTCTTGGGTGAAGAATGCTATTGTATTTTTAGTCATGATAGCTTCTTCACAAGTTTGAGTTAAGTGTTGTTAAGCAAAGGAATTTGGAGGTCTGAAATCTATGCACGCACATAGACAGGGTCAATGAAAAGAAGGAATGGAGGAGACTTTGCACGAGTTGGCATGAACTACTTGGTAAGGTTAATAGTTGAACCTCCTCAAAACAAACATCCACAATAAATATTAAAGCTTGAATCTATATTGAGGCTACCCTGTTTTATGAGATCATGGTAAGAAATCAAACTTATTTTAGAGCTTTTGGGAAGATCAAACTGTTGGTACGAATGAATCCTTGAATACATGTGTTGGGGGTAAGTGCTCACCCCATCCAATTTTTAATTTATTTGTTGTACATTCCATTTTAGTATAAGGAAACAATCCCTTTTACAAGGAACAAGGAACAAAACATGCATTTGTCGCCAAAAACCACAAACTCTACAAGTTTATTCGCAGAAGCTAGACGAGAAACAACAAGTCTATTTTTTTAAACCCTAACCCAAAATGGATATGCGAAAATTTAAATAACATCCATAGAACTGCAAAAAAATTCTGATATACACCCGAATGTAACCAAGCGCGAGAAAGGGAGCAAAATATCCGAACAACAATTACATAAACGAGCTTCCGCCAAAGAGGGAGGAGCTTCCGCCAAAGAGGGAGAGAACAACAATTACATAAACGAAAATGCGGGAGGAGAACAAGGCACAATTATGGAGGAGGTTGAAGTTAATCTCTGCATAAACACGATTTTTTTAAAACTTGAATGACAAAAATATTTCTATTTTTTAAACCCTAACCCAAAATGGATATGTGCGAACATTTAAATAACATCCATAGAACTAGCAAGAACTGCAAAAAAATACCCGATATACACCTGAATGTAGCCAAGCGCAAAAAGGGAGCAGAAATACCCGAACAACAATTACAGAAACGAGCTTTCGCCAAAGAGGGAGAGAACAACAATGGATTACGAAACGAAAATGGGGGAGAACAAGGCACAATTACGGAGGAGGTCGAATTAATTTTGAGTTGAGACCAGAAGGTGGCGGTGTCCTTTGCCATCTCATCGCTCTTAGGAAAACGTGAGGCCGAGGTCATCGAAACCCGGCACGACAAATTTGCTCCAGCCAGCAAGGCTCCACATTGGCAAAGGGACTCTCGGGAAAAGCGTGATGCATGTGTATGGGGCATATGGGGGGCCATCATGAATATGAGTGGGGGCCATGCGACCACTGCTGCCATGATAGCCACAAGGGTGAAGTGACCCCAAATTGTGAGTAAGATTATTGCTGGTAACAAACCCCACATTCTTATTCATTTCTCAAATTGACGGTTTTAATCCCATCTTTAGAGCTTCATATCAACACCCATGTATAATGCAGTCCATGTGATCAATCAGCTAATTGTACCGTCCTCTCTGCTTTTTGGGTCATATCAAATCTAGATTATGAATTGATGATACCATGATCTTTAAGTGTTTGTAAAACTAAAAATAGCATTTGTCCTTGATTAAATGTCTAGGAAGGTTTTCAGGACAATTCAGTAAGAACAGACAAATAGTTGTCTAGGAGTTGGTATGTATGGACAGAAGTTAATCTAGCATGGTATAGGAGAGTATCTCTTTGATCCAAATATTCCAGGAAGGTTTAGAAGTTAGAATGGAAAATAAAAGGATGCAACACAGTTCAATCCAAATATATTGCTCATAATGTCTACCCATGGAAATATACTCACAGCACGCTTTTGTACCGGCATCGCAGAAAATAAATGCCCAAATTAGGGCTCAAGCTTTTATTGTCAAATAGATAAAGAATTGGATTACATCGACACAAGTCTTCTTTTCTGAAGCTATGTATAAAAAGAATTCTGAAACTGTGCATGAAAATAATAACGTATACAAGTAAAAATGTTTGCCAAACTGCCAGTTCGAAAAATTTGGAGAATAAAATAGTAGCTCTCCCAACCTTATGAATGTGTCATGGACGTAGGTTGTGTTGAGATATCCCAAATTTTATCACCCTGAAGATTCAAGGGAGATTTGCACATAGGTGAGGGAATTGGCAAAGGAGATTTCCACATGGGTGAGGGAATTAGCAAGGGAGATTTGAATCTTGGTGAAGGAATTATTAAGGGAGGTTTGCCTTTGGGTGACTGATTACTTGAGGGAGTCAAACATTTAGGTAATTTATAACCAGAGGGAGATGTGGGTCTAGGTGTTCGGTTACTAGAGGGAGTCATACAGTCAGGTAATATATAACTAGAGGGAGAAGCACATCTGGGTGATAGGTTCACCCGCTCTAAAGCCATGGCACGAAGTTCGGCAGGGTAATCTGCAACGCACCCAATGCGTGGACCGGCTCCTGAAGACCATTTCAAAGACAATTGCTTCCCAGCTGATATGATTGTATTGCTTTTTTCGAGTTAAACCTCTTGAGCAACTCTGTATGATGAATTTCAGGTTTTTCAATTTGAAGTTCTCCTGACACACTTCTATTGTAGGGCACATACCCTTGATTTTCTCTCTCTTCTCAGTTTTTAATGTTTCAGCGCCCACAATGCTTTGTTCTGTCATGGAGCTTTCTTGGGAAATAGTGGGTTGAACATTGTCATCAGAATTGGATGTTTCATTTTCATTTGCAAGTTGAGAGAATATAAGACTATCCCTAGATTTGTCTTCACTTCCATTCTGTTTGTAGTCACAAAAAGCAGTGTCATTCTTCTTATCATCTTTTTCAATGTTACTTTCAATATATGCTTCAGACTGCATATTTCCTTCCAGTCTCTTACTAGAACGGTCCTCCTCTCTCTCTAACTCTGGACTGGCAGTTTCATATGTACCCTTCTGTAAAACGGTCACCAACACAGCTTTAGAAACTTTAGAATAAAACGTTGTACCAACAAGTTTGAACCTAGATAAAAGTTGAATGAATAGAACATTAGCTAAAACGGAGATATATTTCTTCCAAGAAAACACACACCTCAACATTAGAAAGGTCAATCCCATTTTCCTCCAGAAAATTGAGAAGCTCCGTGAAATTTTGTTCAGTGGGAAGATAGTGTCCACTATGTGGCCAAATGGCCTGCAGAAACAAGCAAATAAAATGTCAAAGATTATCAGAATTCATATATCCACAACAGAAAACATTCATGCAACAAAACTTTCAAAGCATTAAACAAAACCTTTGATATTTATATTTCCCAATAATAACAGATCTCTTCATGGTATCTTATAAACTACCTTAAGAACCCCATTTTCTACTGTGAATCTGCCTGCTGCAGATGTAGCCCCTCCAGCCAGAAAGCTAGAATGTTGGAATGTCCCCTTCTTTTTCTGAATAGGCAACAATAGAACGACTGTGTTTAATGAACTTTAATTGAAAACTTATGTCTTTGTAGCCCTAATTAAGAAATGAAGAATTTATATACACATATCCGGAGATGAAAAACGAACATCATTGTTTGAAAAAACAAGAACAGCAAAGCTCCAAATTTTAATTTCAATCAGTCTTTTCATAGGGCTGGTTAATCTTGAAATACCTGACCAACATATAGCTTTTTTGATGTGCTCATTACAAAAATCCATTTTGATCCTTCAGAGCCATTACTTGTATCAATCAACTGTCCACTTTGCTTGTATATAAGTTTCCCGTTTTGGGGAATGAACTCATATTGCTCCCTCTCTTTCTGCAATGCAAGAATTGGAAAACTATCAGACACGGCAAACAGGAAATAAGCTCTGCTAGTTTTGGTTTACTCTACTATGCCTATAGGCTATATTGAAAGATGAAGTGTAATCATCAATGGTACATGGGAAACACATTGTACAATATCATTACTCCTAATATGGCAAGGGAATAGATAAATTGCATCTCTGTGATTTCACATTTAGATACATGAGTTGAAGAATGCATCAAGGATCAATCAAATCTCAGTTGTAGAAAAATAAAACCAATTATAACTGCAATATAGGAGGTTGCGCGATAAACCTAGAATTTCCTACAAAAAAACCATCAAAATCCTGTATTTCTGAAGGTAAGCAACCCAAAGACCCTCTGTAAGATAACCCAACATGGTGCCAAAACAATTAGAGAACTGGTGCAGGACACCTATTCTTACAACTCCAACATTCAAGCTAGGATAACAAAAGTTTTTTTTTTTCCTAAGGAAGACTTTAAGCCTGAATGCAAGCAATGTTTTCCTTTTACCTTGATCAACTAAGTTTTGGCAATTTTAAATAATATCTACTAAAACCATTTTCAGACAGTACACATTTCTCCCACAGAAGAATCCTCAAAGGAAGTTTTCTCACTAGAGAGGTAAATACGGGTTCTATTATGTTCAGTAATATAGGAATGTCAGCACTATTTTAAGTAAAAAAATGCATATCAAAAAAGTTAAATGGCAATATTTTCTAGTCTCGATTGCAAAGACCAACATGATCACCAGCCTAAAAGTTCCCATTTAACTAATTGGGACATGAGCCATGCTAAAAAAATCAAACAAAAGTTAAAATCTTACAGGACCGAGATATTTAATGCGATGCTGTTGTAGTTTTGACCGAGGGCAGACCTTCTGAAGATCTAAACCCTTCCCATCTCCGATATCCAGCCTGCATTAACAACAAATTACCTCAGTTCAATGCTCATCAAACATGCCAAAATGAATTAAGTTTTATTTTAACCAGATTTCTTCACAAAAGGTACAACGAATGAATTGCATTGTTGGAAGTCATTGCCATAAAGGCTTTTTTGTATAGAACATGCAGGAAAAAGGAATTTGGAAAATATGGCAAACAGAATTTTTTTTTGGAAGGGGGATCAGTGGGAAGGGAGCATGAAACCAGACTAGATGCAATGGCCACGACAACATAATATAATACGAAAACCAAGTACAACTAACTTTAAACATCGAAAAATTATATTGCAATAGTTAGTCGATCTTTCAAATTTAAATGAGAAATCTAACACTGAATACAAGCATATTATTTAAAAACTATACAATTCACTATTAATTCTTGCTTGATGGATATAGTCAGTTCAGATTCGTACATAAAATATGAGCTAACAATTTAGACGATGCAACATATATATATGAAAAAACTTGCAGGGCTGACGTGTTGACTGCACAAAGTATCTGATTTATGAAAATAAAATGGGCATTAAAAGTGAACTCACCAATAGAAAAATGGTTGTATCGTGTCACTTTCAAACCAGGCATCATAATAAAAATGTAGATTATGTCCATACCGATGTCGTGGGTCAATCTGCATATGCCAAAAAAAAAAACAATGGGAGTTATGACATTGTATCGGCATCTATCACTCAATGATGCCCTAAGTGTATAGAGTCCATCCTGTTTCAATAGAGCCTATCATGAAGAGAAGATACACCCATACTAATTAGTAATTTCTCTACTCTGTCCAGCCCGATCTAATATTAAACTAAATTTGTTAGATTATCAATTTTTGTAAGATTTAACTCATGTGCGTTTAAGTTATCTCAACATGACTTCTATAAGTAGTCACTACCATAATGACATTTTTCCTCCTGCAATCCATCGCTTTGGGCTTTTCACCCTCTTACGAATTTCCCCATTAGCTTGTGTGCTAAGTGGGTAATAAATACACAAGGAAAAATGTCATTATGGTAATGACTACTCATGGAGGTCATAGATGACTAGAACACAAATGAGTAAAACCACACAAAAATAATTAATCTAGTTAAATTGCTTGTGGAAGCCTTCAATTACTTTAACACTAAATTTGTTATCAGATGGTTAAATGGGAAATTGATAAAGAACTCACAGCCTCCATCCAGTGCTGGAAAGCTAGCTTATGCGAGCATTTTCATCTTTCGATAAACCCTTGCCTACCTGTAAACAGGATCATAAACATCACACTCAGGAATCTAACCAGTCAATATCAGGCCTATGCTAAGGACAAGGCTTGTCTAAACACTGCAACCACAGTGATACACAGATACAGACTGTGTGGAATAAATAAAGATTCAGCATAAACTGTGACCAAGTTAAAAACAGTGTCCAATTTCAAGATCATTTTTGCATCTAATACCCTCAGGACTAAAACATAAAGAAATATCTTCTAGTAAAAATACAGAGAACCGCAGTATAACTATTTCGCATACCTTCGCAGCTTTTAATCCAGCACGTGACCAACGAGAAACAGCAGTTTCTGGTTTTCCAATATCAAAAAAGGAGACAGTATTGCGCTTAAGTGTCACAAAGTCTATGGCTTGCCACCTGTGTGATCCATCATAAATTTGTTTTGTTAGTTTATAGACTAATTTTTTAGGCAAGCAACACTATGTCCTCACAAGTACAGGCCAGCTTCTTATTTTTGCCAAGATATTATGCAATGAAAAAAGAGAAAAACAATAATTTGGGCATGCAAACAAAGATATGAGCAAGCTTATCCTTGAAATAATCAGAAAGAAAACACATCTAAAGGATATAGGCTCAAGACAAACCAGAGTTCTTCAGCCACAACAGCACAGTCAGCAAGGTTTCGTCTTGTTCGGTAACTTCTATACACTTTCTGTACTTTCACTGCAGCTGCATCCTTATCATTTTCTTTATTGCTTTCTGATCCTACAGATGATGCATCAGAATCCTTCTGCTTGAGACTGTCTGGAATGTCTGCATCAGATTTTGAGTTGCCAGATTTAAACTTACTGATCCTAGAATTGCTGTTTGTGATCCCATATCTTTTGAAAGACTGTCTGAGATATCTGCATCAGATTTTGAGTTGACAAGTTTGAAACTTACTGATCCTAGCATTGCTGTTTGTGATCCCATATCTTTTGAACTTATGGATCTGACTTCAGCTGTTTCCATATTTTCCTTTCTAAGGTTATTTAGTACAAATAAGAATATATCATGCCCTACTAAAATTTTGATGGCTTCCTTCAGCAAGGAAACAACAATTCCCATCCCAGAGGATGTGAATTTTCTATGAAGCTCTTCGTATTTCAATGAGTTAATCACAAATCTGTGGATTTGGAGCTGTCTGAATGTTGGATAAGCAAAATTACTGCAGCAGCAAAGAGGAACAAGGCATTAGAGGCTTGATGAATGTAGCATTTCATTTCCTATCAAAATAAGATACTGGTTTTCTTGAATATGCATAAGAAGTTTAAGTACAATAACTTTTTTATATAGTCATTTTGTAGCAGAAAGGTGTTGGACAATAACTTCAAGCAACCCACGACTTTAACAAGCTAAAATTGCAAGGACTTGGGCTATCAGTAAGAATAAATGGTTAAATAGTTGAGGTTATTGAGCCTGAAATTGTAGTTTATGCTGGCAAATAATCTGCACACTTTTCAATACATTTATTTTCAACTCAACATTGGCTGGTAGGTAAATCGATTCAACTTCAAATCATATGCTGAGCCTCTAACTCTCGTATACTACACTTGAAAATTTAGCCTAGGCATGGACATACTTTGCATTCACCAAAAAGTGATATTTAGCCACCATTCTTTCTGATAGAAGATCATGAGGCACAGGAGGATTGGCCATCCTCAGTTTGCTCTCGAGCTTTTTCATGAAGTTGAAACCAAGAGAGTAGATGGGTGTGACCCGGCATGGGGAATCTTGTGTGACAAACCTGGTGTGTTGGCTAGGCTGAGTGTTAAAAAGACACCTTAACCTTGTTACAATGTAACTAACAGTAAGCAAGTCTGTACATACCCACCCAGTTTAAGATCCAAACTATAACTGACACAGGTATATCAGACTCGGAATGTGAAACATAAAGTTTCACACATCAACACTGAACCAATGGTGAAATTTTGCACCAAAACCCATACCGTAGCAGCTGAATGAATATCAGGAAATTCAAATCAACAAGAGGGAAAAAAATGCAACAGTACTCATGAACCCAAAGAAGTTAGATTCACTTACTTACTACCAAGGAATTAAGATCAGACTTATTATACCAAAGGTACAGTGGCCTAAAGGCACGCCATGAGAGGGAAATTAAGACTAGTTAACTGAGTTTGAGTTGATGGGGCTCAGGGCTCAAAAGCTAACCCACACTTATCAGAAATCCCTAGTTCAAAACTAGGATGCAGAGAAATTTTCCAGCAGCAAGCAGTAGCACACAACGACCACCTGAGGCCAGGTGTTCTTGGTGACCTGGGATGTTCATCTAGTTGCAGTAGGAACAATCCCAGTTGTGCAAATGTTGAAACCCCATTAGTTTCACCTCTACACACTGGAGAGAAGAGATTGCCCTACTCCATTGGCCATCACCTCAAAACAAGGCCTAAAGGGATATTGCTAATTTTAAAAGTTTCCATTGAAAATTTAGAAGAAATCTTAATAAAAACAACACTGAAATGGAAACTGTCCAGCTAGCCATGGTCGAGCAGGAAGATGGAGTAATTGTGGTTATGATGACCTGAGTTCAAATCCTTCTCATGCACCCGTGTTACAGTGGAATGGTGCTTCTTGGGAAAGAAATTTGAAATTCGAAATAAAATTTAAAAAGTAGTCCATGACCGGTCAAAATAACATCAGGAAATAAACAGTCAAATAAAATGAGCAAGTGGTAAATCATCGAGCCTTTTATAGTGTAGCAGATTCAAATTCCCCACATTTGATAGTGTAGCAGATTCAAATCCACCACATTTGATAGTGTAGCAGATTCAAATCCCACGCATTTGATACTATAGCAGAATCAAAACCCCAAGGGACATGTTAAGTGTTGATATTTGGTAAGATACCGCATTGAACTCTGGGTGTGGCATATCCAGTATTGAAATCATATGGGGGTCCTGCATCGAACAGGGTAGAACACCGTATACAACTTTGGGTGTGGCATAACAAGTGTTGAAATTGGGTAGAATAATACTGCATCCAACTTTGGGTGCAGTGCAACCAACTGATAAGGCTGGGAGCAAATCCTAAGTCTTTTGAGTCTTGACAGAAGAGATACCGATGCAAGGGGTATTTACCAAAGTCGATAACAAAATACTAGGAAATAAACAGGGAATGTCTGCAGAGCCATTATTCTCTAAGACTTTTCTTTCTATGGAACAGACTCATCTACTCTTTTGGCAGTTCTATTACCCCTAATTCCCGAAGCCTCAATAACCAAATCAAAATTAAATTACTCTGCCTTGACGATATTATTTCTGTATATGGACTACAATATGAAGGTTTTTCTTTTGGTTTTCAAACCCTCTGAGCTCTGCTGTAAGGGGCTGGGAAGATAAATGGACCGTGCAGGTCTGCATATGGAATTTACAGGTTGGCTATGGGTTGAGAAGCCGCAGCCCAGAACAGCTATACAACTGTTTAGAAGGCTGACATATTTGACTGTAAAGATAAATGGTAAAGGTCACCTACTGGTGACAGAAAATCAACTCCATTTCCTATTCACAACAGACAAGGAGCTGAGAAGTTATACTTAAAATTGTAGACAAATGTTTGTAAGCCCAACCTACAAGACTATAAATATAATTTGCAAAAGTTGCCGATTTATGAAAGCAAGTCAATTCCATTTCTTACTCACAGCTGACTTTGGCCTGAGAAGCTACAACAGCATGAAAATGGGAAATCCTAGGTTCAGGTCAGCATTAAAAAATGAAATCCTAGGGTCTGGTCAAAATCTCAAGGGTTTAGCATCCACACCTAAAAATGGGAGGTCCTAGGTTCAAGTCTCAGCTTGTCCATGAAAAACAGCATTCCCAAATCTCATATTACTAATGCTAAGTACATACAGCTATTTCCAAAATCTTAATTTGTGATCAAAATACCCAATAACAAAAGGCTTGAATAGATTTAAGTCAAGCTACCGCAAAAAATCCGTGATCAAGATAATACCCAACAAAAAAATTTCATTTCTGAGGGTTCTCAAAAGAATTCAACGCATAAAAATCCTAATGAATATGCACCCAAATCATGAAATGCGCAAAGTAGCCCTCTTGAATGAGCACTCACCAAAATTGTGAAGGCTCTTCCTCTTCCTCTTTCTCTTGTTTATTTCAGATGCATACATGATACATGTATCAAAATTTTCTCTAGTTCTTATAGAGTACAGGATGGATTCAGAGGAAGGCTTAATGCAATTTCGCAGGCCGGAAAAACACTAGAATTTTGAAGGTATGGCGCTTTGAATGGACTTTTTTGAGCAATAAGTTAAAAACTAGTAAAACTCTGACGCTTCTTGGCGGGTGCAGCGGGATAACGCGGATTATAAAATAGTTTTGACTGTTTACGTTGCTACTCCGCGACATTATTGTGTGCATTGCAGTGTTTATGATAAGTAGCACCCCTTTGAAAAGCACAGGTCGTCAGTTGCGATCAGTCTTTGTCAATTAAGGTGGCCAAATGGCGATTATTGAAAGAAATTATTGTTTGATAAATTTTCTAACGACACAATAATGTCACTATGGATTATAATGTGACAGGCGAGGTATTGATTTAGAAAGCCTATTAAATGGAACTTATTTTGATTATAATTAGCCTACTAGTACTAGGAATAAGAAAATCAGTTTGTTTGGGTGCATTTTCAGAACATGGACTTCAACGATATTATAAAAGGTACTTGACCAAAAGGGGGTCAGAAAACCAAGAGGAAAAATCGCTTCACTTTAAAGAATGGGACTAGAGAGGATTATACCCTTAATAGGGCCTATTAAGGATAATATGAGATTTAAGTATTTGAACGGTGAAAGGGATTAAAAGGGGTGATATAGTTATATTGTTAGTGTATCTGTGTGTTTATTGATTATTGGTTTAGACTAGCAATCACACATAAATGTGTGATGAAATGTCGAAGAGGATGCTTCGAAGAAGTTATAGTTGAGGGAAATAAATAAGGAAGGAGGGGGTAGTGACAAATAAGGAGATTGAGGGAGAAGTCATGGATTGTGATAAATGTTGGAGGAACCTATGCTAAAATCATCTTTCTTACGATTAGACGTATATGAAACATGTGTCCATCAATGACCATTAACACAACACCTTGACCTCTCATTTTTGTAATGCTTGATAGGCATAGTTACTCGAGACTTGCATTTGGAAATGATTTTTAGTGTAATTAATGGTTGAGGCATTGGAAAAAGATGGAAACAAATTTCATGCACATCATTTCCTCCTTTGATCGTCAAGGTCATCTAAGGTTACAAATAGGGAACATTTGAATTTGAAGATTATAATTTGGTGGATGGTCGAAAATTATAATTCAAAAGTCGATGTGAAGAGTAAAATCTATTAAGGAGCCAACAAATCTAAATGCATGGAATATGTTGAATGCATGGATTTTGATGGAGGATAGTTGGAGGAGATGACTACCCTTTTTCTAAGGCATAGGGACATGAATATCCAACATCATCTTTTATTTGGAAAGTTGACCAATGCAATGTTTAACCACTACATGTAATGCATAATGATGGTTGAGATGAAGGAAGATGCAAACTCTAGTGATCCAGGTGGTGCGAGGAGATGCTAGATGCGAGCAAGAATGGATCACAATACTCAATACATGCTCCATAATGAAATACGATTTTGAGCTCATCGAAGGACCGACAATGCAAAAATCGATGCCTATTGATTCCAAACCTAACGGAAATCCAATACATTAAATTCGGGTAGATCTATTCGAACTCAATGAAAGTGTAATCTTCAACACTAGCATGATCCCAACTTAAGCGCAAAGGGAGATGAGGCAATCACTTTACATGGGTCTGCAGAGGAAAACAAGTGAGGACAAATAACAAAAGGTGTTTTCCAAGGAGGAATGAGGAACAGGGGGACCCTTTGTGGGACCTCCTCTCCTAAATAACAAACACTCAAAAATTATTTTACGACATAAATATGGTCATAAGGCAAGGAAAATATACAAAGTGATGGTGTCTTCTTTTATAGTATGTGTTTTTTATGACACAATGGAGAATTCTTTATTTGTGGGTTTGTTTTTATTATTCTACAGGGTTGTAGGTTGTGGATCAAAAGATTCGCACTTGGGGTCTTTCCACCCTCAACGCCGATAAGTACATCTACAAAATGTAATATGAGTTATAACCTAATAAAAATAGTAGTAGATTAAGAATAATGTTGCACCGCATATATTAAAATCCATACGGAGGGCTTGTTAAGTAATGGTGTTACCTTGTTCATTAGTTCTACGACATCAACACTTGGTCATTATTCAACTAAAAGAAATCAAATTTGTTTAGAAAAAATGGGGAAATGGGATTTGTTATTTTTATAGTGTCGAGACTTTCATTTGTACAATGTTTTATTTATTATATAATATGAAGACATGAATGTAAAGTTGGAATGAAAAAGGTAGGGATTAAATACATGCATGTCCCACACCTCTTCCACGACTCAAATTGTCCCTACCCAAATAATATATACTATATGTGCTCTACTTTACCATCTCAATGTTACTTGCATTATTCACGTGATTGCAATTTGCACTTAAATAGGGAAAAATAAAAGGGGGAAATATAATAGGTTCCACATGACTTTAAGTTGTGTTTAAATGGGGCCCCAAAATATTCTTGGCATCTTGACGACATCTCACAATGGCTACCTAAAGACCTTGAAAATGCAAACATCCATAAGTGGATTGTGGGACACGTTCTCGGTCGAGTTATCCAACAAACATTATCATTACGATGCTTATGTTTTTCTAATGCCAAATCAATCGATCAACATAGTGACAATTGGATGATACAAAACACTTATACAAAGGATCCCTACAAAATATAAACTACAATAAGCACAAGGCCATATGTCAAAATATTTTTACCAAGTCCGATGTTTTCCCATAATATGATGACAAAAAAATTTCTTACCTTTTCCCAAAATTATTCATAATTATCTCAGCCATCAGTTATGGTGATCCGCTATTGGATGGTAGTGATAGAGTGTTGGGAATCCTGAGAGGGAATAAATACCATTTAAGTGATTTTAATTGCCTCAACCAAATGAACCAGATTAGAGACACGTCGATATAAATGATTTCGATTAAGTGGTTTGTATCTGGAAGACATACGTGGATGATGAAGAGTGAGCCGGATTGTCAACTTTCTTGGAAACTAGGTGTTATCCAACAAACTCTCTAACTAGTGTTAGACTAAACATCCCTAAATCCAATAGGGGCAACTCCTTTGGCGTAAAAGATATTGAATAATTTATAATTTTCATTTTGAAATGTGCAAAATCCATGTGATAATTAGAGGAAATTAGTCAACATCGATAGTATAAAAATTGGTAATTTATTTGTTTACAATGCACGTATGGTCCAAATTTCAATGAATCCTCAGTATCCACGACACCACAATAGTAATGAGGAGGCCCAACTCTCCCCTACTTTTACTCCTACTGATAGACTTAGCATTTTAAATCCAACACCTAAAGTTGAGCACCCACATTTCTTGTCCAACTAATGTACGTTAATCAAACGTTTCACCAAATTAGGCCTGGAATTTCAAATTATCTTTGCCTATCAAATCAAATCAAAGTTTGTTGATGGCCTAGTTCTTTCATGTAATCTGTAAATTCCAATTTTTCTATACTTATATTTTTATTTCTTCCTATAGATTTGTATATTATATTTATAGAAGACTATTTAAAAAATTATATGGTTTTATAAATTTTCATCCTATCATTTTCGATGGCTACCAATTTTTTAATGGATAATATATGAATAAAAAGACAAAAAGTGGCCTAGGACCTATCAATTTCCATTCGAAATACTTTAACCGATCGCATGTGCACACGAGGGCTTGAAAATATTCAATGAAAAATTTTAAGGAATGGTTAATAACAAAGTCATTCCATCAAGTAAAATATTTCCTTGTATCAGATGAAAGTAAAATATTGGCGCAAAGCAAAAATATAAAAGGGCGGAAAATCCAACAGTTCCATATTATTTTATTTTTTTAATTTTATGCAAAGTAATTATTTTTCAAAATTAATATTGAATCAAACGGTCTCTCAAGATCCGTGCGTCCAATGCACACCCTCCACGATTCACAATCATCCATTTTCTAACGATTGTCAAATAGGGAACCCCGATCCAATCGGGAACGCCTTCGATGTAATTATATCTTTATTAGCGTGTATTTCTTATGTTCTTGGAATTTTGATGAGTTTTCTTTGTTTTCCACATGTCATTTTTTTTTTGTTTCTTCTTGTTTCTTATCCATTCCCCCTCTCTCTCTCTCTCTCTACTTTTCTCTCTCTCTCTCTCTCTCTCTCTCTCTCTCTCTAGTTTTATCTTCTTTCTTCCCTATTTTCCCTTTTTTTTTCAAGAATTTTTTTCTTCGAAATTCACACTTCTACGGCTTTGATACCTTACTTCAAATCCTCGGTGTTTTTAAGTCTTTCTTTATTTATTTTTCCTTCAATTGTGTGATAGTACACACCCTTAAGGTACTATTTGTTATTATTAAATTAAGGGGTTCCATTAGGGACCTTACCCTTAGATAAATAACAAAAATATTATAATTCGAAACAAAAAGATCTAAAGAAAAAGCAGGAAGGGGAAAACAGACAACACCCCAAAACACCAAGGGAGGACCCCTAAACATAGAGGTAAATAAGAACGTATAATTGATAGATGGAGGAACCAAATTCTTTCCTTCCTTAACCTTTCATCCCCTCAAGAACTAAAGGCCGCTAAGGGAAAGGAGGAGAAGAGAGAAATCTTCCTTAGTTGCTTCCACCACATAACAAGATATAATGAGATTAGAAGAAAAACATCATGAATAGAAAATCCTGAGTACCCCTCAAACTCCATGGTGATAAGATAACACACAATGGAGGCTTCTTGAGAGAAAAGAGAAGAAAATACTAGGAAACATCATCGCCAACAAACTGATCAACACTCCATAAAGCACCACAAATAAGATAAGGAGAAAAGGGATCACCACTACTAGTCATCCTTTTGATTCTCACTGGTCAAGCGAGGATAAAGGAAAATGATAGGAAAATAAGAAATCATTCCCATTCCTAATTCATCCACCATAGAATTCAAGCGGTTGAGTCAAAAAAATCCTTCCAAAATGTGGGTTGTGGAGTTAGACTTTAGTACCCTTGAAATCCCCAAGATATAAGTCTCATAAGCGGTAAATACTTCTTGGAAGAAGAAGGAAGCCCAATTTTATGAGAAGGCCTAAACACCGCCATCGTGACCAAACCAATCTAACACTACTAAATACCCCAAAAGAGATGTAGATGGAAAAGGATCCCAAACCACAAACCCTATTACATCCCTCAATGAAATATTGACCTCTTTGAAGGGTCCTTGTATCGATTGAGAATCAACACATGACTTCTAGATGCATGCGACATCCCGAGGTTGTGCTGGGATATTTGGAATGGAATGGATGGGATGAAAAACATGAAATCAAGGCAATCTAATGTTCTCAACTGGTAAAATGGGTATTTTCTCATTGAGTGCAATAAGCACATGTATCACTTGTTTAGGTGTAATGGTACGGTCAAGTACAATTGTTATATGCAAATCACGATCAATATCAATGGAATTGAATAAGACCCTACTTGTTGCGGAAATAATGGAATAAGGAAAGTATAATCCCTACAAGGATGGTTTCCCGAGAACTCTTTAGCATGATCTACCTCATTTTTCAAAGCAATCAGTTTATGATGATGGTAGGTGGGACTAAGGTAGTTTGAAAGATGAGTTGTCTAAGGCCTTGGTCAATATCAGTCAATCATGTGTCAATATTTGGTTACAATACAACTAGATCACAAACTCTTTGTCTTGGTTGTCTTGGGCCTTAGATGGTCATGTGGACATGGAACAAGTAATCTATGGAAAAATAAACAAAGCACACAAAGAAACCAAAAGGGGATAAGGCTAAGTTCGGGTAACCTAAGCCACTAAGGAAACGTGGGAGCTTGTGTTAATTCCAATCTAATTAAATCTAAATTCCTACTTTAAACAATCAATGCAAAAAAATTCAAATTAAATAAAGTTGATTACTCTCCTTTAATTTAATTAAATATGCGTGCAACTAATTAATTAAAGAAATGAAAACAATTTAATCTACTTGTTTTTGTATTTTCTAAAGCTTTTAAATGAAAGGAAATAAAACAAATAAACTAATCTAATTACTTTAATCTATGTTTTTGGGATTTTTCTTGTGGTTTTGAATAAAATAAAAAAAAACAATGCTACAGAGAAATGGAAATTGCTTATAATTAAATGAAAACTACTTCTATGCTAAAACAAAACAACAAAAAAATAGTGAAATAGCCGGATGTGGATATTCCTCTATTGCAGATTGATTAATTCTAATATAGTTTAAACAAAGATTTCTTCTAATTTGTAAATGTGGATTCTACTTCCTCTGTTGGCTTTACCTCAGAATCATGGGAAGAAGTAAAAGCTTCTCAGAAGCAATTTCTTCCCCTAAACTTCCTCGATAAAACACTAAAATTCTATAAAGCTTTTTAATGTGAAGAAATTCAACAAGATGCACAGACACAAGCTTCTTCAAACTTACTTCCCTTGCAGATCCACAAGGATAAACGGGAGGAAGCTTTCAAGAGAATCTTTTCT
Source organism: Taxus wallichiana var. yunnanensis (assembly GCA_018340775.1). Lineage (NCBI taxonomy): Eukaryota > Viridiplantae > Streptophyta > Pinopsida > Cupressales > Taxaceae > Taxus > Taxus wallichiana. Next base: position 367,037,826 of record CM031243.1, read on the forward strand.
CGTATGCACATTTAAATCTAACTAATGAATAAAAGAAAGCTACAAGTAATTTGATAAAGGAAGAAATGAAAATACTCTTTGCACAATAACTTCCTCCAAATCCTTCCTAGACAAATCCACAGGGATAAGATGAGAAAGAGTTTTCAACGGAAGCTACTTATAGGAAATAAAACTAACTTATAAATTCTACCTTTCTTAAAACAAGCTTTTGAATTGATTATGAATTAAAATCTAAATTAAAAGGAAGCTTTAAAGAATTGAATTACACCCCAACCTAGAAATGTAGAACTATGACAATATCTAGTGTTGGTTGTGCTTTTCTTTGTCCCCTCAACTTCTTTTCCAATAATGAATCCAATGTAGTCCAGGGAGTTGTGTTAGTTGGTATGTAGAAGAAGTTGTAGAAGTGTTGAGCAAGTTAGTTGTAGGTAGTCTAGTAGCAATGTAGGAAAGGAAGTAACAAGGAAAAGGCTTTGAGTTTTCTTGTGTGCTTCTTAAAAGATTTCAACAGAGTAACAATGTAATTCCAATTCAAGAGACTCCAACCAATGCTTCGGGAAAAATCTTGGTTTTTATAGAAATTTGGCAGGGAAATGGTCAACACACTTGACAACCAAGAAGTGCCAAATCACTCAAAGGAGGGGCAATTAACTTACTAATAATAGTAAGTAAAGAAGAAGAATTTATATGCATCTATCAAGCTCAAAAACAATTGATTTGGTCAAGAAACATGTGAGAAAATGACTTGGAAGAAGCAACATGTACAAAACATGTTGTTTAAGTCTCATATTTAAGCACACGAAACCACCGGTTTTTGATCGCTGGTTACACAAACTACCATGGTGGTTACACAACCACCGTGGGGGTCAGGTGCATATCAGATGGTAGGTAACCGATGGGCATACAACCGCCGGTGGTTACATAACTTAAAGGAAAAACTAAGGAAAAAGAGGGTGAAAAAATTTGCAAAAGCATGCAAGGCAAGGCTAAAACTAAGAAAGTAAAGAGTACTAAGTCACATAGGCAAGGAAAAAGCAAGGAAATGGGACATGGATTCATCATTTATTTTGGAAATGAAAGTTATCATCATTGGATTATTAATGTTCCAAAATATATAGCACCATAAATTTTGGTGTGTACATATTTCCCCCTTAGAGAATCATTTATCCATGAAGAGGCGTAAAACGTGAAGTTCGAGTATGGCGCTCCCAAATGGGAAAGTTAGAAATTATACCTTACACGCCATGTGTTGAAATTACACCAATCCAAGCTTCCCACCACCTATAAGAGAAAATGGGAATCAAGTGCAGATAAAGATGTAATAAAAAAACATTCTAAATTAAAATGACAAGAGGACTTACCATGTCAACAGGGATGAGAAATATACTTGCGTCACTGCTCCTACCTATAAAACACACACTCAAAAAAATATTAGAAAACACACTATATATATCAAAATTTCTATTTATAGAAATCATTTGCACTTACCCACTTGGTGAATTTTTGAGCTCTGGATTACCTATGACCATTTCACATGAGAGTATAGTAAAAATGAAGAGCATCTCGAGATGATGAGAACACAACCAACCAATGGTGGAAAGAGAAAGGGTCATGAATCAGGTTAGTTATCTATTTGTTTATTTTTACCCTAAAATGTAGGAATTTGTCAAAACTAGCCATAGGGGGTAATTTTTAATAAATTTATAGTGAAAATGACCACAAGGGGGCACCATGTAGGATTTTTCATTTTGTTTGATGTAATTTGGTGTATTTTTTTTTAATTTTGCATTTTAGGCCTTTAGGGTATGACCCACGCATTTCATGTGAACACCACGGTGGAAACGCTCCACACGGCTCTCATGTAACCACCACTTAGGTGAGTGGTTACACAATTTCCCACTTAGCAAGTGCAAAAATAACCTGGTTACAATTGCCACTAAAAAGTGGTAGTAACATAACAAAGGAAATTTCCAATTTTGACTAAGTATTGAATTATTTTTTTTACATGATTTAATTTTTTTTCTGAGCTTATTATGCATTTGTATGGATTCTAACTTTTCTTTTTTTTTTTTTGTGAATGCAGGGAAGTATATCGAGATGGAGCAGGGCTCATGTGAGTGTGGTTTTTGCCTCATATTTTGAAGAGGTTGACTCTAGGTAGAGAGATTTATCTATTAGAGGCTAGGGACATTGATGGATATCACAGATGTTATTAGTTGCACTCCAGAGTAGCTTTACTCCATGACTTTGAGCTACTAGGATGGAGACTGGAACACTTTCTAGTTTCCTGGAGTTAGGGGTGAGTGGAGTATCACCTTAGAGGATGTTTACTAGATTTTGGGAGTTCTTATCACCAGCAGAAGTTAGTATTGACTAGTGCCAACTCAGCAGCTAAGGCTCACTAGTGGGATATTTACTTGGGGGATGGACATGCACCTACGACACGGTTCCAAGTAGGGAGTGAGATTACTTTCAGTTGACTCCACACCTATCCCTACTCTGTAAAAGGCCATCATTGGTATCTTGGCCTCATGTTTGATTGGGACAAGGGCGGGGACAAATTCTTGTATTGATGGGCCCCATAGTATAAATATCGAGTTATATGGTAGAGATATATACTGGGGGATGGACATCTTGGGAACTACCTATCACGATTTATACAAAGATTTTGACTTAGGGGAAAGTCCCTCAGTCACCCTACACTTGTGATGAGTTGGGTTTATGAGAGGATGATCCCCTATCAAAGGGGAATTGGGATAATAGATCCCATAATTGTTAGAGCCGTGAGGTGGGTTGACATGGCTCCACTTAGGGGCCCACATCAGTTGATTTCTACACTTACTACAACATATATGGTGACACAACCATATCAGGATATGGCTAGGTATATGGGGTCGGAGGCTATTATTATGATGCATGTAGTACTATGGTTCAATAGTTGATCAAGATAGGCCGAGTAGAGATCCATATAGTGCTCAAGGTGCCTAGTAGTTTTAGGATTTCCTTATGTATACCCTCCCAAAGTTGTGCCTATAGTATATAGAGGCATTCAAGAGGTGAGAGATTCCCAGAGGGGGGAAAGCTCGAGAGTGGAAATCATATCACTCCAGGATTCTTATTGGCACACCATAGGATGTACCCAGATCCTAGTGTTGAGGCAGCAGTTAGGCCGAGGCTAATACTTCAGATTGAGGCAGCCCAACACATAATGGTGATGAGGAGGAGGAGGAGGCCAAGACCGATTCGAAGGTCGAGGAGGAGAGTGACCTAGAGTGGGAGGCCACTAGAGAGGCCTCCACAACTAGCTAGAGCCAGAGGAGAGAGGCAGGAAGGAGAGAGACACACACTTAGAGGAGGACCTTTGTTCCTAGGAGGAGGATGAGGGGATCATCCATCCATAGATGGGGAGGAGGCGATAGTAAAGTGGAGGTACTCGGTACTGCTCTGCACCGCACCAACTTTGATCCAACCTAGATGCCTAGAGATCCGAGTAAGCAAAATACTCTTTTCCCAAATTTATTTTCTAGACTAGACTATTAGTGAACTATCTACTATCTCTCTTTTTTTTTTTTTAAAATTTTCTAACTCATCATTGTTTACTTGCACTTTGCAGCTACCACAGATGGATGGATGAGATCTTATTTGGTGGATTCTCCTTGACACATTTACAATCCCCACGAGGATGACATGGGAGAGCTATGCTTCATAGATACAGACACCCAATGATGGTGGATGTCACACACATGTGTTTATGCTTTGACATGGCATATAATTGAGACCATGACTCAGATGAGGACTAACCTTTTGGGTATGAGGTGATTGAGAGGAGAAAGCACCAAGAGAACACACGCAACGGAAGATACTACCACTTATCGTCACCCACTCCAATGCATGGACATTCTCACGGACACTCTCACATATTCTACACATGGAGGTTCTCATGCTACACCCAGTCATTCTCATCATAGGATCCGTAGCAGATCCCTCACCTCTACACCTTCATAGGGATCTCGAGAGAGGGATAGGTCATGGCCTTTATTGCTTTTGGACCATTTTTGATATATATCAATTTTTTTTTGTATTTTTGGCTCATAGATGAGTGTTTTGACCACACTTGCTAGAGTGTGATGACATTGTACACAAAAACTTGACATTATTATATATACATATATGGACATATTTTTTTTTCGGTTTGGCATTCTTTGTAAGAGTTGACTTGGTCATGGTTTATCTCATATGTGTACTCTTAGATAGTTAGAATTTCCGATGCTTTTTTGTTTTTTATGGATGCATGTTATGGATGATAATGATGCAATGTGATAGATAATGATTTTGTATATGATTATGCATATGATAACAAATTGTAATTTAGATACTTTGATTTTCAAGAAATATTTAGCATTTTTTTTTTATTGGAAAAATGTGATGAATGTGGTATGATAAAAGATGAACTCACTCCATTCTTAACTCCACGCAACTAGTAAGATGTGAGGGATCATCACCGAGAGCCAAGAATGACACAAGTTATATGATTTGAAGAATGAAGATGATGACAAAAGACAATATTTTGACAAAGATCCAATTAGAAACCTACAACTCAACCCTAAGCAAGGTCAACTAACCAGTTCAAATGTATTTTTCTTGCAAGTTTGACTAGAATTAGATCCGTAGATGGCCTTTTGATTGAAAAAATGGTTTTTAGGAATGAATCTCTTGTAACATACACATCTAGCTCATTTTCTTGGGATTTTCAGATTTCAAAGCACTTTTTATTTCTTAATTTATTTGCAACTTTTTGATTTATTGATATGACCCCTACGTCTTTCCCCATGCTACTAGTAAGAAGCATGGGCTCATCACCAAGGACAAGAAATAGGTGAGTAAGGGCACTTCCCTCCTTTCCCAACCTCATGCTACTAATAAGAAGCATGGGCTCATCACCAAATATTGGTAGGGATGAGAAGTGTAGTTTTATTTGTAAATGAAATTTTTGTTTATTTTTTTTTATTTATTTTTTTTTTACTTTAGATTTTGGATTGTGCTTTTGGGAAGGAACGCTTTCCCCTAGTCTCAACCCCACGTAACCAGTAGGATGTGAGGGCTCACCACTGAAGGTTGAGATAGGTGAAAAAAGGCTCGAGTGAAATGTTTAGAATGTTTATGTCATGAGAGATATTTTTTAGGGAGATATGTGACATCAAGAAGCTTCTAGAGAAAAAACTATGGGAAAAGACACCTGAATCGAAGAAACCATGAATAGAACTAAGTGTGCAAGTCTTAGTAGGATCAATGTCAAAATTTGTCTTAAGAACTGAAATGATGAAGAGATTAGATAATTTGGAGATGATAAAATGGATACTTGAAGAGATATGATTGAATGTTTTTGCCAATATTTGAAAAGTCTTAAAATTTCTTGAAAAGTAAGTTTCTAGTTTACAATTTCACAAGATGATAATGCAAATGATAAACAATATGATGCAATAATGTACAATATGAAAATGCAAGTGACTTATGCATAAAATGTTTGAGGTGAAGTGAATTAACCGATTTGCTGAATTATTCACCTTCTAAGGTACACAAATGGTAATACACACCATTCTTATAGTCTTCCATTACTTGGTACGAGCCTAACCATTTTGGTCTAAATTTCCTCCTTCGTCGACCTTTTTATCGATCCAATTGTCAAGTCTCAATACTAGGTCTCCTACCTGTATTTCTGTTCATAAACTTTCTTCTTGATTGACAAACATTTTGTCAACATGTACCCTAATGATGTTGTTCAACTCTAATCCCCTTTCATCTAGGAATTCTAAATTACCCAAACCCATTTACTCGTATGCATCTTCATCAAGAATTCCTTGCAGGACACATGAAGAGATGGTAGTTCTACCTTGAAGCAATAAGACCATTCGACATCAAAGACTAAAGAAAAAGGGTTTCCCCATGTGGTTCGCACTAACGTCCTATAAGCCCACAAGGCCAAAATAACTTTAAGTGTCAATATCTTTTCTCCTTAACCATCTTAAGGAGAATGGAATTTAACCTTTTTTCATAACCTCATCCATTGGCCTGAGGATAATATAAAGAGGTTGTGTGATGGGATATCTTAAATTGCATGCACAAACTCATACACCTCTTCATTCTTAAAAGGTGTGTCATTATTTGAGATAATGACCTATGGGACACCATACCTACAAATGATTTGTTTAAGATAAACTTGGTGATTACAGATCCAGGTATGGTAGTAAGAGGCATGGCCTCAACCCACTTTGTAAAATATTATGTGGCCGTGATGATGAAGTTATGGCCATCCAAAGATGAGGGAGATAATTTCCCTATTAAATCAAGACCCCAAGTAGAGAAGGGCCAAGGTGTCACTATTGGTTGTAGAGCCTGAGCAGGAATGTGTATCTCGTGTGAGAATTCTTGACATTTTTGACACCTGCGCACATACTCTACAATGTCGTGCTCTAAAGTGGGCCAAAATATCCCATCCATTGAATCTTACGAGTGGTCGAATGCCCTCCAAAGTGACCACCACAGACTCCACTGTGGGATTTAAAGAGAAAATTTTCCACTTCTTTTTCATCAACGCATCTCAAAAGAATGCCATTGAAGGTTCACGGTAGAGAAATTATTCCATGATTACGTACTTTGCATCTATAAAACGTAATTGTCGCCTTTGTTGTGAATTATATCCTTCAGGATATATTTGATCTATTATGTGGTTTATGATGTCCATATACCACGAACAAGAGGTGATGACATGTCTTTCCTCTATATAAACACACATTCTTCGAAAAAATCCAAATCAACTATTTGTCCTCAATCTATAGGGTTCTCTTCCAACCAATCTGTGATAATTTTTCCCTTGAAGAGATTTTGATTGTGAAGGTGAGATAAAACTCACCCATTAAGGTGATGAATCTTCCAGCCTTCTTGAGACAATTATGCTTGAGTAATGAATGTCTGCAACTACTCTAATTTGACTATCACTCATGTTTCTTGTTAAGCATGTAATGCCTTAACCTCTTAGTTGTAAAGACAATGGCCAAACACTCTCTCTCCACTTGAGTGTACCTCATTTCATAATCTAGGAGAGTGTAGCTAATGAAGTAGATGTCCCACTCACGACCATCATCATACTCTTATGTCAACATGCACACTATCGATACATCAGCAGCTCGAGAATACAAGATAAGAGGATGATCAACCTTTGGTGGCATGAGCATGGGTGGAGACATGATAAAACACTTGAATCAAATTCTTTGTGACATTCAGTTGTCCACTCTTTGCTACATTATTTCTTAAGTAAGCTATTGATAGGGTGAATGACATAAGTTAAGTCAGGGATAAACCTATGAATTTCCCCAAGCTTACCTAGGAAAGATATTATGCTTGATTCATTTGTGGGTGGGGAAATTTCCAAAACTACCTGAATTTTCATTGGATCCACATCAATGCCTTGAGACAAGAAGATATAACCCAACAACTTACCACCCGTAACTCTAACAATGCACTTTTCCTAATGTAGGGTTACATCGTATTCAATCAACCATGAAAGAATAATACGAAAGACTTCGGATGATCGTCACATTTCTTATCTTTTACTAGAAGGTCATCAACATATGTCTCCACAATCTTATGGATGATATCATGGAAGATATATGTCATGACTGTTGGTACGTGGCTCCAACATTCTTTAGACTGAATGGCATGACGACATAACATAAGGCCCCCCCAGGGAGTAGTGAATGTAGTCTTAGTATGATCCTCCTCAAAGATATGTATCTGGTTGTACCCATAAAATCCGTCTATGAGAGGCAACAACTCATACCCATTTGTTACATCAATGATTATGTCGATTGAAGGAAAAGGGAAATCATATTTGGGACAAGCTTTGGTAATATCCTGAAGTCAATATAGATTCATATCTTCCCATTATTTTTGAGAACCGAGACGATGTTTGAAAACCACATAGAGTAATCTACTGGTTTGATAAACCCTACTTGAAGGAGTTTCATAACTTCCTCTTTGACCATTAAATAGACCTTTGGATTCATGGGTCTTGTTGGAGCTCAAATTGCACCACTGGATATGATCGTGAATGACTAATAATTACGAGGCAACATGGGATTGTCTCTTAGTTGTGGGACACCGCAAATTGAGACAGGACCTCTTTCTCCACTTTGAGAAGGCCGGCTTTATCTACCTATCCTAATGCTAATACTACTCCTAATACCTAAAGTAAATCCTAAACTAATGTGCCAAGGGACTAGAGATAGAATGAGATGCGAAAATGGGAAATCCTAAGCTAAGAAGGGTGGCACAAGACTGTTGAAGAAGGGTCGATTACTCTCTACAAAGCGGAAGAAAAGAAGAAAATGTGGGTGAGAGGGCAGGCGAATGTAAAAACGCCCAATTGCTGATTGATTACATTCATGAAAGAGGCAAGAACCACGTAGATCTAGCTTTCTTCACATTGACAACACATGAAAATGAAATCCAAAAGCAAGGGGAATGTACATCATGCCAAAAACGTGAATGAAAGGAAAGATGTAACATAAATGAGAAAAGGGCAGACAAAGTGCCACAAAACCCAATTTTATTGCTTGAAGGGTGCACAATTGATTACATTCATAGAAAGAGGCAAGAATACATTGCAGAGACTAATTCTAAGGTCTAAAAATTTATGGGAATTCATTCACCATTTTGACATGGTTCCGAATTACAACAAAGAGCAATTTTTTAAATGAGGAAAATTCTTACATTTATAGAAAAATAAGGAGAGGAGAAGAGGAAAAGAGAGTAAAACTTGAATTCAAATTCAACCACCAACATTAAATTCTCTGATAAAATTGAGCACAAAGTCTGAATAATTGTGCTTACTATTCTCCTTTACTGCGCCTCTAGTTATCCATTCTTTCGAAGATGCCATTTTCCTTGTTGGAGAAAAGATGGGCGCTCATACTGCATTAAATACTAGTAGTTGTGTTGTTTGGAACTACACCTTTTGCGTGTTGGATAAGTCTTCCACCTTTACACATATCTATCCTTAATAAAATTAAGAAATCTAGTTTCTATTGCATAGAGGATGTTAAGAGCTTTCCATCAATATAAATTTTGCAAAAATCAGATCATCTAATCAAAATATATGGCAATTTTAGTCTCCCATGGAAAACTATCATTTTCCTTTGATACGTGGCTTTCTCCTTTTAGTTTTGCGCTGATTTCTCTCTATGAACTTGGGCTCTTCGAAAACGTGTAACCGTGGCTCTTCATTGTGTTCTCGTAGCTTTTCCTATCTCTCTTCTTAATTTGTGGTTTTCCAAAAATATTTGTGAGCAATGTTAGTCCACGTGATAGGGCTTCACTTAAGTTCTTCTATATTGACCTACACAACTTCATCCAATGTGGAGCAACTTCATGTCAACATCTCACTCGATCTGCAAACTTCCTTTCCTTCACCTTGTGGGATGTTAGATTTTATTTTATTTGCATCTTCATTCTTTGTCTCGTAGCTTTTTAACTTTGGTGGCTTTATCTCCTTAAAGGGGATATGGATTTCTAAGATTTTTCTTTCACTCTGTGACATTCATTATTTTCCCCAGTTTCCTAACTTATCTCCACATCATACTTAAACTTCTTCACGGTCTTCATTCTTTTTCCACAAGTAGTCTAAGTTGTTGTATTTTTGCAAGGGATGCAAAAATAGACAACAAGTCTCAATTTCTGTTTCAATGGTTTTTTAGCATCAGGTTTTATAACTATGTTGTGAACTACCATGTCAGGAGTGACTCCTATCATCTCCTTATTGCTAAAGGTGAAGGATTTTAAATGTTCTTTGAGTAATTTAGTATGTTCTTCTATCTCTTCAGTGACAAACGAAGAGCCAAGTTTTAGGATTTTACGTTCCTTTTCCATCCCAATGTTAATGTCTATAGTTACTTTATTTAAAGAGGCATTACCCTCTTCAAACTCAGGTGGAGCTGGAGGTAGCTCGAATTCTTCTTCCTTGACTTCATAGATTTCAAAATCTTCAGATGAAGATGACCTCATTGTTTAATCTCTAGAGTAAGAGGAATGGTGAGGGATAAGGGAAAAACTATTCTTGTGATGTGCAAGATGAAGATCAGTGTAAGCATGGAGGTATCCTAAGATTTTTGTCATTCTCAATGAATTTTAGTGTGTGGCGGCTCGTTTTCAGTCTCAACATATGCCATAATTACATTGTTTGGCATCTTATGAACCAAAGGTTTAGCTCAAATGAAATGGTGAATTTGGTTTCCTTTAAAACCTCACTAGGATATAAACAAGAGGAAGAAATGGGCCATAGAATCAATGAGTTGATTATGTTCTCTTGGAATTGCTTCTATGGAGATAAAATCAAAACCCTTACAAATCTCGAGAATGATAAACTTGTAGAGTTGAAGGTGTTTGGATCTAGTCTCATCGAATTCTAAGACTTAGTTTGTAATCGCTTAGAAGTTTGAAGTCATCATCACAAAACCCTCCACATCCATCCTCTTGGCTATAATAAGGCCAAGAATTAGAGCTTTATACTCATCTCAATTATTTGTACACTAAAAGTTTAACTTGAAGGAAAGAGGCATGAATCTTCCCTCTGGAGAAGTAAGAATCACCCCTTCCCCTAAACCAAAGTGACATTTCACTCCGTCATAGTTAAGGGTCCAACAATTATCAAGAAATATGGATGTTTCATTGTTCTTTGGACTCTCTTCCTAAATTTATGAAACCTCAACCATACACACCTCTCCAAAAATGTCTACAGGGAGAGAGGCTATCCTAAGAACATGAAAAATGCCTAAAGAATCAAAGGAGACAATAATTGGTAAATCATTCTCTAAGAGTTTCACAATTTCCACTGTATTTTTGTTGAAACAACTTCTACTACAACAAATTTTCTTTCATTAATGTCCACACCTTCTAATTTCTTTTTCTCTAGTCTATTGTTGGAACAAGGTTGGTCATGGGAAACAAGTCCCCTCTTGAGGAAGGGTCTTGTTCAACTAGTTTTTTCAGGAGCTCAAACTATGAATGAACCCCAAGATTCTTCTTAAGGTTGGCTAGATGGATGTCAAAAGGATTTAGATCACCTTAGGCCACAAAGACCTTCCCCAAATGGAGAAAACAAACTTTCTAAAATAGTGTGGGGAAAGGCCCTTCATCATATGAATCTAATGCATTCCAAGAATCATATATAGTTAGTTTCCTTATCTATAATATAAAACTTAGTCAAAAAAATCTTGGGTCCAAGAGTGACCAGGAGAACTATGGTTCCGATGGAAGTAGCCTTAAGACTATCATAACCTCTCAACGTGTTTCGGGTCAAAGAATAGTTCGTCTCTCCATAACCTAGTTTTTGCAAAGTAAAAAATGGGACAATGTTATCACATCTCCATTATGAATCATGGATCTCTTAATGTAATTGTTGTAGATCCATACTTGTAGATATAAAGCAGGATCACCTCTTTGTGCTAGCTCGACATCAATGGGCATCTTACTAATATCAAAAAAAATCCAACATCTCTCTCATGATGTCCTATAGGATAGAAATCAAAGTCTATATGGTTTATTTGGGATTTAGGAGGAGGTGTCACATGCACTAAGTGACCAAGACCCAATGCTTCTAATAAAGTAGATCGGTGCGCTAGTGAGTTCTTTAACAAATCCAAGAAGGATATGTGAGAGAAGGTCTTGGTTAAGTCTATAATCAAATCATAGGCCCCTACTGGTTTAGGCACTACTGGCATGATCATCTTGCACTAAGGGGTCAATAGGGAGAGGTTGTGATGCGTAGTCATGGGTACAAGTGGTAGCATGGATTTATAGCTTGGTTTCTAATGTAATTAGGCCAACAATCTTGGTTTGGTTTGGTTGGTCCAAAGGAGGAGCTACTCACGGATTAGTGGATGAAGAGGATTTGTGATCATTTTTTCCCTATGGGGTCCCCTGTTCATGCCACGAGGATTAAACTTCTCATTTTGGGAACTTTGGGAAGGGGTCTCTATAAATCCCAAGAGTAGCATTTTGTGGAGCAATAGGCCCCATGTGGGTGTTCTCGTGTAGGTGTCGTGGGGTTATCCAAGAACATCTCAATGAAGAGTTATCTCTAGTCCTCTAGAAAGATGTTGTATGAACTTATCACTATCCTTACAAGTCTATGCATTATGTGACTAAACTCTATGGAAACCATATTATAAGTTAGGATCATAATCTCAAGGTCTTTGGTTTTGATTTTGTTATGGCCCATAGTTCATGTTGTTGTTCTAATTTTGATTATTATATTTATATTTGGAGGCCTTTGACCCTTGTTTATGATATTGGTTTGGGAATTGGTTTGGGTAAGGGCTTTGGCCTTGAGTTTGAACTTGTTGAGGGAGGAGGAGGCTGAAGTCAACCGTGTTAATGGAAGGAGTAAGGTTGTTACTCCTTTGATTGTTTATTGGCATTATTATTGTTTGGATGTTCATGTTCACAACATTATTTTTCTTGGTTTTTCACTAACATCATCCTGTTGTAAAACACCTCGATTTCGATTAAGGACTTCAGGTCCTTGATTATTGTTGGAACCATTTTGATAATTAGGGTTATTCTAAGTGGGATTGACTAACTTCATGTTTGGACCATAGGTATTACGCCATGTTTCTATCACTTCTTGGTCAATACGAAGGGCTCCCTCTAAGACTTATTTGTAGCTCCTAAGAGTAAAATTTTGGAATTCATCCTTGGTTTCTCATTAATATAATGAAGGATAAAATCAAAAATATCCATCTGATCCATGTTGGGAGCACTGACAGAAGAATAGAGGACCTATTGCCACCTCTTAATGAAGTGGGTAACAGACTCTTTATGCTCTTGTTGATATGTAGGAATTCTCTAATCCATGTTCTCAATAGTTTGTTCATGTCGAAATACTTAATGAACTCGGACATGATTTACTTGAATGAGTGGATATAGAGGCTTTCGAGATTTTGTAGTACCAATCAAGAGCAATCCCTTGAGATTCTTAGGAAATATATTTTGCAACGAATACATCCCAAGGGAGTAGTTCTTTGATGGCTAAGTGGCATATGCCTTTATATGGGCATTTAGATCTCCCTCCCCCTTGAACTTGGGAAGTCTAGAAATGGTTGTGAGAGCATAACCTTGTATAGTGAAATATAGAGGCTCTTTAAGTACTTAGAGTATGTTCCCACTGCATATGATTCAACCATTGACGATCCTTGAAGGGGAAGTGGAGATGGAATCGGAGCTTGATATGGCGCAACGTAGGCATTGGGAGGGGCGTAAGGAACCCCTTGCAAATGTATGCAGTAGGGACCAAGAAAGAATACATATCAATAGGAGGGGATTTGGAATACATGTGCATGTAGGGAGGAATCACACTAGGGTATGGACTTGTGGGTGTAAAATCATGGAACACTGCATTTCCTAAAGGGCGGCATTTGAGAACGTACTTTCATCTAACTCTTGTGTAATATATATATATGAAGAGTGAGGGCCATACCTAGTGTGCTTGATCCTGTAAGAAGGTCTCCTATGTTAGGGTAACCTAGGTAGGTTTGAGATGACAATTGTTGATAGACATTCAAGAATGCATGTAGCATTTATTTTACATGTAATGGGAAGTATTGTTTGGCCCCATGAATTGTGTAGGTTGTGGGGATTTGGAAATCTCTAATTCCTCGATCCTACCCACCAATGATGAGATCACATCACCAGGTGAAGGTGGTGCATTTGTCTTAGGTGCATGTTGGGCCTTGTTGGGTTGTAAAAGGTACATGATACCTTGTTATAAATTGGTCTTTATAGACCACCCCTCTTTAGGTGTGTTTTCTATCTTAGGGGAGGGGTGGTAGCATTTTTTATGAAGAAGATCATATATATATATATATATATCTAATTATATCTAAAGACTCATCTATAACATTAAGACGATCACCACTTTGGAAGATTCATGTTTGAACTCATCATTTGGTGATAGATAAGAAGAGAAGGAATCATATTGCATGTTAATCTAAGGTTAGGATAAGACCCATGGATAAAACCCTTGTTCTCTTGTGAATCTCATCATGTTGTTGAGTTGGAGAACTCCGATTGTGGATTGTGATTGGGTTGATCTATCTCCTAAATCCTTAACTGTTGAGTTGGTATTGGAACCTTGTGGAGGAGGAGTGTGAGGAGATAATAGGTTTTGTGAGTAATTATCAGCCCACCTTGATAATGAGGGTGATTGTTTCATACCCATTTGATAGTAATAGGCTTCAAGACCCAAGATGGGCCTACCATATTCCTAACTTGACATATTTGGGGGATGTATAAACACCCATAGAATAATGAGAGAGGAGAAGGATGATGAAAGAAAAGAAATAAAGAGAATAAAAAAGGAGACTAGTCCTTCACATCACATTCACTAATTTTGTACGCCTTAGAATCAACACGTGACTCCTAGACGCACGTGACCTCCCGAGGTCATGTCATTCTAGGATAAATGAAATGAAATATATGGGTATGAATAAAATGGAATAGGTGGAAGCAATAAATCAAGGAAATCTAATGTTCTCAACTAGAAAAATGGGTATTTTCTTGTTAATTTCAATAAACACTTGTCTCACTTGTTTAGGTGTAATGGTATGATCAAGTATGATTTTTGTACACAAATCATGATCAATATCAATGGAGCCAAATAAGACTCGCTTGGTTACTAAAAAAGGGAAAATATCCTTCATTATCTATGAATTCCTCTCTAAATGGGGTCATGAATATATGAAAAACAATGGAATAAGGACAAGTCTCATCCCTACTAGTCTGGTTTTCCTAGAACTCTTCGAGGTGTGCCTACTTCATCTTTCAAAGCAATTAGTTGTATGATGATGGTAGGTGGGACTGAGGTAGTCTGAAAGATGAGTTGTCTAAGGCCTTAGTAAATATTATACAATTGTATCAATGTTTAGGTTGCGTATAATTGGATCACAAACTCATCTTGGTTGTCTGGGGCCTTGGATGGTCATGTGGACATGAAACAAGTAATCTATGGAAATAAACAAAGCACACAAAGAAACTGAAATGTGCTAATGCTAAGTTTAGGTAACCTAAGCCTCTAAGGAAACGTGGGAATTTGTGTTAATTCCAATCTAATTAAATCTAAATTCCTATTTTAAAAATCAAAATAAAAAAATGAATTCAAATTAAATAAAGTTGATTACTCTCCTTTAATTTAATTAAATATACTGTGCAACTAATTAATTAAATAAATGTAAACAATCTAATCTACTTGTTTTTGTATTTTCCAAAAGATTTTAAATGAAAGGAAATAAAACAAATAAACTAATCTAATTACTTTAATCTATGTTTTTGGGATTTTTTTGGTTTACTGGAGATAAATAAATAAATGTTACAAAGAAATGGAAACTACTTCTAATTAAACATAAACTATCTCTATGCTAAACAAAACAACACAAACAATGAAATAGCCGGATGTGGTTATTCCTCTGTTACAAATTGATTAATTCTAATCTAGTTTAAACATAGGATTTCTTCTAATTTGTAAATGTGGATTCTATTCCTCTATTGACTTTACCTCGAACCATCACGGGAAGAAATCAAAGCTTCTCAAAGAAATTTCTTCCCTTGAAGCTTCCCCGATAAAATACTAAAATTCTACGAAGATTTTTAATGTGAAGAAATTCAACAAGATACACAAAAATAGAATCTTCTTCAAACTTACTTCCCTTGCAGATCCATAGGGATAAGCAGGAGGAAGCTTTCAAGAGAGCTTTTTCTTATATGCACATCTAAATATAACTAATGAATAAAATAAATCTATAAGTAATTTGATAGTGAAGAAATGAAATACTCTTTGCACAAGAAATTCCTCCAAATCTTTCCCAAACAAATCCACAGGATAAGTTGAGAAAAAATTTTCAATGGAAGTTACTTACAAGCAATAAAACTGGCTTATAAATTCTACCGTTCTTAAAACAAAATTTTGAATTTATTATGAATTAAAATCTAAATTAAAAGGAATCTTTATAGAATTGAATTGCACCCCAACCTAGAAATGTAGAACTATGACAATATCTAGTGTTGGCTGTGTTTTTCTTTGTTCCCTCATCTTCTTTTCTAATAATGAATCCAATGTATTATAGGGAGATGTGTTGGTTGGTATGTAGAAGAAGTTGTAGAAGTGTTGGAGCAAGCTGGTTGCAGGTAGTCTGGTAGCAATGCAGGTAAGGAAGTAACAAGGAAAAGGCTCTGAGTTTTCTTGTGTGCTTCTTGGAAATATTTCAACAAAGTAACAATGCAATTCCAATTCAAGAGACTCCAACCAATGCTTCAGAAAAAGCTTGGTTTTTATAGAAATTTGGTAGGAAATGGCCCA